>OY987248.1:12174871-12874338 GCA_963920765.1 Ulota crispa | reverse complement strand
AGAATTCTTGTTTCTCTCCATGTGCCACAAGTGAAATATTAACATGATGACATGTACAAGCAAAAGGTGTATTGTGTACTTATTATATATTGTCATCTTCAGCAATGTGGTCAAGATTATCTCCCAGGCGGTAGAAGGATGTCAACCGTTTCACACCGGCGGTATGAACCAGGTCACTTGGTGCATTTGGTTTGTTTAGAGTTGATGCCCTAAACCAATCGCTCCTCTACACTGCACATTTCTTAATGTCAGCGCCTGTCATGCCCTTTAGGGGTATGTCCGCCTCCACGGTTCCATTGAAATCCATTCTCATACCCCAGTATGAATTCCCACTTCTAAGGTACCTGCTTAGAGAGATCAATCATTCTAAGCTCAAAGTGTAGAGCTTAGTGAATAAAGAATTTCATCTATGGCCACAGATTTGACATATTACATTTGATGTCACCATTGTCGTAACACGAGAAAGTACTTATCCTCTTATTAGCATTCAAAAGTGTGAAAATGCCAATAAGGTGACTTGTTTATTGTTTCCATAGAGATTTAGTTTATAAACCCTTAAGATGACCGAAACATGATAGGAAAACCCTATTTAGAATTTGCAACAACACACCAAGACAAACACACAAACACAAAATAACCGGAATATCCGGATGATTACCCGGATCTTTACTAAGATCCGGCTCCAATAGGACACTTAACTATGACGAGAGAAGTTTAGCCTCTATAGCAGAGGGTTTTGCTATTTGATTAAGGAAGGCCATGTGAGTTCCTACTCTTTGACAGTTTATAGTGAATGAAGTATCACTAAACAAAACAACAACATAGAACACAAGGATAATATGATGCAATTACTTCCTCACAGATTGGTTTTAGACTGACAAGTCACTCAAGAAATCCTTACAACCCCAAATTACTACAACAACAAACCCTTCTTGACTTGATTCCTGGTGCTAAAATGGTAACCAGATACCTAAAGGATCCTTGTTCCTTTGCTCACAATCACTCTTGGTAGTAGTGGAACCCCTCAATCATTAATTGGCATGCATTGGGATAGCTATCCGGATTGCATCTAATCTAAGATTGGCTATTCCTCATGAGAGTATTTGGATCATAAACCCAAACAAGAACTGCCCCTTAGAACACACAGTTTTCCAACCACCTCAATAATGCTACAAAAACCTGATCAGACAGGATCCGAGGACTATCTTTGTTTCCTTCACACTCAACGTCCGGCTACCTGCACAAAACAATGGTTCTAGCACTACCAGCATACCAACATCACACCAAATAATCAATTCAAGACTTTGAAGTGGAAATCCAAAACTTGTTGTATACAAAGAAAATCAAAAATATAAAATTGCCCGAGGCAACAATGGTATAGTCACCCCTAATAACTAATCCCTTGGAATCATCAAAAAGCTTCTTGAAGGTAAAGTTACTGATTAGAGAATGACATGTTTCATTCTCTGATCCACAAAATTGGGGTTTGAACTCCCACCGCAAGCTGCCCCTAAAGGTGGATCTTAGATCCTTAAATCCGGGATTTGCAATCCCGGAAAGTAACAAGACATGAGGCTTTTCCTAACTTCTTGTAAGAGCCTCCTCTTTATTTCAAATTACAAGCTACCACTCTATACTAGGAGATAGCTAATTATTCTTCTTCTTCTTCCTCGCTGTAGGTGCTGCCGATTTGGCGGTGCTCTTACATGGCTGGGGTTGTCGAGTCGGAGCTTGAGAACTTCTTGCCGCATTCCCTTCTTCTTTGTGCACTTCTCCTTTATTAATCTTACAGCTTCCGGGTCCGTGTCCTTGGAAGATTCAGTTGAAGTCTCAGTCTCCTCCTCACAACTTGTGCTGGAGGCAGAGGGTTCGTCATTCAAGTTGATCATCAAGGCAGGGGATGTCGACTCTCTGGAGCGTTGAGGAGTACATTTTCTCTTGACAGGACTTGGTATTCGAACAACACCTCCACTGTCAGGAGTTACTTGGCTCTGACTCCGGGTACGTGATCTGGGCGTAGACCCTTCTCTAAGTCCAAAGTTGACCTTGCTGGGCAACCGCACCAAACGAGGTGTCCTCACTTTCTCTGGTCCCTCCTTAACAGTAGGACGAGGAGATAGCGGAGGTGGAGTTTTCCAGACAGGTGTGGCTTCCTTCCTTTCGGATTCTTCTCCTTCTTCCGGCATCTTGCTCTGACCATGCCGGATTGTCCGCATCTCCTACAAGGTTTCCTCCATCTTGCCTGCATATTCCACCAACACCCCCACAAGCTTGGCACTCATTGCTGATTCCATCTTCAGCACTTCCTCATCAAATAGCTTGGCCTTCATCACCACATCCCTAGGAACGGCAACCATACTCCAGAGCCGAGCCATATCCTGGTAGGCGCATTGGACTAACTTGTCCTCCTCCGATTGCTGTTGTAATTGTGAGGTGAGGGCTGTCACTTGTCCGGATAGGTTCTGCACCTCCATCCGGCTCTGCTTCCTAGTTCAATAGAGATCCTTCACCATATTGTAGAGCTTGTTTTGATGGACAACGTCCGTCAATACGAGCAATTTGTAGAGAACATCTCTATCAGACATGACTACCTCATGGATCCCCTGAATCTGACTAATAATGTCAGAAAAAGTTCCTTATTCTAGTAGTTCCTTGGGTTTTTCCTTACCGACTTTGCCGGAGATT
Source organism: Ulota crispa (assembly GCA_963920765.1). Taxonomy (NCBI): domain Eukaryota; kingdom Viridiplantae; phylum Streptophyta; class Bryopsida; order Orthotrichales; family Orthotrichaceae; genus Ulota; species Ulota crispa. The sequence goes on along the minus strand of OY987248.1, from coordinate 12,871,653 downwards.
TGGAAGCCTCAACAAGTTTCTTGCCCTCCCATTTGACTTGCTCCTGTCTCTTCAATTTTAGGGGCTCTTCTGCCTCTGCTTCTAGTTCTTCTTCCTACTCCGGTTCCTATTCTGGTTCAGGTTCCAGAGTGATGTCAAATCTCATCATCACCTTGGTAGCTTCATAGGCTGTACTCTCTTTATCCTTCAATAAATCCAGATGTTTATACAAATGGAACAAAAAGGGATTGAGCCTTGACGGTTTAGTGTTCCCTATCGAGTTCACTAATTTCAACACTAAATCCTTGACAACTATCCCCCAATTCACCGCTCTCTCCGAGGATAGTGCACCAAAGATGGTATTAGCATAGGTACGGGTGAAGGTGGTAGGTCTATCCAGAAGCAAAATAGGAATCAAGAACTCTGAGACTCGCCTCTCCTGGTTTTTCTTACAATTGGCGATCAAGTACCCGTTCTTAGAGTGTGTTGCTGTTGCAAACTTTCCCTCATTGTACTCCTCTCCCCGAGGGCAAAGCTCCTCTCTTGCACTTGCAAAGGAGTATACTCCATTCTAGACCTCTTTTGATCAAGTATCCAAATGGACTCATTTAGAGTTGTCCCACTAACGTGCCGGATCCCCTAACAATTCCCTGACCATCTCCTTGTCCTTTAAACCCCAGGGAACCTTAAAGAATCCCTTGCAGCCCATTCGGCTCAGATTCTCCCTTAACATCTTTCTCACATCAGGATCTGCAGGAACTCTTGGAACTACGGACCTAAGCGCAATCGATGCTTTCTCTCCCTTATCTGTCCTACCCATGGCTCCGAAAGTGGGTGAAGAAAACTTGCAACCAACAATTTACTCCACAAGATAGCCTACCGCTCACAACGCCTCTACACTCTTCTCACAAAACTAATGTGCAAAAAACAAGGATCAGGAAACAAGATGAATGAGGCTTTGGAAATGAACTCGCCTTTGCCTTCACAAGCTCATGATCATGATTCCTCCACTGAACCGTTGCAACCGTTCATGTAATAATAATTACAAGATAAACCGTTGCCATGATTTCTAATTCTTCCGTTAGTGATCGTTGGTCACTGGGCGGTGCATTTACCGTTTCCGGAATTTGTCCCATCGGTGCGCTATATAACCCAGTTTATAATTCCAGGCAAACGTTTTTAGTTGAACTAGAAACTATTTCCGGTTTGGTAGGAAATCGTTAATCTCTTGTTAACAGATTTAACTACTTAAGGAATTGCAAAATTCCTTAATTGATAATTTCAATAAACTTCTCCTTTTTATTATGTAAAAACAAAACATTTCTTTGAATAGGAAGATTTTACATGTTTTTATTGTCTAAAATCCTGAAGTTGGCTTTTCAGGTTGCGACAACTATATTCTAATACAAGCGGCTATGCAAAGCATGTTTTCATTACCATGTGTTTTTTTGTAATTTCACTCTTTTTCTTCTATGCAAAGTTACATTATAGATGAGATACATTTTGCCAATGTATTCCTATTCAGTTCATTCTTCAAAATCAAGTCTTCATTCTATGGTTTATGAATGTACATGCTAAGATCCATGACACTCATTAATAAGCATACAAATTACATGACCATTGTCTTAGTAGCAATCATTATGGACCAATTTCAAATACCTCCCCATTATAGGTCATGTATTCAAATCAATTTAAATAAAAGAGCAACAAACAAGACTTTGAATCTCTACAACTCTTTTTTCTCTAGGCTATTTAATTTGGGTAAATTAACTCATACTAACCAATGCTTGTAGATGCTTTGAGTTGAATATACTATAATATATGTTATTCTATGAATCTTACAATAACTATACATATTACATCAGTAGTTTCCTCTTTCACTTAAATGGTCTTTATTTCCTAAACACTGTATTCCATAAAACATGGGCAAGTAATCTCTCCACTTGTACTTGCAATGCCCTAGATAAACATTTTTTGCAAGGGCGGTAGATCTTTGGCTCCTCATGCTAGGCCCACACTCTGGACAACCTTTGTACCCCTTTGTGACTTGCCTTGACGCTAGCCCATAAGCTGGGAAATTGTAGATGCACCAAATGAGTACAGCTCAAACTAAGAAGTCCTTGTTTGAACCAACAACGGACGAGTCTTTTGCCTCAACACCCTTCCATAGATCCGCTAGTTCCTCTAGCAGCAGTGCCAAATAGACATCAATGTTGCTAGATGTAACGCTCTCCTTTCCCAGGATTATGAGCGACAACATCAAGAAGAACTTCTTCGTCACTAACCATGGGGGCAAATTATTGAACAAGTGACTAAACAACATGTTTGAGAACGGATTCACACCATCCAATGCCAATTCAAGCCTAATGTTTCTTGGCTCCATTGCAAACTTTGGGTACATGGTGTCTATGTGCCTCCAAGCTTTTGAATCTGGCACACACTCTACATTGCTCCCCTCCTTCGTACGAGTCGCATGCCATGAAAACAACTTGGCCAATTTCTTGCACCAATATATGCGTCATAATTGAGGGATGAGTGGAAAATGACAAAGGACCTTCCTAGGATGTCCGGGCTTGCCTAGGACGTATCTAGGTTCTCCATACGCCGGGCACTCCATTGCATCCTTCAACCCCAGTCAAAACAAACAACAACCATTTTTGCAAGAATGGATGAAGACATAGGAGAGTTCCAGTTTGGACAAATACCGTATTGCTTCATAATGCAATTTAGGTAAGGTGTTGTTTTCAGGAAGTAGCTCCTTCATCAATTTCAGTAGTTTGTTTGCACATGCATTGAAAACTCCAAAGACTGAGAAGCAATTCAAGAGCAAGAGGGTGGACACCAGACAATTTGACTTTGAACCTACGTATAAGGGAATCCTAGGTTGTTCAAATAGATCCTCCGCATCTTTGGCCTCCTCACTTGTACCCATGCTCTCTTGCATTGCCTCATCTTCTAGCTCCACTGCACATTCTGGATCATTGCAGTCAATATCATCTTTGCAATGTGGAAGATTATCAAAGCGTTGAAAACACTTTGCAATCATTCGTATTGCGTCCACCTCATCTACGCCATTTGCATCCGAATTTCCATGCAACTCAGTTTCCTTGCTGGTGACACTATTGACAACATCATCCCCAGCATCTAGACTGGCCTATTCATCCAAAATTACATTGGTGAGGATTGTTCCACATATCAAAATTGTGAACACTAACAATACAATGCACTTGCATATTTGTATAGTACATACACATTTATGTACTACCCACAAGTCGACATCCTCAGGAGTTTTGTAGGTCTTTGGCTACCTTCCTTTCAATGGCAGTCTTTTCCGATAGCTTAATTGTTCCTCCTAGCCGTGATCCAATTCCTCTTTGCTGTGATCTTCCTCCTTGTTTCATGTAGCCCCCATGTCTTTTTGCATCTGCTCTTCTTTGTGGTTCCCTCAAAGGGCCCCCCCTTCTGCTGTGTACCAGTAGATTTTCCCTTCCTGGCATTTTTTGATAGAGGTTTTGCATCCTCCCTCTCTTTCCGTCCAATTCCTTTGTTCTTCAATGATATCAACCTCCCTTTATCCAAGCTGCCCTTGCTTGAGTGTGTACCAGTGGCATTCTCCATGGTAATTGTGATTCTAAAAATACTCGCAAACTCCAAAAAAGTCAAAGAACAAAAACTTATAGAATCCGGACCAACACAATCATAACTATACATTATTCCATTCTATACAACTTTACAACACTTATAAGAATTCACAATTTTCATTGTAAACAACCAACACTCTTCTATAAACTGAAGAATGAGTTTGCAAACTCATTTGAAATCTTAGCCGGCAAAAAAATAGGGCGTAGACTTGGCCGTAGCAAGGTACTAAATTTTCAAGGATTCTAGATATCACACAAACGCATTAATCAGAATGAATAGTTTTACAATCAGTAGAACTATGAAAAGCGTAGCAATATTCAGATCTATGATTGCAACCAAACAATAATCCATGAAAAAACAAAGACTCTTCATGCAAACTTACTTCAGATGAAGATTGGCCCAAATCAGATTGCACAAGCTTGACGGCGTCGTTTCTCCACATATCCAGAGGTCCTTCAACAAACTTCTTGCGCAAAAAGAATCCCACAGTAGTACATGAAAACGATGTGTGCACCCTATGTCAAATACTATATGTACTCAATATCTTTACACTATATGCACTCAATATTTTTACGCAGTGCCAAGCTGAATCAATCCCATTGTTTAAGAGTACCTCAGATGCTTTGAATAAAAACTAGTAAGATGTATACCGCAGTTGGAGCTGCAAACACTAAATCAGAAACAGTGATGTACACTTAAACTGCAAATCAGTGCATACAAGCAAATGCGGAAAAAAACAAATAGGAAACTAAACATGCATCAGCGTCATACTTTGCAAATACAGAAATAAAGAAGAAAAAATTTGAGAAATGGACACGGGAGGAAGGTGCAAGACAACAACGGAGCATTGTAAGTGTGGGAAATCCTTGAACCGGTGGTCACCGATTACCATACCTGTGAGTTTGGGGAGTTACTTGCGGTCATTGGTTACTAGGCCAATGAACTCGGAAATCTAACTGCACTCACCAATTTTGTAATAGTACACTAATAGTGAGATAAGACATGGGAGTCCGGTAATCATGTCTTTAATTAAGAGTAGTTGGTGTACATTGTACAACATATTAATCCACGAATCATTTACATCATGTGCATGCTGACTTAGTTAATTCAGATTAATGGTGCATAGTATGTGTACAAGAGTTTTGTATACTGCTTGTTATAATTAACTATAATACTCATTTGGAAAATGTGATTGTACACATATTTTATAAGTAATTTCAATGCTTAAGGAAAAAAATGACCATATTTATGTGTACACTATAATTCTGAATCATGTAAAATGTGTCACAAGAAAGAATGATTGACTTCATACAATTTTGATTACTTTAAGGAATTTGGAGTATTGAGATTTTTAAAAATATATACAAAAAATGCTTTTACAAGATAAATTTTGGGAATTGCTAAAGGTACACCCATATTTGCTAATGCTACACACCCAAGTGTGCTTTGAACCTGAAATGTGACAATATAGTGTTGAGTTCTTAGAATTGGATCAAAAGATTTGTTTCACCTCTATAATTCAAAGGGCATATTAAAATAAATTGGAAGTGTTCCACTTTGAAACTATAAAAATATAACATCTGAATTACTAAATGCAAAAATATACATCCAAAGAATTAACAATGTTGTAATAAAAGTTTCACAAAAAAGTTTGGTCTTCTTTCCATCACAGAGGTAGTAATTTTGTGATTCAATACATGAGATACCAAGCTTAAAATTTAAAACCCTCATCTTTAAATTCTCAAATGACATGCTCATAATTGTCTGGTCAGCATTAACAATTTTGGGTGTGCATTAATTTACCAATTCACTATATATGAAGGAGTCACATAAATTAACTATAATGAAATACTGAAATATTAATTAGTATGTTATACAACTATTTGGAGAAATGTGTTAATTGTTTTGAAGTCACAACAATGTCATTTATCATAGGTTTTCATGTGATTGTACATTTAAAGATGTGAGTGACATTTGCACATGTAAGAAAATGAACATTCTAAACTATTCACATTGTTGTTGAGTTTATAATAAAATGTTCTAGATAACTAGATTAGCAAAGAATGAATTGGCCATATTATAACATATGTGGATCATTATTCTTTATTGTATTAAATGTTTATTTCATTAGAATCCTGTAATTAGAATTTTAGGAAGTTCTAAATATCATAAGGCAAAATTTGAACAACTTGTAATTGAAATATGCAATTCTATTTCTACATTTATTTTGAATCACTTTGTTATTGCAATAAGGTTGTCAAAATTAAAAACATTATTACAACATGTTCTACAAAATTTTGCCAAATTGCTAGAAGTTTAATGAAATGTTTTTAATAAGGGAATTGATATGTGTACCACACTCTTTCAACTATTGTACCACACCCCCGGGGTTTATTTTAGATTACTACCATCAAAAAGCTGAATTTCAAAATTTGGAATTCAGATTTGGACATAGAGACCCTTATTTTGTTTGGAATCATAATAAGGTTCTATTTGAAAAACACCTACTTAAAAAGCTTATCTTTGATTATAAATTAAAGGAAATGTAACACGTTTACCCCTAGCAAAACCTTGTCATTGGGTGTTGTTAAGTAACAACGTTTTCCTATGGTTCTAGTCTAAATGACGGTCTCTAAGTCCAAATCTGAATTTGAAATTCTCAAATTCAACTTTTTCATTGTAGTAATCTAAAATAAACCCCGAGGGTGTGGTAAAATAGTTGAAAGAGTGTGGTACACATATTCATGCACTTGTAATAATCTTAAGTTATTCACATAATATGAGAATAGTAAGTTCCTAGTAATTAGTGAGACATTATCTTTAGACCCATAAAATTCATATAGGATTTAATAATATATAGTGAAAATTGTTTAAAAATTTCAATCTAGTACAAAGACCCTCAATATCATTCAGTGGTCAATTACATTTTAACAAATACAATTGCTTGTGTCATTCAAGTAAATAACTTAAATTGTAGTACGGCAATTCTGAGTATTTGTAAACTCAAAACTAGCCTAGTTGGGAAATGAAGATGTTAGAACTTGAACAAATGAGAAATTTCAACTCTTCAATAAATTGTCAAATATAGTATTTCATAATCAGTGCCTATAAATGTGTAGATAATACACATGTAGGTGCTCATGATATATCAAACAAACAAATCGGGTCAAATAAATTGCATGAAGACTTTCACAACATTAAATAATATGTTGTATTCAAATGTGAAAATAATATATAATGCAAATAATTAAATTACATAATATTCAATACAAAATGGTTAACAATGTAGATATAGAAAATAAAGATTTTTGTTTGCACCATTGGTTAATATATGGAAACTAATGTTTTTCATCCAAGTGTAATTAAAATTTTTCTATTTTACATATAAAATGTAAGTGAAGACATATTTCAAATTAAGTATATAATGCATTTTCCAATGCACGCTTGTAGTCCCTCAAATTTGCCATGACTTTATAATTGTTAATACAATTGAATTTATTATATATTACCCACATATAAATAAGTTTCAAAACCTTATTTTGAATTCATAATTACTAAATTTTATTATTTTTTAAAGTAGTACCCATGTTTTCTAGTTAATAGAGCTTTATAAATTTAACAAAAAATTGTTTTGAAATTGTTAGTTTTTAAATTATTGCGCTTAAAAGGTACCCCTTAATCTAAATAACTGAAAAAACTTCAAGAAAACACAGTTACAATTTTATCCTCAATAAGGTTACATAAGATTCTATATTACTAATAAACATTCAATTTTTTTGTAGGATTCATAAAATATTAATAGAACTATGAAATAAATAGCCCTTAACCGTAGTATTGTACCCAGAAGATGTGATTTTTAATATATTTATAGAAGTGATTGTTTATTCTAGCCTAAACCCTAAACACTTAATTTTTTTAAAAGTATGGGTAAAATCCATTGAATATTATTGTATTATTAGTTGTCATAAAAATGTCATTAAACACAAATTGTAATCTTTACCGGTTGTCTATGAAATAAAAACACATTAAACAAACAAAAAAGATTACCACAATGACAATGACATAGCTTGACAATGTCCCACTAATTACCCTAAACCAAGGTTTTTTTTTGGTTTTCTCACCAATGCTTGGTTGGAATTTTTTGAAAATGGTTTGTAGCTTGCTGGCTTTGAACATCCCTCTTTTGGTTATACTTGAAAGTGGCCTTAGTGCATGGATTTAGCATCATGTGTGGGATTTTTTGTGTAAGTAAAAAATATTCATTGGTCATTTTATGAAACAACCAAATAACCATTGCCATTACTTAAGTATTGAATTAAATTAGATTAGGCAACACATCAAATAAATTTAAATGCTCAAATAGTTTTAAATTATGGCATAAATTTTCAATTTGATAAGTATTTAATGAAACCCTAGGCTACAATGCAATTTTCATTGTTGCAATTTGGGATTTTTTGAGAAAATTTCTCCTTTTTTTCTTATAGGCTTGAAGCTAGCCTTAATTTCTTTAAGCAATTGGGTCTTGAATTGTCAAAAAAAACATAACACTACTCTAAACCATCTCATCTCAAAAAAGATTTTTTATATTGGTTGAAGCCATAATCTCCAATTGTAATAAGAAATTCAAAAACAAGACCTTTGCATTTTAATATACTTGTGGACCCTAAAACAAGCCAAAACACTAAACCCTAAACCCATATGCTATTTGTAAAAAGTAATTTTTATGTATTTATATTTTGTTATCTTTGGATCTCAACTTGAAATTGTGAGTACATGAAAATTAAATAATACAAATTCTAGCAATAACTAAATTATTTTTATGATGTATAAAACGTTGCTTATGCATATTATATTATGCATATTAGATTATGCTAAACTACATAATCATAAAACAAGGATAAAATAGTTATATTGACTTGCTATTTTTTCCCTTCTAATTTCGTATATTATTTCATTAAAATATATAAAGAAATCAAAATCTCATCTCAATTTCATCCATAATAATGTTCTAATGGTAGGAATTCCATAACAATTGTTGAATCAAATAATGGTCAATGTTTTATTTTGGATGATTTCCATACAATCAATGAAAAAAAAAAAGGCGAGAATGCCACATTGGATAAAATTCTTAAATTTGAAATTAGTCACTATAAAGGGCCCACTAAATGGTGGAACAACTTGGCCATGCACTTTGTTCCTACCAAATTGGCAATAGTATATACACATGTTGGAATTTTCAATGGGGCGCTTTTGAACCATTGGTCAATACACATCCACTGTCAAGAACCAATTGTTGTGAATCCAAAGCATGAACTTCTGAAGCCATAGTTCTGAAGTGTAGAAAAATACAAATTTGTATTTTGATTATACTTCTGTATTCTTCATTTTTGCCAAAATTAGTACACCTCTAGTATACTTCTACCTCCATGGAATCACCTACTTGGCATATGGATCCGCACACCACCGCCATGTCCCGCTACAACCCACCTGCATTTTTGCCATTAGAAGGTATTTGAGGTCTAGGAGAGGCCCTGCAAGGGGCTTGCGGGCAGAGGCCATTGTTTGACTTTTCCCTTGGGCATGTGTGAGTGCTCAAACCTCCCTCTCTAGAAGAGCGCATACACAACCGGGTTCTAAATGGGAACTAAAGGATGAGCTATCAGAGCTCAAAGGTGGTTTGGTTGTAGATTTCCAACTAAAAGATGCCTTCCAAGCAATGTATCTTTGCTAACAAGTCTACAACATACAATGATGAACAAAGAGAACAATCCTTCAGAGGATTGAGCGTAAATTGAAAAAAAGATTAATTGACATAGGTCGTAGGAAGTCATATCTCATCTTGGGGTTCCACATAGGCCATTGCTTGATTATGGATGGCCTCCATTCTCCCTTGGATACAGTATTGGAGAATGTAAATAGTAAGTGCCTGGCTTTACTCTTGGATGAATAATCACAACATGTTAAAGGCTTTGGATGTCCAACCTCCTTTAATGGACCGGTATACTATTTGAGAGTGTGACAAATATTCACAACATCACCCAAGCACTGGCCGATGGTTAGGGAAGGGATTATCCACCCTTGAAGAGCTCAAAAGAGTATCCTAGAGCGTAAGTTCACCACCAAACTAGCTAATAATCAAGGGATGACGGGTTCACTATCCAAGGCACCAAACTTATGACGCACATAGGAGTTAGCAAGAAAATAATCCAAAGGGCTGTAGACATCAATATTTAATCTCACCCCTTAATGGTCCTTTGGGAAATATCCTCTTAACCCAAAAAGTGGGTGAGAAGTAATTGAGGCTTGCCTCTTCCTTCCCCTTTGTCTCTTTCTTACTCTGTCTTTTAGCTTGTCCTTGGAAGTTGGGCCGGAGGGTCGGATGAGCAGGCTTGGGCCAACAAAGCTGAGGGTCGGCAAGCTGGGTGCTGGGGGCCGCGGGGCATTGGCTGTTGGAATCAAGGGCTGGCTTCTTGCAACAACGCAAGTTCTCGTGGTAAGGGGGCTCTCGCGATTGGGCTGGCTTTAGCAGCGAGGGCTAGCTCTTATGGTGGGGGCTGGCTCTCGCGGCGGGGGTTGGCTCTTGCGGCGGGGGCTGGCTCTTGTGCAAGGGCTGGATATTGGGGTGTTGTGGGGTAGTAGTGACGGGGTTCTTGAGTGGTGACGGGGTTCAAAGTGCAAGCAGTGGCTAGCTCTTGACTTGCAAGCAGCTAGCTAGCTCCCGGAATGTTAAGCGACGTGATTGGTCTCTCGGTTGTTGGTTGGCTCTTGGAATGCTATGTGCCGTGACTGGTTTCTCGGCTGCTAGACACGCTGACTGATCTCTCGATTGTTGGACACGCTAACTGAGCTCTTGAAATGCTAGCAACGTGACTGGTCTATTTGGCTGCTAGACACGCTGACTGGCTCTCGGAATGCTAAGCGCCGTGACTAGCTCTCTTGACTGCTAGACACGCTAACTGGCTCTCTAAGCTGCTACGCGCCGTGACTAGTCTCTCAAAATGCTAAGCGACGTGGTTGGTCTCGGGTACTAGTGTGATCAAGGGGCCCTTGCGATGTGAGCAATAGTGATGGGGTTTTTGGTAGTGACAGGGTTTGAAATGCAAGCAGCGGCTAGCTCTTGAATTGCAAGCACGTTGGCTAGCTCTCGGAATGCTAAGCACGTGGCTGAGGTCTTGGATACTAGTGTGATCATGGGGCCCTAGCGGCGTGAGCAGTAGTGACGAGGTTCTTGGAAGTGATGGGGTTTGAAATGCGAGCACGCTGGCTAGCTCCCAAGTTGCAAGCAGCTGCTAGCTCTCAAACTGCAAGCGACTAGTTGGCTCTCGGATTACAAGCAGCTGGCTAGCTCTCAAAATGCTGAGCATGTGGCTGGGTACCAGTGTGATCAAGGGACCCTCAAGTGCTAGCGGGGTGAGCGGTAGTGATGGGGTTCAAAATGCAATCACGCTAGCTAGCTCTCGAGTTGTAAGCAGCTGGCTGAGCTCTCGAGTTGCAAGCACGCTGGCTAGCTTTTCAAATGTGTAAGCAGCTGGCAAAGCTCTTGGAATGCCAGCACGTTGGCTAAGTTCTCAAGATGCTGAGCATGCTGGCTAAGCTCTTGGAATGCTAAGCATGCTGGCTAGCTCTTGGAATGTTGAGCACGTTGGCTAGCTCTTGGGATGCTAGCGAGGTGAGCGGTAGTGACGGGGTCAAAATGCAAGCAGTTGGCTAGCTCTCAAATTGCAAGCACACTGTTAAGCTCTTGGGATACTAGCACGCTGGCTGAGTCTTGGAGGCGCTGCCGTCGAGTGTCAAGGGGAGGCGGCTCTTACGCTCTGGAGGCAAACTAGTGAGCAAGGGCAAGCCGCTAGCTAAAAGAGTTTGCCTAGCAGGTGACATCTCAGAGAGTTTCAAAAGAATTGAGAGAGCTGACCAAAGCTGAGCTCAAAGGAATTTGATGGAGCTGCTAAGAGGACTTGTTCTTGTAAGTGATTGAGTTTTGATAGTGGTATGGTAGGGCTGAAGAATTCTGATAAGATATCTATTCTATTTGTGGACTCTTGGTAGACCACTCAATGACTTGAATTGGACTTCTAGGAAGTATGGAAAAGCGGCATCACCAGGTCTTAATCCGTCTTCCTAGGGGTTAGTAGACACACACACAATGAAAAGGGACCCTTGAACTATGGGAGACAAGGTTAAGGCAAAGGAGAGGAGGTTGCAAAGAGGAAAGGACTAAGAGCACAAGGGAGGGACCCTAAGTGCTCAAGTGATGGGATTACAAGGAGTGAGAGATCTAAACATGACCAAGTGCTAAAAGGAGTTAACAAGTGACCAGGGAGTGTTTTTGGGAGGAGGTGGGCCTTCCTTTATACTTTTGAGGGGGGCCCCCTCGGCCCTCTATCTAGGAGATCCATAGATCCCTTGAAATCTACCTAAAATCTAAAAAACTAAAAAAATAGATGAAGTCTAAATGAATTCGCCATAACTTTTGGAGCGTAGCTCCAAATGACAAACGGACAATGGCATTGGATTCCTTGGATCCAAAATAGCCGGTTTTAGTTGTTTACACTCCCAATTACAAGCTATAGGCGACAAGAAACTTGAATGAAGGGTTAGGGGTGGATGGATGAACAACCCAAAATTGGGAATTCACCCCAAAATGAGAAATTGACTTCCCGAGGTCTTCCAACATTGTTGGGGGAGCTAGGAAACACTCCTTTCTTCCATCAATTGGGCTCCAAATGGATGATATTTTGAAATTGGATGTCGCATGCCTTCTCAAAACTGGATGGATGTCGTCGTTTGAGGCCTTGCCGCTATCGAAACAACTTGAAACTTAGGGGATTGTCGTAAATCCTTGAGAAACTCTTCCATGAATTTTGGTGGCATTTTATTGCCATTTGTCAACCTCCTTTCACCAAGGTTGACTAGTAGCCTTGCAGGGTTGACCGCTTGGAATCATGTTCTCTATGGAGCAAAAGGTATTGGACACCTTGGGTATAGATGCACCAAATGATCTAGTGATGGGAAATGTGAGTTGGGTGACATGGCCATTGGCCATAGTAGCTAGTCATAAACTAACCCTCTCTAAATAGGTTAGTAGGAACTTTATGAGGGGATCCCAAGTTCCATGTATGTGTGTCATTCAAACTAACTAAAAACTACTAAATCTCCCTAAATCTCTCTTAATGACTTACCAAATGGAATAGGGTAAATGGTGTACCGCTAACCGTTTGGTCTAACTAATCTAAATCAACATAAATGGCTATTCCATTTATATTAATGTAATTTCAATGCAAAGTAAAACAAAAAATGAATTCAGTACTTCTGGTGCTGAATCTGGGATTCACAGCATGCTGTCCATGGAGGACATTTTTAAGTAGGGCTATTGCTTGCCATCGCTATCAGCACCTTGGTTGGAAATTTTCCACCTGAGCTGGAATGCCACTATGGCAATAAATGCCAAAGGCCAAGATCGTGAGTGTCTTGAACATGATAAACATCATGGACTATTTGGTTGCACGCTTAGAATTTTTATGTTTCTTTAAATTATACAAACTAGGCAAGAAAGTCAAATCAGCATGATAAGTAGGATATAATTGGTTAGTGAGCGCCTGCCATTCATATTGCTTGGACCAGCGCAACTGCTGAGGTGTATGCGGATAGTTGCAAGAATCACTTCACAGTTTTGTCTCAAACATCTTTAAAACTAATAGTACTAGATAGTACTATGAGCTGATATATATTTTTAAATAAAATAAAATATGGGTAATTTGTAAAGCACTTAAATAGCATACTTGTGAAAATTTATACCTAGAAAAAAATTATTCTAAAAGTTTATGCACAAAAATAGAGGGATAGAAATTACCAACAAAAAGGCAATTTTTTTTTTCGAAAATAGTAAAAAAGTTCAAAAAAATAAAACAAGAAATGACTATTGGTGATCGCTTTCATTACCATAGGCTAATGCAATTGATTGTCAAAAAAAGTTTTTGACCTTGCACTAGTGGAGTGAATGGCCAAGACAAAGAAATAGGAATTTTCCAAAATTGACCTATAGATACCTATAACTCTTACTTCTTAACAACTACCCTCATTTGTGGCCCTAAATTCACATTTTACGACCCAATGTAGTACTGAAACCCCCCAAAACAACAAAAATAGACAAATTATCTAAAACCCAAAACAATACTACAATAATTTTAAAAAATACTTAAAAATTAGGGAACATCTGCGACTTTGATGTTCACTTTGTCCTAAAATTTTAGGTCAAAAGGTTTTATGAAGCAAAAGATACAACACTAAAACATGTTGTCAAGATAGTAGGGGACAAAGTGTAGTATACCTGTTTCTTGCAATCACCCATGCAATAGCAACATTGTCTGACAAATGCTTCAGCATGGCGCTCTGGAATGTCTCAAATTCATGCAGTTCTTATATTCCTCAAATTTAGTTGTCAAGAAAGTGTGCACCATTGACTAGGTGAGGGAAGTCATTGGATAATCAAGCATCACACAATATTGCTTTTGTCGCCATACCTTTGAAAATATCTTGCCCATGGACCAATTGATGCAAGCTTCAATGTCACTAAACTCTTAACCTCTAGGCACAATGGAATCCATTGACTGCCAGCATCTTGATTGTTGAAGATAACAATCGACTACACCTCTACTTGTGGTCGCTGACCTCTTGCCATTGCAACAACAAATAACAAGTGCTACAATGGGAAGCTAAACACTACTGAAGCAATGCAACTACCTCTTGGACATCTTGATTTTGGTGCAAAAGATTGGATTTTGTGAGCTTCCAGCTGACTGTATCCTGAAATTGTCTTGTCATTTTTTTATCCCCACACATTATGTCGCTATTTTTGCTGACAAGCCTCTCCCCTCAAGTGCCTTGGCTATATAAAATATGTAAACAATAGATTAATATATTCATTTGACAACAGCTTATAGTACATTCCCTCAAGTGTCACAGTACATGGTATCCTCAATTTCAAACTTTTTAAATTTTGAGCACTCAAAGGAATAGTGATTGTGCTTCCACGGACATTAGCTTTATAAGCAAACCATTGGCCATACCCCTCCATGTTCCCCTCCATATTCTTGCTAGCCGCAAGCATGGCACCAGTGGTAATAACCAACTGAACCACTAAGTAAGCACGGTGTTACAAACTAGTTAGTAACAGCAGGACTTGATTGCGGTTACAACAGTTATGGTTAGTTGATCCTTCTCTTTCCTTTAAGAACCACGTGAGGAGGTTTGTTTCTCACGCAACATTTTGCTAATACAGACGTAATGATTTTGATACTACTTGCCTAACCTTTTAATGCTTGCCATGAGCAATTTACGGAATGAAGCTCATAGAGTTTATGTTGGTTGATTTGGACGGAGTGTTGATCATGCAATTGCCAAACCTTGACATAATATTGCATCATGGACAATCCACGCTCCGTTCATGGTTCATGATTCTGTTCCAGAAACTTTGTGCAGTATTCCCATATGTATGTTGCTATGGGTCATTGTATATGATATTAGAGTACTTGTACTGATTCTTTTGCCAAAAGTTCAAAACAAGGCTAGGTGTACACCAATTTCACCATGGATTGGAAAAGACAAAGAGGAGAACCAAGAGGACTCTCATTACTAGAGAGGGTTGGATCAAAATGGGCCAATTTTATTCAACAGCAGATTCAAACAGTGTTTTAAGCTGCAATTTCACATCTGGTGCAAGAAATTTTGGATCGAGCGGCTGTGGGACCCCGACATGTGTCTCCCTTGACTCTAAATGATCAAGCACAACGAGGAACAGGAAGGCATGACAAATTGGAATTTGGAGATAGAGAGTCAAAAGCAGCAAATCCTAAAAAGTTTTTTGGCAAGAAGGACAACAAGGTGTATCAATGGTTTGCACAACTTCACTTGATATTTCGAAGTAAGCCTCAAACATATAGTTCCAATGTTGATAAAGTAGCCTATGCTTTGTCATATATGACTAGAGCTGCACAAAATTGAGCTATGCCCCTCCTCCAAGCTCTCAATGAAGAATGCAAGCATGCATTGTTGGTGGATTATAACGCATTTTGAGATGCGGTTATTAGCGTTTATGGCAACTTTGATAGAAGAAGTAATGGTGAAGATTGCATTGGAAAGTTGTGGCAAACAAGCTCTGTTGCATTATATGTTTCAACATTCAACAAGTATGTAGCACAGATTGATTAGAATGAGTCTAGTTTGGTAGCGTAATTCTAAGGGGGGTTCAAAGACAAAATTCTTGATTCGGTGGCCACTGCTGAAACTCAACTGCGTAGGCTTCATGAGTGGATGGCAATGGCATTGCAAATAGATAAAAGATTGTGGGGCAGGCGTCAGAATCGACAGTTGCAAATGGATTCTCCAACTTTCAAGAGTCCAACCATTCCTTCCCAAAATCTAGCAGGAAAATTTCAGAGTAGTTCAAGATCATCAAACCCAGTACCAATGGAGCTTGGCGCAACTTGGGTTCCTCCAGCCTTGGCCAAGACAGGGCAGAGAGGCTTGAATACCAGCGTCAAGGCAAATGTTGGGGTTGCAGAGAGTTAGGCCATGTGCAGGCTAAGTGTTCTACAAATCCTTCAAAACCATTATCACTATCAGTAACAATCGAAGATGGTGATAGAGTCTCGGAAAAAGGGGGAGCCCGGGATTAAATGGAATGGTTCAGTATCCAGGCACAACTCAACGTGCAGCTGCTACAATCTTGAAAGATAGAATGGTTGGAGGAATGGAGCATGGTCAATCGAGGATGGAAGGTCTGGAGAATGAGCTAGACCCACTCTACTTACGTGCTACCATTGATCCGGGGGCACATATAACACTAGATGCAGAAATCAACTCCTTGGCAGCACTCACGTTAGTGGATTCAGGAGATACAAGAGTATTCATGCACCTCAAATTTGCTGAGCAGTGCAACGCTATTTTACATCCCAAATTGATACCGCAAGAAGTTAGAGTAATTGACGAGCAAGTGATCAGTTTTGGACTTATTATGCAAGAGGCTACTATTAAACTTATCATTGGGGATCATCGAGAGACATTAGTGGCGGATATTACAAATACTGGATAATATTCATGCATATTGGGCACTCCCTGGTTGATCTGCCACAACCCAATAATTTGTTGGGCTCAACAAAGTGTATTGTTTGACTCTTCTTACTACTGAGAGAATTGCATGAGGCAAAGAATTAATGGTGAAAGTGAAGGTTGTGGCTAGAGTCGTTCAGTTGGAGGTGGAATTACTTCAACCACTTATAAGTCACAAGAAGAAGTTGAAGGAATGGCCTAGGAAGTCGGGTTATGGCAACCTGAGAGCTTGGGCACTACAGGTCAGACTGCGGCCAAAGAAGTAAAGGATTTGGATTTGGCTGCTTCAAAATTGACGTCACCTAAGCATGCATTAGTATCAATGGCGGCTTTCCGCCATTCTGAAAAAGAGGCTGAAATCTATTTTCTTGAAATTTTGGAGTGCATTGATGCAGTTGATACCATAAGGTTTATATGCATCTTTGTTCCGATTGTGTACCATGATTTGCACAAAGCTTTTAGCGAGGATGCATCAAATGAGTTGCCAAACCATAGCGTGTCTGACATGAAGATTGAGTTTAAAGAGGGCCAAGAGCCACGTAATACTGGATTGCAAACAATGTCTCTAGCAGAATTAGAGGAGCTTCGCAAGTATTTAGAAGAGAATCTGGGAAAATGGTGGATTTGGAGGTCTAAGTCTCCTATTTCGATACCCATTGTATTTGCCCGTAAAAAAAACAGCTTAATTAGAGTTTGCATAGATTATTGTAATCTTAATAAAGTAACTGTAAGAAATTACTATCCCTTACCTCTTATACCAGAGCTCACTGATCGATTAGTGGAGGCTAAAATATTTGTTAAATTGGTTGTAAAGCAAACGTATCATTGAATACGCATGGCACCAGATCATGAACAAAAAATAGCCTTTAAAATTTGGTACAGCCTATTTGAGTATTTAGTGATGCCTTTTGGATTAACCAATGCCCCAGCTCAATTTCAATTTCGTATGTAAACCATTTTTGGTAGCTTTTTGGATATCTTAGTGATGATATATTTAGATGATATACTTATTTTTTCTAAGAATTTGGAAGAACATCAACAAGTGGTGCGAGAGGTCTTACAACGATTCTAGAAACATGGGCTTTATGCCAAAGAATCTAAATGCCAGTTCCACTACCAATCTGTGGAATTCTTGGGAATGATTGTTTCAAGCAAAGGATTAGAAATGTGTCAAGATAAGATCCAAAGTATTAAAGATTGGCCCATTCCAAAAACGGTTAAAGAAGTTCAAGCCTTCTTTGGGTTTGCAAATTTCTATCGTTGTTTTATATGTAATTATTCAAAGATTGCAGTGCCTCTTATAACTTTAATCCAAATGGACAAAGAATTTGAGTAGACGCTACAAGCGAATCGAGTATTTAAAGAATTCCGATCTAAATTCCTTCAAGCACCGGTGTTACTCCACCCAAATTTCAACCAACTTTTTATGGTGGAAACGGATGCATCTGATACTGTGACAGGCGCAATTCTTTCACAACACGGGGAGGATGGACACCTACATCTTTGTGCATTTAGGAGTTCTAAAATTTTGCCAACAGAACAAAACTATGACATCTACAACAAAGAACTTTTGAGTGTGGTTTTGGCATTCCAAAATTGGCGAGTTTACTTGGAAGGATCTCCGCATAAGATTCGGGTAATTTCGGATTATAAAAATTTGAAATATTTCTTCACCACCTAACAACTAAATTGACGTCAAGTCTAATGGTTCAAATTTTTATCAGCTTTTAATTTTGACATACAACACTGATCAGGTTCATTGAATGGCAGGGTGGATGCGCTTTCAAAATGAATAGATGTTACAGAAGAAAAAAATAGAGAACATCGATCATTTTTATGACTAATTGCACTTGAATCTTGTGAGCTGATTTGGACTTATGCTTGTATCTTGGAACAAGTGAAGGCAGTAACAGAGGAAAATGCTACTTTATATCCAATACTAGCATTCTTCAATGGAAATTCAAATCAAACCCTAGTAGATATCTGCTGTCGACTTTAGGGATATACTTTCACTAACGGAATCCTTTGTTGCCAAGAAATAACATATGTACTAGATGATGAGGAATTTCGACGTCAAATTTTACAATCTAAGCACGATGTCCTGATGGAAATCTTTTCATCATGTAAATACTAGTTATTTATCTATATTTGTGTTGATTTCAATAAATTAACAATTGTGCCAAAAAGGGTGGTCGTGATGAGGACCATGGTTTGGTAACAGCGCAGCGGCCATAGATTCCAGTGCACTGCACCGTCTTGTTACATGCACAGCTCAAGAGGTAGGTAGCAAGTTGGCTGGGCCAATTTCTTGCTTCAGTAGTTGCCAAGCCGTAAGCCGCCATCACTACTCGACGAGTCCGATGGGATTCAAATCTGGATCGGCAGGCGGCCAGAAACAACCGCTTCTCCAGCCAACCAAGTTCACGACTTGACGATTGAAGACAAACGTTTGACGCTATTATATATCCGCAAGGGCACGTGGCTACTTTGCGGTGGTGTTTATTTGTAATTTAATCATTTTTATATGTTTATCTAGATGTTTTGGAAGGCTCATATATTTTGCTCTTTGTTTGAATAAAAAAAATACTAAGGATTTAGAAGTGAATGGGAAAGGTGTAAAAGGAAAAGGGGTTTGACATCTATGGTGAGATTATGATAGAAAGGAGCATGGATTGATGTGCTCCACTTCTCTACCCTAGATAGAGTCAAAATTATGGAGGAGAGATTCTTTAGTAGTTGGAAGTTAGTGGATGAGTATTGATGAAATGAGAAGAGAAATCCCGAAACTATGATGTGAGAGAACTTTTGGTGTATACATGATTTTGAATTGAAATATAAAGAGGTTGCTCCTGGAATGATTACCTTTCTAAAATGAGTTTGCAAGTTTGATTTGGAGTTGTGATGCAAAAGTTATGAATGTTTGAATTTTGAAGTCGAAAAACCAAACTATGAAGAAAAACTGAGACTTTTACAAGCCATAGCTTATGATTTGTATATCATTTTGCAACAAAATTTGGAGAGAGTGTTCATTTTAGTCTTAGCTCTCTAGAATATCCTTAAACTTAAAATTTGAAGCTTAGAAGAGAAAATTATGGAGGTGTGAAGGATTGGAGGTGGCTGCCCTTTTATTATGAGAAGGCCAAAACTTTGAAGAGCTACAACTTTTGAACAATATTAAATTTTTTTTTCAAAATTTTAGAAGTGATAGTTTGTTATCATAACTTTTTGTATTGTTTTCAGTCATTCCATTTGGAGTCTTTTTGAAGAAGTTACAGTGTGTAGGAGTTGGGGTTTGGGTGCTCTCTAAAAATTCAAGACCCACACTTTGATTGACTAGAACTTTTGGATAGACTTTTATTTTGAAGTAAAAATTTTAGAAATTGTAACCAGTAATATCATCTTTTTAAATTGATATCACGTTTTAATAGGTGATGTGTAGAACAAAAGTTATAAAAGTTTATAGAAGTTTATAGAGGCTGTGTTTAGTTTGCAAAGGGAAAGAAGAGCCTCTGCTTTGAACTTGCATAACTTTTGAATAGTAGCTTAAATTGAGTTGAAATTTAAAGGAATTTTAGAAGATTAGAAGAGCTTTTTAAATTGCTATTACACTTAGCATTTGGATCTTTGAACCATCTGTGGCACTAAAAAAAAAGTTGCAGCCTTTCTAAGACTTGTTATTTGTGATTTTTCTCATTGTTTTTATTAAAACATGAAGACTTGAAAACATGAAGACTGAAGATTTGAAGTGTGAAGATTAAGACCAAAGACAATTTTAGTCAGCAACACATGATCGCAGTAAGACACCTTGCGTGTTTCCAAGGCGCGCTCCTCTCAACCCAACAACGATGCCCCTGCTGCTGGACACCAAGGACAAGCAAAGACCTTAGACTTGGTTACAAGGGTTTTTTATTGGCCTACTATTTGCCGGTATGTTCACTACTACATTGACGGATGCGACCTTTGCCAACAATCAAAAGCTACACATCATGCTAGATATAGGTTGATGCAACCCTTCCCAGCCGGCTAGGCACCTTGGAAAGAATTTCTACCGATTTTATAGTTAAGTTACCAAATATCAAAGGATACAATTCTATCATGGTCGTGGTGAATAAAAACACAAAGTTAGTTCATTTCATTCCTACAAAAGAAACAATTGATTCTAATGAAACAACTTTTTTATATTTGCATCATATCCCAAAACACCATGGAATGCCGGATAATGTAATATCAAATCGAGGTTTGGCTTTTATATTCAAATTTATGAGAAGATTATGTGAACTTCTCAAGATTCAGCCATCTCCAACAATAGCCTTCCATTCTCAAGGAAATGAACAAACTGAGAGGGTAAACCAAGTAGTAGAACAATTCTTGAAAATCTTTACTACAAGACGTCAAGATGATTGGACTGACCTCCTTCCGTTGGCCAAATTTGCATATAATAATGCATGTCATTCTGCAATAGGATTTTCTCCATTTTATGCTACTTACGGTTATCATTTGACATTATCATTTTTGACACCAACCACATCTACACTCCTGGCGGCAGAAGACCAAATTTGGCACGTACAACAAGTACATAAAGAGCTAAAAACAATGATTAAGATGGTAGAAGAACAAGCCAAGCAAACTTATGATTGTGGAGTAAAGATGCAACCAGCATTTAGAATTGGCGACAAGGTCCTTCTTTGGAATGAGAATTTTGCCACCACCGTACCGTCCTGGAAATTGGATTATAAATTTTTGAAACCATTTACAATAATATCAAAACTCTCAAACGTGGTTTACCGCTTGAAGTTACCAAAAACACTACGTATTCATGACGTCTTCCACATCTCTCTTTTGGAAGGATACTGGCAGGATACCATTTCAGGACGACACCATATACCGCCTCCACCAATAATCACTCCCAACGGAGATGTGGAATGGGAGATTTGTGAAGTTTTTGATTCACGATTTTTTGGTCGCGAGAAGAAACTCTATTACTTTGTTTTTTAGAAGGGCTATGGACCAGAGGAGCACTCTTGGGAGCCAGCTGCAAATCTAGAGAATGCATCTAATGCTATTGCAAAGTTCCATACATTCCATCCCAAGGCACCACAATCACATTTTCAAAAAACACGACATCGACAATAAAAGAGAGGGTAATGTTACAAACTAGTTAGTAGCAGCAGGACTTGATTACGGTTACAACGGTTATGGTTAGTTGATCCTTCTCTTTCCTTTAAGAACCACGTGAAGAGGTTTGTTTCTCACGCAACATTTTGCTAATACAGATGTAATGATTTTGATACTACTTGCCTAATTTTTTAATGCTTGTCATGAACGATTTATGGAATGAGGCTCATAGAATTTATGTTGGTTGATTTGGACAGAGTGTCGATCATGCAATTGCCAAACCTTGACACACGGACATTGTACCGCACCATTGACTAGAGCAATGTCTAGAAGGCCTCTCCCGGATCCCAAAATATTTCTAATGCATATTGCAAGGACATGGAAGCCTACAAGTTTGAAGGTCCAATCTGTATGCTCTAACCATTGCCAACTCCACCACGCAATTGCGACTTGTATCGAGACCCCCCTTGCTTGTATGTCACTTGCAAAGATACAACTTGCTTTTTGTTGTACTTCACCAAGAGCTCAAAGATCTCGCCCCTTCCGTTGCTAAATGGGCTCCTTTCCAAACCTCCCCAAGACCCTTGGCATGTCACCAAATTATGCCTCTACAAAGGGAGGCTGACAATCACGCCCAATTGATCCAGGAAATGCCCCGCCTTTCTAAAGAAACCAACCACTTTGCCACTATTTTGAGTAGATTTCAATTGCCATTGAGGATTCGATGCACCATAAAGCCCGTAGCGTTGCTTGTTTGTCACAAACTCTAGGCTCGCAATGACAAGCAACTCGTTGACGTGATAGCTACTGCCCTTCACTTGCACCAAGTACTCCTCCGGAGACTTCATAGTTATCTGCCAACCACATCGCCCCATATTGCTCCACTATCAGTCTCTGCAAGCAAGCCAAGCTTCTTTATTCACGCCAAGCCTTTGAGGTTTCAAAAAACATCCCAAATGCATTACAAATGTGGACTATTGTTTGAGCATGTCAACCATGCTAACTTGTTGCACATGCAAGTAGCCATGGAGTCCTACACATTAAAGTTCTCAATCCTAATCTCACGCACCTTGATTGTTTAGCACCGGCCCCATTTTGTCCACCGTGTTGGCTGCTTTTGAAGCTTTTTCCTCCGCGTCTATACGTCGTTTGCAAAGAAACAACTTGCCGGTTGTTATAAGAGACTAGTAGCTCAATCACCTCGCCACCACATTCGTAGAACGACACTCCACCTTGACCACCCCAAGCTTCTTGCAAGACCACAGTTTCCGTGTCCCATGGGTCTTCCACTTTGGCCATCAGGACTCTAATGCTATGCAAACACAATCTTGCTATCCCATAGAAGCCCATCACCCGTCCATGCTGAGTCTCGAAACTAGAGCCTTCCATTGTAGACCCATAGGGTCCGTACATCTTCTTATTGGTAACAAAAGTGAGAGACGTCATCGCAACACCTACTAAGGAGACCTCGCGAGTGGTTTCCCTCACTTGGACCAGATACTCATCCGGATATTGCAGCATCACCTACACAATGCAACAATATAATACTCAGAATTCCGCCAAGCACTTTGTCTTTTCAATTCAAATTGTACCCATGCAATGACCTTCTAGCACTTCAAAAATGAACCCACAAACAATAGCACTCAACTTGCTATTGTGAGGAATGCTCATTGACGCCCACTGACTAACATTCAATGAAAGGACACACAATAGCATATCACTGCTTAAGCATCACATCAGCAACATGTTTCTCAACAAAACTTGCCACCGCACTGACCATACAACCACTTTTCATACCACAAGGAAAGCACCTCCAATGAGCGACTCACCTTGGTGGCCACATTGCCACCTGAACCACCTTGTGGAGATTGCTTGAAGCTCATCCCATTTAGAACATAAGTTGTTTGAATACGGAAGATGAACTCCTCGAAGTACACAACCTCTATTTCACTGATGTCACCAGTCCCATCATAAAAGTTGGTCTCTCCAATCAATCCCCACGGTCCTTGAACTGTGAAATCGTTGTCAACATGGATTCCACAAATCCAATCAAACCACCACTGCTCTATTGTGCCAAGACACCCCAAACAAGGCAAAACTCCATCAGCCCAACATCCCACACCGTTTGACTTGCACCTTTAGAGCCATTTGCCTCAGCTTTATGTCCCAGATGATGTGATTTTAGCTTTGAGAGGGCACCTCCTCAATGACATAAGCATTTGAGAGACAAAAACAACACTATTAGGAAATTAATACGATGCCGTAGTTTGAAACTAGACTTTGTTTGTTTATTTAGTTTAGTCAGTAGTCACCTATCTTCAAGAATTTGATTATGAAGTCGTTTTCAACTAGTTCTCCAGCAATTATATTGTAGAAACAAATAGGTTAGTATATCCTATTGCAACACAACGTAAATACCATCAATATTCTAGTTGAGCCAAAAGCACCAAGTTTTCATGGAGCTCAACTCAGTTAGTGACACTTTATTGCTAAATACATTCTCTGCGAGCTTTGTTATGTCAATTTAAAACTCCCGGACAGCTAAAGAGACCAAAGTATTGTCCACATTAAATAAGAAGCTCAAATTCAAGGATGAAGCCTAGTCAAATTGGGTTAATTTCTTGAACTACACAAGCACTTGTAGATGAGAATGAGTCTTGTACATTGCTCACCAAACTAAAAAGTACACAAAAACTGAAACAGAAATTCAATGATGAAAGCCAAAAACAAGAAACAAAATGCCTCTGCAAAACAAGGAGCTTCCACCAGTACAAGCAAGCACACGCGCTTGACTAATGGCAGCCTAGACAAGGCACTAGCCGCACTACGTACATGCATCCACAAGTCTTCCTCACCAAATTGACAAAATTGATGCCTGCACGGTGATATGCCCAAGCGCTTACAACTCTATAAACCCCAAGGCATTTAAACCCGAGAAAGAAGACAAATAATACCTCATAATGTAGCCCTGACAGCGGGTCAGTCGGCGGCTCCGGAGGACCAAGCGGCGGCAGCAAATTGATCGGCAGCTTTGGAAGACTAGGCGGTGCACCCGACGGCGACAGTGGATCAGTTGGCGGCTCCATAGGACTTGGCAGCGGCAGCGAGTTCATCGGCAGCACTGGAGGACCAGGCGGAGGACTTGGTGGCGGCAACGAGATGGTCGGCGGATCCAGAGGACCTGGTGGCAACAGTGGGTCGGTCGGCGGCTCTAGAGAACCAGGCGGAGGACTTGGCGGTGGCAGCAGGTTGATCGGCGGCTCCGGAGGACCAGGTGAAGGACCTAGCAGCGGGAGCGGGTCAGTCAGCGGCTCCAGAGAACCTAGCAGCGATAGTGGGTTGGTCGGCGGCTCCAAAGGACCAGGTAAAGGACCTAGCAGCGGGAGCGGGTCAATCGGCGGCTCTAGAGGACCTAGAGGTGGTAGCATATCGGTTGGCGGCTCCGGAGGACTAGGCGGAGGACTTGGCGGCAACAGCTGGTTGGTCGGTGGCTCTGGAGGACTAGGCGGAGGATTTGGGGTTGGCAGCGGGTTGATTGGCGGCTCTGGAGGACCAGGCGGTGCACCCGACAGCGGCAGCAAATCGGTCGGTGGCTTTGGAGGACCTGGTGGCAGCAACGGGTTCATCGGCAGCTCTGGAGGACCAGGCAGTGGACCTGGAGGCGTCAGCAAGTCGGTTGGCCGCTCCAGAGGACCAGGCGGAGGACCTGGCGGCGGCAGCAGGTCGGTCGGCCGCTCCAAAGGACCTAGCAAAAGACCTAGCGGCAACAGTGGGTCAGTCGGCGGCTTCGGAGGACTTGGCAGAGGACCCGGCAGAGGACCTGGCGGCGATAATGGATTGGTCGGCGACTCCGGAGGACCAGGCGGCAGCAATGAGTCAGTCGGCAGCTCCAGAGGACCTGGAGGTGGTAGCGGGTCGATTGGCGGCTTCGAAGGACTAGGCGGAGGACTTGGCGGCAGCAGCGGGTTGGTCAGTGGCTCCGGAGGACTAGGCGGAGGACTTGGCGGCGGCAGCTGATCGGTTGGTGACTTCGGAGGACCTGGCGGCGGCAGTGAGTTTGTTGACAGCTCTAGAGGTCGAGGCGGAGGACCTGGCGGCAGCAGTAGGTCGGTCAGCGGCTCCGAAGGACTTGGCGGCGACAATGGGTCAGTCGGCGACTCCAGAGGACCTGGCAGCAATAGTGGGTCGGTCGGCAGCTCCAGAGAACCTGGCAGCGGCAGCGGGTTAGTTTGCGGCTCCAAAGGACCTGGAGATGGTAGCAGGTTGGTTGGCGGCTCCGGAGGACTAGACGGAGGACTTGGCGGAAGCAACGGGTTGGTCGGTGGCTCTGGAGGACTAGGCAGAGGACCAAGCAGCGGCAGCGGGTCAGTCGGTGGCTTTGGAAGACCAGGCGGTGCACCCGGCAGCTGCAGCGGATCGGTCGGCGACTCCGGAGGACCAGGCGGCAGACCTAGCGGTGGCAGCCAGTCCGTTGGCCGCTCCGGAGAACCAGGCGGAGGACTTGGCGGCAGCAGCAAGTCGGTTGGCGGCTCCGAAGGACTTGACAAAGGACCTAGCGGAAGCAGCTGGTTGATCAGTGGCTCCGGAGGACTAGGCGGAGGACTTGGCGTCAACAGCGGGTCAGTCAGCGGCTCTAGAGGACCAGACGGTGCACCCGGCGGCGGCAGCGGATCAGTCGGCGGCTCCAAAGGACCTGGCGACGGCAGCGGGTTTGTCGGCAGCTCCGAAGGACCAAGCAATGGACCTGGCGGCGGCAGCGGGTTTGTCGGCAGCTCCAAAGGACCAAGCAATGGACCTGGCGGCGGCAGCGGATCAATTGACGGCTCCGGAGGACCAATCAAAAGACTTGGCGGCGGCAGCAAGTCGGACGGCGGCTTCGAAGGACCAAGCAGAGGACCTGGCAATGGCAGCGGTTTGATCAGCGGCTTCGGAAGACTAGGCGGTGCACTCGATGGTGGCAGCGAATCGGTTGGCGACTTTGGAGAACCTTGCGGCGGCGGCAGCGTGTTCGTTGACGACTCTGAAGGACCAGGCAGTGGACCTAGCGGCAGCAGCAGGTCGATCGGGGGCTCGAGAGGACCAGGCAAAGGACTTGGCGGCGGGAACGGGTTAGTCGGCGGCTCTAGAGGACCTGGCAGAGGACCTGGCAGCAGCAACTGGTCGGTCGGTGGCTCCGGAGAACCTGGCAGCAGTAGCGGGTCAGTTGGCGGCTCCAGAGGACCTGGAGATGGTAGCGGGTCGGTTGGCGGCTCCAGAGGACCAAGCGGAGGACTTGGCAGCAGCAGCGGGTTGGTCGGTGGCTCCGGAGGACTAGGCAAAGGACTTAGCGGCGGTAGCGGATTGGTTGGTGGCTCCAGAGGACCTGGCAGTGGCAGCAAGTTTGTCGGCAGCTCCGGAGGTCCACGCGGCGGACTTGGCGGCGGCAGCGGGTCAGTCGGCGGCTCCAGAGGACCTAGAGGTGGTAGCGGGTTAGTTGGCAGCTCCGGAGGACTAGGCGGAAGACTTGGCGGAAGCAGCGAGTTGGTCGGTGGCTTTGAAGGACTAGGCGGAGGACTTGGCGGTGGCAGCAGATCAGTCAGCGGCTTTGGAGGACCTCGTAGCGGCAGCAAGTTCGTTGGCAGCTCCGAAGGTCCAGGCGGCGGACCTGGCGGTGTTAGCAAGTCGGTCGGCCACTCCGGAGGACCAAGCAAAGGACCTGGCGGCGGCAGCGGGTCAGTCGGCTGCTCCAAAGGACCTGGCAGAGGACCTAGCGGAGGACCTGGCGGCAATAGTGGGTCGGTCGGCGGCTCTGGAGGACCAGGCGGCGGCAACGAGTCGGTCGGCGGCTCCAGAGAACCTCGAGGTGGTAGTGGGTCGATTGGCGGCTCCAGAGGACCAGGCAAAGGACCTGGCGGCGGCAGCGGGTCAGTCGGCCGCTCCAAAGGACTTGGCAGAGAACCTGGCGGCGATAGTGGGTCGGTCGGCGGCTTTGGAGGACCTAGCAGAGGACCTAGCGGAGGACCTAGCGGCGATAGTAGGTCGGTCGGCGGCTCTGGAGGACCAGGCGGTGGCAACGAGTCAGTCGGCAGCTCCAAAGGACCTGGAGGTGGTAGCGGGTCCATTGGCGGCTCCGGAGGACCAGGCAGAGGACTTGGCGACAGCAGCGGGTCAGTCGGCGACTCCGGAGGACTAGGCGGAGGTCCTGGAGGCGGCAACAGGTCGGTTGGCTGCTCCGGAGGACTTGGCAGCGATAGCGGGTCGGTCGGCGGCTCCGGAGGACCTAGCAGCGGTAGCAGGTCGGTCGGCAGCTCCGGAGGACTAGGCGGAGAACCAGGTGGCAATAGTGGGTCGGTCGACGGGTCCGGCAGCGGCTGCAATGGACTAGGTGACAGCACCTGGTCGGTTGGCGGCTGCAACTCCAATGTCCAAGGATTTTGTGTGTGTAGATAATCTTTTCGGTTTTTCAAGCCAAGTCTATTTATAAAACAGTTTTGGGTTATATGCACTGAAGTTGAATTTTCAATCCCAATTGAATTAGGGACTTGCAAATTTTGCAAGCTGCATTTGCTGCAGTATATATAGTGCGTTGAGCAACGTATGCATTGCCCATTTCTTGGTGTTGTGTTTATCAATGTAATGACTCCGAGCTAGTGCAAAGTTGCACTTGCTTGACCAAAAATTCCAACCACCATCCCCTCTCGTGAACTCTGAAACCGTCGACCTTGCGTGCTTCCATATGGCCCATATGTGGCTTTGTTAGTGACCATTGTGAGGGACGTAATGGCTGGAGCAGCATCAACCAATCCACTTGTCCCTTTTACTTGAAACACATGTTTGGTACTTGAATCCATACTAATCTGCATAGTTCCACTTAGACCCCCACATAAGGTAGCAAAAGCGAGTACAAAAAATTTAATAGAGTGATGGATATTCTTATGCAATCTTATTCAATTGCTAAGAGAAAAACTGTCTCTAGTCCTCTACAATCTATGTTAGTTAGGTTTTGACATCCGCAACATTCATTCTTCATCTAGTTTTTATTCTTCTATACCTTATAACTAATATGTATACCTGCCAAACAATAGAAGTCACATTTTCAAGGGTTAAGATGAAGACATACATAGATTGAAAGTTCAACTGATAACTCAATAAAGCATTATAGAACTTTTGTGTTTCCAACCATAAAAATGTTAATTATTTTTAACAAGCACCCCATGGATACTATAGCAAATAGCCAAGAAATCTCTTGAGTTTGGAGTACATCAATTGCAAACATTGTAGTAAACATTGTCAAAAATTTCTTTTCTGCCTCTACTTCAAAAAAGCAAGGCACTAGTTAATGGAAGTAACCTACAAAACAACCCTAAACTTGAACCCTAATCCTAAAATCCTTGAACCCTAACACCCTTATCCCAAAACTAAGTTGAGTATTGTTTGGGAAATGGATAAATCGACACTTAGATTTGGTGAATTAATTGCGCACCTTGACATGTTGAGTGCCTTTGCCGCCATGTAGTGGAGCTTGAAAATTTGTGCCTCCTTGCTCATAGCCAACCTGAATTGAGGTGATAAGATTGTCGTTGTAGTTGATGTTTAGATCAACAATATCACCCCTTCCGTCGTAGAATTCTTGGCCACTTGAGCCACCCCACGGACCTTGTTGAATCACCAAAACATCTGAGCTAACGAGGTGCTTGGTTATGTAACTGGGATCGCTTCCCAGATAATGCACAATCCCATTGTTTGAATGCTCTGTTTTTAGTGCAGTATCCATGTGGTTGTTGTTTTTCCCACCATTTAGAACGAGCTTACCTCTGAATACATGTTCTCCTATGTCGGTGTAATTTCTAGTGACGACAATTGTCTTTGTAAACATCCTTTGAAGTTGGATGTCAGAAGAGAGCTCAATGATGACACCAAGCTGGTGAATGTGAGAGTCGCAGCGTCCAAAGAAGCCCCCAATTTTAGCAAGTGTGCTCTTGAAGCTCTTTCCGGATGTCGAACCATAAGGACCATAAGTTCTTTGATTTGTAATGAAGGTTAACGATGTCACCGCCTCTTTGTCATTGACAGCATCAATTGTTCCCTTCACCTGGATAAGATACTCCTCAGGAGAATGTAAAGAAATTTGTTACAAGCATCCATTACATGTTAGAATCCACATTCCACCACATTGATTTCAATCAAGGATTTACTGTAATTTTTCTTAATGAGTTCCAAGGAGAGCATAACCTAATTTTCATGTGCAAACCAGCTGTGATATCAAGAGAAATTATTACCTTCTCAATTTGGGCGGAACTCTTGCCACCTCAAGAGTCACTCTTAAAGTTGCCCATGTTCGAATCCAAATATATAGGTGGTCTGCAGGGCCACAAGATAAGCTTTGGTAAACGTGATGTAGATTTCTGTGAGTTCCCCTCTTCCGCTGCAAAATTGAGAGCCATATTCAACACCCCAAGGGCCTTGGACTGCTACGGTGTCTGAGTGCCCCGGAGTCCTAGTAATGACTCCAATTTGACCAAGACGAGAGTTACACCTGCCAAAAAATCCAATCACCTCTCTACCTAAAGAGCTCTTGAATGCTTCTTCCGTGGGACTGCCGTAGGGTCCAAACTGGCACTTGTTGGTGATGAATGATAGCGACGTGACAGTGTTGTAGCCTGAAATTTTCCCAATGGTTCCCTTCACTTTGACCAAATACTCCTCTGGACGATGTAACAAAATCTGTATTTACATGGAGATACCCACACACACACATACATGAGTATGATGTTGAGCACTGTGGGTTTCAAACAATTTTAAAATCTTGAATTCCCTGAAAAACCACTTCAACCACATAGTTACTTGAAGAACTTGTACTAATTTCTCAACATCTACACAAATTGATCATCACATAAATAAATTAAGATAATTACTTTGTACCAGTGTTGATGATATTGCAATCCAACTTATCACGGCGCACCAACATGCTTGACCAAACAACCAAATTACATATTCAAGTAAAAAATGTTGGAATTTGAATGCTTGACCTAGCTAACAACCTAAATATGCTAGACCTAGAACTGCAGAGACTTGCAAAATCTAACTCTCAAGCACTTGCTACAAAGGAGACCTTGCCACTATGCTCAACGAACAAGGAATCAACATTCGAAAGAAAATGAAAACAAATATGGGAACCTATTTGTGTGTACAAGAACAACTATAGAAAGAGACTCTTGAAAATGAAACTAATTGAAACCAAAAAAGTGCAAGGCAATCAACAAATTCAGTTTTGTAGAAGAGAATGTTTCATTGAGCACAAAGGTGAATCACTATTGGTACCTTGCTTTCTTTCCCTGCAGGAACACCGTGAACGGAGCCCGCAAACTAAGCAGTGCCATGTTCATAAATGACTTGCAAGGAATTTACGTGGTTCTTGTGATAAGTGACGACAATCTCCACAATGCGGCCATGGCCATTGTGGAAAAGCAAGCCATCGACGCCTCCCCAGGGTCCATCCACGGCGACCCAATTCTCCTCATCAACATTGAAAGAGGTCGTTGAGGTTTTTGAGGTTTTTGAGGTTGTCAAGGTTGTTGAAAAGGTTTGAGAGGGATGGCTCAACACTCCTAGCTGATTGAGCAGAGTGCTGGATCTACCAAAAAATCTCACCACTCGGCCACCTGGCAAGCTCTCAAACGGCGTCCCGCTTTCCCGTCCAAAAGGCCCATACACCCTCTTGTTGGTGACCAGCATCAATGACGACACCACGTGAGCTTGCATGATTTTCCACATGTCGACTGTTCCCTTCACCTGCACGACGTACTCCTCTGGAAACTGCAGTGTAACCTAAGGCACCAACACATGTAGCTTTTATTGATTAAGATCTGATAATCGTTCTAGTACCATCCTAGTAGCACATTGCTGATAATGCTTTGACTCAGGAATATGACCATAATTCCTATGTTTTTTACTAATGACGCTCTAGTAGACTACTACCTACTTGGTTCTACCGTAACTGTTGTTTGTTAACATTCTCACTCAATTTAGGTTCTGATTTTGTGTTTTGATTACGGAAAGCTAAGTGATGTTTCAGATGAGTACATTCTTCTTAAAGTGCACGGCTAGTCTATGGGCTTCAGTATAATTACAGGAAACTATCCATGAAAATATTTGTAAGTTTTGTGCATCCACCTCGGTATCACATTAGATTCCTTGTTGGAATTATAGTAAATACTGCGTTTAGGTTACCCCCACCCTAATTTCTTGAAATTTCACACTATATAAATATTTATTGTTGCTATAGTAATTTTCATCAAAATTTGTTGCAACAAACAATTTTTAAAGGGCTGTCAAGTGTCAACAATAACAAAGCTACAAAAAAAACAAACTAGCCACTTCCAACTCCAAGTCATAAATCATATGAAATCCAAATATTTAAAGAGTTGCATTTGCCTCCAAGTGGCCAAATGATGAGTCATGAGGTAACTTACCAAAATAAAGCAACCTAATTGTCAAGGCAACCTGTATGAATGCAATATTTAGTATAAAGATTAGGGCCTTTTGAGAGGTGATAAATATTTTCTTAAAACTTTATTTCAACTTCCAAATAGGGATCAATTATTTTATAGTTATTTTTGTAAAAATTCATTTTTAGTTAATAAGTTTCTAATTAAAGAAAAATTATAAATTTAAGAAAAATGACACAAAGTCACTATTGATTAAAATCTATTAAATGGAAAAAAAGGAGTTTTTTTATCATTTATGATAGTATAAAATAAAATTGTCTATTATAATGTTAGTAAAGTCACTTTAATAAGTGCAAAAACAACACTGATAAGGTCACAGACTCATAGATAAATGTAATATTTTGAAGATGGGTGGATATAAATAGGGACTTACACATCAAAGTACAAGACTTACACATGCAAGGAAGCTGTAAGGAACTTACACATGCAAGGAAGCTGTAAGGAACTTACACATGCAAGGAAGCTATAAGGGACTTACACATGGAAGTAAAAAGTAGGGGACTTCCACATGGAGGTATGGAACTGTAATATTGTATATGAATCACATAAGACTATAAGAGTATTTGATCCACATGATCTAAACTTTAAATTGTAAACTAGTGTAAAATCATGTACACAAACCATTTCACCATAATTTTCATCATTAGAAATTTAGAATACACTAACTTTGACAATATTTGAAAGACTGATGTTTTTTAGACTATGTGCTATGTGAATAATCATGATTTTTTGAGGTATTAATAGCATGAAGTTATGATTTATGAACCGCATGGTTGTCAATTAGTCATAATCTCATGACTCATATAGTGAAGTTGGACAAGTTCCTACGCACTTAACATTCCATGAGGCATTCATGTGCATGAGAGATTGAGAGTGTGAGACGTAAATGCGCATGAGAGTATGAGACATATATCAAGATAATGAATGTGTGCATAGATGTTTCATGCATAATTGTCCATTACGAGATTAGACACTTGCCCAACACAACAAGCTTGATTGATAGTTCCATTGGTGTCCATAAGATTCTCCCTAATTCTTGTATGTTTTAAATGTAACTAACATTTTTTGCTAAGATTTTATGTAAAAAGGTTGAGTTAAAAAGAATATGTTTCTAAACAAAATTTGTGAGTTTTTCAATAAGTGTCTAGAAAAAGTAATCTGAAATTGATATCTAAACAAAATGACCCAAATAACCAAATCAAGGTACAAGGAGCAAAAAACATAAACTGGAGATCAAACATGACAAGTTGGCACTTGCCTACTTATTAAATTAAGTAATTTTGGAGGTACTAGTTGCAGGCATCATGAAAATGATACAATAATTTACTTCTTCAAGTATTCTGATTGGACTGTGGCCGGATGCGACAGCTATCCACATAACATTCAGTAGCTTGAAGAAAGGCAACCTTTCCCTCTCTTTAGGTATCATCCACAAACTTCATTAAAAGATATATATATATATATATATATAATTTTTGACATGGCTGGCCCCCACATTGTATGTGCATTGGACTGAGCCTCCCTTTCATGAACTCTCTCACAAATTCAGCCAAATATCCACATAGTTAAAGAATGGTGTGGAATATTCCACATCATTCCATCCAAGTGGATGAAATGGTGTGGAATGTTCTACACCATTCTCTTGGAGAGAGGGCAACCTTTACTAGTGCTACTGAATGTTACGTACGTTCAATTCATCATTTAATGAGGCAGAGGTACTGGCTGGCATTGAAGTACGGGTCCTGGACTCCTCGGGGTCCTGTTAGTATATAAATGTGTTAATTATTACCTGAGTGGACTGTGCTCCGGCGCTGCTGGTTCCATGAGGCACGGCTTTGAAAGAAACGTCTCCTTGCTTGTAGCTGGTCTCAATGCACAGCACACGCTCTGCGTTATGAGAGACAAGGATCTCCACAATGTCGCCTCTCCCATCGTAGAATGGGGTTCCGCCTGCTCCTCCCCACGGCCCACAGGAGACGATTTCTTTTGTGCTGTGGCTCTCCATCATCTTCTCATTCGTTCAAGTTGCAAACAATCATGCAATTCAACAGAACTGTTTAATCAGACTTTGCAAACATCATCCATATACAGATCTACGATGATACGTTTGTACACGTTGAGGTTTCACGTGTGCATTTTTAGTTTGTGACATTATGCCATGGATAATATTCACTGAACGGACTAGCATTTTCCAACTCAGCGAAGCTCACAGCAGCATCTCAAATTGGAAAGTGAGAAGGCGTCGATTTCTCAAGATGAGATTACCGGTACGTCACTATTTACTCCCTCAGCAGGACTTGCTGAGGAAGAGGATTGACCAAGCATCGTCCCAATAGCCATGCCTCCTGCAAGCACAATCCAATTCGGTATCGAAAAGAGTGACTGCAAAATTCTTCCGGAGCTTCGGGATCGCCTGTTGTTCTCGCAGAATTCGAGGTCGGTCAACTCGTTGTATGCTCCCATCAACGTTTACAGCCCTTTTTGCTACTGGTGGTGAGGTCTCCTGAAAAACTTTCGAAACAGTTGCTTTTGCACACTCAGCTTTTGGTACAAAAACCAACACACTCCCAGACTTGTACTTTACTAAGTTAACCTTACGCCAATAATTACGCACTATTGCCAAACAGCAGATCTCACAAGACTGCCTCAAGACTGAGTTTATATAGAATGAGAATGCCAAGGAAAGGAGAACAAACAGTGCCAATTCAGCCCAACGCCTCCTTCAGAAGTAGAAGACTCCGGCTAGTATCAATGACAGTGAAAATTCAGTCCCCAGCTACCTGCAGACCACCAAAGGAAAGCAATTGTTGATCACTGGAGTCGAAACCCATCAGGATTGAAATTCGAAACCTCACTGGAGTGATCAAAATTCTGCAAACACGATTATAATAGCGTAGAAGACATGATTACTAGCAATGAATCAATCTAACACAGAGTACTATCGACGTGGTGCCGTAAGATACGATGCATCAAAGACAGGCCTCTCAACGAAACCAACGAGAATAGTACTAATGCAAGGGGGCCGCCTCGCACTCACACAAGCTTCTTTGAAGCAGATGCCAGAGTGCCATCGGTCGTGCACAGAAAGCAGTGAGAGGTTGTATGCGCCAGTATTCGAAGAACTCGTAAGTAGAGTAGAATGATAGTTGCGGTGCGAATAGATGGAGTCTAGAACTGATGGCGGGACTTATACACACGCAGCTCATGCAATTCCGGAGCATTTGGTGGGTGAGATACTGACATGTATTCGCATGTAGCCATACTTCTCATATTGGGTAGTCAAAAGTCCTATGGTGTTCGTAAGATGTACATGTCTATGTCTGGACACAATCAATGTCGTAGATGTCCGCGTCATGTACACAAGATAGACATAGACAAACAGAACCCGTTCAGGATGACAAACCAAACGTGTCGCAAGGGCCGGAATTCGCACGAGAAAAATGCTTTGACTAGCCGGGCCCAGGTCGATGAATTACTGAGTACGGATCTTACCATGACCAGCGAGCAAGCGATATTTACCAATGAGGTTCGCAAACTTAGCATGATGCCTCCTGCTTGATCATCTTTTCGTTCAATCGCTAATCAGAATGGCGTCGAAAATGCCTGCCAACCAGCCGTCCGATGAAGTGACGATCCCGATTTTTAGAGCATGCCCTGATTAGTGATCACGAGCATCGCATTCCGACCTAGATTTGCTACAGCTTTCTAGATTTTGACACTGGCTGACGCTAGCTGGACGACCCTTTCAGCAATATTCGTCTTAACAGTGCAATTTTGTAAAAATTCCATGAATTGTTGACTGACTTTTAATTAAAATAACAACAGGCAGAACCAATACTTGCACTTCTGCCATACCCCAAGAAAGCACCCTGGCATCCGCCGTTTGAAATATCAAAATCTGCATGCAAAACGCTCTAGTACATAATACAGAGTATATTATTTATGAATGATCACAGTTAAGATTGTAAGGAACGATTGTTCCCATCGCAGCCACGGGATACTCATGGAATACTTTTACTATGACTTCGTGGGTACTTGTTTTTAAACGAATAAAACACCATATTCGTCAAATTAGGAAAAACAGAGGTACCACTTTGTACTTCACCTTAATCAGATTACATACAATAAATGTAGACATAGCTATAGTTCAAAGTTGAAAGTTATTTGAAATTTTTGTAGGCAATCACTGAGACTTCAATATTGTACAAAAAATTCCATATTTTTTTCTTTTGTAATGTGCTGAATTTCACATAATGACAGAAATAGTGATAGTCCCAGAATGTACTATTTTTCCCAATTTAATGAATATGGTGTTATAATTGCTGCAGTCGAGCATGTGAAATTCATTTATGGAATGGGATCGCCTGTGATGGTCCTAAAGATAGTCGTACGTCGAGGTATCGAGACTGGGGATGAGCGTTACTAACAGTGGATGAATAATGGACCCTGACAGCAGCCCCGGAAATTGTTTGCAAGTAGCCCGCTTATCGATATTTGGAATGTCTCAGCAAAGCTTAGGATGAATAATGCATCTTCATTCCACTGCTACAGCGGGCCATAGCTATAGGCCATGTCGACTGAAATCGAACTCCTCTAGTCACTCTGGAATCAGTATCGACACTGTACGGTACACAAAAATGCGCACTTCCCCCTCTTCTCCAATGATGCTAATCATGGAACGTGATATGCAATGGCTTGACGCGAAAGACATCAGGCTAAATGAAATAGAAAATGCAAAATTGCACGAGTACTGAACGATTGATGTAAACCTACAGACTGTTAGGTGCCTGTGTTGCAGTGATTGTAGCCAAAATGCTGAGAAGTCCGATCATGTCGACGTACCGGAAGTGATCAGATAGCTGCTCCCCGGATTCATGAACAGCTTACCGGTCTATCACAGCATTATTTTACAGGAATCTATCATTTTAACCCCTAAAGCACCAAGGAGCCCACTTTGGGCTTTATGAGAACTCAGGCAGGCTCTATTAACTTCATAATTTGGAAATTTTTAATAAATTTTAGGATGGATGCTACTCCTCAAAATCTATATGTGAAACTTTACTTCATGTCATTCTGTTAAGTAATGCAAAAGTTAGAAGGAGTTTTCAATTTCAATGTCAAATCGGGCAGCAAAAAATATATTCTAAATTTCTTTATAATTTTTTTTATAGAATTGTATAGATTGATACCTACTCAAAAATAGTTGAATCACTCAGTTCCAAATATTGAGGTAAGATTTAAAAGAAGTTTTATTTTGCGAGCAATGAAGGTAGGAAGAGGGTAGAAAAAACATGTAAAGTTATTTTTTACTCTCAATTTTGAAAAATTTCAAATGAAAATTAAAAGGAAAGTTCCTAATTGTCTGTTAGAGCATTCTCACCACTGGGATTAACAATTTTCAAATTCTTCCAAAACTTATTAGCATATTAGTTGTATCTTTCATTCATCAATACCTTTTACTTTACAATTTTTGTAAAAGTGAATCCAATTATTTTTTTGGTTAAAGTTTTATATATATGCTTTGAACCTGTTTTCCAACATATTGCCAAAATTGCACAAGAAATAAAACATACATGTTTTTCTCCAAATTTTTTGAAAAACAAAACTCCCCCTTCTAGAAGGACTAGAAAAGCCTACATATTGAAGTTTAGGCACATTAATCTTGCAATTGGTGGGGATATTCATTTTGAAATTTTGGGTCAATGTACTTGTGCAAGTCAACCAAAGGATCCTATGGTTGGATTTGTTAAAAAGTAAGTTTCAATGAAGATTTTGACCTTGCTTTGGGGACTAATATTTTGAAGCAGTTTTGGGCCTCTAAACACAAAAGAATTTTAAGGCTTAATTAAGGGATAATTTCATGGATACCCCTAAAGTTTGGAATATTTTTGTAAATATTCCTACTTTTTTTTTTCTTCCTTTGTGCGCACGCATAACAAGAAAGAAGTAGTGTGCGCACAAAGGGAGAAGAAAGTGACATGTATAATAGAACAAATGCCTGAAAATTTTGATCCAAAGATATTTATGTAATTTCTGAAAAAGCAGGGGTATCTCTAAAAATATTGCAAACTTCAAACTTCAGGGTTGTCCATGAAATATACCCTTTAATTAATCCATCTTTCATAATATTTTGACACAATGAGCTCGACATAATGAGCCCAGGTATGAGCAAAATGACAATTTCAACTAAATTGGCAAGTTTCTCTACTGCTAATAATTAGATGCACAAGTGGTTTTTTCTTTGATAGTAAAGATTTCCGTTTAAAAAATGTGTACCAAACACTGCTAGTATAAATGGTAATTCCCTTGTGAGCTCCTGCTCAATCAGATTGCCTCACCCTCAGTTCTAATGATTTTGACACGCGAGAGGAACGAGGTGCTCCTCTTCGTTGAAATTTATTGCACCAGGAAACTTACTTGTAACTTATTTGCACGTTCATCATCGTCTACAGGTGATTTTGAAATCATGACTAGATCTATAGTTGGGAGTTAACAAATTATGGGTGTTAATTGTGTCACAATTACATAACATTCAATAGCTTGAAGAGAGGCTGCCTTTTCCTCTCTTCAAGTATCATCCATGAACTTCATCTTGAAAAGAATATATATATATATATATATATATATATATATATATATATTCTTTTTCTTTTTCTTTTTTCTTTTTTCTTTTTTCTTTTTTTTTTAATAATTTTCTTACACATCTAGCCCCCTTGACGTGTGTGTAGTGAATTAAGCCTCCCTTTCATAAACTTTAGCAAATTCAACCAAGTGTCTCCATAGCTAAAGAAGGGTGTGGAATATTCCACACCATTTCATCCAAGTGGATGGAATGGTGTGGAATATTCCACACCCTTCTCTTGGAGGGAGGGCAGCCTTTACTAGTGCTATTGAATGGTATATAGATCTACAAACCTTGAAGTATTTGGAATTGTGATAAAATAGCACTAATTACATTAGTCTACATCAATTGAAAAAATCTTCATTAGTCATTTGCCATTAAAATTTTTACTAATAGGAAAACTTGTCCTACGTACTCAAGAGGTTCACAACATATTTGGAATTGTGATAAAATAGCACTAATTACATTAGTCTACACCAATTCAAGAAATCTTCATTAGTCATTTGCCATTAAAATTTTCGCTAATAGGAAAACTTGTCCTATGTACTCAAGAGGTTCACAACATATTAGCAAAGTTTTGAGCCCTCAAAGAGCCCACTGCAAAGTTTCTAAAGGGACCTTCTTACATCATGTACTTACTACAACAAACAAATTACTAATCTCCTATTTCCACTCACCCTATAAATTTAATGCAATCATGAAAACTATATTATTACATTATCCATATTGGACAAAAATTATGGGTACAAACGTATAATTGGACCATAAATTCTACTTTAACGCCATATTTGTTAAATTGGGAAAACGCGATTCCCAAATTGCACTTCACCTTAAACCCAAATAATTACCTTAAATCATTTAAACACCAGATTCTAAGGTATCAATGCAATTTGAGCCACTAAGATTTTGTCCCTTGCAAATTCCTCCTCTCACGTGAGGGCACATGTACCAAAAAAATGTTGCTTAAACCTAGAGCTCAGTTTAAGGTGATTAGTGATTACCTTAAACCTAGTTTAGTCCCAAAATGGGTGTTTAGTCCCAAATTAACATATATGGAGTTCTTTACTCTAATTGAATAGATGAGTGAAGTACTTGAATAGTGAGTAGTGAGTACATTTACATATTTTATGAGCACAATGAATTTTATATTGTTTTGGGTTGTGCATGTGGCTTAGGTCCTTCATACAAGGTAGTGATGGGTATGAGTGCCCTTTTCTTGTACTCAAGCTACCCAATTAATAGCTTAGTTTGTCAAACCTGAGGGGACTCTTGAAGGGCTCAAAACTTTGCTAATGAATTGTGAAAGTCCACAATAATTCTAGTCAATTATTCAATAATCATCGTGGATTTTTGTAGTTGTTGGAAACTTACTATGTAGGACAGATTTTTTTACTAATGTTTTGTCCTCTAAAATAAGAAAATTGGATTATTTGTTTGTCCTGTTCAAGCACCTCCCTCCAAGCTAGAACCTACTATACTAAATTCCAAGTTCAATCCAAAAAAAGTCTCCTAATGTGCAAAAGTAGAAAGCTTGCCATTATTATTTGAAGCATCTTACTAGAAGAGAAATCAGCTTTTGCTAAAGTTGCAATTTTTAACAAAATTTGCTTATTTAGAATTTTAGAGGAGTAAGACTACAAAAAAAAAAAGAGAAATTGTTCAAATATTCAATGAGTTAAACCAAAACGATGTAATTTTACTTGAAACTAGAGTGATTCCACCACCCATGTATCTCTCAAGCTTCACTATAAAAAAACATCCATCTAAAGACAAGTTAAGAGCCACCCCCAGCTCCCCTTGTCATGCCTACAAGCATGGGGCTTTTCCTCCAAACCAAATGCACACTCTTTCTTAAAATTTTGAAAATGCTAAGATTATTTGCATTATAATGGTAGACAATTTAAATGTCATTTGCAATTTTGCATAATGGCACAATTTCTATTTCAAAAAATGGTTTTCAACAATTATAAAGCCAAGGCCACCACTTTTTGCCTAGGCACAAAGATAGCATGCTCTTGCATGTAGGCAATAGGCACCCTTGAAATGAGCTTTAGGAAAACTAGCTAGAATAAAGTAATTCCATGGTGCAACATGCAATGAACCTTGACATTTTTCTTATTGTTTGAACAAATTTTAGGACTCAAAGTCTCAAACTAGAGTCTACAATGTGGATGAGAATATAAGATCACAACATGCGTAAGGAGATTGTGCATGTAAAATCTTCTTCCTAAAAGTCTAGAAAATTGTTTGTAAAAAAGCGGTTTATCTCTTGAAACTTGAGATTCCTACTAAGATATTTGTACTCCAGTAAAGAAACTTCTCCAAAGAATCCACTCACTTACTTCAAGTCTCAAGACTCTCTTGATCCTTTGGAGGTCTCATAAGGAGTGCACTATACATGGTGTTCGTGAGTAGCGTGCGTTCAAGCCCCTATAAGATGGGGGTTATGTAGGTAAAAAAAATTGATTTCTACTAGGTTACATTTACCTACATTTCTAAATTTTGACAATTTCATGTACCCTAGGCTTCATTTGAATTAAATTCTTGTGATGTTTTTGTATACCTTATGTTTATTATAAATACACAATGACACAAACAAAATTACACACATGTAATCACAAACCAACACTTCAAAACATAAATTTTAACCAATCACATAATATTTTAAACAAGAACTTGAGAGAAAACAAAAATCATGGAAAAGTATATAGTATACCTAAAAGCAAGTTTGTAAATTTAATATAGGATGAAGGAAAAGGTGGTGAAACCCATTCCGCTTCAACCACAAACCCCTTTTAAGTTGAGCACGCAAAGAAATCAAAGAAAGCGTGGGAAATGAACAGGTGCGCAAAGATAGCGTTGCAATTGAACCTTTACAAAATCCAGAAACCACACGCAAACAGAAAGCGTTGTTGAAGAATTTGAGATAAACCGTGCAATCAAAACCATAAAACATGCAAGCGTGCAAGCAAGAGTGCTAAAGCACAACCCAACCATCAAACCCCACGCTAACCCTAAGCCCAAGCCACAAGCCCGTAAATGAACAGCAACATAAGCTTTATCCACATGTCCAATCATGTATCATTACTTGTAGATCATTTATTAATCCTACAACCCTAAGCTACTGCTGAATATAGCTAACATTGAATATTTGGACAGGAATAAAACATGGGATACTTATCATACTCAAAATATGGGATACTTTAACTAACTATTAAATAATAAAAAATGGGAAATTGCTAAAGCAACACCCCAAATTGCTAATGAGACACCCCTATGAGCATGAAATGTGATTTTAAATGTTAAGTTTTTTATTTGGATCAAAAGATTTGTTTCACTTTTATCATTTTAAGGCTATACTAAAAAAAAATAAGTTGTGTTAAAATTTGAAACTAAAACATAGGACTTTTGAGTTACTTAAAGCAAAAATACATCAAAAAATAGTATTGGTGCAATAATATTTCAACATGAATTTGTATTTGTCTTGTTTTCTTTCAAGGAGGTGGTAATGCCAAGATTGAATGAATAATGGGCCACTTGAATAAATCAAGATTAGCATTATTTTATCAAATTGCTCACAGGGGTGTCCCGTTAGCAATTTCGGCTGTTGCTGTAATAATTCCCTTAAAATATATCTAATAAAAGTGTAGTTTTTGTTTTTTGAATATTGGCAAGGCTATTGTACAACCAAAAAGTTTATAATTCTCATTATGATGCCCTACCCTTCATTATTTATAAAGAGCCCACCCCCGTTTCACTGATGCTTACTTTTTATAAAGCCATGTCAAAAATTTAAGACTAAAGCGATTATAATAACCCTTCATTTGATTGCACGTGTATAATAAAAAAAAAAACGGGAGTGCACTCCATGTGGGAGGTCTCACTATAATTGGAACAATTGTGTGCATGCTCAGATGCATTTTGATAAAATAGGCAACTCCAAAGAAAGTATCATGTGTCTTACATTTAGCAAGATGCTTCAATTTATGCAAGGCTAATTTTTTCTTTTCCTTCCTCAAAACTCTAGTTTAGTCCAAAATTAATATAATAGTTGCGTTTTTGCAAGGATCAAATTGACTATCTAAAATAAATAACTTTGTTTAGATCCAAGAATTCAACATTTGAACATCTAAATAAGTGATGTTAATCAAATTTTCTTGCAATGGTGGATTGTGGACGCAACGTCATGACCTTATAACTTTAATCTAGTTACATTGACAATATGCAGTTAGTCCATTACTTTGGCACAATTCAAGACTTCATAGTGCATGGCCTAAAGCCCTAAACACAAAATCTATACTAGTCCTAATTGATGGATTAATATTGGATATTTGTGAAGATATTTGTCACAATTTTTGGTGCATGAATGCTACCATGGTTGTCACATTGGACCAAACCTAAATCGCCAATTTGTCCAATGTAAACACAAACAATGAAGGTGTAAACTCAAAAATTTATTTTATATTCTTCTTTTAAAGCATGGATTCAAATGCAACCCTGCAATCACGCCCTAAATTCCCTAATGTCCGCACCCTGACTCTAGCATGGACAACCACTTTGTTTTTTTTTTGTTTGTATGTCTACATATTGTGTCTAACATCCAAATCTGGCCTTGATGTGACAACCATGAATGCTACCAATTAATTGAATTTTGATTTTCTACTTTTAAAAAGGAACAAAAAAAACACATAAAGTTGGTCCAAGCATCTGGCACCCACTTATTTCTACAAAAGTTGAAAATGAAAAGTCAAGGATTATTCTTACACTTGTGCAGATGCTCACTCACTGGTGTATGGTTTCAATCCTCAGGTAGATCACTCTTAGTATGTTTGGGTACCCCACATGCGGCGAGGAAGTAATATTTAGGGGCTATTTATCTTCTAGGCAAAAATAAAAGGGCATCTATAATTATATAATTTGGTAAAATGACCTATTTTAGGGCACTATATAATTATTTATACGGCTTTGGAGATTCCATCTTTTCCTAAGCTATCTTCTTTATAAAGTAGAAAAATAAACTCTTAAGTAAAGGGAATTACTAAATCCACCATGCTTTTTGCTAAATCCACTGCAGTATCTCACCACTCAGTCATGCACTGTTCATAGGCAAAGCAGTTTACCATAGGGAGGGATAAGTTTTAGATATTTACCATCAACAAGTTGAATTTGGAAAGTTTGAATTCAAATTTGGATTTAAAAACCTTGTTTTAGTTTAGAACGTTGAAGGAGGTTGCAATTGAACAAATCCTAATGAATAAGCTTAGCTTCTTTTACAAACAATGGAAAAGTAATAATTTGTTCCCTAACTAAGCTTTTCTTTTAGGCACTATTCAATTATAATCTCCTTTAAGGTTCTAGAATAAAGCAAGATTTCTAAATCCAAATCTGAATTCAAATTTCCCAAATTAAGCTTGTTCAAACCCTAAGCCAAAAAGCCAGAGTCATCCAACATCCATCAACAGTCACATCTTAGACTTTTCATCTAGTACAGCTAGCCCATCGTATACCCACCCCTTCAATAAAGATCTATACCGCCCATTGTATACCCACCCCTTCAATAAAGATCTATACGAATACAATACTGCATAGGATACCTCTGACCTTTACTGAATAAATGAGTATACATAGTACTACATGGGATACTTGAATACTTATTACTCTACACTACTTATATAAAAAATGATAATATTCCATGTTTTTTGTGTAGCTGTATTGTTTATACGGGATTTAACACTTTGAATGTTCCCATTTTTATTTGTAATTTTCTTATAGCTTTTATCTCCAATGAATAAAATCCTTGCTATATTATGCTGCACATCATTTGTAAAATGCGCTAAGTG
Organism: Ulota crispa; assembly: GCA_963920765.1. NCBI lineage: Eukaryota > Viridiplantae > Streptophyta > Bryopsida > Orthotrichales > Orthotrichaceae > Ulota > Ulota crispa. The sequence goes on along the minus strand of OY987248.1, from coordinate 12,826,861 downwards.
ATCTATCCGGGTTTCAATTAGCACCAAGCATTCATCACACCCACTAACCCACCTACCGTTTATGGTCTCCATGATTAGTAAGCGATGACAGTACTTCAAGCTTGCAACACTTTACTTTCAAACACTAAGCTTAGTACTTTGCTATTTTTTGTCACTTTAGTATGGCCATTTTAGAAAATTAGAGCACACATGCAAAAGAACAATCACCCAACAACATTTGATTCAAGTCGATAGCTTGCAAAGTTTGGATTTTCCAAAAAACTCTAAGTGCAAAGAAATCATGAATAATGTCCCAGTCCCATTAACCCTGAGCGCCCGAGAGACAATATATTGTCTCTCAAAAACTAGGTCAATGCAAGTTTGACTGATGTAATCTCATCATTCTTTTTGTGAAACCACCTCCAATCAAGCCCAACACAATGGAGACGCTTTCCACCAACAATTTATATGGTAAGATCTTGTAGATTGTATTTCTCAGTCCACAAGGGCACTTCAATTCAATTGTAAGTAGAACAAGCATTTTTTGTTTCAAGACTAGGCGCTTAGGGATTAAACCCTGCTTAGCAGTAAGCTAGTAGTTTGAGATAGCAGCGTATAATTATGTTAGGGCATGGTTGTCACGTTGGACCTCCCGTCTGTGTAGTACTTGCATGTACACCTAGAGTGCCTGATTGAGCTCATAGTCTGTCCAATGTAGTCAAGTAGTCAACTCATAGTTGACTTCAAAAAATGACAAATAACTTATTTTAACACCATATTCATTAAAATGAGAGATTGGACATCTCTCAAAATAACCATGTTGATCTTGACTTGAATCAGCAATTTCCATTAGAAGTAGAGTTTTCAAATGAATTGACATAAAACCTTCTAATTTTAAGTCAATTTTGAAAGGTGTTATTGCAATTTAGCTTGACTTAAGCTAAATTGCAATAAAACCTTTTGTCAAATTTCCTTTTAATTATCTCTCAATTCAGTGAAAATCTCCCAATTTAATTAATATGGTGTTTTTTGTATATGTTGGTGACACTTATTGTTGCCAACATGAAGTCAAAACATGGATTGAAAGCCATAAGAAGTATTGAAAATGAAAAATTATAGTAATTTGATTCTTCCTATTTTAGGTCCAGAACCCTTAAAATGCCCTTAAATATACAAGAGGACAAATACTTATTTGTGATGGATCGTTCCGTATTTTCATGCGTTTTCTCAGTGTGGGCTTGAGGTTTTGGGCCTAAGCGCTTTAAGCTTTGTTTGGTCTTTGGGGTCGTAAAGACCATAGGAATAAAACTCAATTTTTTTTTTTTTTTTTGGTCTTTTCATATTTATGAAAAAATGTGTTTTTTTTTGTGTTTTGCAAGTGTTTCCGCTTTGTGCCTAAACGCTTTACTTGTTTTTTATGCGGTTTTGCTGGCGAAGAATAATCTAGTTTGCCATCACCAATTTCTTTTATTACGATATTGCCAATTTTTGACCAAAAATGCAATAGAGAGTCCCTATATCTTTGTGGTTCGTGGAAAACAGCCATCTTTGTGCAAAATTGTTCATTTCAAAACTCCATCTTTCAATAATACCATGCTTTGTTGAACTAGTTTTGACTGATGTTTTTGCAATTTAGAAAAGCAAAATTTGTCACAAACTATTTTGCAAAAACAAGTGACTATCTTCTCTTGTAAACTGCTGCGAGACTGCTCTTGAATAGCTAACAGTGTTTTCAACTTTTGCTCTACTTGTCGGAGAGGCTTGTTCTTCTCCTTCCGGCAATTTTGCCACTACCGTGGTTGTTGCCAACGTTAGGGGATCCCCTATTCCAAAAAATGACGGGGCCGGGCCTGTTAGATCGAAGTCGTATGCCACTGGCTGTGGTGCTGATAGATTCAATATTTCAGCGTTGTTATTGGACATTGCAGGCTGAGCAGTCTATTTCTTGTATATTGCCTACATCAAGAAGAGGAATGTGTACCTCTAGCAACTTAAAGAATGGAACCATAGGCCTATTAGCTAGGGGAGCCTTTTCAGTCTATAGGTTTAACCTTAACTCCCCGTTTCACAATCGAGGAGGATAAAAAAAGCTGAAATTCTTTTTTTCGTTTTATGGTTTTTTTCATTTTCTCTTTTTCAATTTATTATTCTATCATTCCAACCTTTACTTTTTTCTTCTTCTTTTTCAGATTCCTCATAGACCCAAGGCAATAACGTGCTTTATTCAAGGACCCATTTTTTTTTACGATTTATCATAGCTAGACCGCAGAGCATAGCTTAGGCTCCAAAAAATCTATTTTTTCACGGTGAAACCTTTGGCTTTTTTGTCATTTGTTATGCAAAGGCTCCGCGCCTTCCAAGAGCTATGGCTACAGAGGTAGCGTACCGGGGGCGCAAAGCCTTTGCCAAAGGCCAAAGAAGAGAAGCCTTCGACCCTGCCAATGAATCATTTTTTTGTTTCAAAATTATGTAGTGATTGCAGATTATAAATATGCTATATTCTATGGAATACCACGGTCTTTGTTGCAAGATAGCCTCGCGGATTTTTTTGCCTTGTCGCTATTGATCCGAATTCCTAAATTCATTTTTTTTGTTCTAAGGCTCTGCCGACATTACTAGTTGTTCACAGTGAGCCGGAGCTATTACCTAGGAAAGCCTCATTTTGGTTATGTGTGGCTTTTAGTCTTTCCAGTCTTGATAATAATGATATTTTTGGGCTGCAAGATTAATTGCGCAATTTTGGGTTTGGGCCCTTTTATTTATGATTTTATTTATTTATTTATGATTATTCATGGTTATTCCTCATGGAATTACTTAATTAATGACAAAATTAACTCCGTTCCTGTGGGCCTTTGAAGAGCAAGAAAAACTTTTAGAATTCTATGAAAGAGTTTCAGGAGCTAGGATGCATGCCAATTACATACGACCAGGCGGAGTTGCACAAGACATGCCTTTGGGCTTAGGTGAAGGTATTTTTCTATTTACACAACAATTTGCTTCTCATATTGATGATATAGAAGAAATGTTAACCAACAATTGTATCTGGAAACAACGATTAGTTGATATTGGTACTGTTACTACACAGCAAGCTTTGGATTGGGGGCGATTAAATTCAAGTTTGGTTCATTTTTTACGAAACCTCATAACAACCCAACAAAATAGACATAATAGTAAAGCTGAAAACCATGATACTTAAATAAGAAAACATCTCAAAAATGCTATAATTTCATTATGGACTTTTATATCAGAATAATCATTTTGAAATCAAAAATGTTCCAGAAATAAATAAATAACACCGTTGTAACTATTCTTACAGTAATTTTAAAGATGACAAAAAGAAGCGAAAAGAAGCTAAAAAAGACATGACTTCAAACACAATGAACAAAATCATACCATAGCAAAGTCCTAATTGGACCACAAATGTATGATGTCCTTTGTAAGTGGATTCACATATAACATCGCGCCACCATAGCTAAAGAATAAGCATGTTCTTGGGCCATCATAGAAACATAAATAGAGTCAAAACTTAATTGATGCCAGCTATGCCGTACACATTCACTCGCATCACATAATAAAGTGCTCCCTAAACCGTGTGAGATGCTGCTATGACTTGGGCTCATCATGCTATATTAGCTAGATTCAAAAAACAAGTTGTTTATGCTTTAGTAGCTACCAGGCAACCGTCAGATTACCAAGGAAGCTAGCCTACCCTACGATCATTTGTTTGGAGTTCAAGGTAGTTATTCCGTTCCCGAGTCGGATTGTTGCAAAAACCTGAGAAACGAGCAATACTGCGGGAGGTGGAACACGCACGTAGAACGTAGTGAAAACAACTACTTTCCTGGCCTCGCGATTGATTGTTCATCACTTTCAATAGCGTTTTAGAATAATTGAAATTGGACGTTGTCCGGGCCTGGACCATGTCTCCCAAATTGTGTCCCTATATACCGTTTGTTTTGTATGTGTGCTTGTGTTATCTAACAGCCAAATCTCGCCCAAAGTAACGACCTTAACAATTAGAAATCGATGTACATTCTCGTGGGTTTAGATATTCTTGACCACCTCAATCATTGACTACAACGGTTCATGAGGCTTTGAATCTATCGATGAGTGTGTTTACGTATTTGATGATTTTGAATAGCTAGATTAGGCCGTATATTGTAAGTACAACATGTACTATGCACAACTACTTACTGTGCAGAGGTTCATAATGTGCACTACCACTCACCATACATTTCTAATTTGAGCCTTCAAAACAACTCACATATAATCTCAATTGTTCTATATTTCTCAAACTCAAGTGCGTTGATGATTTAAGATGTTACAATCAGTTGGTAGCAATTGGCAAGTCACATGACAAAACTTCATCAATTTTGTATGTTTACAAAGAAGAAGGCAACATTTGTAGCTCCCATAATGAAGCCTATCATGGCTACTAAATGGCACATTGGTCACACGTTAGTGTACGTACATGTGAATTTGATTGTAGAAATTTCGCAACTTTTCAGATAAAATTATCATTTCGTTTTATCACAGTACTTTCGTCTCATTTACTAACCATAAAAATTTAAAAAATTAGCAAAAAAAATAAAAAAAAATGGTACCCACCTTGCGGAAAAGCATTTGAAACCCAAATGTGCGCAGTGAGTAGCATGTCTATGATACTTTTCCGGTGATTCTACATAGCCTGAGTTAGCTAGGCTGTGTACGTCTGCAGCGTTGTCGGGAGCGTTTGTTCAGATCCGGCGATCGAGTCACCGGGCATCCAAGAAAGAGGGATGTACACTTGTACGAAGACGGAAATCCGGCACCAACCTCTGTGATTGGTTCGATCAGGCAAAGGAGCAGCACGTGGAGATTGAGGTATCCAATCCCAGGTCTCGGGCCCGGCAGTGCCACTCCCAGCCTGGAGTTCGTGGGCAGCTGCACAGTGTTTTTTTATTGGGAAAATATCGAAAATAGGCCTTGACAATTGGTCGTATTTCGAAAACAGTCCTGACGATTCAGAAATGGGGATTGATATGTCTACCACACTCTTTCAAGTATTGTACCACATCCTAGGGTAAATTTTAGATTTCTACCTTCAAATAGGTGAATTTGAGAATTTGGAATTCAGATTTGGACTTAGAGACCATGATTTAGTCTAGAACCATAAAAAAAAAAGGTTGTAATTGAACAACACCCAATGAAAAAGCTAAGCTTGGGGGAAAAGTATGACTTTTACTTTTGTTTATAAAAAAATAAGCTTTTTCATTGGGTGTTGTTCAATGAACCTTTTTATGATTCTAGGCTAAATCACGGTCTCTAAGTCCAAATCCTAATTCCAAATTCTCAAATTCAAATATTTGATGGTAGAAATCTAAATTTACCCCAAGGGTGTGGTACAATACTTGAAGGGGTGTGGTAGACATATAAATCCCTTTCAGAAATATCAAAAATAGGCCACATCTAGGTCTTGAGTTTTTGCGGTTGATTTCTTTGGCTCAGTTTGCACATACGTCAATCTGGGCCCCGCCCTTGTCATGGCCAAAAATAAATTATCTCCTTGGCTGCCCTTCGTGACGAGGTGCCTAGACTCTGGTTGGGAAATTTTTTGGACTTCATCAGCTAAAAATCGGCATTTTTTGTTCTCAACTGGTTTTTTTTGCCAGACTGTGCCGGATATTTTTCTAAATTTACATAGTAATGTACTATATTTAGAATTTTTAGTAAAATCTAACCAACTTTTTGCCAGCAATTTCAAAATGCAACCAATTTTTTCCCAATTCCACTGGCTAATAATGAACTAGCAGCCGGTTTTTCCTGCACATTGGCCCAAAGCGACTTCGGCTTCTGTCATCAAGCTTCATGTCACGTCCAAAAACTCTCATCTACACACATGGGTGGGACCTCATCTGAAATCTCAAGGCTCATAGTTTCAAGACCTCCCACAAAAGCTTGCAGGCATAGGAATTTGACTGGGAGTTGTCACCTATGGGCATTGGAGTTTTGAAGCTGTCAATCTAGGGTGTTGGAGTTTTTCAAAACCACTCCATGGTTTTGTTGTAAATAAATTTTTGCGCTTGTACAGTACCAGTTAATAAAGATAGGTAGTTCCTTACTTTGCAAGTCAAAGAACTTGCACAATATAAAGTATAGTTAGCATTTTCTTGTCTTAGCATCCTATTTTTTAAATTCTTATGCAACCCCAATCAAGCATACCAAACAGTGGTTTCAAAAAACCTAAAACCTATTTTTGATGAATTATTTTGTATTAAATTCCGGATTTTACAAGATAAATGATTGACAAACATTGGCGATGAATTTTTCAGATTTGATTGCATGGATATGTAGGAAACATCCATTTGCACATCTTTCCTTCTTACAAACATCTTCCATAGTTTTAAAACTCCTTCAATAGCAATTTTAATGCTAGGTGATTATGACCAAATTTAAAAAAAATATATATATTTATGGTAATTAGATTTTGTTACTTAACTCATATAGTATGATTAAGTTGCACCCCTAAGCATGATAGTATGTTTCTTTTGCCAAAAGCTAATTTAAAAATCTAAATATAGTATATTAAAAAAGTAAATTTAGAAACATATCCGGCACAGTCTGGCAAAAAAAACCGGTTGAGTACAAATTATGCCAATTTTTAGTTGGTGAAGTCCAAAAAATTTCCCAACCAGAGTCTAGGCACCTCGTCACAAAAGGCAGCCAAGGAGATAATTTATTTTTGGCCATGAGGGGTGGGGCCCAAATCAATGTATGTACAGTGAACTGAGCTGATTTCTTTCAATTCCCAAACTGGTTAGTCAAGGAACTTTTTTTTGTTATTTTCTCTATATCATATTATAAATATCAAAAAATCAGATTTTAAACCAAACACCATATTAGGTAAATTAGGAAAAAGAGTACTTTTTGGGACTTTAAAGGTTTTAGGTGATCACCTAAATCCAAGCTTAGCTTGTTTTTTCAGTACACGTGTCGTCACCTGAGAGGAGGAATTCACGAGGGAAAAAATCTCAGTGGCTCAAACTAAATCTGACACCTTTAAATCTGGTTTAAGATGACTTCTTTGGATCTAGGTGACATACAAATTGGGACCCCCCGTTTTCCCAATTTACCTCATATAGTGTTACCAACTTTTCAGCCAATTGCAAACGGTTTTTTCTCATTTCAACCGGCTAGCTTTGAACTAGTTGTTAGTTCTTCCTAGACCGCCTCATCACATATAAAAAGTAGGTCTTGCAACTAAGGTGTCATGTGCATGTTTATATATGGGAATTGATATGAGCACATTCGGAGTTTGATTTATGCACACAAAGAGAGGGATAAATTTTAGATATTTACCATCAACAAGCTAATTTGGAAAGTTCAAATTTAGATTTGGATTTAGAGACCTTGATTTAATTTAGAACCATAATGGAGGTTATAGTTGAACTATGCCCAATGCAAAATCTCAACTTTTTTTACAAACAAGGGCAAAAGTAGTAATTTGCCCCCTAGCTAAGCTTTTGCATTGGGCATAGTTCAATTGTAACCTCCATTATGGTTCTAAATTAAATCAAGGTCTCTAAATCCAAATCTAAATTTGAACTTTCCAAATTAGCTTGTTGGTGGTAAATATCTAAAATTTATCCCTCTCTTTGTGTGCATAAATCAAACTCCGAATGTGCTCATATCAATTCCCATATATAAACATGCACATGACACCTTAGTTGCAAGACCTACTTTTTATATGTGATGAGGCGGTCTAGGAAGAACTAACAACTAGTTCAAAGCTAGCCGGTTGAAATGAGAAAAAACCGCTTGCGATTGGCTAAAAAGTTGGTTTAAAATCTAATTTTTCAATATTTATAATATGATATAGAGAAAATAACAAAAAAAAGTTCCTTGACTAACCGGTTGGGAATTGAAAGAAATCAGCTGCAAAAACTCAGGACCCAGATGAGGCCTATTTTTGATATTTCTAAATTGTTAGGACTGTTTTTGAAATACGGCCAATTGTTAGGCCTATTTTTGATATTTTCCCTTTTTTTGGGGGGCAATTTGAGGCCCAATTGCCTCAAAAAAAATGTGATCTTCAAGTCTATAGAAAGAAAAGGGGAATTTTTTTCAAATAATCTCAGATTGCAATCATGAAAATTGCATTGCAGTCATAAATATCTTGTCAAATTAAAAATTGATGCCATCACTTTAAAATTGTTTGAGGTATTGTCTAATCCAACTCCATGCAATAATTAAGTAATGTCAATGGTTATTTGGATATTTTCAAATTAATGTCAATGAATATTTTTTTGCCTACAAAAGAAATCCCATGATGCCAGAAATCCATGTATAGTGGTCACCTTCAACTCCAACCAAAAATAGGATGGAGCCTGCAAGCTACAAACTATTTTCAAAGAATTCCACATAAGTATTGATCGGAAACCAAAAAAAAAAACCTTGGGCCTGCACGTCGTATTGATCTCATGCCCTATTCTCATCGGCATGTTCACGGACTGATCCGTCTCGCGTGATCACTATTAACAAATGATTAACCAGAAATCTCATTCTCATTGACAATATAAGTCAAAGGATTAACAAGAATAAAAAACTATAAATAAAACTAAAAGCACAAAATAAGTTTTAGATACCCAACATTTTAGAAGGTCCCACTTGATTACTCCCTTCTATTGAGGTAACATGGCATCATCCCGTTGGCCGCCGAAAACAAGGAAATACGTCATTAGAGAAAACGTCTTTCATTGACGCATTCTCCCAAACATTTGAGGAAAACATCTTAAGGCATTTTTATGGACCCACTTTAACCCCTAAAGGACTTGATCCATTTTGAAATGGTCAAACTTCATGTCTAAACTAAATCTTGCCTTTTAAAGTGTGTTAAAATAACAATTTTATATTTGTATTGCTTGAAATATGAATGATATATCACTGCAAAAAATTTCAATTTGTTTCATGAAAATTTGTAATTGTTATCAATTGTCTTTCAAAAAATGAACATAAATAAGATAAATTAGCAAAATAAATCCAAATTACTTGAATTTTTTTCTAGAGGTACAAGCAACATTAGAGATTAGTATGAAAAATTTTCAATTGGTTATTTTATTTTTTACACCCAAAAAATCCACAACAAAGAATTTAAAGTCAAATTTGACTATCAAATCAAGTTTATTCTTATATTTAAATAACTAATAAAGTTTTCATAATTTTTGCTGGAAGACATATTTCTTTTCTATTTGTTGTAATTTTTTCGATAAATTTGATTGAACATTCAAATTATTGTGATTTTTTAGAGCTAAATGTGGAAATAAAATCATATCAATTAGAATACATATTTTGTAAATATGTAATTTCTACCATAAATGAATGGTAGAATGAGAAACATAATTTTGTAGTTTATATTTAAAGTGCATTTAAAGAATAAAAAATATGAATGAAACACACACCATATTGTGTTATATGGATTTTAACACTTTGAGCTTTCAATGGCAATAACTCTTTTGATTTTTGACATTTTTCAAAAAAATTAAATGGAATAGAAAGGAGTTTCATTTTCTTAGTTTGGGCCACATACCAAAAATTGATATTTTGAAAATTACAATAAAGGTTGACCAAGGCACATCCACTTTTTAGATGCACGCACCTTAAAGAGTTAAGGAAAATGACAAAAGCTCTCTCACCGGGACACGTTGGATTGTCTGGTGAGAACAGGCCTTCAGCAAAGCAAGAGCACTCAGACTGCTTTCCAGCTCGACGTTTGATTTTCTAGTCTTGATTCGCTGGTTCCACAATTCTATCTCGGAGCCCAATATTCTCTGAGGTGCTCAAATGGCTAAAAAAAAGCCGGAGCATGTGTTGCTCAGTTTGACATGGACATCGACTGTTTGTGTAGAAATTTACAAAAAAGAAAAAGAAGCATGCCAAATGCATTCAGAAGAAAGTCTCACACATGTGCGCTATTACTAGGGCCGATCACATGTCGATTATTAATGAGGGCTCCGTCCGGCCCCAGACAGGCCAGGGCGGGCCCTCACCCCTACCTGTCATTGGGGGGGGCATCTGTTTTGGGGGAGGAGCACCTGTTTTGGAGGGGAGCAGGTTCAGGGACCTTCCCTGATGTAAAAAAATAGGGAAAATTTCATGGATATCCTCGAAGTTTGTCATATTTTCATAGATATCCCATGTTCCAGAAATTTCACAAATACCTTTGGATCAAAAATCTCAAGTGTTTGTTTTGTTGTGCATGTCACTTCCTTTCTTTTGTGCACACATATGAAAAGAATGAAGTAGTGTGCACACAAAGGGAGAAGGAAGTGACATGCACAACAAAACAAACACCTGAAATTTTTGGTCCAAGGGTATTTGTGAAATTTATGAAAAAGCCAAGGTACCTATGAAAATATGGCAAACATCAAGGGTATCCATGAAATTTTCCCTAAAAAAAATAACCCCCCCTCCCTCTTTGTACTTGTACAATACTCCTCAACAAGTCTCCGTTCAAGCTTATTTTGCAATTCAAAGAAGTTTGCAAAAAATAGAGTATAATTTGGATGTTTTTGTTTAACCCTTGAATGTCACAAAAGCCCTTTGCGGCCATATGTATGGCCATATGTATAGATGTATTTGAGCTGCTATGAGGGCTTTCCAAAAAATATATGCACCCACCATCATACAACCCTTCAATACGTGTGGTTGTAACACTTAATTTCCAGTTGATTCAAATTTCTAAATATTGGTTGCGACCATATTTGGTACAGTATCTCCATTGCCCAAGGGCCCTTCAAGGGTTAAGTTCGCACTATGGTTTTGTAATTCTTGCAATTTCAAGCAAGTGTATCAAATTTCAGTTCCAAAAAATCAAAAACCCATTTTTGGTGAATTGTTTGGTATTAAAATTCATAGTTTTACATGAAAATTGATTGAAGAAAATTTGTGATGAATTTTTGAGATTTGATTGCATGGAAATGTAAGGAACATCCATGTGCACCTTTCATGTTAAAACAAATAGCATTTAGTAACAAAAGAATGATCTACAAAATAATCAATGCAAAACCAATGTGGGATGTGATAGGACCAAAATTTGTAAAATAGATATCTTTATTTTCTAACTAGCTTTTGGCTAAGTAAACATATTATCATACTCAAAGGTACAAATGTAATTATGGTTTATTAGTCAAATAGCAAAATATAAATTTTATAAAGAAATATTTTTTTTCCAAATTTTGGTCCTACCGCATCCCAGTTCCCACATTGATTTTGCATTGATTTCTTTGTACATCATGTTTTTGTTACTAAATGCTCTTGGGGAGATCACTCCCTTGTAATTTATGGTATACACGTGAGTTAAGAGGGTATTTGATGGAGGGCTATCCACCTTAATTATTGTATTTTAGATGACCGTATTATTATATAAAAAGCTACAAGAGGCATATTTCTTGCACCCTATTTTTTTTTGTAAATTTCTTGATTTTATTTTAAAGTGGAGCTACTTTGTTTACAAAGTTTATCTGTTCAGTTTGATCATATCTTCACTATTCTTTGTAGAAAAATCTTTCTATTACAAACAAGTATATGATGTATATCATAAAACCTAATAACAAGCATATAAATTGAAGGGTCATTATAATCTTTCAACTCATAAGTGACGTTGTTGTGTTTATTTTTTCTATGTGATTTTTAACATATCTAATTTGAATTTGTACAATTATAATTTTAAAGAATTGATACAAATTATCAAAGCATTGGCTTTTTGTTCAAATTAGAGCAAATTCTTAAAACCTCAAAAAAGGCCTTGCCAAGTGACTAGGGTCTCCCATTGTACCAAGCCCTAACAAGTGGCTTCCTCATGGGGATTTGGTCATCACATTGTGGCATTGCCTAAAATAAAATATCCTAGTTGTGAGTACTAACACACAACAAAGAGATCCACAACCCTAGATTAAATAATTGTAGTGAATATAAATCTTTGTCATCTACCCTCATTGTTAACTTTCTCCATTGTACTATAAAAAATTGTGCATTTCCTATTTGTTAAGGCTAATTTATTAATAAAAATTTCTACAACCAATTTTTTGTGCATACCCTATTTTACATGTATTACAATACATAGTATTTCATGGACCCTAGAGTATTGCTACATATTATATAATTTTTTTGTTCTATGAATTAAATGAACCCTATCTTTTAACTCATGTAGTTCCTAAAAAGTTAACTAGTGATCTCCCTAAGTAAATGCTACACCCTCTGTCCCAAAATAATCTTCTTTGTTGGGCTTTATTTAGTGTCCCAAAATGATCTTCTTGTTGGAGGAGGAAGGGAGCTAGTGACACTTGCACATAGTCCAAAAGCATGGGCATGCTATCCAATCCCATGCCATCAAGTGAGTGGCCACCAGTGCTCTTCAAAAATGCCTCAAAATTTCAAACTTCAAGCACTTTGAAATCACACTTCAAAAACTAATTTGAAACTCACAAAATTTCAAATAGGAGGATATCAAACTCTATTAATAAATCAATTTTTTTAAATGGTTATTTTCAAACTAAATCTATAACATTTTGTGTAATAAGAACATCATTTCGGGAAGGAGGGAGTATTTTTTTAACATGTAAGGTGCACATGGATGTTCCTTACATTTCCATGCAATCAAATCTCAAAAATTCATTGCCAATTTTCTTCAATCAATTTTCATGTAAAACTATGAATTTTAATACCAAACAATTCACCAAAAATAGATTTTTGATTTTTTGGAACTAAAATTTGATACACTTGATTGAAATTGCAAGAATTACAAAACCATAATGCAAACTTAAGCAAAAAAAAATCCAAATTATACTCTGTTTTATACAAACTTCTTTGAATTGCAAAATAAGTCCAAATGAAGACTTATTGAGGGGTACTATAAAATGCCCTCCAACAAGTCCTCATACACCATGTTTGTCATTCAAAGAACTTTGCCAATAGATATTTCTCTATGATGATCTTCCGTTTGATTCATACATTGTGACTAAGTTTGTACCTTTCAACATGATGTTATATTTATTTGATGAAAATCTAGTTAAAATGTAAAAACATATATTTTACAAAATTTGAGCATATTACAAGCTGTATTGATTCTGTAGATCAATTTTTTGTTACTTAAGGATGTTCTTTTTAAAATAGAAGATATGTATATAAATGTTTCCTACATATCCATGCAATTAAATCTCAAAAATTTATCACCAATATTTTTTGATAAATTATCATGTAAAACCATGAATTTAATACAAAATAATTCACCAAAAATAAGGTTTTGATTTTGAGGAATCAAAATTTTATGTGCTTGGTTGAGATTGTATAAACATCAAATTTCTATGCTTCAAAACAAAATAATACCAATTACATTTAAAATTAGCAAAATTCTTTTAAAAGCAAAATAGGGTGTATGAGGACTTGTTGGAGTGTACAGTACCTTACCAAAAAATTTAATCACTTTGCTCTATTGTTCTAAGATCTTTGCAACATATGGAATACAATTGGAATTTTTGTTGATTTGAATCATAGAAATTTGGTTCTTATGCCATCCCAATCACGCACACCAAAATTCAATTCCTCAAAATCAAAATTCTATTTTTGGTGGATTATTTTGTATTAACTTTATTTTTTACATGATAATTGATTGAACAATATCAAAGGTGAATTTTTGAGATTTGATTGCATGGGTATCTAGGAACATACATGTGCACATCTTCTATGCTTAAAAAAAACCCCTTGAATAACAAAATTTGACTTACAAAGTTTCAATGTGACCTTTGATATACCCAATTTTTTTCAAATATTTATTTTTTATTTTTTGACCCAAAATTTCACCAAGTAAACGCAATATCTTGTTCAAAGGTACAAACTCAGTCACTATGCATAACCCAAATATAAAAAATTAATTTTCTTAAAGAAATATCTATTTTACAAAGTTTGAACAAAGTGACTAATTTTTTTGGTAAGGTACTCTACAAGAAAGAAAGAATTCTATTTTTTTTGCTTTGATGGTATTCAAACAACATTCATAATTCACAACATAACTGAAAATTTATTGTTTTGCATCACTCATATTAAATTATCATGCAATCTTGATTAAGCATACCAAATATCAATTCCAAAAAATCAAAATTCCATTTATGGCAAATTGTTTTCCGTAATATTCATGGTTTAGCCCTTAAACAACCAAGCCCTTTTTTTTTGCCAAAATCATTGAAAACTGCAACTTCTAGGGGATAAGTAGAAAGGTAGATTTTATTTTATTTTTGGAAATCCAACCATAGGATCTTGCCTTAGACTAGAAGAGGTACTTATGGGGAAAAAATCAGGTCATTTTAGATGGAGAGGAGGGAGATATTTACATATGACCTGAAGGGAAAAGATTTTTTTTCCTTGATGCTCGTAAATTTTAGAAGCCTTTGACTTCTCTTACATGAAAAAAATTGCTCTACCCAAAATTGTTTTTTTATTTTTCCGTATAGGAGATCAAGTTAGGCATATGTGGGAGAATTTTCAAATCAATTAGAACTATGCAACACTAGGTAAAAAAATAATAAGTAAAAAGATACAGAGAATGAGTCAAAACACTAAATTGTTAAGAATTTCATTCTTGAAATGATAAATGTAAATCCCAAACAGTTGTAATATTGTGATAAACAATCTACTTCCTTGGGTTTAATTTTTTTCTCAAAAGATTGAAAATTGAGTAAAATAAAGGACTTCAAAGTTTGTTTTAGAGTAGAGAATCCGTAACTGCCCACAAACAAAATCTCCTCATAACCTTCATCTCATTGATTGAAATTGAATGATTCAAAACTTCCCACTTATAAAAAAATCTAAAGAACCAATTCCAATTTTTTGTTTTAAAAAAATGCAATTTTTAAAGAAGTTTTTTGGGCTACCCAAATTGCCCCTCTTCCCCTGGTTTTGATAAATTCTTGCATAAGCTCTTCGTAAAATGTCAAAATGAAAAAAAAATTAGATGCCCTCGTAAATCTCTCAATTCTCCAACTTCCATAAAAGTTTCAAAAAATCACATAAAGTAGCTTATCTAAAGATACATGCCCGAAATCCCATTTGTCCCTCAAAGGACAATGGTCCTTTAGGGGTTAACATCATTCTTCAATTATTAGTTGTTTTTGGGGACAATAATTTTTTAAAATTTAGACTTGAATATGTACCAAACCAAGTGATTTTTTTTTTTTTTTTTTTTTTTCAAAATGATAAATTGTGATAAAAAAAACTTGATAAGAAAAGACAACACTCTTATCTTTTTTTTTCAAAAATTTTCATTGCAGTTTATCATTGCAAAAAACACCAACAAAAATCATTTGGTTTAATACATATTTAAGTCTAAATTTATTTTAAGAAGCTGTCCCAAAAACTACTAGAAAAATTGAAGAACAATGATAAACAGAGGGTGGCAGTATCAAAAAGGGGGTGGCAGTATCAAGACCCTAAAAAGTACGCAGACCGAGTACATTCTTACGCATTTGTTAATTGCACTTTCTCACTGTAGTTAAGCTCTCGGTATGATCATGGAACATCTCCGTTTGTAGCAGGTCCCCATTCTACTTGTCAAGTGTGGAGGTTTTGGCAGAATTGTGAGATTCTAGAACAACTTTTCTGTTGTTTTGCCACGCTGGCTATTTATTACAAGCTTCTCCGGTTTTGAAGTTGGAGTATCCTGGTTTTGAGTTTAGGAGCATAGAAACCACCGATGTTAGCACTGAGATTCCATGAACGAAGTCCATGGAAAAGACTTTTGCTACCAGATTATTTTTTGGTGTTCGTTAGACATAAGTTATTCTGCTTTGCTTGACATCTTTCCATACTCAAATTTCTGCAAAGTTGGAAAATTTCGTGCATAAATAGACTTCTTTTGTATTCGTTATGTCTCTGATGATATTGTTTCTGGATGAGGGGAATTAAGGGTTAGTAATGGTGCATGAATACTGGATTCATGGTGTGTGCGTTCGGTTCAGGACCATACAGCAACAGCATAGCCAAGTCAAATTGCATGTTCTAGCTTTCAAATCACAATCTATAGAGCGTTAAGAACGACACGTTTCTATGACAAAGTGTTGGATACTCAGCGATTTTTAAACTGACTAAATTTAGCAGAATTGCTACTGAAAATTTTATGAAGCTAAATAACTTGTGAACTAAAAAATTTTAAATTTCAAATTTTAGCTTTTCAGCAGTGTTTTTAGCCACTTGAGCTAAAAGTGAAAATCATATTTGGGGTCACTGTTAGAGAGTGTCTCGTACGTGTCATGGTGACCGAATAAGCCACCCCAGCGTAGATTCAGCTTAGACTTCTTTATGAAAGTGTTAGCCCGCACCGGAATGACTAGATGGCACTTCTGAAGCAGGTGAATCAGGATTCACCTTTTATGTCCAGCTGAGCCTATTTTATTCAAACTAGCGTCAGTATGTTCAGCCTGAAATCACAAAGCTCAAGCACAAAGCTACTTTAGACGATACACAAAGTGGTAAAAAACAACTTCATGAAGCTGCCCTGGTTATCAGTTGGAAATTCCTAAATTTATGAAGAAAAACAACGGATTAAAGTGACATCATGTCTTTCTGTTGGCGAGCTTTATATAAGCTCTAAACTATCAAGAATTGAAGCAGCTTAGAGATTCTCCTGTCGCCCAAAGTCGAAAACAACACCAATCTGCACATAAAATATGCATTTACATGTTAGAAGCAGATGTCAGGCCCTTTGGATTTGCAAACAGATAGACTGGTCTTTGAGCTCTAAATGTGACGCGTAAAGCATATGCTTTGAGGTTCGAATGAAAGCAAACAATCATTACCTCTGGAGGAACTGGTGGATTGCGTGCCCACTTTGAACCTCCAGGAGCCCAAGGGACTGCAAAATCACAACCCACAACCACGGTGAGAATCATAGTTGGCAAAGTACCATATTTACAGTACAAAATAACAATCATCTATTGTCTAGCAGCATGGAATTAAGGACACGTTCCTCGTCGGAACATGGTCAAATAAATGATTTCAACGCTCGTCAGGTAAAACAATTGGCCAGGTAGAAGATGTGCTATTTGGGACATTCTAAGCGCTATAACGTATGCAGGAGTGTGACTTTTGGTGGGAAATCGGTGGACCGATCTTCAAGTACAAGAGCCAAGTCTGCTGAGATATAGAATAAAATCACTGCGAATGAATTTCTTATGTAATTACTGAGTAGGAGGTTGTAGACTATTAGAAGCAACAGTAGACAACCCCATTTCCATTCAAAGATCAATGGCCACAGAGAGGTAGTCAAGCCATGCTTGCTCCGCCTGCTACTTTGAAGGCCCACCAAGAGTATTGGAAGAAATGAGTTACTGTTGGTAATACGGGTCAGTCTAGACAATGGAATAGGGTAACTAAGGTTTCAGATTCCTCTTTAATATTCAAATATCAGACCATATCTCAAATTTTGGACTGGAGTTTCAAGCCTGGAATTTTCAAATCCCGGCAGTGCCCGAAAGAGAAATTTCAGCTCAATTATCAACCAGAGGAAGTTTTATAAAAAGGAATCACTCAAAAGACACCCCCAAGATTCGGAGAAGCGATTACCTATGTACGGGTCAGGGTGTTGCAACCTCTCAACCCTTGATTCGCCCTCGTAGAGCAACCGGTCGATAGTTTCCAAGTTGGCCTGCCAAAGGACAACCTCCCTTCATATTCTGCTTCCAGAAAAAAAGGACTTCATAAAATCCAAAACCTAATTCTCAAAACTTTGCAAGCGAATCGTCTGGACTCGACAAAGGTGCCTGATCCATTCAAAGACACTATCCGACAAGTATTGAGGATTCACAAAACAGCACATACCACATCCTTGTTCTTCTCAAACTACTCCCTCATTTTCTGTGCCTACAAAAAGAACATGCAATCAAACGATGTGTAGGTTAATACACAAGAATATCATCTCATTCGAAAAAAGAAACAAATAACAGAGATCGCCTTTGCAAATCGTAACGAATGCTCACTAGAAATCTCTAGACAGAACACTGCCAATCAAACCCCTGGAGATACATGGCAGCATCTAGTTGAAGGGGCATAACAATCGTGGACAACCCAAGGGTTAGAATCTCCCTCAGAAAGTACAAATTGAAAAAGATAGAGATGAATCAGAAATGATATCGCCTCTGTATATCGGAATTAGGGTTAACCACAACGTCCGGACTGAACGGGAGCAATCAAATCCCGGAACAAACATAGAGAACGTCTAGCTGGGCGGGTGTGCGGATCGTGGACAATGCAAGCGGTCAGAATCCCTCACAAAGTAGGATTTGTACGAGCTAGAGAAGGGAAACGCACTTCGATGTAAAAAATGTAGCGGTGCACGGCGTAGCTGAGCACATTGCGAAGAGCTCCGCGGTAGAGAACGCGCACTCGCTGCTCCTGGAGCGCCCGCCTGGCTGCTATCGCTGCCACGCTCATGTTTTCCGACGGATTCCCAAGAGACGATGATGACGACGACGACGACGACGACACCTTGCAAATCTAAGCGCGAGCTCCCTCGATTAGAACGATTCAGAAGCCTTCTCCTGAGGTCGTCAAGATAGTGAGATCCAAGCAGAGTACTCCAATAGCGCCAACCAGCCATTAGTACGCACCACTGCTCTTCGCAATTGTACAAGATCTTTAAGCTCGGAGGAAAAATCAACAGGGAGGAAGGGTTACACGAGATCATTTACAGAGGGCACTGCGCCAAGTGACAGTGAGAAATCTCGCACAAGACGCTGGAGTGGCAACATGGGTGTGGAAGGGGCAGTGGCGCTGCAGCAGCAGAAGAAGTCCTTGGCCGATTTGCAAATAGACCCGGCGTTCGTGCTGGACCCCGAGCACCGGCCCAAGCGAAAGCACAACGACTACTCCGTCGACTCGGGCGGTCAAGTCCCCGTCGTCGACCTCGCCCTGCTGCGAGACCACCCCACAACCCCTTCCGAGGAGGCACTCAAATCCATCGTTACGCAAGTGGGCCAAGCGTGTGAGGAATGGGGGTTCTTCCAAGTGGTGAACCATGGCGTGTCGCTTGCGCTCCTGAAGGAATTGGAGGCCTCTGCCAAACAGTTCTGCGACCTACCACTCGAGGCGAAGCGGGAAGTACCAATTGCCACTGACTGATGCTCGCGTTACACTCGAGTTGGAGAGAATTTTGATGTGTCGAAGTTTTCTGTTGTCGATGAAGAGTTAATCCAATTCCCCTGCAACATAGTTTATGCTCATTGGAATTTAGTTAACGGGAATTAACATCAGTTTCCTAATTTGGGTAGTGCGGTTAATTTTCAACTGTCTAAAGACTTTAGTGCTTGATTGAGTTTTTTGATGTGTGGTTCGTTTATCCTGAATTTTGCACTCCTTGTCCTGGTGGGTGCTGCTGGGCAGGTGCGACGCACTCTGGATAATGAAAGACACCGAGTTGACGAAGAACGGGAGGGACTGGAAAGTGGTGTTTGATTTCATCCCCAGTGGAGACTTCAAGTTGCAGCAGCATTTGGGCGACGAGAGCTTGCCTAAAACTCACAACCAGTGGCCGTCGACACCTCCAGCACTGAGGTGAGTTTGGTCCGGCCCAACACCATACTCGTTAAATTGGGACACAGGATACATCTGCAACTTTTGAATTTTGCATTTGTGAGAGTATTTTGGTGATTTTTTTGAGTGAATTTTATGATGAATTATTCAAGATCTTACATCAATGATGTAGGTTCTCAAAGAAATTATCATAAAAGTCAATGTAAATTGCCAAAATACTCACACAAATGCAAAATTCAAAAGTCCCAAAATGTATTCTTTTTCCCAATTTAACGAATACTGAGCCTTCACCTTCGTCCTCAGGCTCAACGTAAGGCTATTTCCAAAACTCTCGTGAAAAAAGCTGTGAACACGTTGGGCCAATTCTTAGACTTCTTTGTCACTTGACATAAATCGTCTTACATCTCCAAAATGAAAGCGTTGGTATAGCAATTGTTGTTTCTGCCAATGCCAGTGAAGAGAGTGACACGTGTTTTGGAGAGTGGTATCTTCTTCCTTTAGATTCCTGTTCAGTTTTCAAGGGGTAGATGAACCGATGAGGCACTGTGGGACATGGGACTACCAGGGAGGTGTGCGAGAAATGGTCGAGAGCAGTGGAAGGCCTGGCATATGAGGTGCTGGGGTTGATTTCACAGAGCCTGGATTTGCCCGCAACGCATTTCCACGAGTACTGGAAGCAACACATGAACGTCATCCGCTTGAATTACTACCCCAAGTGCCCGCATCCGGATGTGGTGCTGGGCGTCAGCCGCCACAAGGACCCCGACGCCTTGACAGTGCTGGTGCAAGACGAAGTGGGAGGCCTGGAAGTCCGGCGGAAGGACGGCCAGTGGGTCGGCATTCAATCTCGTCGCGACGCTTTCGTCATCAACGTAGGCGACTTGTTTCAGGTGCTATACAAATCCCTTCCTAGCAATCCTATTACAAGGCCAAATTTGGACATAAAACAACGCATAAAAGAGCGGTTGCTAATTGAGATGTAACATCTGAGCCGCATTCCAACTCCGATTCCGTGGTAGCGTAATTCAACTTCATAATAGAAGAGTTCGAGAGTCGTTATCTTTGTTAGACTGGCAAAGATTCGAAAATTGGCTCTTGTTATTCAAATGCTTGTGTAGAACCGCATATACATGCTTTGTGAACCATCTGATCAAGACCCCATTGAAGTTCAGAGGACTGAGGGAGAGAGTACAGGAAATTTGCTTTGCCGTTTGCAAAGAATGGACTTTATCTGACAATGGAAAGAAACCATGACTGTTTTCGTAATTGTGACCTCTAAATGTTAGTAGAACGGAAAAATGCAGGTTACATTGGAATCGGATTTTAGAGTAATAGCAGGTGTTGGTTGGTGGTACATATATATATATATATATATGTATATATATAATTCATGGTTGTGAGGGTGACGACTTCATCTAACCAGATCTGCACTGCAGGTGTGGAGCAACGACAAGTACCGAAGCATTGAGCACCGGGTTGTGGTGAATGAGAACAAGGAACGCCTCTCATTTCCGCTGTTTTTCCAGCCCTCTTCCGAAACTGACGTGGCGCCAGTACCCGAGATTTTGGGCCAGGACCCTCCCCTGTATCTACCCTATAAGTTCGGCGAGTTTCATACACACCGAATCACCATCAACTACAAGGTTTTGAGCGAAGAGAACGTACAAATCTCTGACTTTGCCATTAACAGAGACTAATTTAGTACAAACATTAGCAAATGGGTAGATATGTATATAGACTAAAGATGTAAAATATCCAGGCATCTTGTATTAAGAATCGCTTCGTCATGAATGGGCAAACTTTATAAATATAAAAATTCTACAACATCAGCGCCGCAATTTTGGATATTCAAACACGATCACAATTGTGGGGAGAGTTCCAGAAGGTTTAGGGTTCACCTCACATGGTCCCAATTCGCTAAGAGACGAAATGCAGGCTGCTGCTAGGTCAGGTGCAAAATGTAATATCATTTTATTTGGAGGTGTCAAGTGTGTGCTTACTGGAAATGGGGTTTCGGCAAGGATTGCTCAGCTCGCCAATAATCACCACAAGAGCACACTCCATTTTTGAAGTGGTGGAAGCGATGAGCATCCCGAGCAACGATCTCCCGGCCAACGATTCTGGAGATGAACTTAGTGGCAGTATGGCAATCAGCACACACACGGAGATTTTTGGAAATTCGAATGGGGCTGCCAGGGGGAGTGCTGAGGAGCCCAAACGCAATGGCCAGCTTCTCGCTGTGCTGGCAGACGGCTTGCTCTTTCACTGCATCCCCGACCTCGTGCATGACAAACCGGGTGTCCGGGACATAGCCCAGGCTCTTCATCTCCTTCGTCAGCAACTCCAGCTGTGCGTGAATCTCCATTGCTCGTGGATGAGAGTGATCGTTTACAACGAAGGAATGCAGTTTCCCTGCCACTTCAATGGACCTGCGCCCGGGCTCCTTCTAGAGCGCCTTCTCCTTCATGAGTTTCCTCACTTTGGCTGCGTCGTCCCACCTGCCAGCGGCAGCGTAGACATTCGAAAGGGAAACATACACTCCTGCGTTTTGAGGCTCCAGCTTTAAATACTCCTCTGCAGCTCGCTCTGCAACTGTTATGTCACCATGGATTCGGCATGCTGCAAGAAGAGCTCCCCACATTGAAGCAGTGGGTGCGAGTGGCAGGGTGGAAATTACGTCCTCTGCGTTTGCCAGACGCCCTGCGCGCCCTAGAATATCCACCATGCAGCTGTAGTGCTTCTCGGTTGGGACAATACCGTAGTCGCTGCTCATGGACAGGAGTTGACGACGCCCTTCCTCAACAAGTCCAGCGTGACGACATGCTGAAAGCACACTAACGAACGTGGCTGCGTCGGGTTTGATGTTCTCCTCGGCCTTCATATCCTCGAATTTCTGCAATGCCTCCAGGGCTCTTCCGTTCTGGGCAAGTCCTCCAATCATTCCACTCCATGAAACAGTACTTCGAGTGGACATACACTCAAATACCTGACACGTGTCAGTAATACTTCCACATTTGAAGTACATGTTCACGAGCGCATTTGCCACTTGCAGATCAGAAACGAGCCTGGCTTTCACGACGTGGCTGTGAATCTCCTTGCCCCGTTCTAACGCTACGAGACTCCCACACGCTTTGAGAACGCACAGGTACGTGACTTTGTTCGGCACAATGCGTTCCTACAGCATCTGTTGGAACATGATGGACTCCTCCACGAGGTTCCCTTCGGCATACCCTCGGATTATCATTGTCCACGAAACCACATCTCGGTGAGGCATTTTGTCGAACACGTGGCGGGCGTCTTTGACACTTCCAGCTTTGGAATACAAGTTGATGAGCGTATTCCCCACTCTGGTGTTAGAGAGAATTTCAGCTTTCGTAACCCGAGCATGCAGCTCTCTCCCACGAAGTAAACCTCCGGAACGCGCACATGAGTTGAGAACACTCAAGTAGGTTGTCCTGTTGGGCACTACGCCCTCTTGCAGCATTTGACAGAAGGTTCCATAGGCTTCATCACAGCGAGCGTTTTCAACGAGCCCCCCTATCATAGTGTTCCATGCAATGACGTCTCGCCGTTGGAGGTGCTCAAAAACCCGACTTGCACACCCCATGGCGCCACACTTGAGGTACATTTGCATGAGCGCAGTTTCGACGCGGAGATCCGACTGGTAGCCAGAGCTCATGATGTGAGTATGGACCTGTTTTCCCTGTTCCAAATCCTTCAGGTTTTCACAAGCGATCAAGACGTTTATGTACGTGACCTTACTTGGTTGATACCCTTCGTGCAGCATTTGCTGATAAATCTCTATGGACTCCTCACCACAGCCGCTCTCAGCATACGCTCCGGTCAACGTAGTCCAAGATACTTCGTCTCGGTTCGCCATGTCGTCGAAGACTTGGCGAGCTTCTTGTATGTTCACACTCTTGGCATACATACTAACCAGGGCGTTTCCAACCTTAGTATCAGACACCAATCCAGCTTTGACAGCCTGATCATGGATCTCCCTCCCCGAGCTCAGGTCGGAGCAAGCAGTCAAAACGCTGACGAATGTGAACTTGTCCGGTGCCAAGCCTTGTTGCTGCATGCATTTGGTTGAACAGAGTAAACGCTGCTTGCGTGTGGCCTTGGTGCGCATACCCTGAAATCATGACGTTCCATGACACGATTGTCTTGAAGGGAAAGCTGTCAAACAGCTGCCTTGCTCCAGCGACGTCGCCACAGTGGGTGTACAACTTGAGAAGAGTGTTGGTGATGTAAGCGATGGGCTGCACTTCAGAGCGGTTGATGTGGTCATGCACCTGCCTTCCCACCACCAAGTCTTTAGCCTTCACGCAAGTTTGCAACAGTTTCACGTAGACGTAGGAGTCTATTTGAGAGCTTCCTTTTTGGTGCAGATATTGCAGCACATCTGATGGACCAGTCCGGCCATCCTTGGTGGTGGGGATCCAAGCCTTGTCCAGTCGGCTCCATCTTTGGAGTAAGGCAAGTGGAACGGTGGTGTTGATCGACCAGTTCCCGACGTTGCAGTTGTTGACAAACAACCTCACTGTTGCAATAGATTACATCCCACTCAGTTGCACTAAAGACGGGCTGACCGAAAAAACCATCACATGGCTAGTATATCATATAAAGGACATGGAGGAGGAAGCCCAGCATGTTATAGTATTCCTTCCTCCTTTCAAGATCCCTGCAGGCGAAGATCTCCAAAATGCTCTTCCAGAACACTCGCAAAGCATAAAATCTACTGAATGAAGCGAGTAGGGTTGTTCCCATTTTGACTACAGTGCACGTGATACTAATATCAAAGCAACAAATACCTAATTCATAGCTGTTTCAAAAACTGATCCAGAGACCAATTGAAGAAATCACGAGTTTCCAAAAATTCCTTGAAAAACCATAAATCACATTATAAAAATTTGCAAAGAAGATTGCTAAAACATCTTCCTCAAAAGACCTTCTCCGTTATGATTACGGTTTGAGAGCTTCTCTGTTATGAGTACGTTACTCACCTCCTTAACATCATCGCCCTGCCACTGAATTGAGAAGACCTCTTCTCCAGGTCGTTTTCTGTCCATTAGTTGTTGCGCTTGACGGTCCAGAGCCAGCAATCCGAAGCACGCAAGCGAGGAGAGTCTCCTCAATTGATGCTCCCCAGAAGTGCAACCACGTTACTGCAAAACCAACGTTTACGTCATTCACAATCACTACAAAACTGCGCCGTCAGCTGCTGAAGCAAGTTCTAAATTCTCACCTAATTTCAACTTCTGACAGGAAATACAAACAAATTCTTGGTCAGGGGGAGTAACCGGTACATTATCCTCGGCGAGGAGCACGCTAGGCACACATAGCTGCTCTTTTCATCTGCGACAGTACCTTAGACGGCATAAACTGAAAAACAACCCCAAACCCTAAACCCGAACAGCCTAAACTCGGACAGAGAAATTCCACAGGAACCATAATCTGTTTCGTTATGATCGCCGCAGAACTTGCACTTGCGAGGGGATCTCCAGTCTCCACCAATTCAATGCTCTCCTACCAGACTAGCGCTACTTCAATTTGGGTTGATTTTCTCACCAAATACCGTAGGCGGAACTGCTCACGAAGCCGCGTCCTCGCTCGCCCTTTTTCACGATTCCTTTGCAAACCCGTCATTGCTGGAGTTATAGTGCGATTGCTGATATTATCTCACAATGTAATTGAAGTCGAGGAGGATCAATTGGAGCCTGAAAGACCCAATTCCGGAAAACCCTCGTGGATGAGACTTCCGTCATTCATCCACTTCATGAAAACAGAGGTTTTGAGAAGAGTATCACATGAGCCCGGGAAAATGTATAAGTTAAGTTTATAGCAGTTTGTGGCGATGTTTCTTCGAGGAATTGATGCGAAAAACGGTCGAATATCTCACATTCCCCAACTTTGGACTGTATTTTTTGCGTAGAATTTCAGAAGATGTTCTCTAGAGATCCGTGTTCTTCAGATGAAACCTGTGAAAAAATGTTCGGTTCACTGCTGAGCTAGGAATTTAGTACATTCCGAACGCCGTTGTTGATAAGTAGTTTGAAGAATCCAAGTAATTGTTAGGCGATTTGATATCAGGGTTCGGTTGTTTTTGTCCCTTTGAGAGGTCAACGTCAGGAGACATTCACAACAATGCTACTTGAGTTGGTGTCGCTGTTGATCAATCGAAATTGGCAGCCAATTTCGAGAGCGACGAGTTCTGGAGGTCAACTCCGTTGCAGTATCAGGGTGTTTAGGATTTAGGGTTTAGGGTTTAAGAATTCTTCCGTACCTGGCTCTGCGGAACTGTGATTCTTCCCTCCAACGAAAAATGCACCGCTTGGTAAGTAAGGCCAGCGTCTCTCAAGACTAAATTTTCTGCAATTTCTGTAAGGACCTGTTTTCAGAATCTATCCCATCATTTGGCATATCGTCAGTGTTTTCTGGGCCCTGGATATGAGTTTTTGAAACACGATTCTCTTGCAGATCAGGAGACTTTCAAGAGAATGGAATTTTTCGTCTTCTCCATCACTGCCAGTTTGGACGCAGAAGGACCAGTTTGTGCGATTCTTTTCAAGCTCTGCTTCGGATCCTGCTCCCTTGCAATTCCTGGCGCCATATTCAGGTTGCGCTATGGGAGAATTTTTTCGGGATAATGGAATGCACGCATTAATCATTTATGATGACCTTTCAAAACAATCAGTGGCATATCGGTTAAGTTCTTAGCTCATCAGGCCATCGAGAGGCAACCATCTAGCGTCGACATCGATGCCGAGACAGGAATTCGGTCCCAATTGAACCAGATTTTCGACGACAACAAACGCAACCCTAATCTCGTGAATTACAACCTTTACAATCTCCTTCTGGAGGACGAGTTCCTCCGGTTGGCTCACAGGAGCCTCGTTGTAGCAACACATCCGAAAGACTTCTACGAAAGGCCAGGATTGGTGAGAGAGATTGCAAATGCGCTGCAGGGTGAGAAGTTCCAGTTTGAATGCCTGCCTCCACCCAAAGGTGAGCAATATTCTTCCTCATCCCTCTCCAGTAGACTGACGACGCTCGCAATTGGATTCTTACAATTCTCGTGTTAATAACTGACGTTCTCTTTGCTTTTCCTTTTGTGAATCCAACAGGCGGATCTCTCGAGGTGTACTCCCCAACTCCGTTTCGGGACAACGTTGTCATGGAGGCCATGAGAATCGTGCTTGAGCACATCTACGAGCCCATTTTCCTGGAGTGCTCGCATGAGTTTCGCCCCTCTCGAAGCCGACACACAGCGCTGAAGTCAGTGCGAGGGGAGCTTCGACATCACAAACTGGCGATTGTAGCCCACTTCGACAGCCATGAGTTGAATTCGCATGTGTTGGTGAAGCTTTTGGAACAGAAGATTCGGGATGCGAGGTGCATACGGCTCCTCTGGAAGGCATTGAAAGCGGGTCATGGACGTAGAAAGCATCATGTCTGGAGTATTAAAAATGTCTGGGATGGGAAACACGAGGCTATGTCACTCTCCACCTTGTTTTCCAACATATATTTCCATACCCTCGACTGCTGGGTTCGTGATAAGAAGCAGGCGTTCGACAGGGCACCAGCTCCACTGGATCCTTTAGTGGTGAGTCTTACGCACAGGATTACACGTCTGACACTGGAAGGGAAGCTGGCGAGGGTGAAGGTGTTGAATGCTCGGAAAGCCCAGCTTGAGGGAACCAAAAGGGTGAGCGTTCGGCGCTTGTTCTATGTGCGGTACGCAGACGAGTTCCTCCTGTCCTGCGTTGCTAGCAAACAGGAAATGCTGAGCTTGAAGACTGACCTTGAGGAGTTTCTGAAAGAAATGCAACTGGAAGGAGATCTCAACTTATCCCGTCTTCAAGGTAGCCATGCGTTCTTCTTGGGGTCGAAAATCATGGTATCAAAGGAAGGGAGGGTTAGGTTGGAAGCGCCCATGGACAAGATCATCGTTGAATTGGTCAAGCTTGGCATGGTATCAGTCGGCGGTACTCTTCCTCACCCTCTAACGTACTTGGCCAGGTGCACTCACAATGAGATTATTCGATACTACAATTGGGTGATGCGGGGCTGTTGCACGTACTACTCGTTTGTGGACAATTTTTACCAGCTGACGAGCTACCTGAGGCTTGCCATCCGGAGCAGCTGTGTGAGGACATTGACCATGAAACTGAAGCGATTTCGGTCGGCGAGAACGTACAAAGAGTTCGGTACCGAGTGTGCTGCCAGGTACAGAGTCCCCATTCGAAATGGTGGTGTGGTAGAGGATCAGCTGCCGGAGGAAGAACGCCGTCTTCTGAAGGAGCGCATGAAAGCTGCTAAGAGCCTGAGACTCGATTGGGAGGAGCTTGGGAGTATTGAGAAGAGTTTGCTGCAGAGGTTTATCGTCCCCAAGCGCATCCAAGAGCCCAATGGAGACGTGAACTTGGAGTTTCGGGGCGACTACCTCCTTTTCTGTAGCAAAAACGCTGAGCACGAGGAGACAAAGCGTGCTTTGAGGAAGCTGGAGCTGCTTCCCCCGGCTCAAAACATCTGGGATTTCAAGGAGATTCTCGTGCCTCCACCGAGGCCGCGCTTGTCTATCGACTACGAGTCTCTGTATCCATATTGACGATTTTAACCTGGTTGCAAACAGATGAGCAAGATTCTAAGTTGAAGAAGGAAGGTTTTTTGTGCATTTGGGGGTGAGTTCTCTCTCTTGTAATTGAGTTTTGTGTGCTTTGCAGCGAAGGTGGAGGACACCCTTTCTTTCATGGTTCTCTGTTGCTTTTTATTTCGCTGTTGCATGTAATAGATGTACGCTAAAAGTATCCGTACCACGAGGTGTGTAGCTTGTAGTTCACAAAAAAGAATACACAATAAGGGGGCTGGGGGATGAGGATGAGAACCACAAAAAGTATTAAAAATTCGTCTCAATCCAATTCTAAAAATGGGACCACATCCAAAGGTGATCAGTTAAGTTTGGGGCTGGGTTTGCAGATCCCATTGCAAGGTGGCAACAGGAGGCAGTGTTAGACATTGGGCCATTGTGGTGGATGCAAGGAACCACTTTTGAAATTACCTAGAACCGCGGATGCACAAGTTAACAATGTTTGATGTTTGTGCACTCCATAACGTTGTTCAACAAGGCAAGAGCCATGATAAGTGAATATTGTTATGTCAATGAAGCATGAAAGATACTAGATGGTAATCAAATAATGACATTTTAATGAGGGTTTTTTATGTGTGGCAACAGTCCAAGCTCACCATGGACAGCAAATGTACGGGACGGTGGTGGCGCAGCACGCGATCTGGAAGCACCAGCACCCGCGTGCTTGCCAGGACAAGATGTTCCTGGCGTACGAGGCCTTGGGCCGCGACCACGGCATCGGTTCCGTGGTGCATGTGCTCAGCGTAGCGCTGCAAGCGGCACTGAACCTGAACCGGATCCTGGTGCTGGTGCCGCAACCGAATTTCGAATGGGTCCAGGGGAAGTTCTGCACGGGCATGGACACCTTGGACGAGTGTTACTTTGAGTCCCTTTCGTCCTGCACCACCGTGGACGCGTAAGTTCTCTACTCATAAAAGCCCTGCCTCTCGAAAGTTTACTGTAACAATCTTGACCTCCAGCTAGCGGAGTTCGAATAATGCTGTGCCGACACTCTCCTTTAGAAAACTCTAAGAAACACGGTGGTTTCGATTTAATAGTACTTATCCAGAATTGTTGTATTCCTTGGAGTTTCCTGAGCTATGATGAAAAGTTGCATTAACTCCCTGTTGAATTCCATTCCATTGTCGGTTTCAGATTTGAAGAGATACTCCCTCTGTCCCTCTAAAAAGCTCCAATTCAGACACATTATTTTCTTGTACCACTAAAACGCTCCCTTTTTGCTGATATCAAACGCTGAGAAAGCATTTTCATGTTCAAAGGTCTTATGGGGCAAGTTAAGCAATTACAGAGCATTCCACTCGTAGCAAGCTTGGCCTTGCCCATATGAGGTACCATTGTTGCTACTAATATTTAAGTCATTAATAATGAAGAGCTGGTAGCATGCACTAATATGGTACTTTTGGTAAGAAATTTGGGTGCCCAAACGACAACATCAAAGCTGGAGGTTTTGCATACATTTGGTAGATGGTATATTGATTCTAGAATGCATGTGTCACTAGCAAAAACTAAAAACACAGTTAATCCAGGTTCCTGAGGAAGCCTTTTGGACGATTTTAAAGGGACAAAGGGAGTATATTATGACTGTTTACTTGTTCATGAAATTGAGATATTTTTGTCTTGATTCCGGGTGATGGCACTATCAGGGTATCCAAAAAGGATTGCTTAACTTTGATTTGGCCATACCCATAATACTTCTTCTATTTATTATATTTTACTAGAGAGTGCTATGCTCTTAATTTTTTGGCAAGAAGTTGCTTATACTTGTAGATTAGTAGAAAAAAAATACATTTTTTCAAATGATGAATGTTATCATGTCCAAATGAGAGATTTTGTAAGAAGTTCTAGAACTATCTCATTTCACAAAATGAAGTAAAGGACTCATCCGGACTACAAATTTGGTTACTAGGAATTAGGTTAATACATTTATAGGTGTGTAAGCTTCTTTGGTCCATGAATTTAAAGTGTATTAATCCATACATTATCAAAATTAGTTGTGATAAATTCTTTTAGGGACATTTTCATGCAAGTTTCTAATAAAGAACATTAAAAATTTGTAAATTTTCTTTTTAAGTAGCAAAAGCATGCACATATACTTGTTTCTAGGTGCACGTATAGTCAAAATTGTTAAAATGTTAATAGTTCATTTCAGGGACTAAGCCATTATAAATTACAAGTAAAAAAAGTTTAGATCAAGACATTTGGGTTCTAATCACTTTTATGGTGTGAAAAAAAATCAAGGAAGTCCTTTTGATGGAAGGAACACTTTCTAAATGAATATCTAAATGTAAGGAAAGCTTAAGAAAAATGTCTCATCACTTGCAAATTCAAATTTTTCCAACACACAAAAATAATCTGAACTCACAAGACTGGAGTCCTGTCCGGAGGTCCAGAGAGGCCATGTTGGGGTACCTGATCGTGCCATCACCCTTCCATGTTGTTTAATGATGGATTCCGTATATGTCTATGTTTACTGATTTAATAGATACTTGCTACGAGACTTACGATGTGGAGTTGGGGATTATGTGAAGCATGGCGGATGGACAAGATGTCGCGGAGCTCAGTGAGGAGACTTACTAGAGAAACAGCGAGAGAGTGTTGCGGAGCGCGGTAGGGCAGATGGGGTCGAATCTGCTGCCGTTCCTGATGCGCGGCACGCCGCTCATGTTCCACAGCTTGCTGAAACGCGGCGGCGTCTCCACGGAGTTTTTCTACTGGTGGCGGGTGCAAAGCTCGGCGTACATCATCCGCCCAACGCTGCGCACGTTACGCGACCTGGACCGACGGCGAGGGGCTGTGTTTAAGGGTGGACGCATCGACCCAGGCACGGTGTCGGTGCATGTGCGCCATGATGACAAATGGAAGGAAGCCAAACTGGAGGGGGACGCGACGTTCTTACGGACGGCGGAAGAGTTGCTGATGGAGCACGACGTGGAGCCGTCGACGTTGCAGCGCAAGATGTTCTTGAGCGCGGAGGATCCTAATACGGTGAAATTCTTCGCCCATCTGAGCAATTGGACCGTGTAGTACACGAATGTGAAGCGTGTGGGGGATCCCAACGTTAGCCCCGAGGATTTCGCCGCGAAGATTGGGTGGGATGGGGAGTTCCTCAACAGCTTGCTCAGCCTGGAGCTGGCGTTGGTGTGCGACGGCTTCGTGGGCGCCATTGCGTCCAACTGGAATCGCCTCATCGACGAGCTCCGGTCCACTGTCCGTTGCAAACACCACCTCGTCTTCCTCGACGTCGTCTAAGGCTTTCACGTCTCGGATTATGTTTGGTGATGCTCTCAGGTACACGTAGCAATGATCCAAATGCAGTAGTGTACAGGTTCCTGGACAAGGCGGCTGCGAGACCTCCCGAGCAAGCAAGCGGACCCAAAGCGGGGAAGGGGAGCAGATCACCGAGCCCGTGGGAGCTGTGCACCGTGACGCAAGTGGAGGAAGTGAAGCTGCTGGTGCGAATGCTGCCCATCTGGTGGACGAATCTCATGTACTCGGCCGTGTTTGCTCAAGTAGGCACCTTGTTCCTGAACCAAGGCAGCCAGTTTACCCCTATTATCAGTGGGTCTTAATTCCAAAATTAATTATAAGAGCTACAATATAATACAGCAAATGTCATGGTTATGTTGTCATCCAAAAGTTAATTGTGTCAAGGTTTGTATCAAGTTTCAAATTCCTAAATGAGTGAAGTATAAGCTAGTTATCAAAGTTTCAATGAGGTAAGGTCAAGGTTGAACTCAAATTTGAAATTGCCCTATTATCACTTCCTTAGAGAATTTGGTCATCACATATGATCATATTTTATCATTTTCATCTTTGATCTTTTTCTTCCTTTTTGTGACCTTTGTAGTCATCCTTAAGTACTAGCTAAGTTGACAAATTTCAATTGTTTTTTATATTTTGCAATTGACATTGCTTTAACTAAGGCGTTGGGGCATCAAATTGTATGTTTGCTAAGACGTCTTGTCCTCTCGCAAGAATTCAATTGAAGCGATTGAGCATGTGCACATTTTATCTTCTCTAGCTCTTGAAGCTTATACATTTTTCCTTGCAATGTGACTTACACTTTTCAATGTCCCCATGCCACAGATTGACAAGTTCCTACATACCTTCATTCCTTGCACATTGACAAGCTTGTGTGATGAAATAGCAAGAGGAGAGTGAGGCATATCATCTTCTTCTCAAGAACTAATCAAATGGACCAAATCATTTGTGTGGAAGAGCCTTGGGAACAGATACATCAAGCACCTGCGGTACATATAGGATAGTAGAAATCGTATAGAAAATGGACTTCAAGTAGACAGCACTTATGTTTCACAAATAGCGTTGCAACCATAGTGAGTGCCATAAGTTTGTTACACATAGTAGTTGAGCTAGCTTCCTCAAAACTCTCCCTTTTTTGAGACAAGGGACTGAACATAAAGTACAAGTTGAATTTATGAGAAAGACTAGAGAAAAATATACCCTGTTCCGCTCAATGAGGCTACCTAACTTAGTGGAAGTAGGCATGTTTTTTGATGGCCTATTCCACCAAGTTGGGGGAGTAGATTTTTTTTTTTTTTTTTTGTATTTATATATATGTATGGTCCATGACATAACACACTAGTTTATTCCAAAACAACCTACATGAAGATTGCACCTGTGATGCAAAACTAAAAGTGCATCATTCTATATTTTACATAAGAAGATATAGGAAAATAAGAAAATACTAGGATTTCATGCCTCGATGATCCCTAAGAGTGAGCTAAACTCTCTATAATTGTTTCAAGTTCTAAAGAAGGGACGCCGTGAATATAGGCTTGCCAAACTCCCTCGTCTTGCTGCAAAACTCTCCCATTTGGTTGTGGCTAGGGCCAATGGAAGGCAGTCTCCCAAACTCCTCCACAAAAAACTTCTCCGTAGAAGAGACCTCTTTTTTGATAGATGCTCCCTGCAAATTCTTCCAATCGTCGAGGTGAACACGCAAGTATCTCTCTGTGGCTCTTGAGCTAACAGTGGCAAAAATTCCAAACTGGTCAAGAGCATCTCCAGCATGTCCAAAGAATCCCGTCACCAACCGCTCTGAGGGACTTTTGAAGTATGATCCCTTTTTGTGTCCGTAAGGACCGTATTTCTGCATATTGGTGATGAACGCCAATGACGTGATTACCTGGTGCGAGTCCACCTCGGCCGTGGTTCCTTTGACTTGCGCCAAGTATTCATTTGGAAAGTCAAGAGATATCTGGACCAAAGATCAGCACCAAGTCAAGATGTTTTTGAGATGGATTCATGGGTCTGCACTTCTTGTAATTGTTTCTTTGTGATTATGCACAACATGATCCAAAGTTTCTACTCCAAGTTATCATTCTAAGATTGACATGTAAGTACTTACAAACACTCCATTTTGTGGAAAAAGAGATGGAAGTTTGCATATTGTGCTCATTTGGTGTAACCACAATTGATCAACAAGGAGTTGCAAGGGATTCATACCTCGGATGCAAGGCCGTTGGTGTTTCCAAAAGTCACAGGTTTGAAACTAACTCCGCCTTGCTCATATGTGGTTTGAATTCCGTTGATGTGATCTTCATTGTGGTACACCACCACCTTCACAATATCACCCTGCCCAGCGTAGAATTCACGTCCTCCCTGGCCACCCCACGGGCCCAACTTCACCGTTGCGGGTAGCGCCTTCCCCGGATGCAGCTCTGTGATGAAACCGATGGAATCCAAGAACCTCGCCGATCTTCCAAACACACCTACCACCTTTCCAGATGCCTTTGTCTCGAATGCATAGCCAGCAACCGCCCCGAATGGTCCATGTGACTGCTTGTTTGTGATGATGGTGAGAGATGTCACCATAATTCCACCCGGAACTATGATGCCTGTGGTTCCCTTCACCTGCACTAGGTACTCTCCAGGCTCAAAAGAAATCTGCACATATGTGTCCAGCAAGCTTGACATGTAAGCTCCACTCCGCCATGGATTCACCTACACTACAAGGAAAGCTGTCCAAAATGACAAACATTTGTCCAAATCAACATGGCCAACCCTACAGATTGACAGCTTTTTTTGTCATTTTGAACACATTTAGTCAATTTGGACATGTCAATTAGGACACAATTCCTTATAGTGCTACTTGGCAACAGAATCCGCAGACAATTGCCAATCTCCTTAATGCATAGAAGCTTGCTTGCAAGCTTAGAACACGGCAACAACATCAAAGTCTACGAGTTCAAAGGTGGGACCTGTTTGCTTTTGCCACCGTCACCTCCACCGTGCAGCTGGGACTTGTACTGAGCGCCTCCTTGCTCATACGTCACCTGGAGCGAGATGATTTGTTTTTGGTTGTACTTCAAGTGGAGTTCCACAATCTCGCCCCTACCGTCACAAAACGAGTGCCCTCCCGGACCTCCCCAAGATCCCTGGCATATTAGCAAATCATCCCTCTGCGACGGAAAGGTGACGATCATGCCTAGTTGATCTAGGAAATACCCTGCCCTTCCGAAGAAACCAACTATTTTGCCGTTCTTTGGGGTAGTTTGCAACTGTCCTTGTGGCTTCAATGCACCGTAAGGCCCATAGCTTTGTTTGTTTGTAATGAAATGCAGGCTCTCTATGATGAGTAAACCGTCAATGTTATGGCTGCTACCCCTCACTTGCATCAAGTACTCATCAGGATAGTTCAAAGTGATCTGACAAACATAGTGCCCCAAGATTAGTTACTGAGCTTCCTCTGTCCTACCTAGCTACCAAAATTTGGAGAAAAGTCCTCAATCCAGTGCAGATGCAACATATGGTTGGACCACATCCGCAACTCTCAATGAAATAACAATGCATCTCTCTCACCTTGGCTTGGTTGGCTCCGGCATCCTTCTGCCCTCCATGTTGCTTGGCTTTGAAAATCTTCCCTCCTTGTCTGTAGGTTATTTGCAAAGAAACGACATGAAGATCATTGTAGGTTACAAGTACTTCTGTTACATTGCCTCTACCATCAAAGAAAGGCTCTCCACCTCGACCACCCCAAGTGTTTTGGACAATGACAGTTTCCATGTTCGGAAGATCCTCGACTTCAGCAAGGACTCCAATGCTTTGCAGGCAAGATGTTGCTCTGCCGTAGAAGCCCATCACTCTTCCATGTTGAGTTGTTTCAAAACTTGTACCTCCCTTCACGGATCCATACGGTCCGTATGACCGCTTGTTGGTGATGAATGTGAAGGTCGTCACTGCAACACCCACCAAAGAAACCTCTCGGGTGGTTCCCTTCACTTGGACCAGATACTCATCCGGATATTGGAGCATAATCTACACCAAATAGCAATTACCAAAAATGTGAGTAAACATCTCATGTCAATCATTGCAAAAGTTTCATTGCAATTTGGGGTTTTTAGAATCATGTCTATTACTTTTTTTCATGTATCCTCAGGTCAAAAATAAGAAAAAAAATCCAAGACATGCTAAGAAAAAGTAATCTACGTCTCTTACCTTGGCTACTTCACCACCAGGACCACCTAATGCTTCTTGTTTGAAGTTAGTTCCATTTTCTTGAAAAGTTGTCTGAATGCGCAAGATGGTATCTTTGTTGTAGGCCACTTCTATTTCAACAATGTTGCCTCTTCCACCATAGAAATTGGTCTCCTGGTCCACACCCCATGGTCCTTCGATATGGACCCTCTCTTCAATTTCATCGAGCTTGGGTGACATTGGGCTGATTGCCAGAGGCTGGTGTAGAGGTTCTTCAGACACCACAACGCCAATCTGATCAAGATATGCTGCAGCTCTTCCAAAGAACCCCATTATCTTTTGTCCGCTTGGAGTGCCAAAAGATTCTCCATCTTCATGACCAAATGGACCATACTTTTGCTTGTTGGTGATAAAGGTCAATGACGTTATCATCTCTCCACCGGAGATGAGACCATATGTACCGGTGATTTGTATCAAGTACTCATCTAGGCCGTGAAATGATATCTGGTGAAAGCACAAGCCAGTATATTAGAACAGATAAGCTATGCATTTCAAAGTTTCCTTATTTGAAAAATAGCTGTACAAAGAAGAGGGCTTGTTTTATGTTATCACATGAAGCATTTCAAGCAAATATCCAAGAGAGCTTGCCTTAGCATGATGAACGTGACGGCTTTCTTTTGATGTTCCACCATGGTTTGTACCGTGAAGCACAATGCCACCTTGTTCGTAGATAGCTTGGAATGCAACAACTTGATGGTCAGTGTATTGAACATCTAAGTCACGGATATGACCGTGGCCGTCGTGAAACTCTACACCTCCTTGTCCACCCCAAGGTCCCATGTTTTTCATTTGAACTTTGGAAACTTGGCTTTCAGCACAAATTTGTGTAATCACTCCAAGCTGGTCAATTGACGTGGAAGCTTTTCCAAACAGTCCAACAATTTTTCCACTTTTGTAGGATTGGAATTGTGTTCCACGGGCAGATCCGAAAGGACCGTAAGAGTGCTTGCTTGTGACGAATGTCAAGGAAGTTATGCAAATTGTATTAGCCACCTTTCCAAAGGTTCCCTTGATTTGTACCAAGTATGAATTGGTCTCTTTGAATGAGATCTGTGCAATATGAAGTTTGTTTTATGAGGTTAGTCCATAAAGCTTGAAGTTGGCTAACCCAATATTATATTTAGTTATCATAAAGCAAGCAAAGCAAAGAAGAATGCAATAGGAAAATATTTGCACCTTTCTCAAATCTCCACCATCTGCTCCTTGCTTCTCTCCTTTATAAGATGCTCCGTTGTACTCATACGTCATTTGCAATGACAAGATCTGAGTCTTGCTATAACAAACCACGATATCAAGAATTTCTCCTCTACCACCATAGAAATTGTTGCCATTAGGCCCACCCCAAGGTCCTTGCACAACAACCTCATCACCCAATTTCTTGGGAGAAAACTGGGTGATAAACCCAATCTGATCAAGGCATATTCCAGCTTTTCCATAGAATCCCTTCACTTTGCCACTTGGAGAACTCTCGAACTTGGTGTCCCTCACACTTCCAAAAGGGCCAAAAACTCTCTTATTACTGTAAAATGTGAGTGACGTGACCACAAGGTTTCCACCAACCTCGCCTATTGTTCCCTTTACTTGCAAAAGTTCTTCGCTTTGAGAATTGAAAAATATCTGTTTCCATGAACAAAAATTGTTACAAATCGTTATTTTGATATACTTGATTTTGCTTTAATTAGCATAGCCAAAGAAATTGTATACAAAAAGAGTTGTGGTAAATGATGCATACCTTGGCAATGTTTCCGCCAGGTCCTCCATGAAAATCTGCCTTGAAAATGGCAGTGCCTTGACTATAAATAGCCTGAAAAGAGATGACTTGCTTTTGGTTGTAGGTCACAATGATTCCAACCACAGAACCTTTTCCATCATAGAAAACGTTTCCGTTATTCCCTCCCCAAGGGCCCTGAGAGAGGATGACATCATGGTCCTTTGGTGAATATTCAGTTACAACACCTATTTGGTCCAAAAAAATTTCACTCCTTCCAAAGAACCCAACAACCTTTCCGTGCTTCTTACTCTCAAACTTTTTGTCAGTGACAGTTCCATAAGGTCCATAGGTTTTCTTGGTGGTGATGAAGGTCAATGATGTAATCATGTCTGTGTCAAATGTGTCTCCTATGGAACCTTGGATTTGAAGAAGCTGCTCTTGCTCTTGATCAAATTTGATCTACACGTGGCAATATAAAATTAAAACTCTAGACGGTTACAAAACTATTCAGCTCTTGTCACATGTAAAACCTTCAAATAAAGAAGAAGCTTCAAGCATTAAAATCGAAAGTTCTATTGCTAGCCATGAGAAGAATGTGACACATGGCAATTGTTGTTATTAACTACAATGGCTTACATTGCAAAGCAATACTACACATTACCTTGGCTGTCTCTCCTCCAGGACCAAATCGAGCAGTGGTCTTAAAAACACCACCGCCTTGCTCGTATGTTGCTTGTAAAGAAACAATGCAGTCCTCCGTATATTCAATCAAAATCTCAACAATGTCACCTCTCCCATCATAAAAAGCTGACCCTCCTACACCGCCCCATGGCCTTTGGGCAAGTACTTTTGTAGTTGTAAAGACTCCGAAGCGGTCAAGGAAATCAGAAGAGCGACCATGAAATCCCACAACTTGTGTTCCTTCACTGGTCTTGAAATCTTCTTCACCAATGGCACCAAATGGGCCATAAGTCTTCTTGCTAGTGATGAAGCTTAAAGAAGTAATCACATTTGAAAGTGCACGGACTCTTCCATAAGTACCTTGGACTTGTATAAGATATTCGTTGGAAAAATTTAGCACAATCTGCACATATAACATAAATAAGTGAATTTTTATATTTAGTACTTGGATTTCAATTGAGCAAATGCAATACAACCAAATCAATTGTGAAATTTGAGAAGTTGAGATAAATTGTACCGTTTTGCTTTGGCTCTTTCCACCATAACCACCATGCAAACGACTTGGGAAGCGAGTTCCATTTTGATTGTAGATTGCTTGGAAAGAGACAATTTGGTCACGGTTGTAGGTGACCGTGATTTCTACAATATCGCCTCTTCCATCAGAAAATGCGTAGCCCCCATCTCCACCCCATGAACCTTCGATACTCGAAGAAGCAGTTACAATCGTCGATGTGGAAAACACTCCCAGCCGATCAATATATGACCTTGCGCTGCCAAAGATGCCCACCACCTTTCCAAATCCAGAGCTAGTGAATTGTTGCCCTTCAGTCTTACCGTAAGGACCGTAGACAGCTTGGTTGGAAACAAATGTAAGTGACGTGATGATTTTGTGACTAGAAACAACACCAATAGTTCCTTTGATGCAAATGATGTACTCCTCTGGAGACTTTAGAACCACCTGTAAGAGGTAACCAAAACACAGATATTCCATCAACAATTCACTGAAAGGAATGACAGTTGGCTTACAACTATTCCTCTAAAGATCATAGATGAAGAACAATAGACAACATTAAGCACATTGAAACTGTAAAACCAAAGTAAGAGGCAAGGAACTTACTTTGATGCATTCATCTCTAAGGCTTCCACCAATTTTTGTCCCCTCTATGACTATGCCATCAGAAATGTATACAAATTGCAAAGACGTTACATGCTTCTTTGAGTAAGCAACTCGAATTTCATGTAGATCCCCAGTTCCATCATAGAACACATCACCACCATCACCACCCCACGGCCCTTCAACTTTTGTGGATCCAGTAATTGAATACAACTCAGGGAAATTTCCAAAAACGGGAATGTCAGGTAATCCAGGTTCCAGTTCCACTAGTATTTTGCCTGTCCCTGGCAAAGAGGGCCTTGATGAGTTTTCAGACTCGGATGAACTATCTGGCTTGGAAGAAATGGGTGAACTTGTAGTCATTGAAGTGCCAGGCTCATACCAGATATGTGGGGTGGTAGTACAATCCACGTGATATATTTGCAAGTATGCAATTGACGTCTCTGAGTCCACGGTGGTGAACACTCCAAGCTGGTCCAAGCTATCACTAGCCCTACCGTAGAATCCCGTCACCAAACGGCTTGGAGGACTTTCAAACTCTGACTTCTTCACGGGCTCCTTCAGCGAGCCATAAGAACCATACTTGTGCTTGTTGGTGATGAACGTCAAGGACGTGATCACCTGGCCGTACGAGCCCAAGATCCCCACCTTTCCCGTGGTTCCCTGCACTTGAGTCAAGTATTCATTCGGAAAGTCCACAGATATCTGCATCCACAACCATTATGTCCGTCTTAGTTCAATGTACACTTCCATGGCCACTTGTCATGGCTGCAACAAAGCTTTCAAAGAACCAAAGACGGGGCTATGACAATGCACTACCATTGCAAGTGCATGGTTGCACGCATCTGTTTACATACTTGGAACATAACAAACCCCTACTTCCAAACCTTCCACCCACAGAAATTTATGCATTTCACAATCAGCCTCATCTCATTAGCCAAGAATCCAGTACAAATAGTACCTCTGACGCTGTGCCGCTAGTACCTCCGTAGGTTACCGGCTCAAAACTCACTCCGCCCTGCTCGTATGTGACCTGGATCCCGTTGATCTGAGTGCGGTTGTGGTACACCACCACCTTCACAATGTCTCCCTGCCCACAACAAAACTCACGCCCTCCTTGACCTCCCCACGGGCCTAGCTTCATTGTTGGGGGTAGCGCCTTCCCCGGTCGCAGCTCTGTGATGAAGCCAATGGAGTTTAAGAAGCTCCCCGAACTTCCAAATACGCCCACCACCTTTCCAAATGCCTTTGTCTCGAATGCACTGCCCATCATTGAGCCGAATGGCCCATGCGTCTGCATGTTGGTGATGAAGGTTAGAGACGTCACCATCGTTCCGCCCGAGAGTATGCCTCCTGTTGTTCCCTTCACTTGCTCTAGGTACTCTCCAGGCTTAAAAGAAACCTGCACAAGCATTTCCAATAGTATCAACGTGTAAGCTCCATGGAATCACCTACTTGGCAAATGGATCCGCACACCACCCCCATGTCCCGCTACAGCCCTCTTGCATCTTTGCCATAGTGCATCGACATGGAAGCCTACGAGTTGAAGGTCCAACCTGTATGCTCTGGCCATTGCCAACTCCACCGCGCAATTGCGACTTGTATCGAGACCCCCCTTGCTCATATGTCACCTGCAAGGACACAACTTGCTTTTTGTTGTACTTCATCAAGAGCTCAACAATCTCGCCCCTCCCGTCATTGAATGGACTCCCTCCCGGAACTCCCCAAGACCCTTGGCACGTCACCAAATCATGCCTTTGCAATGGGAGGCTGACAATCATGCCTAGTTGATCCAGGAAATTTCCCGCCTTCCCAAAGAAACCAACCACTTTGCCGCCCTTTTGAGTAGATCTCAACTGCCCTTGCGGATTTGATGCACCATAAGGCCCGTAGCGTTGCTTGTTTGTCACAAACTCCAAGCTCTCGATGACAAGCAACCCATTGACATGGTAGCTGCTGCCCTTCACTTGCACTAGGTACTCCTCCGGAGACTCCAGAGTGATCTGCTAATCACATTGCTCCATCGTCAGTCTTCGTAAGCAAGCTAGGCTTTTTGATTCATGCCAAGCCTTTGAGGTTTCAAAAAACATCCCAAATGCGTTACAAAAGCGGTTTGTCGTTTGAGCACACTTGCCATGCCGATTTGTTGCACATGCAAGTGGCCATGGAGCACCACACATCAAAGTTCTTAGTCCTAATCTCACGCACCTTGACTTGTTTAGCAGCGGCGCCATTCTGTCCACCGTGCTGGTTGCTTCTAAAGCTTTTTCCTCCACGTCTATACATTGTTTGCAAAGAAACAACTTGTTGGTCGCTGTAGGAGACTAGTAGCTCGATCACCTCGCCACCACATTCGTAGAACGACACTCCACCTTGACCACCCCAAGCCTCTTGCATGACCATAGTTTCCGTGTACCATGGGTCTTTCACTTTGGCCGTCAAGACTCCAATGCTATGCAAGCACAACATTGCTATTCCATAGAAGCCCATCACCCGTCCATGCTGAGTCTTGAACCTAGAGCCTCCCGTTGTAGACCCATAGGGTCCAAAGGTCCGCTTGTTGGTGACGAAAGTGAGAGACGTCACTGCAACACCCACTGAAGAGACCTCACAAGTGGTTCCCCTCACTTGGACCAAATACTCATCTGGATATTGCAGCGTCACCTGCACAGTGCAACAGTATAATACTCAAAACTCCACCAAGCAATTTGTCTTTTTAGCTCAATTGCACCTAGGCAACAACCTTCGAAAGTTTTAGAAATGAACCCACAAATGACGGCACTCAACTTGCCACTGCAAAGAATGCTTGTCTGATTGACATTCAATGAAAGGACGCACATCATTGCTTAAGCATCACATCAGCAATATGTTTCTTAATAAAACCTACCACTGCATTGACCATACAACCACTCCTCAGACCACAAGGAAAGCATTTTCAACAAGCCACTCACCTTGGCCACATCACCACCTGGGCCACCTTGTGGAGATTGCTTGAAGCTCATCCCATTCAAAACATAAGTTGTTTGAATACGCAAGATGAACTCCTTGGAGTACGCAACCTCTATTTCACTAATGTTGCCATTTCCGTCATAAAAGTTGGGCTCTCCCTTCCGTCCCCACGGTCCTCGAACCTTGAAAACCTTGTCAACGTGGATTCCTCGAATCCAATCAAACCACCA
Organism: Ulota crispa; assembly: GCA_963920765.1. NCBI lineage: Eukaryota > Viridiplantae > Streptophyta > Bryopsida > Orthotrichales > Orthotrichaceae > Ulota > Ulota crispa. Next base: position 12,784,496 of record OY987248.1, on the reverse strand, counting down.
TTGCTCCATTGTGCCCTACCAAAGACACCCAAACAAGGCAAAGCTACATCAGCCCAACATCCCAAACCGTTTGACTTGCACCTTTAGAGCCATTTGCCTCAACTTTATGTCTCGGATGTTGTGATTTCAGCCTTGAAAGGGCACCTCCTCAATGACATAAGCATTTGAGACACAAAAACAACACTATTAGGAAATTAATTTGATGCCCTAGTTTGAAACTAGACTTTGTTTGTTTATTTAGTCTAGTTAGTAGTCACCCAATTTCAAGAATTTAGTTCTGAAGTTGTTTTCAACTAGTTTTCTAGCAATTATATTGTAAAAACAAATAGATTAGTATATCCTATTGCAACATGACGTATATACCATCAGTATTCTAGTTGAGCCAAAAGCAACCAGTTTTCATGGAGCTGAACTCAATTAGTGACACTTTACTGCTGACTACATTCTCTGCAAGCTTTGATAGGTCAGATAAAAACTCCCGGACAGCTGAAGAGACCAAAGCATTGTCCACACTAAACAAGAAGCTCAAATTCAAGGATGAAACCCAGTCAAATTGGGTGACATTCCTGAATTAAGCGGGCACTTCTGGATGAGAATGCGTCTTGTATGTTGCTCACCAAACTAAAAAGTACAAAAAACCTCAAACATAATCTCAATGATGGAAGCCATAAACAAGAAACAAAATGCCCTTGCAAAACAAGGAGCGTCCACCAATACAAGCAAGCGCACGCTCCTGATCAATGGCAACCAAGAAAAGGCACTAGTCACACTACGTACATGCATCAAAGGGTCCTCATTACAAAATTGACTAAATTGACACTCGCACGATAATAAACCAGAGCTCATATAGCTCAATCTAACCCAACACAATTAAACCCAAGAAGGACGACAAGTACTACCTCATATTGTAGCTCCGGCAATGGGTCCTGTGGCAACTTTGGCTCCCCCGTGCATGGCTTCAAAGGCGGCAACGGGTCCTGCGGCTGCTTTGGCCTCCCCGTGCTTGGTGTCAAAGGCAGCAACGGGTCCTGCGGCGGCTTCGGCCCCCCCGTGCTTGGTGTCAAAGGCGGCAACAGGTCTTGCGACAGCTTCGGACCCCCCGTGCATGGCTTCGAAGGAGGCAACGGGTCGTGTGCCGACTTTGGCCCCTCCGGGCATGGCTTCGAAGGCGGCAACGGGTCGTGCGACGGCTTTGGCTCCCCTGTGCATGGCTTTGAAGGTGGCAACGGGTCTTGCGGCAGCTTCGGCCCCCCCGTGCTTGGTGTCAAAGGCGGCAACGGGTCTTGCGACAACTTTGGCCCCCCCGTGCATGGCTTGAAAGGAAGCAACGGGTCGTGTGCCGGCTTTGGCCCCCCCGTGCATGGCTTCAAAGGCGGCAACGGGTCGTGCGACGGCTTTGGCTCCCCTGTGCATGGCTTTGAAGGTGGCAACGGGTCCTGCGGCGATTTTGGCCCCCCCGTGCTTGGTGTCGAAGGCGGCAACAGGTCTTGCGGCGGCTTCGGCCCCCCCGTGCTTGGTGTTGAAGGCGGCAACGGGTCTTGCGGCGGCTTTGGCCCCCTCGTGCATGGCTTCGAAGGAGGCAACGGGTCGTGTGCCGGCTTTGGCTCCCCCGTGCATGGCTTTGAAGGTGGCAACGGATCATGCGGCTGCTTCGGCCCCCCTGTGCTTGGTTTCAAAGGCGGCAATGGGTCTTGCGGCAGCTCCGGCTCCCCCGTGCATGGCTTTGAAGGAGGCAACGGGTCGTGTGCCGGCTTTGGCCCCCCCGTGCATGGCTGCGAAGGCGGCAACGGGTCATGCGGCGGCTTCGGCCCCCCTGTGCATGGCTTTGAAGGTGGCAACGGGTCCTGCGGCGGCTTTGGCCCCCCTATGCTTGGTGTCGAAGGCGGCAACGGGTCTTGCGACGGCTCCGGCCCCCCCGTGCATGGCTTTGAAGGAGGCAACGGGTCGTGTGCTGGCTTTGGTCCCCTCGAGCATGGCTTTGAAGGCAGCAATGGGTCGTGCGGCAGCTTTGGCTCCCCCGTGCATGGCTTTGAAGGTGGCAACGGGTCCTGGGGCGGCTTCGGCCCCCCCGTGCTTGGTGTCGAAGGCGGCAACGGGTCTTGCGGCGGCTTCGGCCCCCCCGTGAATGGCTTCAAAGGAGGCAACGGGTCGTGTGCTGGCTTTGGCCCCCCCGTGCATGGCTTTGAAGGTGGCAACGAGTCCTGCGGCGGCTCCGGCCCCCCCGTGCTTGGTGTCAAAGGCGGCAACGAGTCTTGCGGCGGCTTTGGTTCCCCCGTGAATGGCTTCGAAGGAGGCAACGGGTCGTGTGCTGGCTTTGGCCCCCCCGTGCATGGTTGCGAAGGCGGCAATGGGTCTTGAGGCGGCTTTGGCTCCCCCGTGCATGGCTTTGAAGGTGGCAACGGGTCCTGTGGCGGCTTCGGCCCCCCTGTGCTTGGTGTCGAAGGCGGCAATGGGTCTTGCGGCAGCTCCGGCCTCCCCGTGCATGGCTTCGAAGGAGGCAACGGATTGTGTGCTAGCTTTGGCCCCCCCGTGCATGGCTTTGAAGGTGGCAACGGGTCGTGCGGCGGCTTTGGCCCCCCCGTGCTTGGTGTCGAAGGCGGCAACGGGTCTTGCGGCGGCTTCGGCCCCCCCGTGCATGGCTTTGAAGGAGGCAATGGGTCGTGTGCCGGCTTTGGCCCCCTCGTGCATGGCTGCAAAGGCGGCAACGGGTCATGCGGCGGCTTCGGCCCCCCCGTGCATGGCTTTGAAGGTGGCAACGGGTCCTGTGGCGGCTTCGGCCCCCCTGTGCTTGGTGTCGAAGGCGGCAATGGGTCTTGCGGCAGCTCCAGCCCCCCCGTGCATGGCTTCGAAGGAGGCAACGGGTCGTGTGCTAGCTTTGGCTCCCCCGTGCATGGCTTTGAAGGTGGCAACGGGTCTTGCGGCGGCTTCGGCCCCCCCGTGCTTGGTGTCGAAGGCGGCAACGGGTCTTGTGGCGGCTTTGGCCCCCCCGTGAATGGCTTCAAAGGAGGCAACGGGTCGTGTGCTGGCTTTGGCCCCCCCGTGCATGGCTTTGAAGGTGGCAACGAGTCCTGCGGCGGCTCCGGCCCCCCCGTGCTTGGTGTCAAAGGCGGCAACGGGTCTTGCGGCGGCTTTGGTTCCCCCGTGAATGGCTTCGAAGGAGGCAACGGGTCGTGTGCTGGCTTTGGCCCCCCCATGCATGGCTGCGAAGGCGGCAATGGGTCTTGAGGCGGCTTTGGCTCCCCCGTGCATGGCTTTGAAGGTGGCAACGAGTCATGCGGCGGCTTTGGCCCCCCCGTGCTTGGTGTTGAAGGTGGCAACGGGTCTTGCGGCAGCTCTGGCCCCCCTGTGCATGGCTTTGAAGGAGGCAACGGGTCATGTGCTGGCTTTGGCCCCCCCGTGCATGGCTTGGAAGGAGGCAACGGGTCGTGTGCCGGCTTTGGCCTCCCCGTGCATGGCTGCGAAGGCGGCAACGGGTCATGCGACGGCTTTGGCTCCCCCGTGCATGGCTTTGAAGGTGGCAACGGGTCCTGCGGCGGCTTTGGCCCCATCGTGCTTGGTGTCAAAGGCGGCAACGGGTCTTGCAACGGCTTTGGCCCCTCCGTGAATGGCTTTGAAGGAGGCAACGGGTCGTGTGCCGACTTCGGCCCCCCCGTGCATGGCTTCGAAGGTGGTAACGGGTCGTGTAGCGGCTTTGGCCCTCCTATGCATGGCTGCGAAGGCGGCAACGGGTCTTGCGGCGGCTTTGGCCCCCCCGTGCATGGCTGCAAAGGCGGCAACGAGTCATGCGACGGCTTTGGCTCCCCTGTGCATGGCTTTGAAGGTGGCAACGGGTCCTGCGGCGGCTTCGACCCCCCCATGCTTGGTGTCGAAGGCAGCAATGGGTCTTGCGGCAGCTCCGGCCCCCTCGTGCATGGCTTCAAAGGAGGCAACGGGTCGTGTGCTGGCTTTGGCCCCCCCATGCATGGCTTTGAAGGCGGCAACGGGTCGTGCGGCGGCTTTGGCTCCCCTGTGCATGGCTTTGAAGGTGGCAACGGGTCCTGCGGCGGCTTCGGCCCCCCCGTGCTTGGTGTCAAAGGCGGCAACGGGTCGTGCGACGGCTTCGGCCCCCCCGTGAATGGCTTCGAAGGAGGCAACGGGTCGTGTGCCGGCTTTGGCCCCCCCGTGCATGGCATTGAAGGCGGCAACGGGTCATGCGGCAGCTTTGGCTCCCCCGTGCATGGCTTTGAAGGTGGCAACAGGTCCTGCGGCGGCTTTGGCCCCCCCGTGCTTGGTGTCGAAGGTGGCAACGGGTCTTGCGGCGGCTTTGGCCCCCCCGTGCATGGCTTCAAAGGAGGCAACGGGTTGTGTGCCGGCTTTGGCCCCCCCATGCATGGCTTTGTTGGCGGCAACGGGTCGTGCGGCGGCTTTGGCTCCCTCGTGCATGGCTTTGAAGGTGGCAACGAATCTTGCGGCGGCTTCGGCTTCCCCGTGCTTGGTGTCGAAGGCGGCAACAAGTCTTGCGGCGGCTTTGGCCCCCCCGTGCATGGCTTGGAAGGAGGTAACGGGTCGTGTGCCAGCTTTGGCCCCCCCGTGCATGGCTTCGAAGGCGGCAACGGGTCATGCGGCAGCTTTGGCTCCCCCGTGCATGGCTTTGAAGGTGGCAACGGGTCCTGCGGCGGCTTCAGTCCCCCCGTGCTTGGTGTCGAAGGCGGCAACGGGTCGTGCGGCGGCTTTGGCCCCCCCGTGCTTGCTGTGAAAGGCATCAACGGGTCTTGCGGCGGCTTTGGCCCCCCCGAGCATGGCTTTGAAGTCGGCAACGGGTCTTGCAGCGGCTTCGGCCCCCCCGTGCATGGCTTCGAAGGAGGCAACGGGTCGTGTGCCGGCTTTGGCTCCCCCGTGCATGGCTTTGAAGGTGGCAACGGGTTGTGCGGCGGCTTTGGCTCCCGCGTGCATGGCTTTGATGGTGGCAACGGGTCCTGCAGCAGCTTCGGCCCCCCCGTGCATGGCTTCAAAGGAGGCAGCGGGTCGTGTGCTGGCTTTGGCCCCCCTGTGCATGGCTTCGAAGGAGGCAACGGGTCGTGCAGCGGCTTTGGCTCCCCTGTGCATGGCTTTGAAGGCGGCAACGGGTCTTGCGGCGGCTTCGGCCCTCCTGTGCATGGCTTCAAAGGAGGCAACGGGTCGTGTGCCGGCTTTGGCCCCCCCGTGCATGGCTTCAAAGGCGGCAACGGGTCCTGCGGCGGCTTCGGCCCCCCCGTGCTTGGTGTCGAAGGTAGCAATGGGTCGTGAGGTGGCTTCGGCCTGCTTGTGCTTGGTGTCGAAGGCGGCAACTGGTCTTGCGGCGGCTTCGGCCCCCTTGTGCCTTGCGTTGGAGGCGGCAACGGTTCATGCGGCGGCTTTGGCGCCATCTTTGGCGTTGGCTCTAGAGTCCAAGGGTTTCTTGTGTGTAGGTTATCTTGTTGGTTTTCCAAGCCAAGTGTGTTAGTTAAACAAATATTGGTTTCATGCACTATAGTTTGCTTTTCACTTTTGATGGATTTAGGTACTTGCAAATCTTGCAAGCTACATTTGCTGCAGTACGTATAGTGCGTTGAGCAACGTATGCATTGCCCATTTCTTGGTGCTGTGTTTATCAACGTGATGACTCCGAGCTGGTGCAAAGTTGTACTTGCTTGACCAAAAATTCCAACCACCATCCCCTCTTGTGAACTTTGAAACCGTTGGCCTTGCATGCTTCCATATGGCCCATATGTGGCTTTGTTAGTGACCACTGTGAGGGACGTAATGGCTGGAGCACCATCAACTAATCCTCTTGTCCCTTTTACTTGAATCACATGCTCAATACTTGAATCCATATTAATCTGCATAATTGCACTCAAATTTCTAGATACTTTAGCAAAAGTGAGTACAAAAAAGTCAATAGAGTGATGGACATTCTTATGCAATCTTGTTCAATTGCTAAGAGAAACACTATCTCTAGTCCTCTACAATCTATGTTAGGTTTTGACATCCACAAAATTCATTCTTCATCTAGTTATGCTTCATCTATACCTTATAACTAATATGTACTCATGCCTAACTATAGAAGTCACATTCTTAAGGGTCAAGAAGAAGACATTTATAGATTGAGAGTTCAACTGATATCTCAATAAAGAACTATAGGACTTCACTATTTCCAACCATAAAGATGTTAATTATTTTTAATAAGCATTCCATGGATACTGCAGGCTCTGCAGCAAATAGCCAAGGAATCTCTTGAGTTTGTAGTTCATCAATTGCAAGCACAGTAGTAACTATAATTGTTGGAAATTTCATTTGTGCCTCAACTTCTAAATAGCAATGCACTAGTTAATGGAAGTAACCTACATAACAACCCTAAACTTGAATCCTAAACCCAAAATCCTTGAACCCAAACACCTTTAACCCAAAACTTTGAGTACTATTTGGGGAATGGATAAACAGACACATAAATTTGGTGAATTAGTTGCACACCTCCACGTGTTGAGTGCCTTTGCTGCCATGTAGTGGTGCTTGAAAATTTGTGCCTCCTTGCTCATAGCCAACTTGAATTGAAGTAATAAGATTGTTGTTGTAGCTGATGTTCAGATCAACAATATCACCTCTTCCATCGTAGAATTCTTGGCCACTCGAACCACCCCACGGACCTTGTTGAATCACCAAAACATCTGAGCTGACGAGGTCTTTGGTTATGTAGCTAGAACCACTTCTCAAATAATGTGCAATCCCATTGTTCGAATGCTCTATTTGCTGTGCAGTATTGATGTGGTTGTCGCTTTCCTCGCCATTTAGAACGAGCTTACCTTGATCTAATAGGTGTTCTCCTATGTCGGTGCCGTTTCTGGTGACAACGGTTGTCTTTGTAAACGTCCTTTGAAGTTGGATGTTGGAAGAGAGCTCAGTGATGACACCAAGCTGGTGAATGTGAGAGTCACAGCGTCCAAAGAAGCCCCCAATTTTAGCAGGTGTGCTCTCAAAGCTCTTTCCGGAGGTCAAACCATAAGGACCATAAGTTCTTTGATTTGTGATGAAGGTTAACGATGTCACCGCCTCTTTGCCATTGACAACATTAATCGTTCCCTTCACCTGGATAAGATACTCCTCAGGAGAATGCAAGGAAATCTGTTGCAAGCATCCATTACATGTTAGAATCCACATTCCACCACATTGATTTCAATCAAGGATTACTATAATTTTTCTTATTGAGTTCCAGTGAAAGCATAACCTAATTTTCATGTGCAAACCAGGTGTGATATCAAGAGAAATTGTTACCTTCTCAACTTGGGCGAGACTCTTGCCAGCCCAAGAGTCACTTTTAAAGTTGCCCATGTCCAAACCCAAACTATAGGTAGTTTGCAGCCCCACAAGATGAGCATTGGTAAGCATGATGTAGATTTCTGTGAGTTCCCCTCTTCCGCTGCAAAATTGAGAGCCATATTCAGCACCCCAAGGGCCTTGGATTGCAGCGGTGTCTGAGTGCCCCAGAGTCCCAGTGATGACTCCAATTTGACCAAGATGAGAGTTACACCTGCCAAAAAATCCAGTTACCTCTCTACCTGGGGAGCTCTTGAATGCTACTCCCGTGGGGCTGCCGTAGGGTCCAAACTGGCACTTGTTGGTGATGAATGATAGCGACGTGACAGTGTTGTGGCCTAAAATACACCCAATGGTTCCCTTCACTTTGACCAAATACTCCTCTGGAAGGTGGAACGAAATCTGTATTTACATTGAGGTACACACTCCAATACATGAGTAAAATGTTGAGCACGATAGGTTTCAAACAACCCTAAAAATCATGAATCCCCCCTGATGAACCGCTTCAACCACATAGTTACTTGACAAACTTATACTAATTCTCAACATCTACACAAATAACTCATCATAGAAATAAATCAAGATAATTACTTTGTACCAGTGTGATGATATTGTAATCCAAGTTATCGTGGTGCACCGACAAGCTTGACCAAACCACTTAATTACGTACTCAAGTTAAAAATGTTGGAATTTGAATGCTTGACCTAGCTAACAACCTAAGTGTGCTAGATCTAAAACTGCAAAGATTTGCAAAATCTAACTCTCAAGCACTTGCTACAAGGGAGACCTTGCCACTATGCTCTATGAACAAGGAATCAACATTCAAGAGAAAATGAAAACAAATATGGGAACATGTTCAAATGTGCAAGTATAGCTATAGAAAGAGACTCTCGAAAATGAAAAATTGAAACAAATAAAGTGAAAGGCAATCAACAAATTCAGTTTTGTAGAAGAGAATGTTTCATTGAGCACAAAGGTGAATCAGTGTTGATACCTTGCTTTCTTTCCCATCAGGAACGCCGTGAACAGAGCCCGCAAACTGAGCAGTGCCGTATTTATAAATGACTTGCAAGGAATTAACCTGGTTCTCGTGATAAGTGACGACAATCTCCAAAATGCGACCATGGCCGTCGTGGAAAAGCAAGCCGTCAGTGCCTCCCCAAGGTCCATCCACGGCGACCCAATTCTCCTGATCATCAAAAGATGTCATTGAGGTTGTCAAGGTTTTTGAAGTTTTTGAGGTTGTCGAGGTTGTTGAGGTCGTCGAGGTTGTCAAAAAGGAACTAGAGGGATGGCTTAACACTCCTAGTTGATCCAACAAAGTGCCGGATCTACCAAAAAACCCCACCACTTGACCACCCGGCAAGCTCTCAAACGGCACCCCGCTTTCCCGTCCAAAAGGCCCGTACACCCTCTTGTTGGTGACTAGCGTCAACGATGACACCACATGGGCTTGCATGATTTTCCACATGTCGATTGTTCCCTTCACTTGCATGACGTACTCCTCTGGGAACTGCAGTGTAACCTGGAGCACCAACACATGCAGCATTTATCAATTAAGATCTAATAATCATTTTGGTACCATCCTAGTAGCACACTGCTGATAACGCTCTAACCTAGGAATATGACCATAATTCCTATGTTTCTTGTACTAATGACGCACTAGTACATGCCTGGCTGCCTGGTTCTATCATAACTGCTGTTTATTAACATTCTCACTCAACTTAGGTTCTGATTTTGTGTTTTGATTACGGAAAGCTAAGTGATGTTTATGAGTACATTCTTATTAAAGTGCACAACTAGTCTATGGACTTTAGTATATGGGAAACTATCTATGAAAATATTTGTAAGTTTTGTGCATCCACCTTGGTATCACATTAAACCTCATATTCAGTAAAATGTGAGTTTTCCATTGAAATGAGAGGTAATGTAAAGGAAAGTCAACAAAAGATTTTGTGTCAATTCAACTCAATTTGAGCTGAATTGACATAAAACCTTTCAGATTTTACCTAAAATTAGAAGGTATTACTGCAATTTAGGTTGACTTGACCTAAATTGCAATACAACCTTTCAAAACTAACCTAAAATTGAAAAGTTTTATGTCTCTTTTGGTTATTTTGGAAGGTGCCCAATCTCCCATTTTACTGAATATGAGATTATTAGATTCCTTGTTGGGACTACACTAAATATTGCGTTTAGGTTTCCCCCACACTAATTTCTTGAAATTTCACACTATATAAATATTTATTGTTGCTATAATAATTTTCATCAAAATTTATTGCAACAAATAGTTTTTAAAGGATTTTCATTTTACAAGTGTCAACAATAAAGAAGCTACAAACAAAACAAACTCGCCACTTCCAACTCCAAGTCATAAATCATGGGAAATCCAAATATTTAAAGAGTTGCATATGCCTCCAAGTGGCCAAATGATGAGTCATGAAGTAACTTACCAAAGTAAGGCAACCTAATTGTCAAGGCAACCTAAATGAATGCAATATTTAGTGTAGGGACTAGGGCCTTTTTGGGAGGTGATAAATATTTTCTTAAAATTTTATTTCAATTTCCAAATAGGGATCAATTATGTTATAGTTATTTTTGTAAAAATTCATTTTTAGTTAACAAATTTCTAATTATGGAAAAAATATACATTTAAGAAAAATAACAAAAAGTCATTATTGATTTAAATCTATTGAATTGGAAAATGGAGTTTTTTTATCATTTATGATAGTATAAAGAAATTGTCTATTATAATGTTAATAAAGTCACTTTAATAAGTGAAAAAAACAATATTGATAAAGTCACAAACTCACAGACAAATGTAATTTTTTGAAGATGGGTGGATATAAACAAGGACTTCCACATCAAAGTACAAGACTTACACATGCTAGGAATCCTTAAGAAGTTACACATGCTAGGAATCCTTAAGGAACTTACACATGCTAGGAATCCTTAAGGAACTTACACATGCAACTGATGCAAGGAAGGCTTGGAAGCTATAAGGGACTTATGCATGGAAGTAAAAAGTATGGGACTTACACATAGAAGTATGGAATTGTAATATTGTATATGAATCACATAAGACTATAAGAGTATTTGACCTACGTGATCTAAACTTTAAATTGTAAAGTGGTGTAAAATCATGTACACAAACCATTTCAGCATAATTTTCATCATTAGAAATTTAGAATACACTAACTTTGACAATATTTGAAAGAATAATGTTTTTTAGACTATGAGCTATGTGAATAAGCCATGAGTTTGAGGAATTATTAGCATGAAGTTATGAACTGCATGGTTGTCAATTAGTCATAATCTCATGACTCATATAGTGAAGTTGGACAAGTTCCTATGCACTTAACATTCCATGAGGCATTCATGTGCATGAGAGATTAAGAGTGTGAGACATAAATGCGCATGAGAGTATGAGACATCTATAAAGACAATGAATGTTTGCATAGATGTTTCATGTATAATTGTCCATTACGAGATTAGACACTTGCCCAACACAACAAGCTTGATTGACAGCTCCATTGGTGTCCATAAGATTCTCCCTAATTCTTGTATGTTTTAAATGTAAGTGACATTTTTTGCTAAGATTTTATGTAAAAAGGTTAAATTAAAAAAATCATGTTTCTAAACAAAATTTGTGAGTTTTTCAATAAGTGTCTAGAAAAAAGTAATCTCAAATTGATATCTAACCCCTAAAGGACCAAGCAAAGTTTTCACCAAAAACTCTTCAAAACTACCATTTTTAGAGCACCGATCAAATTTGAAAACAAAAACGCTTTTATGCATATGTGACCGTAGGATCTTGTAAAAGAATGGCTTTAGAAGATGTGAAAAAAATTCAGAGTTTCCCACCAAGTAGATTGGAAGTTAGAATGGTTTGAGTATTCAAAAACGTCTTGCAAAAAACTGGGCAGCTGTCCTTCAGAAGGTGGAATTCCTAAGGAAAAGAGGCCATGTGGGTGCTACTTCTCAAAATTCCTTATTCCACTTCTGTAAAGTACATGTCAAAAAAGTTTCAAATCATTTGGAGTTGTATAAAATATGGAAAAAAATTAAGAAGTAAAAAGTAATAGAGAATGATTCAAAACACTAAATTGTTAAGAATTTCATTATGGAAATGAAAAACGCCAATCCCAATGGTCATAACGTTGTCATAAACAATGTTCATTCTTTGGTTTTGTTATTTTTTCAAAATGTTGAAAATTGAGTAAAATAAAGGACTTCAAAGTTTATTTTGGAGTAGAGAATCCATAACTACCCACAAACTAAAAATCCTCAAAACTTTCATCTTGTTAATCGAGACAGAATGATTCAAAGCTTTCTACATTCACATAAATCTCCTAAACCAATGTAAAAACTTTGTTTCTGAAAAAAGTTATTTTTTAAAATGTGCCCAGGATACCCGATGAACGTAAAAAACAACATATTAGGCCATAACTTGTTACTCATAATTCCAAATGCTATGAAATTTAGTGCATATAAAAGATAAACCTCGTTGCCACTTTCTATTAAAGTTTCAGCCTAAAACATGAAAAGCACTAATCACAAGTACCTGCTCAAAATCACTATGTTTCTAAAAAACGAGGGTCTGGTCCTTTAGGGGCTAAACAAAAATGACCCAAATAACTACATCAAGGTACAAGGGGCAAAAAAACATAAACTGTACATCGGACATGTTGGTAAGTTGGTACTTGCCTACTTGCTAAGTTAAATAATTTTGGAGGTACTGGTTGCAGGCATCATGACAGTGATACAATAATTTACTTCTTCAAATATTCTGATTGGACTGTGGCCGGATGCGGCAGTCATCGACGCTCGATTCATCAATTAACGAGGCAGAGGTACTGGCTGGCATTGAAGTATGGGTCCTGGACTCCTGGGGCGTGGGGGGTCCTGTTAGTGTATGAATGTGTTAATTATTACCTGAGTGGACTGTGCTCCGGCGCTGCTGGTTCCATGAGGCACGGCTTTGAAAGAAACGTCTCCTTGCTTGTAGCTGGTCTCAATGCACAGCACACGCTCTGCGTTATGAGAGACAAGGATCTCCACAATGTCGCCTCTCCCATCGTAGAATGGGGTTCCGCCTGCTCCTCCCCACGGCCCACAGGAGACGATTTCTTTTGTGCTGTGGCTCTCCATCATCTTCTCATTCGTTCAAGTTGCAAACAATCATGCAATTCAACAGAACTGTTTAATCAGACTTTGCAAACATCATCCATATACAGATCTACGATGATACGTTTGTACACGTTAAGGTTTCACGCGTGCGTTTTTAGTTTGTGACATTATGCCATGGATAATATTCACTGAACGGACTAGCATTTTCCAACTCAGCGAAGCTCACAGCAGCATCTCAAATTGGAAAGTGAGAAGGCGTCGATTTCTCAAGATGAGGTTACCGGTACGTCACTATTTACTCCCTCAACAGGACTTGCTGAGGAAGAGGATTGACCAAGCATCGTCCCAATAGCCATGCCTCCTGCAAGCACAATCCAATTCGGTATCGAAAAGAGTGACTGCAAAATTCTTCCGGAGCTTCGGGATCGCCTGTTGTTCTCGCAGAATTCGAGGTCGGTCAACTCGTTGTATGCTCCCATCAACATTTACAGCCCTTTTTGCTACTGGTGGTGAGGTCTCCTGAAAAGCTTTCGAAACAGTTGCTTTTGCACACTCAGCCTTTGGTACAAAAACCAACACACTCCTAGACTTGTACTTTACTAAGTTAACCTTAGGCTAATAATTACGCACTATTGCCAAACAGCAGATCTCACAAGACTGCCTCAAGACTGAGTTTATATAGGATGAGATGCCAAGGAAAGGAGAACAAACAGTGCCAACTCAGCACAACGCCTCCTTCAGATGTAGAACACTCCGGCTAGTATCAATGACAGTGAAAATTCAGTCCCCAGCTACCTGCAGACCACCAAAGGAAAGCAATTGTTGATCACTGGAGTCGAAACCCATCAGGATTGAAATTCGAAACCTCACTGGAGTGATCAAAATTCTGCAAACACGATTGTAATAGCGTAGAAGATATGATTACTAGCAATGAATCAATCTAACACAGAGTACTATCGACGTTGTGCCGTAAGAGATGATACATCAAAGACAGGCAGGGCAACGAAACCAACGAGAATAGCACTAATGCAAGGGGGCCGCCTCGCACTCACACAAGCTTCCTTGAAGAGTGCCATCGGTCGTGCACAGAAAGCAGTGAGAGGTTGTATGCGCCAGTATTCGAAGAACTCGTAAGTAGAGTAGAATGATAGTTGCGGTGCGAATAGATGGAGTCTAGAACTGATGGCGAGACTTATATACACGCAGCTCATGCAACTCTGGAATATTTGGTCGGTGAGATACTGACATGCATTCTCATGTAGGCTGTAGCCATAATTGTCGTATTGGGTAGTCAAAAGTCCTATGGTGTTCGTAAGATGTACATGTCTATGTCTGGACACAATCAATGTCGTAGATGTCCGCGTCATGTACACAGGATAAACATAGACAAACAAGAACACGTTCAGTATGACAAACCAAACGTGTCGCAAGGGCCGGAATTCGCACGAGAAAATTGCCTTGACTAAGCTTAGCCGGGCCCAGGTCGATGAATTACTGAGTACGGATCTTACCATGACCGGCGAGCAAGCGATATTTACCAATGAGGTTCGCAAACTTCGCATGATGCCTCCTGCATCTTTCGTTCAATCGCTAATCAGAATGGCGTCGAAAATGCCTGCCAACCAGCCGTCCGATGAAATGACGATCCAGATTTTTAGAGCATGGCCTGATTAGTGATCACGAGCATCGCATTCCAACAGATTTTTAGAGCATGACCTGATTAGTGATCACGAGCATCGCATTCCAACAGATTTTTAGAGCATGCCCTGATTAGTGATCACGAGCATCGCATTCCAACAGATTTTTAGAGCATGCCCTGATTAGTGATCACGAGCCATAACATTGTTAAGGAGCGTACCAGCCCGGCCAATGAGATCAAGCTATTATAACTAAATCACCCCCCAGGAATCTGGGGTATTATTCCGGGGAAGACTGTATGCTCCTTAACAATGATATGGCATCGCATTCCAACCTAGATTTGTTACAGCTTTCTAGATGTCTGACGCTAGCTTGACGACCCTTTCAGCAATATTCGTCTTAACAGTGCAATTTTGTAAAAACTTCATAGATTGTTGACTGACCTTTGATTAACCCCTAAAATTCTTTTGTGTTTAGAGGCCCAAAACTGCTTCAAAATACTAGTCCCCAAAATAGGGTCAAAATTTTCATTGAAACTTTTTTTTAACAAATCCAACCATAGGATCCTTTGGTTGACTTGCACAAGTACATTGTCCCAAAATTTCAAAATGAATATCCCCACCAATTGCAAGATCAATGTGCCTAAATTTCAAAATGTAGGTTTTTCTAGTCTTTCCAAAAGGTGAAGTTTTGATTTTCAAACTTTTTAGAATGGAACACTTATGTTGTATTTCTTGTGCAATTTTTGCAATATGTTGGAAAATGGGTTGAAAGCATATATAAAAACTTTAACCAAAAAAAGTTTTGAATTCATCTTTACAAAAATTGTAAAGTGAAAGGTATTGATGAATGAAAGATATAACCAATATGCTAATAAGTTTTGGAAGAAATTGAAAATTGTTAATCCCAATGGTGAGAATGCTCTAACAGACAACTAGTAACTTTATTTTTCATTTTCATTTGTAATTTTTCAAAATTGAGAGTAAAAGATAACTTTAAATGTTTTTTCTACCCTCTTCCTACCTTCATTGCCTGCAAATGAAAACTCCTTGTAACTCTTATCCCATTATTTGGAATTGAGTGATTTAATTTTTTTTGAGTAGGTATCAATCTATACAATTCTATAAAAAAAATTAAAAATAAATTTAGAATATATTTCTTGCTGCCCGATTTGACATTGAAATTAAAAAAACCTTATAACTTTTGCAATACTTATCCAAATGACATGAAATAAAGCTTCATATGTAGATTATGATGAGTAGCATCCATCCTAATAATTTGATGAAAAAATTCCAAATTATGAAGTTAATAGAGCCTGCCCAAGTTCTCATAAAGCCCAAAGTGGGTTCCTTGGGCCTTTAGGAGTTAAAATAATAATAGGCAGAACCAATACTTGCACTGCTACCATACCCCAAGAAAGCACCTTGGCATCCGCCATTAGATTTCAAAATCTACATGCAAAAAACATTACATAATAGAGACTATAATATAAATGATCTGAGATAAGATTGTAGGGAACAATTGTTCTCATCACAGCCACGGGATACTCATGGAATACTTTTACTATGACTTTGTGGGTACTTGTTTTTAAACAAATAAAACACCATATTCGTTAAATTAGGAAAAATAGAGGTACCACTTTGTATTTCACCTTAATCAGATTACATACAATAAATGTAGACATAGCTATAGTTCAAAGTTGAAAGTTATTTGAAATTTTTGTAGGCAATCACTGAGACTTCAATATTGTATAAAAAATTCCATATTTTTTTCTTTTGTAATATGCTGAATATCACATAATGACAGAAATAGTGATAGTCCCAGAATGTACTCTTTTCCAATTTAATGAATATGGTGTTATAATTGCTGCAGTCGAGCATGTGAAATTCATTTATGGAATGGGATCGCCTGTGATGGTCCCAATTTGATGAATATGGTATTATAATTGCTGCAGTCGAGCATGTGAAATTCATTTATGGAATGGGATCGCCTGTGATGGTCCTAAAGATAGTCGTACGTCGAGGTATCCAAACTGGGGATGAGCGTTACTAACAGTGGATGAATAATGGACCCTGACAGCAGCCCCGGAAATTGTTTGCAAGTAGCCCGCTTATGGTACGTTCTCACCTGGCCTTACGGCAAGTGAAAGTGCGGAGGAAGTAAGCTTAATCGATAATGCTTGGGAGGTTCACACCAGCATGGGTATTATCTTCCCGATCCTACATGGATGATGTGCTGGCAGGTTCAAAACCCTGCTCTTAGGTGAAAAGTGGTTGACAACTTACGAGAAGTCCGCTTTGAAAAGTAGTTGTTACAAAACTTTTCAATCACCACTAAATGAAGATTTCAGAAATTCTTGGAGGTTTAGCTGCGGTTTTCCTAACTGCTGCTCCGATGGTCCAATACCAAAGAACGGTGTCAAATTTTCAGGATTGCAGTTGAGGCTTTATAGAGTTATGAGTTCAATTACTTTCTTTGAAGTATGCTCTAATCTGCTAGACATTGGGTTTGCAGTCACATATTGGGGTGTTGGGAAAAACTCCGGAGAATCAAAGAGCTCTGCTGATGAGACTGGAATATTAGATCAATATTTCAACGTTGATGATACTAAGGTTTTTGACCCCTAAAATTCTTTTGTGTTTACATGCTCAAATGGCTTAAAACTGACCTCTCTCAATAAAATGATTAGTGGATCAAATTTTTGAATTCTTTTCAATAATTCAACTGTAAGATCTATTTCGTAAGATCTATTTCATAAGATCTATTTTGTTGCTTACTTATGTACACTCTCTCAAAATTTCAGACCTAGTAAGGGCATATTTCATTAGACAATAGCACTCAAAGTAGGATCAAAACTTTTTTCAAAGCTTCTCTAAAGTGTCAATTTTTATTTTGGTCATCCAAAATGATACCTTCCACTTTATAAATTTCTTATGCAATTTGAATTTCTTGTAAAGCATGAAGTTAGCTATATGCCTCACAAATTTCATGATCATCTAATGCTTAAAGCATAGTGGAAAAAAATTGGAAGCGGAAACTACTTTGTTGAGATTGTCATTACACTAAGAAAACTTCACTAAAGAGATTCTTATAGTAATAAATCTCCATTACAAAATATGTATAGTGAAAACCTAGAGCATCATGTAGAGTACTTGCCAAAGGCATTTTTTTCTAAAAACAAAAAGTATAACAAAAGTTATTACATAGTTAAGGAAAGTTGACCGCAAATTTTGCCCATTGACCAAGCCATTGTAAAGTGTTTTTGAGCACTATTGGGGCAACACCCTTCCCTATCTCTTTGTTTTTGATTTTTTGTAGGGGTGTCCGTATTGACACCTAAATCACATATGGTACCATATCTCACGCAAAAATTATTCAATTCCAATTTTTTTGGGAGGAATGCAAGCTTTTCAATATGAGCACCTACACAGGTAAAAAATAACGTCCTATATGACTAAGTGACAATGACTAAACCATGACTATACAGTCATTTTACAGTCATTTTGTAGTTGTTGTATAGTCATTGCAGTCATTGTCACTTAGTCATTTAGGACCCGTTTTTCTACTAGTGCTACACCCTTATTTTCATAGTCTTATCTCTAGTATTTACACAAAAAATGCCTGCCCAAATATCCAAAAAGCCCAAAGTGGGCTCTTTGGTTCTTTAAGAGTTAACCCCTAAAAGACCGAGGGTGCCGCTACGACTAGTACAATATGGCGTATTTTTCTTATATTTAGACTGGATCCACACCTCTACTACATTTGAGATCAACAAAGAAGTTGGAGAATATATCAAAGCGGTTCTAGTGAACTACTTGAGATTCCAAATTAAAACTTATTACTGGTAGCAAATACCAATTATACTGCAGCATATATACTATGCCCTATGGTCCTTTAAGGATTAAGGTATGCATAGTTGTAGTGCTCATGAATTTTTTCCTCAAAAAAGAGATTATTGAATTATGAGCTTCCTCGAGGGGTTCACTAGTAAAAAATTTAGCACAAAATCAATAGAATTTTGACCAAAAATTGTTGATTTTTTCTGTTGATTTGGTCAAATTGATTTGGATACTTTTCAGCAAAAGTATGTTGATTTTTTGTTGATTTTTTGTTGATTATTTGCTGTTTTTAGTTAATTTTCTGTTGATTTTCTGTTAATTTTCACATATTTTATGTTGTTGAATTCTATTTTTTTAATTTAAAAATTATTTATTTTCCTTTTTTTAAAAAATTTAACAAAGAAGTGAAATTTTTTAGGGGCCAGACAACTGCCTATAATGCCGGGCAGCTGCCTACGGCTCTGGGCAGCTGCTCGCGAAGCAGGGCATCTACCCACGGCTCCTGGTAGAGCTGCCGGTAGTGGGGTTTGAACCTCCCACCACCGGGTTCACAAACTACGAGACTACCACATCATTTACAACCACTAGCACACATGCATTCACACATGTGCACAATAGAATCATGATTGTATTTGTACATTAAATGTTTATGTTTTTAGTAAACCAGTGGACTTTGGAGGCTATTTCCGCCCATTAAAGGACTTTTTTCACAAAACTTAGAACCAAGAAAACTTGGTAGATGTATTTTATTTTCACCTTCAACAATTTTTTTTGGATTTCAATCTTTTTATCAAAAATTATGAGCTAAAATCAGAGAAGGTGTTTAAAAATTTTAAATAAATTGTTTATTTCTATCTTTTTGATTTTGTTTATAAATTTTTTTTGGAATTCACAAATCTCAAAAAGATTGTTGCAGCCAAAGGTTGGATTCATTAATAATTATTATTTAATGCTAATTTTTTTGTAAAAACAACCTTATTCTTTTAAAATAGCCTCCATAGTTTGATAGCTTTAAATAACATGAAATTGTGAAAAGTTACGGAATTAAAACCTTGCAATTACAAAATCAAAATTCTATAAACTTTTGAATAGTTTCAGATATTTTTTAAGGGCATTAATATGTGAATCACACCCTTTGAGTTACTGTACCACACCCTCGGGGTAAATTTTAGATTTTTGCCATCAAAAATTTGAGTTTGAGAATCTTGAATTCAAATTTGGACTTAGAGACCATGATATTATGAAGGACCATAAAAAAAGTTGCAATTCAACAACACCCAGTGAAAAAACTTATCTTTTTTTACAAACAAAAGTAAAATTAACAATTTTCTCCCTAACTAAACTTTTTCATTGGGTGTTGTTGAACTGCAACTTTTTTTATGATTCTAAACAATACCATGGTCTCTAAGTCCAAATCTGAATTCAAAATTTTCAAATTCAACTTTTTGATGGTAGAAATCTTAAAATTACTCCGTGGTGGGGTATAATAATTGGAAGGGTGTGATACACATATCAATTCCCATCTTTTAAAGCTTATAAGAATATTTTATAAGATTGTTTTTTTTTAATTCATTTGGTTAGTAATAGAAGGAAACATACTAAAAATACCCTTTAAGTCTTTCAAAATATCAAGTTTACGCCGAAAATATTTGAAACATAAAAAATGTTCTTTATTTTTTGTAAAAATATCAATTATACTCCTAGTATTTTAGAAAAATAATATAAAAGCTCTTCTATTTTGAAATGTTAAATATATCCTTGTGTTATTTGAAATGTAAAAAACACCTTTGGTTTCTTGTAAGAATTTGTATTAAACTATACACTTGGTTATCATATAACACAAAGATATAAATAATTTAAAATAGTTGAGGAGAATTTTTAATATTTTCCCAATATATGAGAAGCATTGTTGATATTTATACAAAAAGGAAAGATATTTTTGGTACTTTTAATCCTTGAGGGACATATATGATGTTTTCAAAGAATTGAGGAGCATCTTTTATAATTGTTTGTAAAGAAATTTTGGTATTTAAAACAACAAGATGTTGTACTTTTTATATAAAATTTTGTTGAATTAGTGAAGTTGTGTCCAAATGTGTCTAGATCAACAAAAAACTATTGATTTTTTTGTTATTACGGTCATGTTTTTACTTAACTTTAAAGGCTGCTAATTTTAAATCTAACAAAATTGTGAAAAGTAAAGAAAATAAAAGCAGTCAATGTACACTCAAACTTCGAAAAGATTCTATTTTTTTGAAAACTTCTTTTATTTTTTAAAACTTCAAAGCATTTTAATGAGGTCCAAAAAGATTCTAGAAAGATTTCAAAAACAAACCTAAACTATTGTAATAGTTTTTTTATTAAAAGTATTTTAAAGTATTTTGATGAATTACAAAAAGATTCTTAAAGGACTCTAATTTAGTCTAAGAGATTCTATTTCTATAAATATTTCAAAGTATTTTAACAAATTTCATAAAGATTTTAAAAAGATTCTCAAAGATTCCAAAATGGTTCTTGAAAATTCTCAAAGATTCTCAAAGATTTTTAAAATTTCCAAAAAGATTCTCAAAGATTCTCAAAGATTCTCAATTGTCCTCAAACATTTTCAAAGATTCCAGAAAATTTTGAAAAGATTTCCAAAGATTTCCAAAGATTCTCAAAGATTCCTAAAAGACTTTCAAAGATTCCAAGAAGATTCTCAAAGATTCAAAAATCTTGAAAAGATTCTTAAATATTCTTAAAAATCTTGAAAAGATTTTCAATAATTTCCAAAAGATTCTTAAAGATTCTTAAAAATTCCCAAAAAATACCCAAATAATTTCCAAAAGATTTCCAAAAGATTCTCAAAGATTCCAATTTTTTTGTTGATTTAGATAGTGATGTCCAAATCAACAAAACGTATTTAGTTTTTTACAAAATTATGTTAAATTAGTCAATTAGCGTGGGCACGTGTCCAAAACAACAAGAAACTATTGGTTTTCTGTTGTTTTGAACAGAGTTTTCTACTAGTGGTTCTTCATATAATGGCCTGATTCTTAATTTTAGGATCTGAATCTCAAGAACAAGAGTATACTGGGTTTTAGCCAAATGAGTCATTTATAATTTCTTACCATCTGTAACAAATGATTTTGGAGATCATAAAGCAATATTCATTAATTGGAGAAGTAATCTCCATTTTGGGACTTCTAATTTTCATTTTAAGAGTTTTTAGGTGATTTAGTGTGAATTTTATGATGATTTCTTCAAGACCATACATTACTGATGAAGTGTCTTGATGGAATTATCCAAAAGCTTACTTTAAATCACCAAAATATTATCATAAATGCAAAAATAAATATCCAATATCAATTTTAGGAAGGACTTTTACCCAAATTAACAAATATTGTGTTGCATATTATAATCTTGTGTTGTTGGGAAGTTTTTGATTTTAGAATTCTTCCTAGTCCCAAATTTGTGAGTTTTAACTTTGAAATATGATGTCAAATAATAATTTATTTTGTGTGATGGCAAAGGTTGCCCTCTTGGCCTCACATTGATTGCGGAGTAATGGTGTTAAAACTAAAAATGTTTGTGTTGCACTCATCTAGGTTTGTCTTTATTAGTGGAATGCATTGGTTTATGATCTCTTTGGAATGCAACATGGAACCCTTGATGCACCTTGTCCCTTGGCTTTGCAGCAACAAGATTTCTTTCATGTGGGTGCATAAACTGACTTGTAATGCATGTCTTGAATAACAAGGTAGACATATTGCAAACTAATTGATTTTGTGCTGTAGAGGAACATGGCTTCCCATAGTTAATTTTCAATAATCACCTTTGAAAGCTTTGAGAAAGAATGATTGTAATTCTGAGATTTACAATATAGAGAGAACTTGCCCTTCAAATTGTTGGTTCCAAGGATTTATGCCAATGTAGGACTAACAGTCGCAAGGTCAGACCCTTTGAAAATCAATGAGAGCCTTTGCTGCCAAATAGAGAAGGACCTAAAACACCATATTAGGTAAATTGGGGAAAATGGAGGTACCATTTTGTACTCCACCTTAATCTTACATACAATAAATGTAGGCATAGATATAAGGCATAGATATAACTCAAAGTTGAAAATTATTTGAAATTCTTGTTGGCAATCACTGAGACTTTAATGTTGTACAAGAAGTTGCACGTTTTTTTTTAATATGCTGAATTTTACATAATGATAGAAATAGTGAAAGTCCCAGAATGTATTCTTTTTCCTAGTTTACCTATTGTGGTGTTCCAAGCCTCTCTCTTTGAAGTTGCAAAGGGACTTGAAGGTGAACGCGCCTGTTGATTCCCAACAAACAACAACCCTAAACTAGTTGGGACCGTAAAAGTACTTTAGCACTAAATGACATGTTAATTCCCAACAAGAACAACATACAACCAAACAACAATGTAGAGTGACTTGCACGTGAATGCTCAGGTGGATCACTCTTTGTATGTTGGGTACCCCACGTGCGACAAGGGGGTAATTTACAGGGCGCTATTTTGTTCCTTGGGCCAAATAAAAGGGTCTTTATAATTATGTAATTGGGTCAAATGGCCAATTTTAGGGCACTCTTTAATTACCTATTAGGGCTAAGCAATTTTATTTTCTTAAGCTATCTTTTTTAAAATTGAAATTTTTGAATTGTTAAGTAATTTAACAATTTAAGCTTTAGGGGTTAGGAAATGAATGCACTATGCTTTCATAAGTAATTTCAAGACAAAAATCAAATCCTTCATGGAAATACACAATGCAATTAGAAAAACCTCTTCACTCCAAAAAATCAAGAGTAAACCAACTAAGAGTCAAAGCATGTGAATGAACTCCATTTACATGTATGTATTAAAAAAGACTCTATTGCGCACAAGACAAATGAAACAAGCTGAAACCTGGAAGGCTAGAACGTGCACCCTAACACCAAGCAACGAAACCTTAACCCAAAAGTGAAGTAGACCCTAACCATTCATCCATTCATTGCCCTCATTTTTCATCACCCAACACTTGGCACCCTCATTGGAACATCAGATACACTATACCCACCATAAATACAGTAGGACCATAAGACACCCCACAATATTGGCCCCTTCATTACTTGTAAAAAAAAGTAATGAAACATGTTTAAAACCTACCTATATTACTTATACTCAATTTTGCCATTAGAATGAACCCTTTTTTAGTTGTAAATTTTTTATAATTATTACCTCAAAAGAATAAATCCCTCTCTATATTATGCCGCACGTCAAGTCTAAAATGCATTAAGTTATCCACCCAAGCGTGAATGCATGAACAACAACACACAACCATATACCAACTACCGTCCAGTGAAGCATAAGTATAAAGAAACCAAAGAAACATCTTTTTGGGTGTGATCGCCCACTCCACCAGCCGGTCCTATCTGCCTTGTTGGCAGTGTTAATATGTCTTATTTAATACATAACGTCGTATGTGTGAATGTGCAGCTCTTACTTGACACCTCAAATAGTCATACCCCTAAAAATACTAGAAACCACTTTCCCAACCTGCGGCTCCAAAAACAACAGCCGCTCTTACTATAAAACACCGTTCTTTAGTAAAACCAAGTGCGAATGGGCCTTTATCGATATTTGGAAGGTCTTAGCAAAGCTTAGGATGAATAATGCATCTTCATTGCACTGCTACAGCAAGCCATGTCGACTGAAATTGAACTCCGCTACATGCATTTAGGTTGCCTTAACAATTAGGTTGCCTTACCATGGAAAGTTACTTCATAATTTATGCCTTGGTCACTAGGAGGTGCATGGAATTGTTTGGATACTAAGATTTCACATGGTTTACCACATGGACTTAGCTAATTTATCATCTTGCAATCATGTTGTTATTGCCAAGAACTTCAAAAGTTGCTTATTGCAATAATTATTGCTGAAAATTATTGTAACAATAATAAGTATTTAAATAATGTGAAATGTCGAGAAATTAATATGGAGCAACCTAAATGCACTATTTGGTGTAGTCATTCTGGAATGAGTATCGACACTGTACGGTACACAAAAAAGCACACTCCCCCCTCTTCTCCAATGATGCTAATCATGGAACGTGATATGCAATGGCTTGACACGAAATACATCAGGCTAAAAGAAAAAGAAATGCAAAAATGCACGAGTATTGAACGATTGATGTAAACCTACACTAGAGTGTTAGGTGCCTGTGTTGCAGTGATTGTAGCCAAAATGCTGAGAAGTCCGATCATGTCGACGGACCGGAAGTGATCAGATAGCTGCTCCCCGGATTCATGAACAGCTTACCGGTCTATCACAGCATTATTTTACAGGAATCCATCATTTCAATTAAGGGATAATTTCATGGATACCCCTGAAGTTTGCAATATTTTTGTAAATATTCCTGCTTTTTTCTTCTTTCTTTGTGTGTCCGCATAACAAGAAAGAAGTAGTGTGCACATAAAGGGAGAAGAAAGTGACATGTACAATAAAACAAATGCCTGAAAATTTTAATCAAAAATATTTGTGTAATTTCTGAAAAAGCAGGGGTATCTCTAAAAGTATTGCAAACTTCAAACTTCAGGGGTGTCCATGAAATATTCCTTTTAATTAATCCATCTTTCATAACATTCTAACACAATGAGCTCGACATGATGAGCCTAGGTATGAGCAGAATGACAATTTCAACTAAATTGGCAAGTTTCTCTACTGCTAATAGTTAGATGCACAAGTGGTTTTTTCTTTGATAGTAAAAATTTCCGTTTAGAAAATGTGTATTAAATAGTGCCAATATAAATGGAAATTTCCTTGTGAGCTCCTGCTTAGTTAGACTACCTTGCCCTCTGTTAAAATGATTTTGACACGCGAGAGGAACGAGGTGCTCCTCTCACTACAAGGGAAACTGTCCAAAATGATAAAAATATGTCCAAATCAACATGGTTAAATTTACATAAATTGTCCAATTTGATAGTCTTTTTGTCATTTTCGACACATTTAGTACATTTAGACATGTCAATTAGGACACAATTTCTTGTAGTGTCTTCATAGAAGTTCATTGCACCAGAAAACTTACTTGTAACTTATTTGCACATTCATCATCGTCTACAAGTGATTTTGAAATCATGACTAGATCTATAATTGGGAGTTAACAAATTAAGGGTGTTAATTGTGTCACAACTAGATTTGCAAACCTTGAAGTATCTCAAATTGTGATAAAACAACACTAATTACATTAGTCTACACCAATTCAAGAAATCTTCATGAGTCATTTGCCATTAAAAATTTTGCTAATAGGAAAACTTGTCCTACTCAAGAGGTTCACAACAGATCAGCAAAGTTTTGAGCATTCAAAGAGCCCACTACAAAGTTTCTAAAGGGACCGTCTTACAGCATGTACTTACTACAACAAACAAATTACTAATCTCCTATTTTCACTCACCCTATAAATTTAATGCAATCATGAAAACTATATTATTACGTTATCCATATTGGACAAAAATTATGGGTACAAACGTATAATTGGACCATAAATTCTACTTTAATGCCATATTTGTTAAAGTGGGAAAACACAATTCCCATATTGCACTTCACCTTAAATCCAAAAAGTTACCTTAAATCATTTAAACACCAGATTCTAAGGTATCAATGCAATTTGAGCCACTAAGATTTTGTCCCTTGCAAATTCCTCCTCTCACATGAGGGCACATGTACCAAAAAAAACATTGCTTAAACCTAGAACTCAATTTAAGGTGATTAGTGATTACCTTAAACCTAGTTTAGTCCCCAAATGGGTGTTTAGTCCCAAATTAACAAATATGGCATTCTTTACTCTAATTGAATAGATGAGTGAAGTACTTGAATAGTGAGTAGTGAGTACATTTACATATTTTATGAGCACAATGAATTTTATATTGTTTTGGGTTGTGCATGTGGCTTAGGTCCTTTGTCCAAGATAGTGATGGATATGAGTGCCCTTTTCTTGTACTCACGCTACCCAATTAATAGCTTAGTTTGTCAAACCTGAGGGGACTCTTGGAGGGCTCAAAACTTTGCTCATGAATTGTGAAAGTCCACAATAATTCTAATCAGTTATTTAATAATCACTGTGGACTTTTGTAATTGTTGGAAACTTACTATGTAGGACAGATTTTTTACTAATGTTTTGTCCTCTAAAATAAGAAAGTTGGATTATTTATTTGTTTTGTTCAAACACCTCCCTCCAAGCTAGAACCTACTATACTAAATTCCAAGTTCAATCCAAAAAAAAGTTTCCTAATGTGCAAAAGTAGAAAGCTTGCCAGTACTATTTGAAGCATCTTGCTACTTGTAAGTCTAGAAGAGAAATCAACTTTTGCTAAAGTTGCAATTTTTAACAAAATTTGCTTATTTAGAATTTTAGAGGAGTAAAACTGCAAAAAAAAAAAGAAATTGTTCAAATATTCAATGAGTTAAACCAAAACGATGTAATTTTACTTGAAACTAGAGTGATTCCACCACCCATGTATCTCTCAAGCTTCACTATAAAAAACATCCACCTAAATGCAAGTTAAGAGCCACTCCCCAGCTCCCCTTGTCATGCCTACAAGCATGGGGCTTTTCCTCCAAACCAAATGCACACTCTTTATTAAAACTTTGAAAATGCTAAGATTATTTGCATTATAATGGTAAACAATTTAAATGGCACTTGCAATTTTGTATAATGGCACATTTGCTATTTCAAACATGGTTTTCAACAATTATAAGGCCAAGGCCACCACTTTTTGCCTAGGCACAAAGATAGCATGCTCTTGCATGTAGGCAATAGGCACCCTTGAAATGAGCTTTAGGAAATTGCACTAGTAGAAAACTGCGTTAGAACCCATGTTTTCATATCATGTAGTTTTTGTTGAGTTCCTTGTTTCCAACGCAGAATTTGAGTTGGAAACAAGGAACTCAACAAAAACTACATGATATGAAAACATGGGTTCTAGTGCAGTTTTCTACTAGTGCTAGAATTAAGTAATTCCATGGTGCAACATGCAATGAACCTTGAAATATTTCTTATTGTTTGAACAAAATTTAGGACTCAAAGTCTCAAACTAGGGTCTGCAATGTGGATGAAAATATAAAATCACAACATGCGTAAGGAGATTGTGCATGTAAAATCTTCTTCCTAAAAGTCTAGAAAATTGTTTGTAAAAAGCGATTTATCTCTTGAAACTTGAGATTCCTACTAAGATATTTGTAGTATAGTAAGGAAACTTCTCTAAAGAATCCACTCACTTACTTCAAGTCTCAAGACTCTCTTGATCCTTTGGAGGTTGTGGGAGGTCTCACTATAATTGGAACAATTGTGTGCATGCTCACATGCTTTTTGATTAAACATGCAACTCCAAAGAAAGTATCATGTGTCTTACATTTAGCAAGATGCTTCAATTTATGCAAGGCTAATTTTTTCTTTTCCTTCCTCAAAACTCTAGTTTAGTCCAAAATTAATATAATAGTTATGTTTTTGCAAGGATCAAATTGACTATCTAAAATAAATAACTTTGCTTAGATCCAAGAATTCAACATTTGAACATCTGAATAAGTGATGTTAATCAAATTTTCTTGCAATGGTGGATTGTGGACGCAACATCATGACCTTATAACTTTAATCTAGTTACATTGACAATATGCAGTTAGTCCATTACTTTGGCACAATTCAAGACTTCATAGTGCATGGCCTAAAGCCCTAAACACAAAATCTATACTAGTCCTACTTGATGGATTAATATTGGATATTTGTGAAGATATTTGTCACAATTTTTGGTGCATGAATGCTACCATGGTTGTCACATTGGACCAAACCTAAATCATCAATTTGTCCAATATAAACACAAACAATGAAGGTTCAAACTCAAAAATTTATTTTATATTCTTCTTTTAAAGCATGGATTCAAATGCAACCCTACAATCACACCCTAAATCCCCTAATGTCCGCACCCTGACTCTAGCATGGATAACCACTTTGTTTGTTTTGGTTTGTATGCCTGCATATTGTGTCTAACATCCAAATTTGGCCCTGATATGACAACCATGAATGCTACCAATTAATTGAATTTGAATTTTTACTATTAAAAAGAAACAAAAAAACACATAAAATTGGTCCAAGCATCTGGCACCCACATATTTCTACAAAAGTTGAAAATGAAAAGGCACAGACTATTCTTACACTTTTGCAAATGCTCACTCACTGGTGTATGGTTTCAATCTTCAGGTAGATCACTCTTAGTATGTTTGGGTACCCCACATGCGGAAAGAGGTTGTAATATTTAAGGGGCTATTTATCTCCTAGGCAAAAATAAAAGGGCATCTATAATTATATAATTTGGTAAAATGACCTATTTTAGGGCACTATATAATTACTAATACGGCTTTGGAGATTCCATCTTTTCCTAAGCTGTCTTCTTTATAAAGTAGAAAAATAAACTCTTAAATAAAGGGAATTACTAAATCCACCATGCTTTTTGCTAAATCCACTGCAGTATCTCACCACTCAGTCATGCACTGTTCATAGGCAAAGCAGTTTACCATAGGGAGGGATAAGTTTTAGATATTTACCATCAACAAGTTGAATTTGGAAAGTTTGAATTCAAATTTGGATTTAAAAACCTTGTTTTAGTTTAGAACGTTGAAGGAGGTTGCAATTGAACAAATCCTAATGAATAAGCTTAGCTTCTTTTACAAACAATGGAAAAGTAATAATTTGTTCCCTAACTAAGCTTTTCTTTTAGGCACTATTCAATTATAATCTCCTTTAAGGTTCTAGAATAAAGCAAGATTTTTAAATCCAAATCTGAATTCAAATTTCCCAAATCAAGCTTGTTCAAACCCTAAGCCAAAAGCCAGAGTCATCCAACATCCATCAACAGTCACATCTTAGACTTTTCATCTAGTACAGCTAGCCCATTGTATACCCACCCCTTCAATAAAGATTTATACGAATACAATATTGCATAGGATACCTCTGACCTTTACTGAATAAATGAGTATACATAGTACTACATGGGATACTTGAATACTTATTACTCTACATTACTTATATAAAAAATGATAATATTCCATGTTTTTTGTGTAGCTGTATTGTTTATACGGGATTTAACACTTTGAATGTTCCCATTTTTGTTTGTAATTTTCTTATAGCTTTTATCTCCAATGAATAAAATCCTTGCTATATTATGCTGCACATCATTTGTAAAATGCGCTAAGTGATCTACCCGGGTTTCAATTAGCACCAAGCATTCATCACACCCACTGACCCACCTACCATTTATGGTCTCCATGATTAATAAGTGGTGACAATACTTCAAGCCTTTGACACTTTACTTTCAGACACTAAGCTTAGTACTTTGCTATTTTTGTCACTTGAGTACGGCCATTTTAGGAAATTAGAGCACACCTGCGGAAGAACAATCACCCAACAACATTTGATTCAAGTCGATAGCTTGCAAAGTTTGGATTTTCCAAAAAGCTCTAAGTGCAAAAAAATCATGAATAATGCCCCAGTCCCATTAACCCTGAGCGCCCGAGAGACAATATATTGTCTCTCAAAAAGTTGGGTCAATGCAAGTTTGACTGATGTAATATCATCATTTTTTTTGTGAGACCACCTCCAATCAAATCCAGCATAATAGAGACGCTTTCCACCAACAATTTGTATGGTAAGATCTTGTAGATTGTATTTTTCAATCTAGAAGGGCACTTCAATTTGATTGCAAGTAGATCAAGCATTTTTTGGTTCAAGACTAGGAGCTTAGGGATTAAACCCTGCTTAGCAGTAAGTTAGTAATTGAGATAGCAGCGTATAATTATGTTAGGGCATGGTTGTCACATTGGACCTCTCGTCTGTGTAGTACTTGCATGTACACCTAGAGTGCCTGATTGAGCTCATAGTTTGTCCAATGTAGTCAAGTAGTCAACTCATAGTTGACTTCAAAAAATGACAAAAAACTTATTTTGTATATGTTGGTGACACTCATTGTTGCCAACATGAAGTCCAAACATGGGTTGAAAGCCATAAGAAGTATGGAAAATGAAAAATTATAGTAATTTGATTCTTCCTATTTTAGGTCTAGAACCCTAAAAAATGCCCTTAAAAACACAAGAGAGTGGTTACCTGCTTGTCTTGTGCGTCCTTGTATGCTGTTTGTTTTGTGTGTCCGCTTGTGTTATCTAACAGCCAAATCTTGCCCAAAGTAAGAATCCTAACAGTTAGAAATCGGTGTACATTCTTGTGGGTTTAGATATTCTTGACCACCTCAATCATTGACTACAACGGCTCATGAGGCTTTGAATCTATCGATGAATGTGTTTACGTATTTGGTGATTTTGAATAGCTAGATTAGGCCGTATATTGTAAGTACAACATGTCCTGTGCACAACTAAGGTAGGTGCACCCATGAGCATAGAAATAAGGATTTTGGAGTATGTAAAACAATTGACTAACTTTGAAAAAAATACTGTAAGTTAGGAAGTGGAAACCAAAAATATTGGCATCAATTTCAAGGTTCCAATTGCAAGCATTTGTTCACAAAGATTTATTAAAAGTCCAAAATCACTAAAGTAGTAGGAACCATGTGTAAGAGATGCTAAAGACAAGGCTTGTTGGTTCTTAAATAGTGAGATGGGTACTCAAAATAGTCATGTTGTCACCCACAACAATCACTTTGTCACACATAACTATCAATTAAGTACCCATAACCACACTGACTTTGTCCCATGGGGACGTGACACCCATGGGTGCTCCTACCTTATTTACTATGCAGAGGTTCATAATGTGCACTACCACTCACCATACATTTCTGATTTGAGCCTTCAAAACAACTCACATGTAATCTCAATTGTTCTATAT
The DNA here is from genome assembly GCA_963920765.1 of Ulota crispa. Taxonomy (NCBI): domain Eukaryota; kingdom Viridiplantae; phylum Streptophyta; class Bryopsida; order Orthotrichales; family Orthotrichaceae; genus Ulota; species Ulota crispa. The sequence goes on along the minus strand of OY987248.1, from coordinate 12,753,731 downwards.
TTCTCAAACTCAAGTGTGTTGATGATTTAAAATGTTGCAATCAGTTGATAGCAATTGACAAGTCACATGGCAAAACTTCATCAATTTTGTATGCTTACAAAAAAGAAGGCAACATTTGTAGCTCTCATAATGAAGCCTATCATGCATGGTTAGTGAATGACAAATTGATCACACATTAGTGTACGTATATGTGAAGTTGATTGTAGAAAGGTCACAACTTTTCAGATAAAATTATCATTTCGTTTTATCACAGCACTTTCATCTCGTTTACTAACCATAAAATTTTAAAGAATTAGCAAAAAAAAAATGGTACCGACCTTGCGGAAAACCATGAATGTGCACAGTGGGTAGCATGTCTATGATACTTTTCCGGTGATTCTACATAGCCTGACTTAGCTAGGCCGTCTGCAGCGTTGTCAGGACTCAGGAGCGTTTGTTCAGATCCGGCGATCGAGTCGCAGGCATCAAAGAAAGAGGGATGTACAATTGTACACTGGTACGAAGACGGAACTCCGGTACCCACCCCTGTAATTGATTCGATCAGGCAAACTAGCAGCACGTGGAGACTGGAGATTGAGGTATCCAATCCCAGGTCTCGGGCCCGGCAGTGCCACTCCCAGCATGCAGTTCGTGGGCAGGCCTGCACAGTGCGTTTTTTTTTGGGAAAATATCGAAATAGACAATTGGTAAAGCAGTCCTGACAATTGGTAGAACAGTCCTGACAATTGGTAGAACAGCCCTGACAATTGGTAGAACAGTCCTGACAATTGGTAAAACAGTCCTGACAATTCAAAAATGGGGATTGATATGTCTACCACACCCTTTCAAATATTGTACCACACCCCTAGGGTGAATTTTAGATTTCTACCGTCAAATAGGTGAATTTAATGGTAGAAATCTAAAATTTACCTTGGGGTGTGGTACAATACTTGAAAGGGTGTGGTAGACATATCAATTCCCTTTAGAAATATAAAAAATAGGCCTCATTTGGGTCTTGAGTTTTTGCGGTTGATTTCTTTGGCTCAATTTATTGCACATATGTCAATCTGGGCCCCGCCCCTGTCATGGCCAAAAATAAATTATCTCCTTGGTTGCTCTTTGTGACGAGGTGCCTAGACTCTGGTTGGGAAAGTTTTTGGACTTCACTAGCTAAAAATTGGCATTTTTTGTTCTCAACTGGCTTTTTTGCCAAACTGTGCCGGATATTTTTCTAAATTTACATAGTCGTGTACTATATTTAGATTTTGAAATTAGCTTTTGGCAAAAGAAACATACTACAATAGTGCCTAGATACAATGAAGGTATCCAAACAACATATTCCTTTCATGTAAGGAAAACATTCATTGTAACTAAATAAGCTTTTGTAGCTCCCCAACCACCAGGGACAGTCATCTACTTCATCTTAGCCAAGCATTTTTCCTTATAAAGGTTCATCTTAGGGAGGCACTAATATATCATGCTTAGGGGTGCAAACTTTATCATACTATATGAGTCAAGTAACAAAATCTAATTACCATAAAAGGATATCTTTTTTTCTAAATTTGGTCATGATCACCCTGGCATTAAAATTGGTATTGAAGGAGTTTTAAAACTATGGAAGATGTTTGTAAGAAGGAAAGATGTGCAAATGGATGTTTCCTACATACCCATGCAATCAAATCTGAAAAATTCATCACCAATGTTTGTCAATCATTTATCTCGTAAAATCCTAAATTTAATACAAAATAACTCATCGAAATTAGGTTTTAGGTTTTTTGAAACTACTATTTGGTATGCTTGATCGGGATTGCATAAGAATTAAAAAAAAGGATGCCAAGACAAGAAAATGCTAACTATACTTTATATTGTGCAAGTTCTTTGACTCGCAAAGTAGGGAATTACCTATCTTTATTAACTGGTACTATACAAGAGCAAAGATTTATTTACAACAAAACAATGGAGTGGTTTTGAAAAACTCCAACACCCTAGATTGACAGCTTCAAAACTCCAACGCCCATAAGTGACAGCTCCCAGTCAAATTCCTATGCCCGCAAGCTTATGTGAGAGGTCTTGAAACTATGAGCCTTGAGATTTCAGATGAGGTCCCACCCATGTGTGTAGGTGAGAGTTTTTGGACGTGACATGAAGCTTGATGAAAAAAGCCAAAGTCGCTTTGGGCCAATGTGTAGGAAAAACCGGCTGCTAGTTCATTATTAGCTAGTGGAATTGGGAAAAAAACTAGTTGCATTTTGAAATTGCCGGCAAAAAATTGGTTGGATTTTACTAAAATATCTAAATATAGTACATTACTATGTAAATTTAGAAAAATATCCAGCAAAGTCTGGCAAAATAAACAAGTTGAGTACACAAAATGCCGATTTCTAGCTGGTGAAGTCCAAAAAATTTCCCAACTAGAGTCTGGGCACCTTGTCACGAGGGACAGCCAAGGAGATAATTTATTGTTGGGCATGACAAGGGCGGGGCCCTGATTGACGTATGTGCAGTAAATCGAGCCGATTTCTTTCAATTCCCAAATCGGTTAGTCAAGGAACTTTTTTTAGTTATTTTCTCTATATCATATTATAAATATTGAAAAATTAGATTTTAAACCAATGTTTCAACCAATTGCAAACGGTTGTTTCTCATTTCAACTAGCTAGCTTTGAACTAGTTGTTGGTTCTTCTCGGACCGCCTCATCACATATAAAAAGTAGGTCTTGCAACTAAGGTGACATGTGCATTTTATATATGGGAATTGATATGAGCACATTTGGGGTTTGATATATGCACACAAGGAGAGGGGTAAATTTTAGATATTTACCATCAATAAGCTGAATTTGGAAAGTTCAAATTTAGATTTGGATTTAGAGACCTTGATTTATTATAGAACCACAATGAACACCATATTCATTAAAATGGGAGATTGGGCACCTCCCAAAATAATCAAAGGAGACATAAAACTTTTCAATTTTAGACTAATTTTGAAAGGTTTTGTTACAATTTAGGTTGAGTTGACCTAAATTGCAATAAAACCTTCTAATTCTAAGTCAAATCTGAAAGGTTTTATGTCAATTCACCTCAAATCGAGTTGAATTGACATAAAACCTTTTGTCAATTTTCCTTCACATTACTTCTCATTTCAATGGAAAACTCCCATTTTAATGGATATGAGGTTAATGGAGGTTACAATTGAACTATGCCCCATGCAAAAGCTTAGCTAGGAGGCAAATTACTACTTTTGCCCTTGTTTGTAAAAAAAGTTAAGCTTTTGCATTGGGCATAGTTCAATTGTAACCTCCATTATGGTTCTAGACTAAATCAAGGTCTCTAAATCCAAATCTAAATTTGAACTTTCCAATATCAGCTTGTTGATGGTAAATATCTAAAATGTACCCCTCTCCTTGTGTGCTTATATCAAACCCCAAGTGTGTTCATATTGATTCCCATATATAAACATGCACAAAATTTTGGTCACCTTAGTTGCAAGACCTACTTTTACATGTGATGAGGCGGTTTGGGAAGAACCAACAACTAGTTCAAAGCTAGCCGGTTAAAATGAGAAAAAACCGTTTGCAATTGGCTGAAAAGTTGGTTTAAAATCTAATTTTTCAATATTTATAATATGATATAGAGAAAATAACAAAAAAAGTTCCTTGACTAATTGGTTCGGAAATCGACAAAAATCAACTGCAAAAACTCAGGACCCAGATGAGGCCTATTTTTGACATTTCTAAATTGTTAGGACTGTTTTTGAAATATGGGCAATTGTCAGGCCTATTTTCAATATTTAAGGCCCACTTGCCTTAAATAAGATGTGAGCTTCAAGTCTATAGAAAAAAAGGGGATTTTTTTTTCAAAAAATGCTAGATTGCAAGAAAGAAAATTGCATTGCACTCTAGGTTTTCATATAATTCTTGTCAAATCAATAATTGATGCCATCACTTTAAAAATGTTTGAAGTATTGTCGAATGCAACTCCATGCAATAATTAAGTAATGTCAATGGTTATTTGGATATTTTCAAATAAATGTCAAAGATTAGTTTTTGCCTACAAAAAAAATCCCATGATGCTACAAAAATCCATGCACATTGGCCACCTTCAACTTCAACAAAAAATAGGATGGAGCCTGCAAGCTACAAACTATTTTCAAAGAATTCCACACAAGCATTGATCATAAAACAAACAAAAAAAACCTCGGGCTTGCACGTCGTATTGATCTCATGCCCTATTCTCATTGGCATGTTCACCAACTAATCCGTCCAACGTGATCACTGTTAACAAATGATTAACCAAAAATCTCATTCTCATTGACAATATAAGTCAAAGGATTAATAGGAATAAAAAACTATAAATGAAACTAAAAGCACAAAAAAGTTTTAGATACCCAACACTTTAGAAGGTCCCACTTGATTACTCCCTTCTTTTGAGGTAACATGGCATCATCCCATTGGCCTCTAAAAACAAGGAAATGCGTCATTAGAGAAAACGTCCTTCACTAATGCATTCTCCCAAACGTTTGAGGGAAACATCTTGAGGCATTTATATGAACCCACTTTAAGGAAGATGACAAAAGCTCTCTCACCAAAACACGTTGAACAGTTTGGAGGGAACAGGCATAGTGTTTGGGAATTTTTTTGACCTTCACCACCTAAAAGCCAGCATTTTCTGTATTCAACCGGAATTTCAAAATACAACTGATTTTTTTCCAATTCCACCAGCTAACAATGAACTAACATCTGGTTTTTCCCGCACATTGAACGGGCCTTCAGGAAAGCAGGAGCACTCAGACTGCTTTCCTGCTGGACGTTTGATTTTCTAGTCTTGATTCCACAGTAAAGCTGGTTCCACAATTCCATCTCGGAGCCCAATATTTTCTGAAGTCTGAGGTGCTCAAATGGCTTAAAAAAAGCCGGAGCATGTGTTGCTCGGTTTGACATGGACATCGACTGTTTGTGTAGAAATTTACAAAAAAGAAAAAGATGCATGCCAGATGCATTGAGAAGAAAGTCGCACACATGTGCGCTATCACTAAGGCCGCGCACATGTCGATTATTAATGGGGGCTCCGTCCGGCCCCGGACAGGCCAGGGCGGGCCCTCACTGGCTCAGGGTTTAATTTACCATTTCTTTGACCGCGCGACTTGCACTCCACGTCACGACAGAGAAGCCTCACTGGCGATTTTTTTTAAAATTTAAAATTTATATTTGGCTCCTGCCCCATATTTCCAGTGAGGGTTTGGCATCCTCAAATTTTTTGAGGGTGAACTCAAGTGGCGAATTTCTTGCTTTTCCCTATAGAATTTGGCTATTTCAATATCCCATGTGAACTGAAGTGGCGATTGGGTTTACTTATGGCATCTGGATTTTGGCGCCTTCAAGGTTCCTGGAGAACTGAAGTGGCGACTTAATTTTCCAAGGTATCTTCAATTTGGCGATTTGAAGGTTTGTTTGCATAAGAGTATCCTGATACTTGTTGCCAATCCCAGAAACTGTGAATGATTAGGATTAAGGAAATTGAAGGAGAGCTTCAGAGCATCAAGAAAATTAGAAGATACTGAAGGATTGAACCAACCTATACAATAGGGGGTTTCAAATATGTCGTTCATCATCAATTTTGTTCACGTGAATGAAATTGGTGAACAACTTAGGTAAGTCACTATTCATGTCCTCTTGTTCACCCATTCAAATATCCATATTTTAGTGAACTACAGACCATCCCTTCAACTTTGCCTAGAATCACCAATCTCATAAGCTAATCCGGATCCCTTGAGCTCCACCATTGCCACTTCTAATCCGAGTCCCCTCAGCTTGAACCTTTGAGTGCTTGTAACCTGGCAGCTTGGAGCGAGAGCGAGAGGTTGGGAGCGAAAGCAAGAGGCTGGAAGTGAGAGCAAGAGGCTGGAAGGGAGAGCAAGAGGTTGGAAGCAAGAGTGAGAGCTAGAGGCAGGGAGCAACAAGGACAGGTGCTGGAGCGGCAACAAGAACAAGAGCGAGAGGGAGAGGCGGGGGAGCGACAAGGACGGGTGTGGGAGTGGAGACAAGAACACAAGCGAGAGGGAGAGGCTTCACGCTTTCACATTGTTCACGTGTGAACCATCCATGAGGACCTCTTGGAGGTCCTCATGGGTGGTTCACTTTGGTGACTTCATGTTCACCTGTGAACGAAAATTCGTTCACGACCACTTATTCACCATTTTTTTGAGATATTTGAAACCCCCTAATTGCATGCCACCCACTCACAACAAAAACATGCTACACAATCAGAACAAAAACATGCAACAACAAACAACAAAACATGCAAAAACAAAGAACACAAACATGCAACAATTCTACGAGGGAGTGGAACCCGCTCAAAAGAGCCTGCCTGTTGCAACGTAGAATCCCACCACCCCACCCTCATCAGTAAACAAACAAATAGTAATCAAGGAACCATGATTGCAGTTTAGAGCTTACAAGCATTGTCTATTGCTCTGCTCCCACTCGCAAGCGGGAATCCCTCCACTTGTCAAACGCCTCTGAGTAAGGGAAGCTCTCCATGTTATAAAATTGTTGGGAGTACATGCCAATGACGTTGTCAAGATGGCAAGTCAACCGATTTTGGAGCTTTCCCTTCGCAAAATTGAGGGTCAAGAAGGTCCTCTCGTCCTCAACGTTGCCTAGTACTGCAGTAATGGCAAACTCCACCAATTTAATAAACTGGCCAAGTTTGTGACGCAGCAAGACATTAGCCCCCACCTTTTGTCACATTTTGGTCATAGGGTTAGTGTCAAAAGGCGGTTCCATGGCATGTGCGGCCTATGATTGCATGGTGAGCTTGAACATAGATGTCTGCAAGTCTAACTCACAAGAATAGAGGAGGCCCTCAAACTGCCTCACCTTTGCTGCTTCACCCCAAGCAAAGCACACGAACTTCATGGCACAAAACCAGGTCTTCAGTACCTGCATGTGCAAGGGGAACAAATCCTCACACTTAGGGTCCAGACAATACTAGGGGAATACTATTCCTAGTGCTCCATTATTTCCAAATGGAGGAACCTACAATACAGTTGCTGGATGAGCACCTCTGCCGCAGATGTGCACTGGTCCTTAACGGACTTGATTGCCGCCTGAAAGTTTGTGCGGCTCACTGGTTGCTGGACCCCTGTCACCCCATTGACACGGTGGGCGGCGTAATAGTAGCTGTCTATGCGGAATGAAAGGCTCTCCTCCCTGTTGTTTAGATCGATAACCCAATCTTGGGTTATTATATGAGAATAATTGCTCACAATGTCATTGAACAACTAAAAGTGAGTAGCCGGGTAGGAGGTACTAGTGTCAACATATATTGTGTACAACTCTGATTGGCAGATTTTCACTGCTGCCACATAATCGGATACAAAAACTGACCCAGATTGGGCAAACTTAATAAGAGATTGGACACACTCTAACAATGGAAACACGCATGGTAGCGCTAAGACAGTAGTAACATCGCAAAGCAAATATAGGTTTTTCTTAGCTGCACTTTCCTGCTGGCTGTCTTCGCTAAACTTCACAATTAGGGTTTTGTAAGAGAGCATGATTCGCTTCATCGGCTCCAGCAGAGATATCCATCTCGTGCAAACCCTGCTGAGAATCTTCGACCCTGCATTCTCCACAATTTCAGCAAGCCGAGTGAACTCCAGGTGCCACTTTGATGAGCTTGAAAAGTAGGAATGGAGCTGAGTGCAATGCGAATAAATTTTTTGAATATTGTTTTGAAATTGATTCCATGAAGTCTTCTGATAGAATCGTGTTGTCTGTAAAAGCCCATTCAGCACTAGTGCTTGGTGAGACAATCGAGAATGTGATAGTAGAGCTGTATCCTAGGGTTTGGCGAGAAAACCGAGGATCGAGCATTGACTTTGGTCTTTTGTCTTCATTGTGTTCGATGTTTCCATTTTGTTTCTGGTAAATAAAAGTAAAGTTTGGCGTGGGATGAGACTTTTTCTGAGTAAAATCTCCGGGTGTATCACAGCTATGGCCACTGCGGATGACGATGTTGCTGAGCCTACTGGTGCGGAGCTAAACTTATTCTCGTTGTTGAAGGGAAGAAAGAGAAGGGAATAGAGCGCAATGGCCTTCACATACAAAGGGTACGTACCTCACCCGTCGCATATTTCCAAAGCTTTGATTATAGGTGTCGTGTGCTTTGAACGCGGGTTACAGTATGCAAAGTAATCTGTATCTACCTGGTATACCAATTTGTGACCCTTTGTTGTTGAGCGCTAGACTGTAGCCAATCGGAGAATGAAAACGGAAAGTGAAGTCGTTTACTCATGAAATTGCAATTTATTGTTAAGAAGAGGTGCTTTATCAAAGGTTCTTCATGAGATATTTGCAGCCTCATTAGGATAGGGTCTAAGCTATCGTCAAGTTAATTCTGATGTGAGAGTTGCGGATGTACTGCCAAACGACATCAGCATCACACTAACATTAGGTTCAAGGTTTTGAGTTCGCGTCTAGGGTTTTTTGAAGTCTGGGGTTTAGGGTTTAGTGTTTTGAGTATGTAGGGTCATGCCGCCTCCTCTCTTCATGTGTCAGATGCTAACATGAATGCCCTTCGTGAGGCTGGGTGTGGAAAAGGAGGTCCAGAAGCGGAAGCTGTTATAAAGCGCATGTAGAAGTCGATAGAGAGAGCTTTGTAAAAACATGGATAATTCAGCGAGAGAAGCTTCAGAAAAACGAGGTGAAGGCGGAGAGGGTTTCGTCGTCGAGGAGTTTTGTATTAGCTTGTGCATTATATGGACACTGCGATCTTTTACTAAACCCTCTCGCAAGATGTTTTTCCTTAGCTCTCTACCGCTGCCTTGGGCTTACACGCCGGCGTAGCCTTCACTAAGATACCGTTTTTGTGTTTTTTTGGTGAGACGCTGGGAGCTGATTTCTTCGTGTTCCTGTGTTTTGTTGTGTGTTGCTTTGGTTTTGGTGTGAGGGGTGGTCCGATTTGGTTTTTGTTTTGGGCGGAGGACTCACGCAGAGTCTCCCTTGGGCTCGCAAGCCCCAAATAGTGAGCGCGCGAGGCTTATATTTATACTGTTTTGAGGAGGGGAACGGAGCTTGGGGACCTGGGAACTCAGGGAACGCTAGAAACTATGAAAATTCTGGAGAGCACAGTGGGAACGCTGTATGTTAGCATGTTTGCGCAGTTTCGTGCATCTCAAGTTTTGCCACAACAGCACTCAAATCATGTGGACATTGACAATTGCGGCTCATGCATCGATCGAGTGGTCCTCACTCCTCATCAACAAAGGACTACTCCTGTTCTTTGACATGATGCGTGCAGTGGTGCAACCAGAGCTTTTACGCTTTTGAATGGGTTTGGTGCGGGAGTCCCAAAGATGCACATGATGCACATGCTGTTTGTTTGAGTACAATGGAATGTAAGGCTCGGTGTGGTTTTGTGAATGGAAGAGAAATAAGTGGCGATGGCAACGATGCAGTACGCTGGTTTCTTCAAATGCAGCTACAAAGCAGGATGTGGAATGTCACTTGTTGTAGTAGAAAAGAAGGAGAAGGGATTGAAGTCCAATGGTCGTCAAACACAAGGGTACGTTTCTTACTCGCTGCATGCTACCAAACCCTTGTTCAATGGCGTCACGATCCTGGGTGCAGATTATAGAATGATATGTATCTATTTGGTATACCAAGTTCTGTTAACCCCTAAATGCCCAAGGCCTTTCTGAACTTCTTGATATTTTCAGTAAAGTGAACAATCAACCAATCTTTTCATAAATCTCATCAAGTTTTTTTAAACTGTTACCGTACAAATGTAAACTTGACATGTTAGAGATTACATGGAAAAAGAAAACACAACAATATCACTTATAGTTTGAAAGATTATAACGTTTGAACATGAGGGTGTTAAAACTGCAAAAGTAGCTTGAAGTTTTCTAAGCCTCATTTCACATGTCAAATCTAAAAAGTTGGTCATCAAAAAAATATGAGGTTTAAGGTCATTACATGTTTAGTCAATTTATAGCTTTCAAAATCTACTCTTGTATTTTTTTAAATGGATTTCTAATGCAGATTTTTCTCCAAGCTCTAGTGTATTTGAGGCTCATTTTCAAGATCTTCCAACACTAGAAAAGTCAAGATTGCAGTGGACATCCTTGTACAAAATCTTGAATAGAAAAATCATGAACATTCATTTTCAAAATCAGATTTTTGGTGTTGAAAATAGACTTCAAAACAATCTTGGGTTCGAAAGAAAATACCAAAATTAGTGATTTGATAAGATTTTATTTGTCTTCAAAGTTTTGCAAATACCCAAATTGGGTGCCTTGGGCATTTAGGGGTTAAGCATGAGACATTGTAGATTGGCAACCGCATAATGAAAGCGGCAATTGACGTCGTATACCTATAGCGTGACAATTCCTTATTAACAAGAGAGGTGGTTCATCGGAAGTCTTTCACGAAAATAGTGCAGGCTTCTCGAAGGTTTTCATATTTTAGATTCACAAAGATTGTGAAGGTTTTCATGTTTTAGATTCACAATGATTGTGATGGTACGTCAGTGTTAATCTAATTGAACATGATGATAGGGTCTAAGTTAGTGTCAGGTCAGTTCTGACAAAAGAGTTGCGAATGAAATCTCAATGACATCAACATCATATTAACATGAGGTTTAAGGTTTTGAGTTCGGGTCTAGGGTCCTGAAGTTGGGGTTATAGGGTCTAGGGCTTCAAATATAAAAGGTTCCACCCGCCTTTGTCATTATGTGTCAACACTAGTAGAAAACTCCTTCTAAAACAACAGAAAACCAACAGTTTTTTGTTGATTTGGGCACTTGCCCACGCTAATTGACTAATTTAACAGAATTCTGTAAAAAATTAAATACGTTCTGTTAATTTGAACACCATTATCTAAATCAACAGAAATTTTGGAATCTTTTGAAGATCTTTTGGGAATTTTTTGTGAATCTTTAAGAATCTTCAAGAATCTTTTGGGAATCATTGAGAATCTTTTCAAGATTTTTAAGAATGTTTAAGAATCTTTTCAAGATTTTAGAATCTTTGAGAATCTTTTAGGAATCTTCATAAATCTTTGGAAATCTTTTGAAATCTTTTCAAGTTTTTTTAGAATCTTTGAGAATGTTTGAGAACAATTGAGAATCTTTGAAAATCTTTTAGAAATCTTTGAGAATCTTTTGAAATCTTTGGAAATCTTTTCAAGTTTTTTTGGAATGTTTGAGAATGTTTGAGAATGTTTGAAAATCTTTTTGGAATCTTTGAGAATCATTTGGAATTTTTGGGAATCTTTTTAAGTTTTTTTGGAATCTTTGAGAATGTTTGAGAACAATTGAGAATCTTTAAGAATGTTTGAGAATCTTTTAGGAATCTTTGAGAATCATTTGGATTCTTTAGAAATCTTTTCAAGTATTTTGGAATCTTTGAAAATGTTTGATAACAATTGAGAATCTTTGAAAATCTTTGGGAATCTTTTAAAAATCTTTTTTGAAATTTAAAAAATCTTTAAAAATCTTTAAGAATTTTCAAGAACCTTTTTGGAATCTTTGAGAATCTTTTTAAAATCTTTATGAAATTTGTTAAAGTACTTCAAAATACTTATAGAAATAGAATCTTTTAGACTGAATTAGAGTCCTTTAAAAATCTTTTTGTAAATCATCAAAATACTTTCAAAAAAACTATCACAATAGTTTAGGTTTGTTTTTGAAATCTTTCTAAAATCATTTTGGATCTCATTAAATTTTTTTGAAGTTTTAAAAAATAAAAGAAGTTTTCAAAAAAAAGAATCTTTTAAAAGTTTGAGTGTACATTGACTGCTTTTATTTTCTTTATTTTTCACAATTTCATAAGATTTAAATTTAGCAGCCTTTAAAGTTAAGTAAAAACATGACCATAATAACAAAAAACTCAACAATTTTTTGTTGATCTAGATATTTTGGACACAACTTCACTAATTCAACAAAATTTTATATAAAAAATACAACATTTTGTTGTTTTAAATACCAAAATTTCTTTACAAAAAAATATAAAAGATGCTCCTCAATTCTTTGAAAAAATCATATATGTCCCTCAAGGATTAAAAGTACCAAAAATATCTTTGTGTTGCATGATAACCAAGTGTATAGTTGAATACAAATTCTTACAAGAAACCAAAGGTGTTTTTTACATTTCAAATAACACAAGGATATATTTAACATTTCAAAATAGAAGAGCTTTTATATTATTTTTCCAAAATACTAGGAGTATAATTGATATTCCTACAAAAAATAAAGACTATTTTTTATGTTTCACATATTTTTGGCGTAAACTTGATATTTTGAAAGACTTAAAGGGTATTTTTAGTATGTTTCCTTCTATTACTAATCAAATGAATTAAAAAAAAACAATCTTATAAAATATTCTTATAAGCTTTAAAAGATGGGAATTGATATGTGTACCACACCCTTCCAATTACTATACCCCACCACGGAGTAAATTTAAGATTTCTACCATCAAAAAGTTGAATTTGAAAATTTTGAATTCAGATTTGGACTTAGAGACCATGGTATTGTTTAGAACCATAAAAAAAGTTGTAGTTCAACAACACCTAATGAAAAAGTTTAGTTAGGGAGGAAATTGTTAATTTTACTTTTGTTTGTAAAAAAAAATAAGCTTTTTCATTGGGTGTTGTTGAATTGCAACTTTTTTTATGGTCCTATATAATATCATGGTCTCTAAGTCCAAATTTGAATTCAAAATTCTCAAACTCAAATTTTTGATAGCAGAAATCTAAAATTTACCCCGAGGATGTGGTACAGTAACTCAAAGGGTGTGGTTCACATATTAATGCTCTTAAAAAATATCTGAAACTATTCAAAAGTTTATAGAATTTTGATTTTGTAATTGCAAGGTTTTAATTCTGTAACTTTTCACAATTTCATGTTATTTAAAGCTATCAAACTATGGAGGCTATTTTAAAAGAATAAGGTTGTTTTTACAAAAAAATTAGCATTAAATAATAATTATTAATGAATCCAACCTTTGGCTGCAACAATCTTTTTGAGATTTGTGAATTCCAAAAAAAATTTATAAACAAAATCAAAAGGATGGAAATAAACAATTTATTTAAAATTTTTAAACACCTTCTCTGATTTTAGCTCATAATTTTTGATAAAAAGATTGAAATCCAAAAAAAATTGTTGGAGGTGAAAATAAAATACATCTACCAACTTTTCTTAATTTTAAGTTTTGTGAAAAAAAGTCCTTTAACAGGCGGAAATAGCCTCCAAAGTCTACTGGATTATTAAAGACATGAACATTTAATGTACAAATAGAATCAAGATACCAATGTGTGCATGTGCATTTGCACATTCTCTAGTGGTTTTGAGAATGTGCTAAAGTTGTGGAGTGTGAGAGGAGAGGTGGAGGGTTCAAACCTCGCTACCAGCATCTGCCCGAGGGCTTGGGTAGCTGCCCAGAAACTCGGGCAGCTGCCCGTCTCCTAAAAATTTCACATTTTCGTAAAATAAAAACAAATTCTATGAAAATAATAATTTTAAAATGAAAAGAAATAGAATTGAACGACATAAAATATGTAATAGAAATCAACAACAAGTTAATAGAAAATTGTAATTAATCAATAAAAAATCAACAGAAAAGTACTCAAATCAACTTGATCAAATTCACAAAAAAATCAACAGTTTTTGGTTGAAATTATGTTGATTTTGTGCTGAATTTTCTACTAATGTAAGTGCTATCATGCGTGCAAGAAAGAGCCTCAGAAGTGGAAGGATGTTAAGAAGCGCAAGTAGAAGTCGATAGAAAGAGCACTGCTAAGCTTGAACAAGTAGCGGGAGAAGCTTCAGAAAGATGAGATGAAGGTGGAGAAGATTTCGTAAACTGATGAATGTTGTATTAGCTTGTGCATTATGGACACTGCAATCTTTCACTAAATCCTATTGCAAGATGATTTACCTTGGTTCTCTGCCGATGCCTTGTTTTACACGCTGGCGTAGCCTTCGCTGAGATATCATTTTTATGTTTTTTCGTAAAGACTTAAGGTGTTGCTTTCTTTGTGTTACTGTGTAATATTGATTTTATGTTTTTACCTGAAACCCGGGATGTTGATTTCTTTGTATTCTTGTGTTTTGTTGTGTATTGGTATGGTGTGGTTGCGTGTTTTTTTGGAGGAGGGGAAGGCGTGGTAGGGGCGAAGGACTCACGCAGAGTCCTTCTTGAGCTCGCAGGCCCCAAATAATGAGCAAGCGAGGCCTCTATTTATGCTTTTTCAGGGAGGGGAGCAAAGTTTGGAGAATGTTGGGAACTTGGAGAGCGTGATTGGATCTTTTGGTTTCTTTTGGTTAATTTTTGTATTGTTTTTGATTTTGTTGATGTTTTCTTTTATTGATCGATTTTTTATTGGTTTTCTTTGGTGTTTTTGTGTTCCTATATATGAAATGGAATTTGTAGGGAATTGATATATGCACACCGGGGGTTGATATATGCACACCCCCTTGGGATAAGTTTTAGATTTCTACCATCAAAAAGTTGAATTTGAGAATTTTGAATTCAGATTTGGACTTAGAGACCATGATTTAGTCTAAAATCATAAAAAAAGTTGCAATTCAACATCCAATGAGAAAATTAGTTAGGGAAAAATGTTACTTTTAATTTTGTTTATAAAAAAAAAAACACTTTTTCATTAGGTGTTGTTGAATTACAACTTTTTTTGTGGTTCTAGATTAAATCATGGTCTCTAAGTCCAAATCTGAATTCAAAATTTTCAAATTCAGCTTTTTGATGGTAGAAATCTAAAACTTATCCCAAGGGGGGTGTGCAGATATCAACATTGGTGTGCATATAGCAATTCTCTTGATTTAATTATGCATTTGCAGGGTGTTAATTTTGACTTTGAAATAGTGTATTGGAAAAATCCCTAACGGATCAAAAAGCCCACTTTGGACTTTTTGGAATTTGAATTTCTAGTGTAAATACTTGAGGTAAAAATCCCTAACGGATCAAAAAGCCCACTTTGGGCTTTTTGGAATTTGAATTTCTAGTGTAAATACTTGAGGTAAAATTGTGAAAAATAAGGGTGTATGTGCTCATGTTGAAATGCTTGCTCATATTGAAATTCTTGCATTTTCTTGGAGTTAAGTGATTTTTGAGTGAGATGTGGTACCATATGTGCTTTAGGTGTCAACTTGGGCATCCTTGAAAATCCTCATTAAATTTTGAATCAAAGGAATAGAAGAAGGGCATTGTGTACAAATTTTTCAAATGCACTAAAGTAGGAGCACCCATAAGCGTCACCTTAAGGGTTTTGAACATGATGAGTATCAATAAACAGCTAGTAAATTATAGGATCTTATTAGGAACAAAAAAATAATGAGTTTGCACTTTTGAATATATTTTTTGGATATTGTGAGAATAAGTTGTGAATTTTTAAAGAGCAAAATACCATTGGACCCATAACCAACACTAAGGTTTCATGTTCACATGTTGTACATCCTTGTAATTACATCTATTCATTTCCACAGATTTTCCAAAATTTCAGAGGTGATGGTTACGGGGACACTAACGCTTTTGAGCCCTCCAGAAGGCCTTTATGAATGCATGCCCGCTACATAACGGAGGTAAAAAAAAAACAATAATTTTTTTTTTTTTTTTTTTTTTTTTTTTTTTGTTAATTGGTTTGTATATTGTGTCATATGATCTGACTGCATGATAGAGGTCAAATCTGACCTCTGAAATTTTCTCTATATGCACATTGGGCACGGATTCATAAGGGCCCTCTAGAGGGCTCAAATTTTTCCTAATGGATGTTCCTACCTTATACAATGGCTTGGTCAATTTGCAAAATTTGTAGTTAATTCTCCTTGATTATGTAATAACTTCCATTTTATTTATTATTTTAATTAGAAAACCCATTTTAGCAAGTACTTTGAATGATGTTCTAGGTTTATAATATATGTTTTTGTAATTGAGATTTATTACTATAAATTTCTCTTCCATAAATTTTCTTAGTGTAATGATAATTTCAACAAAGGAGTTGTCACATCTAATTTTTTCCACTTTATTTTAAATATTGGGTGATCATGAAATTTGTGAGGCATATAGCCAACTTCATGCTTTACAAGAAACTCAAATTGCACAAGAAATTTGTAAAGTGGAAAATGTCATTTTGGATGCTTAAAAAAAAATTGATACCTCATATAAGCTTCAAAAAATGTTTTGATTTTACTTGGAGTGTTGTAATCTAATGAAGTATGTTTTCACAAAGTTTGAAATTTCAAAAAGGTGTATATAGGTGTTGCAGACGCAATTCTCAAAATAAGACAAGACAGAGTTGAAGAGATTTTTCTAACTCTCACAAAGATCAAGGCTAGAATTGAAATATGGATGCCTCAAACAATGGCAAAACTAGAGTCAAATATTCAAAAATGGAGTTGTTAGTGTTGATAATCAAAGACTAGAACATGAGAAGGCTTGAACTCATGTTGATGAGCGTGAGGAACCAAGTTTCTCACATCTTTATTTAAACTAGGTCTAAACTACTTTACTATGCTTCAAGCTCAAGCCATCTCTAATGTAATTGCTTGAGTCCCAAGTTACTTTACTTGTATTCCAAGTATCTTTGAAACGGTTTATAATTTGGACTCCAAGCTACTTTGCTTGTACTCTAAGCAAGTTCATTGCTCTAGGGCTTTGTCTTGAAATTTTTGTGATTGGGTTTTGGCGTTAATCTTCAATTGATATCTAGTTGTTAGTGGATATGGAAGCACATACAATATACATTCATGACAGGAAGTAAAAAACTTAATCATATAATTAAACTATTAAAAAAAATTCAAAATTTTGATCCTCTAATCATTTTATTGAGAGGTCAATTTCAAACCATTTGAACATGTAAACACAAAAGAATTTTAGGCGTTAACAAACTCATTTGTATGTCTTTTGTGGTTTATGTTGGGCTTGAGGCATCAAGTGGTGTTGGTAAAAGCATCTCTAGCATTGCTCTCCCAGGGTCTTCACACTTCAAGCATGGATGACATGTGCTCTTGGTCCCTCAAAATACTCTCATGACACTTCATCCTAGTGCATCAAGCAAAGCTTTTTTTTTTGGTCTTGTTCATCTATAGTAAAACCCCACGTGCCCTCTAGGGTGAGGAGGATATTTGGAGGGATGAAATTTTGCTGGTTAAAATGGAATCTATTAACTTTGAATATAGCGCCAAGAGGCCAAAAAAAAAGCCTTGATGTTAAGCAACGGCCTTTCAAAACACTATTCATCCTAGGTTTAGTGAGTTTTATACTATATTCACCTTGGTGAATGGTCAAACAACTATTTATGGGACAAAACTAAAATACAAAGGCCACATTTAAAGTGGAAAGGTAGAGAACAAGAATTTTGAAGCTTATTCAAAAATAGATGTTATATCTTGAAGTGTCAAATTTGACGTGCAATGTTGGAGATGCTCTAAGTACTATGAGATGCCATGTATGGAGGTAGTGTGCAATGTTGTCAATGACAAAATGGTAAAGTGTACATGTTCCTCTCTCACAAAATAGAAGAATTTTATAACTTTTATTTTCTTTTGGATAATTTTTAACAAGCACCTAGGCTACAAGAGGCTCTATCCTTTTGGCATTGTGGCTTGAACAATAGTTTCCTTCTTCTTTTCTTATTCTTAAAAGTCACTTGTTTTTCAAATACTTACTCAAACTACTTCAATGTAGTTCCTCTTGATGCAAAGTATCCTCCCTTATGGTCCAAAGCCAACAAATGTGAGTTTGGGTTTGTATTTTATTTTCTAAAGTCATGAAATTGTGTGACCATGTAGGATGCCCAAATATGATGGACAAAAATTTGATTTGAATTCACAACTATAAGCCTGACTATGCATCCAAAAGCTACATGATTGTTTGCTTTTTAGAATCAAATTTAACTACTATTACTAATTTCAGCATTTGAAAATCAATTTTGGCATTTCAATACCTTATTTCAATATTTGGTTTGAACTAGAAAATCAACTTGATAAGTGTTTTTTTTTATTGAAAATTATTAATACTACAAGCTCCATGTTATAGAATGCAAATCAGTAAAACCCTATTCCTTCATGTGTCTTACACTTAACCCCTCATTGCCTAAGGGGACGTTTTGTGTCCTCTAGCTGGCCATCACTCCAACTTGAAGTGCTATAAATTTTGCATTGATTGTCCAAATTTAATAAAATTTATTGGTAAAGTTGTGCATACTAATCTAGTTCCTACGATAAAAATTTCAAATCAATTTAAGACATATTGAGTTTGTGAGAACCATTCAAAGTTCACAAGGTCAATTTGATTTCACCACAATGCATTGTGATGGTTGCAACTTTGGGGGCTTGTATCTTTTTCATCAAATGTTTTTTTTTCCATGAGCTTTGTTGGATTTTTTCTCCTTTAAAGTCTCAAAATTGTGGTAAAATTTTCATGTCAATCCAAATTTTCTTGAATGTTTGGGAGCAACTCATAGTTCAAAATCCACACATTTTTGAGTTACAGTGAACTTTGGTGGTTTATAACTTCTTCATAGAAACTTTTTTTTCAATATTTGTCAATGGAAAAGTTGCGCATACTAGTCTAGTTATTGTAGTTAGAATTTCATATCAATCCAAGAAGTTATGAGTGAATGAAAAGCATTTTAGTAGAGGGAGGTTTAGCCATAGATGTGATTTTTTGCTACTTTATTCACTAGTTTTTGACATTTCAAAATAATTTTGCAAACAAAATAAGTTTGCAAACAAAATAAGTATATTGATTGATATTTTCTTTCACCAATGTGTATGTATGTTGGTTTGAATCACATTATATTTTAATTTTTTTCATTTGAGTAGGTTTAGATATCAAATTTCACCTCCAAATGTGTTTTAAGGAAAATTTCAGCATCTTTTTGCAATACTAAAATATTATAATCTTCCAATCTATGTGGTCAAACGACCCCAAATTTGATCCACATCATCTACAACATGCACACTACAAGATTGTACGGTTGAGATTTCTATAATCTACCGGGCATTCAAACTTACAACACTTCAAAAGCAAGGATGCCTTTTGGCCTCTTTGGACCTTAGGTGATGAGGGGTTAACTTCTCTTCTTCTTGTGTATTACGTATTATATATACCCATGTTTTATTCTAGGCTCCACTAGGTTTCTTTCAACTACTAGAGGATTTACTTGTATTTTTTAGTGCATAATCTCTTGAATTCAAGGGTGATATAATTCTCAAATGAATGACATTGATGTCCATAAATTGACTACACATGAAAGGATAAAGTTGAGTGTCCACAAACCAACTACAAAGATTGTTGAAAATCAAAATACAACTTAGTTGCTTTCAGCTTTGATTATCTTTTGAAGTAAGAGTGATAGAGTAAAATGATTGTTTAAAGGATTTGGATATTGTTTTTTTCTTATTATTTGCACATTGAGAAGAAATTTTCAATTAATCATAGTTTTTTTGATGGTGCATTATGATTTAGTATTTTCCCTTTCACTAGATTGATGTATGCAACAAAACATTTCATAATAACCAATTGGAATTTGAGTAGGTAGTATATATATCATGTTCTAAACTTGTAAATTTAAAGCTTGTGTATAAACTTTAACCCCTAAATGCTTGAGACCTTTTCTGAGCATCTAGGAATTTGCTCTTAATTGAACAAAAAATCAACATTTTAATAAGTTGTATCAATTTTTTAAAATTGTAATTGTACCAATTCAAACTAGATATGTTAGAGATCACATAGGAAAAGAAAACACAACAATATCACTTATGGATTGAAAGATTATAATGTTTGATCATGAGGGTGTTAAAACTACAAAAATGATTTGGAGTCTTTCAATCCTCTTTTCACATGTTGAATCTAAAACACTGGTCACCAAAACAATACAAGGTTAAAGGACATAACATACATAACTCAAATCAATTTATGGCTTTTCAAAATCTCTTCTACAACTTTTTAAAATGAGTTTCTGGTGTAAGTTTTTCTTTAAGATCTAGTGTATTTGAGGCTCATTTTCAAAAGCTCTCAACACTATAGAAAGTCAAGACCCTTGCACAAAATCTTGAATAGAAAAATCATAATTAATCAATTTCAAAATCAGGTTTTTGATGCTAAAACTAGACTTCAAAAAGAATAATTCTAAAATACAAACTACTAAAAATAGCAACTTAGTTAGGTTTATTGGACCTCAGAGTAGTGACGACACCAAAATTTGGTGCCGCAGGCATTTAGGGGTTAAAAAGCCAATTCGTATTTGGGAACAATGTGGCCACAATTCCATCATAACTTCATTTTAACTACAACAAGATGGTTGTAATTGACCTTTCAATTTATGCTCCACAAACTGGAGACTGAAAAGTGTGCCCAGTCCAAAAGCATGCCAAAGACAGTTCAATGAAAAACCTTTACAAGCCTCTTCTTCTAATACATATAATTTTAAATAACCGTACATAATATTTTGCAGTTCCAAACCCATTGGAACAAAAATTCATCTAGAAATTGCCCGAGTCAATAAGAGAAACCACTTTGAGCAACTATGTTTATTAAAATAGCGATGATTACTTCATCATAAACAAATGTAAGTTCCAAAATCCTCATCTTCAACCCTAATCCCAATACACCAACTTGTTTCTACAAAAAGTGCTTGTTTATAAAGCATCCTCACAAACTTCAAATCAAAAGATGAGTTAAAGATTAAAGACCACAATCAACAAAATTTCTTTTCTTTTCTTTTCTGAAGTGAAAGATGCCAACTCCATCTCTCCAAAACAAAATTACATGGCTACCGTAGGCACCAAAAAGCTCCCATGACTCTTTACAAACTACTCTACAATGGAAAGAATTTCCAGTCTATCAAGCTTACGCCTCCGCAAGATATTTCAAATCAAAATCAAAATAAAAACAAAAACGCCCTGTAGTTTGACTAAGTGCTAATATCTAAGATCTAACGATAAACCTATCAATGAATTTAAAATTACAATGGAAAGAAAAAGAGGAAAAAGTACTGTTACAAACGGCAAATTCGCCAGAGACTACCTCAAGTAGAGTTCAATAGAGCTCAGAGAAGTTCAGTAGAGTTCCGTAGAGCTCAGTAGAATTCAGTAGAGCTCAGTAGAGTTCAAGTAGAGTTCAGTAGAGATTAATAGAGCTCGGTAGAGTTTGGAAGAGTTTAGTAGAGATTAGTACAGTTTAGTAGAGTTTAGTAGAGATTAGTAGAGTTTAGTAGAGTTTAGTAGAGATTACTAGAGTTTAGTAGATACGCTCCAGGACGTAGTCCACCAGCTTCTCGAGTGATTGCTTGGTATCGCCAGCAGGCAAGCATTCCAGGGACTTCTTCGCCATGTCACCATTCTGCTTGGCAAGCTGGCGAGCTCTGGCAATACCACCACCGCGGTGCACAAGCGCAATGGCGGAGTCCAAGGACCCGAGTTCCGTGAACTCAGCGTCGATGAGCTCCCGCAGCTCAGGCTCCTTTTCCAACGCAAACAACACTGGTGCAGTCAAATTCCCCTTAGAAAGATCACTGCCAGCTGGTTTCCCGAGCTGCTCCGACGTCTGAGTGAAGTCCAGAATGTCGTCCACCACTTGGAATGCCAGACCTAAGTACATGCCATAATCAAACATTTGTTTCGATATACTCGGACTGCAGTCACTGAAAATGGCGGCTGACTTCGTACTGGATGCAATCAACGAGGCGGTCTTGTAATAACTCTTGTCTAGATAATCTTGCATCGTCACCTCCGTGTCGAACAAGTTCTGTGCTTGCTTGATTTCGCCACTTGCGAAGTCTCTAATCACCTGCCAAGCGAGGACTACGAATATCAGGAGTGTCACTGCGATCCCAAAAATGATTTTTACTTTTAGCACAAGTGGCTATAAACACTGCTAAAAAGCTAAAATTTTCAAATTTAACACTTGAAAGTTTACATTCTTTTAAGCTGCCCATGAAAATTTTGTTAGCAACCCTGCGAAATTTAGCCAGTTTAAAGAACGCTGTCAGACGCTCAGGACCACAGTCGGACCACAGTCGCTGATACCGACACGATGATCGTTGTTTCTTAAAAAGGCTAGACGGTGCATTTATTACTAAAGAAAATTTTCATGAATATCCCTGAAGTTTGCAATATTTGCATAGATAGCCCTGCTTTTTCAGAAATTGCACAAATACCCTTGGATTATAATTTTCAGGCATTTGTTTTGTTGTACATGCCATTTCCCTTTTTCCTTTGTGCGAACATAGCTTCTTTTTTCTTTTCATTACGTTCCTTTTTTCAACATTGGTCATGAAAAAAGTACTAGCACAACAAATAAATGACTAGGTTTCTTGGTCCAAGGGTATTTGTGTAATTTCTGGAAAAGCAGAGGTGTCTATGCAAATATTGCAAACTTCAGGGGTATCCATGAAATTTTCCCTTGTTACTAACTAGTTCCGACCTTTAAAAAAGACGGACCCTGCTAAAAGGTACTTTCATCAAAATCTCTCTCCAAGAACACAAGGGAAAAGGGGATGAAACATTTAGATTTAAGATTCAGCAAAAAGGGTTTTTAGCTTGACCTAAATTCAGCAAGAGTGTAGATATGAGATTCGCAATTAAAAGAAGCATGGAGGAGATTCTGCATGCCTGCCTGCCTGCCTGCCTGCTTACCTGACTGATAAGTTTGATGACTTCCAAGTTGTCGAGGTTGGCCAAATACCACGAGGATTGCGCAAACATGAAGTCACCAGCCAGTACAGCAACACGTGTCCCGTATGTTTGGTGAACAGTTGCTTTCCCTGTGACGAGACAGGAAACAATTTTTAAATTTTAACGACAAGAACTTCCACAGCAATATTATGAACACTTTGAAGAAGAAGCTTTTGTTCGTCCAATAATGTTCACCCAAAATCTAGGGTTGAACGTGATCACCGTCAAGCAAATTCTACCTTCAAGAAATAGACTCAAATGTTTCAAGTTTGGCGGTAAAAATTATGAAATTGCAAACCTCGCCTTGTGTCGCTCTCGTCTAAAACATCGTCGTGGATCAAACTGGCGGTGTGAATCATTTCGGTGATTTCGGCAAGTCGTCTATGCTGTGGTCGCAGCTCTCTGGTTGATAAATAAGTATGACAGTTATTAGTGCATTTTTTCAAACATAGCCTTACTTGTTCTTAACAAATTGCACCGAATAAAATGAACTGAGAAGAAGAAAATGAATGTTTTAAAAATTATAGAAAATGTGAGAATCGTACTGTAGGTTAGAAAGCTGGCAGGTTGCTCTGGAGACGAGAAAGACCAAAGCAGGCCGCATTCGTTTGCCACCAGCACTAAATATTTGCTTGGCTGCTGCCATGAGCATGGGATTGTCAGCACCCACTATCTGCAAATTCCACCATTCCTTATCAGCACATCTCCCATAAAAACACTAACAATTCATAGGAAATTTTGATCTCCACAACTTTAACTCAAGTACCAAATTCAAAGCCTTAAATCTCTAAAGCAAAATGGAGGCATTACTAACCTTCTGCAAGTTATCATTCAAGAGAAGCAAATCGTTGGAAACAGGAGCCACTATATCCGCCAAAGTCAGTTTCACCTTCCCTTCAGCTTTTTCTGGTACTGGCAAGGTCAAAATGCCTCCATTCATCGTTCGTCCAGAAGTAATCAATTCTGCATTCATTCATCAACCCCTAAGGTTAAAAACTCATCTACACCATGTTTCCAAATTTTACAATATTCAAAAGGGAATTGCTAAAGCCAATCCCAAAGTTGCTAACGCCACCACACCCTAAGGTGTGCTTTGAGCATGAAATGTGAGAATTTAATGTTGATTTTTGTGATTTGGATCTAAGGATTTGTTTCACCATTATCATTCTAAGACTATATTCAAAAAAATTGGAGGTTCTTTAAATTTGAAATTGAAAATATAAGACTTTTGAATTACTTAAAGCAATAAATACATTAAAAAATAGCAATGGTACAATAAAATTTCAACGAGAAATTTATACTTGTTCTTCTATTCTTTCAAAGGAGGTGGTAATATAGTGATTGAATGAATGATGGACCACTTGAATAAATAAAAAATAACATTAAATTCTCAAATTACATGCTCACAAGGGTGTGGCGCTAGCAATTTTGGGTGTGGCTTTAGCAAATCCCTATTCATAATCCAAACAAAAAATTGTACTTCCAAACACCAATTGTGATCCCAAAATTTATTTTCACTTTTAGCACAAGTGCCTATAAACACTGCTAAAATGCTAAGATTTTCAAATTTAACACTGGAAAGTTTATTAGCTGCATGAAAATTTTGTTAGCAACCCTGCGAACGTTAGCCAGTTTAAAGAACGCTGAACACCACTTTGTATCAAAAAGCGCCATGTCTGCTACCATAACCAAGTTTTCAAGCTATAGCAACAAAAAGGGGAAGAAAATTAGTACCAGACATGTCGAGAACGGCGCCGGTCTCCAAATTCTTCAACGAACTGCCCCGCTCGGCAAATCGCAGCGCCGGCGACGCAGCAGCCTGTTGCACGATCTCAAGACGTCGTCGACTTTGAAGGTCCTCGTTTTGGAAGCTGGTAATCTTGATGGAAGAACTGCCATTGTTCAATCTAGAAACCCTGCTCCGTGATAACGAGTTTCGAGGTGCAGCAATTGAGACGCGGCTGGGAGTTTGCGTGCTACATCCAACAACAACACAGGCGGGCTCCATTGCTGCTGCTGCTGCAGCCCTGCTCACGCCATTGCTCGCCGGGTAAGTGCTCGTGGAGTCGACAGATAAAGAGGCAGCCACCGACAACCTCGTACAAGATAAAGCAGCCATAGCCGCAAGCTCGGACACAATAATTCAACAACACTCAATCAATCAAACCTCGATAACCAACCTTGCCAACCAGATATTCTCACAGCAATCAATCACTACACTACAGCGAGTACTCGATTCTACAATCACGTCGAAACTAGAGCCTAATCGTCGAAATGAGAGCCCTATCGATTCAACTGGACACAGCTCGAGTTCAAAAACGTCGACCAGGAATTGTACTGCATTTGTCGTAAAGCCGGTTAATGAAGTTGGTCGTATTAAGTGGTCGATTCCAGGGGGGTGTCTCGAGGCGGCCAAGGGAAGCTACGACGCGAGTAACGACTGCTGCAAATGTCGATGCTGGATTGGAAAAGGGGACGCCAGATGCAGTGACACGATTTGCGGAGAGTGCGGCTCCAGCAGCGCAGTCGAGCGAGCGAGCTCCAAGTCAGAAAAAGGTGACGAGTGATGAGAGTGGGTTAAGTTTAAGCGTGCGTGGCCCACCGAGATTGCTCGAATGCAACGCTGGTGGGCTTGTGATGAGAAGGCAGCGGTGGAGTGGGAGACTGGGATTGTGGGAATGTGGAGAATTGTGCTGCCTGGTTCCGTTGCCAGCCACGTCGCGCTCGCAGCTTTGACCCTCTGGGACAAACTGGGAACTGAAAGCACACAAAGCAAAGCAAAGCAAATTAGACCGCTTCATCGCCTCCCTTGGTTGATCTGTGCGTCTTTTACGTTGCAGATCTAGAATTGGCTCACGCGGTTTTGCTACATTTAAGTTACGCCATCTCCGTCGTGCTTTGTTTTTTTCCTGACTACTTACTTACTTTTATGATTTATCGTCTTTCTGGATAATGGGTGTGCAAATTTGGACCTCAATCTGATGTCTTCGTCGTCAGTTTGCGGTAAACACTAAACAAGTGTCTACACCCGGATGCTTCCGTAAACCCTAAAATTGGGCTACTTGGGCGACCTTTTCATTAGGTGTTTCAAACATCAACTACTTGAGGTGACTCACGTTGTCGTTCACCTCCATGGATTCACTAGGTGATTCACTTCTAAAATTCACTTCTAATGTGATTCACCTTACGAGTGGACTCCAGAAATCCACCTTCGTGGCTTTGGTGAGCACCAGTTTGGATATAATCGTGGATGTTGACAAAAGTAGCCACCCACCCATCCTACTTGCTCCTTGTACTTGGGTTGCTTGTGCTTGTGCTTGTGCTTGTGCTTGTGCTGGTCCTATTCTTGCAACGTTGTTGTTGCAAAAACAGAACCCTAAACGCAAACTCACACAAACTTATGGATGTCTAAGACTTTGGGCATGTGAGTGAACAAAAATAATTCACTAGTGACTTGAATTCCTATGAGGTGAAAAACTCGTAGGCTAGATTTTATGTTTGAAACCCCTAATTCAACACATGAGTTTTTTCACGCCTGCCATGAGTTTCTAAGGTAGGAGGCTCATAAACCAACCTTCTAAGGGCCAAAGTTGAATTTTGGAGAGGTGAAAATTCTTGAAATGTTTTTTAGTGAATTTTTCTTGAAAGACAAGAGGAATTAGTGTCTAATCCAAGTTGTTTCATATTTTTGGAGTTTTGTGGAATTAGTTACAAAATTTTGAAGTTGAAGTGGTATAGGGCTCTAAAACCGCCCACCTCCTTAAATGTACAATGCTTGTACATTGTTGAAACCTATGAAAAATAACAATTATAAATGGAATACATTCAAGAAGGTGGGTGGTTTTAAAGCTTGGGGGGTTTATGAGCCTCCTACCTTAGGTTTGGCAATTCTACAAAGCATCTAACCAATGTGCTGTAATATTTACACCAAATAGTGCATGTAGGTTGCCTTAACAATTAGGTTGCATTACCTTGGCAAAATTACCTCATTACTCACACTTGGCCACTTGGAGGGGCATGCGACGCTCTTTATGCTACAATAATCCCTATTTCTGTATAAAGTCTAGCTTCCTTGCTCCTTAACTTTGACGTTTGTTGTTGCGTTCAATCTTTGCTTGCTTGTTCCATTGTTTATCCTAGTAATTATTGACAAAAACTATTGTAATTTTGATAAATTCTTAAATAGTGTGGAATGTCAAGAAATTGGTATGGGGCAACCTAAATGCACTATTTAGTGTACATTGAATAGTGCGTTTAGGTTGCCCCACACTAACTTCTTGACATTCTGCACTATATAAATACTCATCCATACTAAAGTAATTATTGCAACAAACAATTTTTCAAGGGCTTGACAACAACAACAAAAAGTTGCTGAAAAACAAACTATTGACATCCAAGTCGTAAATCAAGTGAAATCAGGCTCCATCTAAATTGGGCTCATCTAAATTCTTTGTCCACAATCCTGTGTGGTCAAAATGGATTGGTCATTTTAAAACCATCAATTTCTGGTCCTGTAGGGGTGATGAAGGAATACATCATCACAACCAATAATTTGATGACACGTAAGACTCCAAACTGAAAAGTAGATTGGTTTCACTCCGGAGATACCCTTTTGGTGCAGCGGTGAATGGGAAGCCAAATATCTTGGAGCGACACGTCAGCCCATTCATGGGGTGATGGCATATTCTGATCCACAGATGATTGCATACCTGCAGTAGGCCACAATACCACGTCACTCCAAAAATATTGAACGCCTTGATCAACCAACCAAGTACGGGTGGCCGTGGTCCCCAAGTCTCGGCTGGGGTTAGAAGGCATGCTGTTTTGTGGGGTCAGAGTGGGAAATCTCAGCTTTCCTACATAAAACAAGTGTAAAAGTCATAATTTGCTCTTTGTATTAGTGTTGGTCAATTTTGTCCTTTTCCATTGTTATGTGTATTAAATAATGTATTTAGGTTGCCCTAAAAATTTGGTTGCCTTATCCTAGCAAGTTATCTCATGTCTAATTGGAGGCACATGCAATTCTCTACATACTACAATTTAACATGGTTTATAACCTAAACATTGCTACTATATCTTCCTAGATGCTTTGGCACAGTCTTTAAAATAAGTGCCTAATTTTTTTTGTAATACAAACTCATAGCTGAAAGATTGTAAAAAAAATTAAAGGGTGTTGAAAAAAACAAAAATAATAAACACAAAGGTGCTAAAAAAAGAGTCAAAGTTTTATCATATAATTTTGTATGGTTGTATTGACATATAAAAAGTTACAACATAAATTTTGTGCTCAAAGTTGCAAAATCAAGCAACACACATACTTTCAAATCATTTTTGCCAATTATAATTGTAAATATATATTCTTTGCTTGATAATTTTCCTTCAACTAAGACGCAATCTCACATTCAAAAAAGAACTCTCACACAATATCACAAGTAAATCTTGGTTTTAAAATCTAAGAAGCATTAAGACAACACAAGAAATATATTGATTGTCATTTTCTTGATGAATGCCATCTTATATAAATGATTACTTAAATGAAGATCATCTCAAGTTATTAATCACACTAACAAACTACAATAACTAATTTCCATAATTATAATGCTTGACTTGGATGAATGCCTAAATACTACATTTTTTTTCTTGATAATGACTAGATTTTTTATATTGTTATTTTAGGTGCCTAACCTTAATTTTGCACTTTAATTAATTGTTTTGCACATGTGTGCCAAAGCTACTAATAAGGTATGGTAGTTTGTTTTTTTTGTAACTTTGTTGTTGTTGCTAGGCCCTTTTAAAATTGTTTATTACAGTGACTATTAATGAAAATTATTGTACTATCAAAAAGTACCTATACAATGTAAAATGTAAAAAAAACATTGTAGAACAACCTAAACACAATATTTAATGTAATCCATATCAAGGTTTTTAAGTCCAAATATGGATTTAAAATTCCCACATTCAATCTCTTTATGGTAAGCATACACATTCTTACATTTTTTGGCTAGTGATGAAGGTGAGATTTTGCACCCTATCCCCACAAAATAGCATGCTATCTAAACCCAGCCCCAAGTCTCAACTCAATTTCATATCTCAACTTTATTGGGTTGTAAGAGCACTACTACCAAAGCAGGGTCTTGTTTTTAATACTTTCTTTGACAATGTTTTTGATATTATGGTTAATGTTGTCAAACAATAAAATGACATGAAATTTTGACACTAAAGTGTCAATTTTTTTTGTCAAAACATGTTTTGATAGGAGAGTGCCAAAAGGCATGTCAAAATTCAATTCAACAATTAAGGGTAAAAAATCATATCAAAACATTTTTAACCCTAAAGGACCAACTGTCCCCTTTGGTGACAAGTGGTCCTTTGGGCATGTACCTATAGATGATCTAAGGTAGGAGCACCCATAAGCATCATTTTAAGGGTTTTGAATATGATGACTATTAATAAACATCTAGCAACTTATAGGATTTTGTTAGCAACAAAAACATAATGAGTTTGCACTTTTAAATGTATTTTATTGGATATTGTGAGAATAAGTTGTGAATTTATAAAGATCAAATTGCCATTGCACCCATAACCAACACTAAGGTTTCATGTTCACATGTTGTACATTCTTGTAATTACATCTATTCATTTTCACAAATTTTTCAAGATTTCAGAGGTGACAGTTATGGGGACACTAACGCTTATGGGTGTTCCTACCTTAGTTTGTATGATTTTTTGAAACTTTTATTGAAGGTGGGAATTGAAAGACATACATGGGTATTTAATTTTTTCTCATTCTAATATCTGACAACGAAGTTATGCGTGAATTTATGAAAAATAGGGGAGGAGGGGCAGTCTAGGGAGCTCCTTCCTTTTGTATTGAAAGTAGACCAAGAGGTGGGTAGCCTCTGAAGGGCTAAGATAGACACACCCATTTCGGAATGGGTTCTAAATCAGATACTATGTACCTAGATTGTCCATTTCAAAACTGAAATGAACAATCTGGGTACATAGGGTCCAATTTCTTAGACGCTCCATTATGGGTATGTCTACCTTAGCTCAATAGCTCATTTGGGCAGAAGGGTGCACGAGTACCTGTTTACATGGTGGAATAAGCTCTTTCAAGTTCCCACAAATTCTCCTTAAATTAGAAGCCCCCATCCTTGACAGCTTTGGCATTCATTGCCATGTGTAATGTAGGACATGGGGTATGGTGAAGGGAATCCATGTTTGGGTCCCTTGAACCTTTATCTCACCTGCCCGCTCCCCAAATTTTACATTTTATTTTAGGGAATTGTTAAAGCCACACCCAAAATTGCTAATGTCACACCCCACAATGTGCTTTGAGCATGAAATGTGAGAATTTAATGCTGATTTTTTTTATTTCAATCATAAGGTTTGTTTCACCTCTATAATTTTAAGGCTACATTCAAAAAAATTGTGGTGATTGAATTTGTAATTAAAAAATATAGGACTTTTGAGTTATATAAAACAAAAACACATCAAAAAAATAGCAATGATGCAATAAAGGTTCAAAAAGTTTGTAACTTTTCTTCTTTCTTTCAAGGAGGCGGTAACGTGATTGAAAGAACAACCGACCACTTGAAAAGAAAAAGAAAAACTTTAAATTCTCAAATGAAATGCTCACAGGGGTGTGGCATTAGCAATTTTGGGTGTGGATTTAGTAATTCCCTTATTTTATTGAGCAATCTTTGAGTTTTTTTTTTCCATTTTTTTTGAAGAGATAGTGGACTAAGAATCCAATACTTACTAATGCTTCAATTTGCATGATTCCAAGTTTTGAATGTTACATAAATCCTCCAATTTTGTCTAGTGCAATGCAAGTTTCAAGACCTTCCAATATTCAAAGATTTTTGAAGTATGTTGTACAGCTCCAATTGATCAAAAAATTCTCCCACACTTACTTAACTTAGTGTTCTACATGGAAAAAGTAAACCTCAACTTTGTGTAGAGCAATTTTTTTGCTGTAAGAGTGATCAACGGCTTCTAAAAATTTTGGGCAAGAGGGAAAAAATCTGTTATTTTCACTTTAGATGTTAATATCTCACTCCTCACCATCTGAAATGACCTAATTTTTTCCCACAAGTACTTCCCATAGTCTACGGCAAGATCCTACTATTGGATTTTCAAAAGGAAAAGAATTTCCTACATTTCTACTCATTCCCCCAAAAAGTGACAATTTTCAATGATTTTCACAAAAAAAGACTTGGTCCTTATAACACTAAGTATTAATAATCATGTTGAAATAATTTTTGACATGATAGTATCAAACATAAGACAAGAACAAGGAAGATGAAAGCAAGAGGAACACGATGGAATAGAGATATGCATTGATAAAAACTTCTTGTGTAAAAAAATCTTCACGCCCATTCTTTTCCTTTGGATGTGAAAACATATATTCTTAACTTCAAAAAATGGGGCCTTTGCAAATCAAGGAAAGAGTGCCACTTCTTCATTCTCCGAAGATCAATGATGGGGTGAAGAAGGTGTGACTACCCCTTTGTGCCCCGAGAGAGAAAGCAATTTGGGCAACCCATCTCAAGTTTCAAACTTGGAAGCAAGAGAAGGTTCGCATGGTTGGAGTTTATGAACCTCAGCTTTGTAATATTACAGACATTTCCTAGTCAATCAATTGCCATCCCAACAAAACCCACCCAAACACAAAGGCAGCATGTGATTCAGAAAGCGAGACCTGCAATATGGTAGACAGACCCATACCCAAGCATTTAAGGGTTTGGGGTACCGCAAGGTTTGGGAAAATTCAGGAAAGGAATCTGTAGGGTTAGCTTTTCAACAAGCTATCATGGAACGTCATTTTTGTGGAAAAAAAATATTGTGAAATATTTTTATATTAAAGGACAAAGTTACAACTCATAGGACCCTAAAAGCAATTAATTGTAAACTAACATTGAAACTATTTGGATGTGTTCCTATACATGTACTTGATGGTCCCAATTCCAATCCTCCTAAATCCCTCCTAGACCAGCTTAGCAACTGACTTGTGCCAAGACTCACATGTGCAAGTAGCATTCACAGCTCCACTTTGACTTCAAGAGTATATGGTGAACACCTCCTCAAATGTAGGGTGCGGAATTGAGAGCCGCTTGAGAATGGGTATATCTACCTTACCCAAAATCCAAAACTCCCACTATCAATGCCCCTGGTTTGTATAGTACAGTACACTAAAGGAAAGGAAGGGTAGCTCACCCCATTCAATCCCCTGCTAAACTGAGAGACCCGCATGCTCGCTCATGCGCTCCTCTTCAATTGCTGGATCAACAACTCCAGCTTTCGTCGATCACCAAAACTCAGAATCTGAAGCTCGTCACGAAGATCGTCATTTGTCAGCTGCAGAAGAAGCTCTCCGTCGACGTTGTTCTCAGCAAACGAGGTGGCGTACCGTGCAAGCCCTTGTTGTCCCAGCCATTCCATCGTCTCCCCCACCGACCACTCCTTCGGCTTCGCTGCAACGGAGCAATCAATAGGGGCTTCAAACATAGAATCTGGTCTACGAGTTTCTCACCAAATTATTTATTTTTGTTCACTCCTACGCCAAAAGTCTGACAAATTTGTGAGTTTGCAATTAGGGTTTTGTGCACAAGTTGGGGTTTGAGCATTTGAGACACCTAAGAGGATGAGCCGTGCGAAAGTGAGTTTTTGAAGTTCACTCCTAACTTGAATCACGTTAGGATCAAGTTAGGAGTGAATTCCCAAAGGGGAGTGACTCACCTCATTGTTCACTAGTGAATTCACCTAGGTGAATTGCGACATGAGTCACCTAAAGCCCCCTAATGGTTTCACAATAGGGGGCTTCAAACATAAAATCTTGCCTTTGAACTTCTCACCTCACAGGACCTCCGCTCGCTAGTGAATTGTTTTCATTCCCTCGCATGCGCAAGTTTGAGACACCCGTGAGTTTGCAGAAATTTTTGCGAAAATTTTTTTAGGATTTGAGAACGCAGATGCATAAGCCCCTAAAAGCCACAAAAATGTGTTTCTGAAATTCACTCCTCACGTGGATCACGTTAGGAGTGAAGTCCAGAGGTGAGTCACGTCAAGATTCACTAATGAATTCACGCGTCGAATCGCGACGTGAGTCACCAAAAAAAAAGTTGAAGTTGATGTTTGAAGCCCCCTAATCTCTCTCACGTTACTACGGGTGTGCGACTCTGACAACAAAAGACTTGGAAACCCTAAAAATGGACTAATTTAACATATTCTCCCAAAACTGCATAGACGAGAGAAGTGCATCTTGCAGTCAAGGTCGCGCATTCTGACATCTCTGTTTTCAAGCAGCATGAAATGGAGGATTCAAAGCAAGCAATCAATCATGGACGCCACCATATCTGCATCATAGTGCCAGCGTTCAGAGCATATGCTCCAAGAATGGAGGCGACTCGAGCAACGAGAAATAAAGGTTCTGCAATTGTGGAGAACCAGAATTGGAAAAGGAATAAAGACAGTCGGATGGTTGAAACCGTGAGTTGTGCCCTGATTCTTCTTTAAATGAGCAGTTGCAATGGCGAATGAGAAGTTGCAATTGAGAATGAGCAGCTCTGATACGAACTTCTTAGCAAGCCTTAAACCCTAAGTTGTGACGAGACGTGTTTGGTGTGTTATTCAAGGGATTTGCGAGAGAGATGTTGAATTGCACGGAAGAGCTCACTCACCAGGCAAGACGGCAGTGCCGGGGGAAGAAGAAGAGCGTTGAGACAGCAGAAGGTCGAATTCCTCAAGCTCCTGTTGCCTGGCTATTCGTTCTCTCTCCTCCGGGGTGATAACTTTTTTAGGTTTTTGAGACAGTTCCTTGATCTTCTGCGCTCTCGCGGCTTCCACGAGCACTTGCTCGTTCTTGACCCGCGCCTCCGCGAACGGCCGGTGAACAGCACTGAGCAGAAAGGCGAGGTTGCTTACGAATCCGACTTGCAGCAAAGCGAACAGCCCTCCGCGAAACAAGAAGAGCAGCGCGAACAGACGCGGGGCTTCGTAGATGAGCGCGTTCGCGACGAGCGCCGCTTTAGCGTCGGCCGGGAGATCCCGTTGCCTACTCGCGAGTCTCAACCACAGAAACAAATTGGCGAAGGGGATGAAACTTACGGCGAGCGACACTCCCACGTCGATCCACCCGGGCGCGACGGATTTGCGATTGCGAGAGGGTTTCAACGCGTCTATTTCAATGCGGCTTCGCTCCAACGCGTACCACCCGCCCACGCAATTCGCAAACATGACACCCGAGAGGATGATATCCGCGACGCCGAAGAAAGGGACGGAACCAGGGAGGAGTCCTCGCAAGCTCGCTATCCAGCCTGCCAGAAACAATCCCTCGAACGTCGCCAGTCCCAGCGGCAACGACACTGCATATTGCGACAGCTCCCCGAGTGGCGTCTTCGTATCATTCAAACTCAACCTAAACTCATCCTCGGACTCTTCGCTCCTCTTCTTAATCTCTGCTCTTGGCTCAACTCCTCGCAATCTCGCACGTACTTGCACAATCCTACTGCTCCGGACTAATAAGGTGCCGCGGAGTGTCGAAGCTGTCAATCTCTTGCGACATAGCTCCACTGCACGACGAGGATGAATTGCAATAGCCGGGGGTTTGCTTGTGCTAATTACGCAGTATGTTGACGATAGGGCTCTGGCAGAAGCCATTATTGCCACCGCCGTAAGTTAATCCACACTGAAAACCAAACCCCTGAACCCTGAGTGAGCGCTTTGTACTGTACTAAGACTAGCTTGCGCTTTCCGATTAGGTGCCGTTCCATAGCTGTGACTGAAATAACCATTAACTTCGCCGTGTCTGCTTTTCTGTGGTTCAAATCGATTGCATGTGTGCTTGTGAGTGCCTAACCAGAGATCGGTGAAGCTGAATGCCGACGACGAGGCGATATGCTAGAGCTTCAGCAAACGGCAAAATTTTATTGCACATCTGCGTTCTAAATTTTTACCTTGACCTCCGAGCTTTGCAAGGCCATTGCCAGGATTAGCAGCCTTTCTTGCTAGCTCAAGCATGACAAACAACCTACATCACTTGTGGCAACGATGATGCCTCCTCTGCATCAAAATCCTCCTTACAGAATGACTTCTCAGGTAATAGATTGCTCTAGGACATGCTTGGAGTAGTAGCTGCCTAATTTCTTATTTGAAACAGATGGCTAAACCATGAGGTCACATAGTGGTGACAGCTTTCTAATGCCATTCCGTAACATGAACCTTTAGAGCATCGTCAATCCAAGACGGGGAATGGGGCTGTAACTGCATTTCTGCAAATTGTGTGGGAGAATGTGGAATTTCAGGGCTTCAATGCAATCACAGCAGGAGTATAATCAGGAAATGTTCATGTCAAAACGACCACCTTGGATGGCAAAAATTTGCTCACTTCCTAGTGCCTTGGGACTTTTATTGTGTTTGTTGCCATTTGTTGCTGGAATGACACTTTGCTTGCAATAGCTCGCAACTTCTTGGTAACAACTTGTAAGTACTCCCAAGTGTCTTCTCTAGTGCCCAAAGCTGCAATGGAAGTTGTGTTAAGGTTGGGAGGATCTCTCTGATGAAAGGGGCGGCAAATTTACTCGGACTGATTGATGGTGCCTTAGAACTTTTCCTCTGCATCAAAATCCTCCTTACAGAAAGACTTCTCAGGCATTGCTCTAGGACATGCTTGGAGTAGTAGCTGCCTAATTTCTTACTTGAAACAAATGGCTAAACCGTGAGATCACCATGAGATCACATAGTGGTAACAGCTTTCTAGTACCATTCCGTAACATAAACCCTTACTTCTACAAAATTCATTACGGTAGTCAGTACTTGAATTTTTCAGCTGAGTTCAAATATAACACAATATGAAGAGACTTTGTAGGACATCCAAGCCACGGTCTCAAGACAAGACAATCCTAGTAGAAAGAAGGCAATGGAAGACATATCAGAGATTCAAATGTCTCAAAAGTTCACGAAAAGACCATTGCTCCCTGTCAGAGATTCAACTGTCTCAAAAGTCCACTGAGTGACACTTGTGTCCTAATTGACATGTCCGAATTGACTGAATGTGTCCAAAATGACAAAAAGATTGTCAAATTGAACAATTTTTGGACATTCAATCATGTCGATTTGGACATGTTCTTGTCATTTTGGAAGGTTCCCCTTGTAAAGTGACCATTGCTCCATATCAAAAATTCAATTGTCTCAAAAATCCACTGAGTGACCATTACTCACTATCAGACAGGCATGTGGAACAATAAAAACATTACAAGGGAAAGTGCCCAAAGTGACAAAAATATGTTCAAATTAACACGACTAAATCTACAAAAATTGTTCAATTTGACATTTTTTTGGGTCATTCTGAACATATTTAGTCAATTTGAACATGTCAATTAGGACACAATTTCTTGTAGTGATAAAGATGAATGAAACAGGACTGCACAAATATTGCAAACAGCTCGTTTTATTTCTCAGAAACCTGCGGTATCACAGTAAATTAGGATACAAAAGCCAATGGCAAGGGATAACTGTTATAATCTAATCAAAGTCCTCTTTCCTTATTGCGATCACCACCAGAGGCTGTCTTTGTTTCAGCCTTCATGTTCCTTCGAGATCAAGGCAAGTTGCGAGATCTGAGTTCAGTTCAGATTCAGATCAGGATTCAGATCCTCATATTTCTCGGCCAACATAAGAGAATCTGTTCACTCTGTGTTTAAACCCTAATCTGGTTGTCTGGAATTGCAAATAGAGGTTCGTGTCCTCGAAACCCTAATTGATTTTCAAGTAACCGCTGCAAACCGGATAAAAGATGTTTAAATGTCATTGACACCAATTGTATGTCTGTGCTTGAGCTTGCTAAACTAGACCTGGCTTCATTCAATGGACATTTTCGATGCATGAAAGCGCCTCTCCTCTAACAACACAGCTAGCGGTTCTTGGCAAGGTAGAAGAACCTAAAAGTCACACTAGCCATTTAGTGACGTCTATAAATAAACTTAATGCTAAGTGCTCGTGCATCCAAACAAGACATGCAAGTACCCATACTAGATACGCAAGTTAATATGAGGAAACAAAAATTGTGTAAGTGACAATTTATGATTGTATATAACATGGTCTTTTTGTTATTACTTTTTTGAGGTCTAGTGTCCACAATAGGTTAATCTAAGGAGTTACTTTCAACAACTTGTATTTATCCATACTCTCAAAAAATTCCAAAAACAATTTTGCTTGCATTTGTACCCATTTCCTAACAAGCTCATGCCATTAGATTCTCAAAAGCCCCTCCAAATTACAAAGTAAGTGTCACTTTTAGGTACTTCTACCTTAGCTACGTGCGGTCATTGTTGCAAGTGAGGCTTGATGCATACTGAATTTTTCATAGCTTACATGTCAAGTTTGGAATAGAGTCCATCTTGCTTGAAAGTATTTTCCATCGGCATTCACAAAAGAATGCGAAACCCGCAAAGAGCGCACCCATCCTTTCTTAACACTTAAAGGATGGATGGATAACCGTGGCTTGCCCTGCCTGTAGCACTCTATAGTGTTTTGCACATGGGCACAAGTAGTATTGCTTCAAAAAGTTGGAAAAGTCAACAGTGCATGGTGCCTTCATGAAAATTGCAAGAATGGCAGCTTGGGAGCTAACACCATGTTTCTGAATCTTATCACAATTTGGGTTACTAAAAAAAATGAATGCATCTCAAGAGGTAATTTTTTGTCTTCC
Source organism: Ulota crispa (assembly GCA_963920765.1). NCBI lineage: Eukaryota > Viridiplantae > Streptophyta > Bryopsida > Orthotrichales > Orthotrichaceae > Ulota > Ulota crispa. Next base: position 12,716,348 of record OY987248.1, on the reverse strand, counting down.
TTGATGGACCATGTATTTATGGTCACTTTTGAAAAAAATCAGCTAAAAAAAACTTTTTTTTGAATCACAAAATATTTTTTCAAAGCCGGAGGACGATTTTGGTCCTCCTCAACATTTAGGGGTTAAGGTAGGAGCACCCATAAGCATCAGTGTCCCCATAACCGTCACTTTTGAAATCTTGAAAAATCTGTGGAAGTGAATAGATGTTATGACAAGAATATACAACATGTGAACATGAATTCTTATAAGTGGTTATGGATGCAATAGTAGTTTGCTCTTAAAAATTCACAACTTATTCTCATAGTATCCAAATAATACATTCGAAAGTGCAAATTCATTTTTTTTCTGTTCCTAATGGGATCCTATAATTTACTAGTTGTTGATTAATAGTCATCATGTTCAAAACCCTTAGTTTGACGTTTATGGGTGCTCCTACCTAACATCAAACGTATAAATACAGTGACTCACAAAGTCAATATTTGGATGTTTTTCAATAAATAAAGAATGCACATGGGGTGAACACTTCAACAAGTATAAAATCATTTTAAAAAGTAGCAGCTTCATTGATTATTCACATTAGTATGTACCACGCGTTTTGCTACATATAACCTTTTTATGTGATTTTTTATCCATCCTTTTGCTACCTCTTCCTCTTCCTTTTCCTTTCTTGAATTTCAAAAGTTGAGTAATGTAGAGACACTCGATGTTATAGAGATTTTCAAACATATAATGCTTCAAAATATCAAACTTGAAAATTTTAATGACTATTCACATTTCCAAATGACTTTTCACCTTCACTTTGGGCGTCCTTTCTTCTCCCTTTGTGATGTTTCACCCTTTGAGTGCCCTTTCCTCTCTTTTCTCCCCTCTCTATTAGAACTTGTGGTGTTATTAGAGAATTATGGCATAACACGTCATTATATCATGAGACACTTTTAACATGAGGCACTTTTAACCCTTAAAGGCCCAACTGTCCTCCGGGGGGATAAATGGATTTTGAGCCTGTACCTATAGCTAATCTAATTTTTGTGATTTTTTGAAACTTTTGTTGAAGGTGGGGAATTCCAAGACTTATACAAGCATTTGATTTTTTCTTAATTCTGACATTTGATGAAGAAGTTATGCAAGAATTTTTGCAACCGGGGGGAGGGCAATCTGAGTAGCCCAAAAACTTCTTTAAAATTTGTATTTTTTAAAAATAAAAATCCAAAATTAGTTCTTTGAATCATTCATACTCAATCAATGAAATGAAAGTTATGAGACATTTTAGTTTGCGGGCAATTATGGATCCTCCACTCTAAGATAAACTTTGAAGTCCTTTATTTTCCACAATTTTCCATATTTTGGAAGAAAGACTACACCTAAGGAAGTAGATTTTTTATTACAACATTATTACCTTTGGGATTTGCAATTTTCATTTCAATAATTAATTCTTGACAATTTTGTGATTTGACTCATTCTCTACTTCTTTTTACTTACTAATTTTTCCCATGTGCTGTGTAGTTCCAGTTGATTTGAAAATTCACCCACACATACTTAACTTGGTCTTCTACATGGAAAAAATAAACCTCAACTTTGTGTAGAGCAATTTTTTTCATGTAAGGTAGGTGCACCCATAAGCGTGGAAATAAGGGTTTTGGAGTAGGTAAAATAATTGCTTAACTTTGAAAAAAATACTATAAGTTAGGAAATGGAAACCAAAAATATTGGCAACAATTTCAAGCTTCCAATTGCAAGCATTTGTTCATAAAGATTTTTCAAAGTCCAAAATCACTAAAATTGTAGGAACCATGTGTAAGAGATGACAATCACAAGGCTTGTTGGTTCTTAACCCCTAAATGCCCAAGGCCTTTTTTGAGCTTTTAGGAATTTGCTCTAAACTAAACTTAAAGCCAACTTTTGGATATGTTTTATCAATTCTTTTAAAGTTGTAATTGTACAAATTCAAACTAGATATGTTAGATATCACGTAGAAAAAGAAAACACACCAATTGCACTTATGGATTGAAAAATTATAATGTTTGATCAAGAGGGTGTTAAAATTGCAAAAATGACTTCAAGTCTTTCAATCCTCTTTTCACATGTCAAATCTAAAATGTTGGTCACAAAAAATTATGAGGTTAAAGGACATAACATACATAACCCCAATCCACTTACAGCTTTTCAAAATCTCTTTTATAATTTTCAAAAAAAAAATCTAGTGTGAATTTTTCTCCAAGATCTAGTGTAATTGAGGCTTATTTTCATGAGCTCTCAACACTAAAAAAGTCAAGATTGCAATTGACACCCTTGCACAATATCTTGAATAGAAAATTCACAATCAATGATTTTCAAAATTGGGTTTTTGATGGTAAAACTAGACTTCAAAAATATCATCTTTGAAATTAAAAAAAATACTAAAAATAATAGCTTTGTTAGATTTTATTGAACTTCAAAATATTGTTGGCACCAAAATGTGGTGCCTTGGGCATTTAGGGGTTAAATAGTGAGATGGGTACTCAAATCTCATGCTAGTCACCCACAACCATCACTTCATCACCTATAACCATCCCTCAGCCACCCACAACCATTTGTTTGTTTATTGATTAGCCCTGCCACTGTCAAGTGACGGGCATGGGGACGCAACGCTTATGGATGTTGCTACATTAAGAGTGGTCAAAGGCTTCTGAATTTTTTGGAAAGCATAGGGAAAAACCTTCTTTTTCACTTCAGATGTAAATATCTCCCTCCACTCCATCTAGAATGACCTAATTTTTTTTCCACAAGTACCTCTTCTAGTCTAAGGCAAGATCCTATGGTTGGATTTGCACAACAAACTTTATTTCCTACTTTTCTACTCATTCCCCCCAAAATGGCAGTTTTCAGTGACTTTCACAAAAAAAAGGGGCTTGGGCCTTTAGGGGTTAACATGAGACACTTTAAAGCGAGACATGCTAGCCTTTATAATATAGATAAATGGAAACTGAAAAACAAAATACTCATAATATATAAAAGCATGAAAATTTTGAAATCAAACCCCTCACTAACTTAGTTTTGGACTTGTGTGTCTACACACACACAAAAATCGATCTACTTGCCCATTGTCTAAATAATTGTGCACATTCTTTCATTTCTTTATGACATGCTTTCATAAAGGTTCTCACACTCCATGGAAGTGATAATATGGAAAGTCTCAAACACATGCTCTCATAATTCTAAAAGACCCTTTGGAAATGTTGGTTAACAATTGAGCTTCCATTTTAGTGTTGCTCATAGGTGTTTTCTTGGATTTAGGTTGGATAATTAGCATGCTATTTTAAAATATTGAAAGATTGTTTAGATAATTAGTCTTTCATTGTTTTTATTGTATGTTTAGGATTGTTGTCATGTTGAAAAATGACTCTAAATGCATCTATGTCATACTTTGAAAAAAGAACATAGAGACTGGCGCTCAGTGTTTCATAATGAACATACAAATGTATTCTACCTTCTATCTTACAAATCAAACCAAGCTAGTTTAATTGCACTCATGCAGCCTCAAACCATTATAAAGCCTCTTCCATGTTGCAGTGGTTTCTTCAATGTTTAATCTATAAGACCCTTTCCTTCTCAATCCCAACATCAATAACAACCATCTAAGCAAAAGCAATTGATTTTAGTCTCATCTGAAAAAATCAATTGCTTCCAATATGCAGCAATCCAATTTTCTTGAGATTTGGCAAAATCTACTTAAATAATGTTTTGTGAAAAAAGATAATTTTTTCTTCACACAAGCCTTCAAACTTGCAAAATTCAATGCATGTTGCATTGTTTGGACGCTCATTTCATTGTCAAATTAATGCCTAACTAATTTGTATGCTTTTGTAGCACAATTAAATCCTTTGTTTATCATTGCTCTCATTTATGCCCTCCTCAAGTGGTCTAAAATTACAATTGATTTTCCTCATATAGATAGTTTAGAACAAAAAAGACTTTTCTTTTGGATTTTCTTGACACGAGATTGACTAATAACAAACCATTTGGCTACTTTCTTTGTGATTCACCCATTTTGTAGCAATGATACCACATTGTTTTGCTTTTCAAAAAACAATGACCTTATAATGATATGGAACAATTAAAAGTGCAATATTCTTTCAAAAAAGGAGAAGAAACACTCTTTCTTACCTACAACACTCATTGCTAAATTTAAGTTCTCCTATGTCTTGTCAACATAAAGAGAAGATGGAGATACACACATGCAAGATCAAAATTGAGTTAGTGAGTGACTCTCTTTTGAAATGAAATATCTCAAATACCTTTGCAGATTTTTCAGTAACCCTTAAAGGACCAAGCTACTATGATACATACTATGTGTGCTGCTATATAACTGGCATTTGCTACCAACAAAAAAGTTTTAATTTGGGATCTTGACTACCTCACTAGAACAGCATTGATCTATATTCTAACTTCTTTGTTGATCTCAAACGTAATAAAGGTGTGGATGCACTCCAAATACAAGAAAAATACTCCGTATTGTATTGGTTGCAAAGTGCTGCTCAGTCATTTGAGGGTTACAGTTTTCATGTATTAGCAGGTGCTTGGAATTGGATACCTTTAATCTACCCTTAATGACACCTAAAGATCTTTACTAATGCATAAATGACAAATTATATTGGGAAAATCACAAATAGGGGCATGAAAACGTAAAATATTACAAATAGGGGCACAATTTCAAAATAATTACAAATAGGGACACAATTTCAAAAAAAGTTGGTTTTTTTTTGTAAATTTCATTTGGTTGGGCATTGGTTGATTTAGATATATCACATTAAATGTTTGCTAATTTCCAAGAAATTTAAAGATCTCTCCAAACCAAGCCTAAATAAAGAAATTTTAGTAAAGGGGATGACAATTTTTGAAGACTTTTAAACTTTTTTGAAGTTAGCTAACATTAAATGTGATGTATCAAAATTAACCAATGTCCAAACCAAAAGAAATTTACAAAAAATTACAATTTTTTTGAAATTGTGCCTCTATTTGTAATTATTTTGAAACTACGCCCCTATTTGTAATATTTTATGTTTTCATGCCCCTATTTGTAATTTCCTCAATTATATTAAGTAATATTAAACACTGAGTCACTATATATGTCTCCAAATTTCTACTTTTGAATTATTGTTTATGGACTTTGAACTTTCTACGATTAGTTAGATATGGCATTACAAACCCAATTAGTAAAATTAGATTTCAGGTAATTCATTTAAGTATTTGAATTTTTACACTCTTTCTCATTAATCTTGAAAATGTTTAGGATTCTTATTTCTCCAATCATACACTACAATAGCTCATAAATACTTGCTCCCTACATATTTCTTTAATGATTTTTCTCTTAGCCAAAAGAATCCTAAACAAAACAATGATTGAATACTTTCTAAAATGTTTTTTCATTTCATCATTTCTCACATCTTTAATAATTCTTGCAAACATACAAATTAGAAAGGCAGTATCAAGTATGTTAATATGCTGTAATCTATATTAATAATAGGCTTGGTTTCATTAGTTGGGTAGTTGGGTGTTTGTAATAGAATAAAATCTCTATTAGTTGGATAGTTGGGTGTTGCTCCAAGAAGACTAAATGGCGGTTATGTGGTTGTTATTCTTATTTCTATGGTTATGTGGTGGTTATGGTCATCCTTGGGGATGGGGTATACACGGGAATAGGGGATGGACTCCTAGAAAAGGAGGCAAAACACGTAGGTAGGCATAGTACAAGTAAGCTCATTGTAACGGAAAGGAGAAGAAGCCTGAAGAAGGTGATTATGAGGAAGGTCATGTTAATATTTTTGCAAAGACCCCCTCCCGTGATGGCCCTCCACCGGAACGGCAGGTACAAGAGTCCACTAGTCTGCTCATAATGTACAAGCTACGACCTCATAAAGGCCAATACTTCAATAGTAGTAATTTAATTAAATTAAAAAACTGAATTGGATGAAAATTTCCTTATCTAATGCTTGAATTCACTATCAAACCTTATTTGTTTCACCAAGTAATTTTTGATGAAAACTACACAAATTTGTTAAATTCTCTTTGTTTTTCCAGATTTTGCAAGGTCCATTGATGTATGATGGGCTTTTATCTTTGTTTTCTAGTGACACATAAAGACTTCTAATTGATTGAAAGTTAGAGGCACTTCATACTAAGGTAGGAGGCTCATAAACCGACCATCTAAGGGCTGAAACTGAATTTTGGGGGAGGTGTAACTTCTTGAAATTGTTTTTAGTAAATTTTATTTGAAAGATAAGAGGAATTGGCATCTAATCCAATTTTTTCATATTTTTTGGAGCTCTGTGGAATTAGTTATGAAATTTTGAAGTGGAAAGGCCATAGGGCCCTAAAACTGCCCACCTCCTTAAATGCACATTCATTGTAGAGTACCCAAAAGAAAGAGTACATAAATCCCTCTCATGGCATCCATAAAAGTTGGTATAACAAAGAATATATTTGGCATTTTATCCTCATATTTTTTGTATGTGAACCTTGTGCAATCATAATCAAGCATACCAAATTTCAGTTACTAAAAACCAAAATCTTATTTTTGGTAAATTGTTTTGTGTCAAAATCATGGTTTTACAAGAAAATAGATTAAAAAACAATGGTGATGAATTTTTGAGATTTGGTTGCATGGATATGTAGGAGATATCCATATGCACATCCTTTTTTCAAACAAACATTTCCAAAAAAAATTGAAACTTTTTCCATATAGATTTTGATGTTATGGTGATTATGACCAAATTTAGTAAATTATATAATTCTTTATAGAAACTAGTTTTTGTTATTTAACTCATACATTGTCATTAAGTTTGTACCTTTAAACATGATGATATGTATATTTTGCCAAAAACTAATTTATTTGTAGCACAAACTTCTTTGAATCCTATAGAAGAGGCTTTTGTACTCTTTCTTTAGGGTACTGTACATTATTGAAAGGCTATGAATAAGAACATATATTGACAAAATTCGTTTAGGGAGGTAAGTGGCTTTAATGCCTAACGGAGTTTGAACCTCCTACCTTATGTCTCATGTCCCAACCACTCAAGCTCAAAGTTGATTTCAATTTTATTGAGTAGTGAAGGGCAAAATGAAATTCCAAAAATAACTAGGAATTTCATGTAAAAAATAGTTGTAAGTTGGCTACCAAGTTGGGCTTCCATTTTTTTTATTACATTGAATTCTTGCAACAATGACTTATTTTCTTGGTACACGAGTATTTCCAAAACTCTGTTATCAAGTAGACATTTCTAAAAAAAATTGGAGCTTGAAAAATGAGACATAGTGTGAAATTATAAGTCCTGATTGTGACCTCCAACTAATCAATTCTGTAGATAATATTTTTTTGGAACTTGATATGAACCACTTTTTAACCTCTAAAATTCTTTTGTGTTTAGAGGCCCAAAACCGCTTCAAAATACTAATCTCCACACCAGGGTCAAAATCTTCATTGAAATTTACTTCTTAACAAATCCAACCATAGGATCCTTTGGTTGACTTGCACAAGTACATTGTCTCAAAATTTCAAAATGAATATTCCCACTAATTGCAAGATCAATGTGCCTAAACTTCAAAATGTAAGCTTTTTTTCCGAAAGGTGAAATATTATTTTTTAAATTTTTTAAAGAAAAACTCGTATATTGTATTTCATGTGCAATTTTGACAATATGTTGGAAAACGGGTTGAAAGCATATATAAAAAAATTTGACCAAAAAAAATTTTGGATTCATTTTTACAAAAATTGTGAAGTGAAAGGTATTGATGAATGAAAGATATAACTAATATGCTAATAAGTTTTAGAAGAATTTGAAAATTGTTAATTCTAATGGTAAAAATGCTCTAACAGACAATTAGTAATTTTCATTTTTATTTAAAAATTTTCAAAATTGAGAGTAAAAAATAACTTTATATGTTTTTTCTACCGTCTTCCTATTTTCATTGCCCGCTGTTCCAATGGAGATCTTTCCATCATGTAGATACCCGTTATTTATTTATGTTTGTGTTGATTTTAATAAATCAACAATTATGGCAAAAGAGGTGGTCATGGTGAGAATTACGGTTTGGTGACACCGCAGCGGCCATAGATTCCAATGCACTGCGCCGTCTTGTCACATGCATAGCTCAGGGGGATAGGTAGCAGGTTGACTGGGCCAATTTCTTACCTCACTAGCTGCTAAGCTGTGAGCCGCCATCACTACTCAATGAATCCGATGGGATTTGAACTCGGACTAGCAAACTACCAGAGACAACCACTTCTCCAGCCAACCAAATCCACAATTTGACGATTAAAGACAAGTGTTTGACGCTATTATATATCCGCAAGGGCACATGGCTACTTTACGGTGGTGTTTATTTTGTAACTTAATCATTTTTATATGTTTATCTAGATGTTTTAGAAGGCATATTTTGCCTTTGTTTGAATAGAAAACACTAAGGATACGGAAGTGAATGGGAAATGTGTGAAAAGAAAAGGAGGTTGACATTTATGATGGAATTAAAGTAGAGAGGGGCATGGGCTGATGTGCTATACCTCCTTACTTTAGATAGGGTCAAAATTAAAGAAGAGAGATTCTTTGGTAATTGAAAGTTAGTGTATAAATATTGGTGAGAAAAGGAAAAGAAATCCCAAAATTTTGATGTGAGAGAACTTTTTGTATATATATAAATTTGAATTGAAACTTAAAGAAGTTGTTCCTTGTGTGATTACCTTTCTAAAATGAATTTGCAAGTTTGATTTGGAGTTGTAATGCAAAAGTTATGAGTGTTTGAATTTTGGAGTCAAAAAATCAAACTATGAAGAAAGGCTGAGACTTTGACAAGCCATAGCTTATGATATGTATATCATTTTGCAACAAGATTTGGAGAAATAATTTATCTTAGTCTTAGCTCTTTAGAATGTCCTTAAATTTGAGATTTGAAGCTTAAAAGAGAAAGTCATGGACGTATGAAGGATTAGAGGTGGCTGTTCTTTTGTTATGAGAAAATCAAAACTTTGAAGAGCTACAATTTTTGAAAAATATGAATTTTTCTTCTCAAAATGTTAGAAGTAATAGTTTGTTGTCATAGCTTTTTGAATTGTCTTTAATCATTTCATTTGGAATCTTATTGAAAAAGTTATAGTGTATAAAAGTTGGGAGTTTGGATGCTCTCTAAAAAAATTAAGACCCACACTTTGATTAATTAGAACTTACGGACAGAATTTTATTTTGAAGTGAAAATTTTACAAATTGTAGTCAGCGGTATCATCTTTTCAAATTGATATCACATTTCTATAAGTGATGTATAAAACAAAAGTTATAGAGGTTTATGGAGGCAGTGTTTAGTTTGCAAGGAGGAAGAAAAGCTTCTATTTTGAACCCGCATAACATTTGGAGAATAGCTTAGATTAAGTTGAAATTTGGAAGGATGTTAAAAAGTCAGAAGATCTTTCTAAATTGCTATTACACTTAAAATTTGGATTCTTGGGACATCTATGGCACTAGATAGAAAGTTGCAGCCTTTCTAGGACTCGTTATTTGTGATTTTTTCCATTGTTTTTATTAAAACATGAAGACTTGAAGATATTAAGATTTGAAGATCTGAAGATATGAAGATTTCAAAAAAAATGTTTTGGGTTTATTTTTTGTGTATGTGTGAGATGTGATTTTGTTATTTTTAGCCAGTTTTGGAAGTTCGTTTATCAATTCATTTCCATTTTGTTTTGTAAACCTTGTTGCAGGTAGTTTGAATTAAACTAAACTTAATCCCATTTATTGTTGTGGTGACGAAATGGGATTGATCACCCACATGATCGAAACTTGTTCTGTTCTCACGATTTGGAATTTTGGCCAGCAAAACGTGAATTTGAATTTAGGATCCCGTCATACGAACAGCAACTCGTGTCTGCTATCCCAATCTATCCGTTCCGTATCCAGTGGGTTCTTATACCTATCTTGACCATCATACCCCTAGAGCCAACCACAGAATAGGCCAATGGAAGACTGAAGACTGAAGATCTGAAGAGTGAAGATAAAAACCGAATACAATTTTAATCAGCAACGCACAATCGCAGCAAGACACCCTGCGTGTTCCCAATGCGCGCTTCTCTTAACCCGACGCCGCAAATTAAAATCCCTTTTAACTCTTACTTCATTATTTGGAATTGAGTGATTCAACTTTTTTTGAGTAGGTTTCAATCTATAAAAGTTTATAAAAATTTTAAAAAAAAATTAGAATGTAATTTTTGCTGCCCGGTTTGACATTGAAATTGAAAAAACCTTAAAACTTTTACATTATTTAACGGAATGACATGAAATAAAACTTCACGTATAGATAATGATGAGTAGCATCCATCCTAAAAATTTGATGAAAATTTTCCAAATTATAAAGTCAATAAAACCTGCCCGAGTTCTCATAAAGCCCAAAGTGGGCTTCTTGGACCTTTAGGGGTTAATAAGGGTTAACATACACAGTGTAGGACAAACAAGTGATCCATCTCCTAAATTCAAATCCAACACCAAGTTTTTGTGATGGTGTTGAAGTTTGGTTGCATTGGTTAACCCCCATTGTCGACTGTTCTCAAATAAGATGGGAATCGGGGACAAAAGCGTCTGCTCAGGCAATGAGGAAGATTGGCCATAGTGGATATTGGTCATGAGTTTTTATTTATTTAAAAAAAATCGAACAAATAGATTCTGATTAAGACACTGGCACCTATTGAGCCAGTAAGCGGGAGCCACCATGGCTAAACTTATAGCGTTGAAAGGGGGTGCAACCAACTGTCCCCCTCCAGAAATTCAATCTGACTCATCTGACTCAGGACTGCAGCAATCAGCATCCGCTGCAAATCAATCGACGGTCAGAATCAGTGTTCACCAATGTGGCTAAATTTAACAAACACTCCTCCCAAATAATCATGGCTACAAAAAAATACAACCCCTATAAGAGTGTGAATTCTACATTTTCGAGGTCTAAGCACGTTTAGGAGAAGGTACAAGCACATTTAGCAGAGGGTTTTAGCAAATTGATATAATTAAGATAATCGGATTTGAGATTATTGGTCAAACTGATCGAATGGTCCACAATGGAAGCATGGCGATGGAGACTTGGAATTGGCCTTTGTACGCTTTGAAACTATCCTTACTACTCCAACAAATCTGTACGTGTCAACATTAGGGGTTTAAGGGGTATATGACAGGACTTTGCACAAGAAGATTCAAAAGTTGTTGTTCAGGTTGTAACTCAAGCCTAAATTTCTGGGTACCAATCACTTCTCAGACGACGCCGTCTTCTACTAAAGTAGGCATACCCATAAGCGTGGAAATAAGGGTTTTGGAGTGGGTAAAATAATTGAACAAATTTGAAAAATACTGTAACTTAGGAAATGGAAACCAAAAATATTGGCATCAATTTCAAGGTTTCAACTACAAGCATTTGTTCACAAAGAATTTTCAAAATTCAAAATCACTGAAATTGTTGGGACTATGTGTAAGAGAAGCTAATCACAAGGCTTGCTGGTTCTCAAGTAGTGAGATGGGTACTCAAAAACGTCAAGGAATCACCCACAACCATCACTTAAGTATCCATAAGCACCCTGGCATTGTCAGTGACGCCCATGGGGACGTCATGCCCATGGGTGCGGCTACCTTATAGGTTTTCTGAAAATCTTGGGAAAAGGGTTGAATTTTGGGTGTCTTCAAAATCTTTGTAGTGTTGGCTCTTCCTTACAAAACGCATGCAGCAACATGGATGTAAGGGCTGCTTCACAATAATGGCCGATCAAGTTGAGAACAATGGGATTAAGTGTCCAAACTTTTTGAAAGAAGCCAAAGAAATGACTTGAGAATAGGTAATTAAATTATATTATTTTTAAAACATTTGAGCGGTCCCAAGCCTCCAAAGGTTAAGTTCAAAATCCAAGCTCTTAGTAATGAATTTCCACAGCCTCTTGACTTGAATGGCTACAATGTGAAGCACTAAAGCCTCCAAAGGCCATACTCAAAGTCCAAAACTATAACACTTATCAAGATTTTCAATCTAATGATCAAGATCCTATCTTTTTTTATTATTTTAAGAAAACAAATTGACGACCTCTTGACAAAAGTTTGGATTTCCATTTTTGCTCAACCCAAACTTCTTTCAAGAGGCCATTGCTTTGGCCAAAAAAGTGATGTCATGTAGGTAGTTTAACCCTTTAGTTACCAATTGACCACTTTTGGGTTGATTTTGGTACTACTAGGTTCTTGTCATCTTTCTTCTATTTAATTTGCAAAAACACGTAACATAACAAAGTTGGGCCATCAACTTGTGCTCCTATTGGAACAAATTTCAAAGCAAGGCATAAAGAAACACGGTAGCTATGTGTGCTTTACATACAAAGCTAGGACTCTCATATGGGCAAATGAAATATTAATTCACTGCAACCGTGACATGGCCTCAAAGCCCACACATTGCATCCAAAGTATCATGTGCTAGCTCTCTAGTAGTTGTGCAAAAGATGCATGGTTTATTTAGAAGTTCTACTTGTGGCTGTATTTCAGCTACAACATTGCGTACTCCATGAAATCTTAGGCTCCAAAGGTTTGCAATGCTAAATGTGGAACCTTGTGCCTCAAATGACACCCAATGTATATGATATTGACCAATCGGATTTTGTGGAAACATGTTCCATGCATGATGTATTCAACCATATATGTGTGGCCACATTTGTATTCTTCCAATGCTCAATTTCACAAATCATGCCATAAAATGCGTAGATTGACTTGAATTTTGTAGTTTTTTTAGAAGTGCAATAACCTTGAATGGGGCAATAGCCTCCACAAATTTCACCAATATCAAAAGTATCAATTGCACGATTGACACTAATTAGTTAGAGTGTCTCATGTTTTTGTACAACAAGTTTTTTTGGATCATCAAGCTTCTCACAATCCTCACGTGGAATTGTTCCAATAGATCAAACTTTTTTTTATATGTTCATATCACCAAAGTTTATAGCTTTGATATGTCCAATCCGATTTGATTTTAGAATCACAAATTTTGTCCTTGAATGTGTTTTACAGATCGTATAGTGAAAATTTGAGGTGCTTTCCAAATAGTTGATGGTCACTAAAGGGTTAAAGGCAATAGAATTTGGATTTTGGCCCCTAGTGTGAAGTATTGAGGGACCAAAGTCTTAATTTCTTGCAATTTGATTAGTGAAAATTGACTTCCTCTTAACTTTTGGACATAGAGTGAAGTGGCCCTAAGGCATTTTTCTAAGTTTCTCTCTAGAAACATCTTTTTTCTACTTACTTATAAATGTTTCTAGCTTGAATGGAAAGGTGGTTTCTAGCTTGAGCAAAAGGTCAATGGTTTCTAGCTTGAGCGGAAAGGTGGTTTCTAGTTGTTACTCTAATGCTTGTTGCTCCATAACCAAATAAGGTAGATTTACCCAATCCCAACCATGTACCTGATGTCGTCACTATGTACCAATAGTGGTCATTTTAGAATTGAAATCTAGGTAAGTCATAGATATCTCATCATTTGTGTCACCTCAGACCATCTCCACCCAGCCCGTTGGCCTAGTTTGTAGCACCAGTTAGGCAGGTTGAGGAGACCTTGACCTCCTTCGCCTGGCATCAGCAGCACCAAACCATTGGCTGATAGAGTTTAGCCCTAACATTTTCCTCTCCAATGGCAAGCGGAGAAGGAAATTATTGGGACTAAATTCCAATTGTAAACTGCCATTTTTCACTTGCTTATTTGTCAAAATCTTTAGAGTGAATTTGGGTGATTGCAAGAATGACCTATACTACATTTTGTCCCCCTCACCTTGTGTGGCTTGTTTTTTGCTTGTAACTTTTGCAAAAGAAGTCATATTGACTTGTCCTTTTAGAGTAATGTGAACATGCAAGTTATTAACGTTCAATGATTTTTTGGTGTTTTTAAAATTATTTTGCTATTTTTAAGCAGCCCCCGAGTGGGTGCCTACCTTGGCCATTTTGGGGGTTTTTAGTACTATTTTGGGTCCAAAAAAGCTTTTCTAGGGCTATAAATCAAGGATGTTGTTTATGGAGCATGCTTACACGCATTTATAGAAGGGTTTTGCAAAATTATAAATTCCATGGCATCTACATTGTCTCAAAGAGGGCATCCTATCTACCTTCACTGGCAAAATATGAAGAAATTCCTCAGCAAAGCAATTGTACCATGTGAATGTGTTTAATGGGCTCTCAAAAGGCCAATTTTTTTTTTTTGAATTATTTTACTATTTTCTAAAAGGCAAGAAAGAAATTGGCTTTTTAAGGTGATTTTGTTTTGCGCATAACTTTTAGAATAAAAAATTTCTAGGTCTAAATTTTTACAAGTATGCTATTTTAAGTTCTTTACAAATTGTCCATATTTTATATTATTTAAAAAAATTATTATTCCAAAAGCTTGGTAGTATTATTAGTACTACCAGTACTAAGGGTGTTTGAGACAAAACAGAGAGGTCATTCTTGCAACTACCCATCTGCCAAAACTTACATTGTCATTTGTTGAAATAGAGAAAATTTGTTATGGGGAGGAGAGTTCATTGAGCAGACTAAGGCAATGGATCAAAATTGGTGCGGGGCAGCAGCTCTAGGATATGGTCTGGGTGGGTTCTATGAGCTACCCTGCCACTCCAGTCTGCCTTCCCATCCATCTGCTTGCCAGGTTGCAAAGCTCGGCCTAGCAACTAGGGTGGAGATGCTCTTAGAATTTGCATATTGTAAATTACTAACTTAGAGCTTCTCTACTCTTCCCCTCCAAACAAAACACTCCAAACGGGCTATGTAGTGCCACTTTTCGTTTCCATGGAGCAGCTCCTGGCTTAAGATCCACCCTTCCTCGCCATATACGGACACCAAATGTCCATGTAGGCCCGTGCTAGAATTACAAAACCCATATTGTCCGTTTGCGCCAAGATTTCTGCTCCAACACCTCTTGGGCCTTCAGATTCCTGACTTGCATGTTGCTCCAACCGCTCTATGCCAAGCGAATCGTCCTACAATCAAACTTGCCATATTTGAAGAAGACGCTGGAATTTGGTGCCTCAAAGGGAGAGTTGACGAGGCTTACAAAATTTCTCTGTTTGGCGAGTCTCCGGTGGACCACAAAAAAGAGCCACAGCGAGCCCGGGCCCAATATTTCCTAGTTTGAAACGCCAGGTTGGAAATGCTCTTCTAAGTTATAACTTAAAGTAGACATATCCATACCCAACCCTTTAAGAGGGCCTCCCCATTTCCGACCATATGTACCCATGGTGAACATTTCAGAACTGAAATGTACATCTTGGGTACATTGATGGTCGGCCAAGCGGAAGGGTCGGATTTGGGTGTGTCTACCTTAGTGTCGACGTTCACAAGCCGGAAGCCAGAAGGTGTTTCCACGTGGTTTTCATGGAATCTTTATGGAATCTTCATGAAATCTCCCTGCAACAGGAGGGTCAGCTTTCTTTCATTCTTTTCCTCTTTATTTGTGCAAAAAAACATTGGCTTCTGTATTTTTGAGGGCAAACATCACACAGTATCTGTCAAAGTTGGCAAATTCTTGTAAATGTGACTGGCCGAACAACTAAAAAAAGAAAGAAAGAAAAAGAAAAGACAGGAAGATTCTCTCGTTCACAAATTAAAGTTTCATCAATCATTCCGTGTGATAAGGAGTTATCAAGGATTAGGTTTATTTTGTCAAAAAAATCACAAAGGTGTTAACATTAACAATTTGCTAACATTCTCACACTAGTAGAAGTACGTGCATAAATAATTGGTCCACAACAACTATAAATGTTCCTAATGATTGACTGGGTAACAATCAATGTGAACATTTACAACCTTTGTGGAAACAGTGGTTGAGGAAATGCTTTTTCACTGGTGACATCACAATTTGCTGCCATTTATTCTTTGATAAATTCCTTTGTGTAAAGCTTTATTTTAAATTGGATGCATGCTATGCAATGGAAAGCTTTCAAAAAAAAAAAAATTAATGGTATGTTACTTGCCCCATTTCGAACCGAACCTCAATGTTAAATACACCTCACAACAAGCTGTAAACCAATAGTGACCTTTTGGTGCAAGTCAGATTTAATTTACCAAATTTAACCAAGTTCTCAATAAACAAAAGATTTTAAAGCACAAGCTCCTTGCTTGAAATCATGCCAATCAAGATTGTCAACTCATCTTTTGCTAACTAAACACATTCCATGCATAAGAATCATTTGGTACTTCTTTTTGGGACCGACTAGGTGGACGCCCCCCGGTTGCTATGCGGACACCCCATAGCCAAATCTATTAAACTTTAGATTATTATTATGCTAAAATATGAAATAAATCAAAGCAATACTTTAGCGTACATTTGCATTTACAAGAGTTGCAAAAACTCAACAAATTTGCCTCATCTGTGACACGGTTAGGAGTTAAACCAGTTGTTCCCTTCATTTTTTGGTTTGACTCTTGACCCTCTCACAAATGAGACATATTTGTTTTATGTTTGGAGCGCTTGTAAACACAAATGCATGCTAAACTATTGCTTTGGTTTTATTTCATATTTCAACGTAATAATAATCTCAAATTTAATAAATTTGGCTATGGGGGTGTCCGCGTAGCAATGGGGAGGTGTCCACCTAGTCGGTCCCTTCTTTTTTTGCTCTTTACTAAATTCAAACACTCTCTAACAATGTTGACAAACAGCAAGGGACTGATTGAGTGACTCACTACTCAATAGCGCTACCAGGCGTTGCCCACCCTCCAAATGAAATGGTGTGGAATATTTCACACCCATCTTTAGTTATGGAAACACTTGGCTGAATTTGTCAAAGAGTTTATGAAAAAGAGGCTCAGTTTAGTGCACACACGTCAATGTGAGAGCCAACCATGTCAGAAAAATTTAAATTTTAAATTTTAAAAAAAAAAATGTTGTCAAGATAAAGTTCGTGGATGATATCTGAAGAAAAGGCAGTATCTCTTCAAGCTACTGAATATTATGGAGTAGTCTGCCACCAGTCGGTGCTATTACAAATTTTCCGACTGTAACAGTATTTTAAATTTTATTTCGACATAAAATACAAATGGGGTTTCTCCAAATGGAATCGGAGTTTCTAACATAAATCTAATTTAGATTTCTGCACTGATTGACTCTTGAGGAGTGATTTACTGCAGCGAAGGAAGCCACTTGGGTTCCGTACACTAAGCTTAACTTAATCAGGGCCGCTTTACATATGGGGCCGGGCCAATTTGGCTTGGGGCCGGTCTCAAATTTTAGCCCATATTTTGCTTAACCTTAGACAGCTCACGGATGTTTTCCAGTATTTCAGAGTGTGCTCTTGGATGAACAAAATGGCAACATCTTGATAAGTTACATCATTTTTTTATAATTTGTAACCGTACAAATTCAAACGAGATATGTTAGAGATCACATAGGAAAATAAAACACAACAACATCACTTATGGATTGAAAAATTATAACATTTGATGAAGAGGGTGTTAAAAATGTGAAAGTGATTTGAAGTTTTTCAATCCTCTTTTCACATCTCAAATTTAAAATTGAGGATGTCAAAAAAAATATGAGTATGTAAAGTACAACATGTGTAACCCTAATCAATTTACGGCTTCTTAAAATCTACTCTACAACTTTTTAAACTAAATTTCTAATGTGATTGTTTCTCCAAGTCCTAGTGTACTTGAGGCTCATCTCCAAGAGCTCTCAACACTAGAAAGTGAAGATTTGCAATGGACACCCTTGCACAAAATCTTGAATAGACAAATCATAGTTATTCATTTTCAAAATTGGATTTTTGAAACTAAAACAAGACTTTAATAAGAACAATTTAAAAAAACAACCACTTAAATCAATCTTCAATAAAAGTCAAAAAATTTCAAATTAAAATGCACAGCGGCCACATTCCGTCCCCTTGGGCGGTCTAGGATTAAGGCTGGCCTCCACTACTAAATATAACAAGATTATTGTGGGGGGTCAATTGGCTCATATGTGAAGGTTTTAAGGCCAAGGAATTGGGCCAATTCAATAAAGTTAAGCCACTTTTACACTAGAGGTGAGAAGTTGTGACAAAATTCTCTTATGGGCCATGGCTTGTTTTCAAAAAGCTAGCCTTTGGAGATAGTAGCTTCTTGTTGCAAGATAAAGTGAGAATAGGCCACAATATTTTTTAAATGAATTAGTTCCTTTATTTTATACTTTATACTTTTTATTTTTTAAATAGAAACAATGACATGATGATAGACACCAAAAAAATAGAATTGGGCAAAGGGGGATGTTGCCAAAATGTGCATGAACCCTAAACATGAAGTTTGAAACAAACTCTTAAATTTTTGTTTACATTATCAAGGTATGTTATTCCAATTGCCTTCATTTATTTTCTTTTTATCAACCACAAAACAATTATATTATTTTTTGCCTATTAATTAGTTCTTCCAAAAATCAAGTTTTATGTAGATAATATCTAGCAAAATAAATACTATGAGTTATAGATCATCAAGAGTATCTTGCATAAAAGATGATAGAAAAAAAATTAACATATCAACATATGCAAGGTTTACATAAAGACTTCATGAGAAGCATAGAAGGAAAAAATGATTTGCAAATAGACACAAAATATACAAGCCTAGTGTTTTTTGTACACATAAGAACTAGTTTAGCAAGTTAAAAACCCCATGCCCCCCATGCCCTGGCTTCTCTCGTGCCTCGCAGCTTTTGGTATAACTGCTGATGCTATTGGAGAAAAAATAATATTTTATGAAAAAAATATTTTTTTAATGAAACTTGACATTGGCCCTAAGGCCAAAAATGGGCCTCCCATTTTGGGTGCACCAAATTCAGTGAGCTCGGGCCATGTCAGATCTTGTTTTTGTTAAATAAAATATTCATTTCACCAAATTGGCCTTTACTTTAGGTGGAAAGGGGTTGGGGCTGATTTTAGCCTTTTGTCCAATCACAAGTGAAGATTCTTAACCTCTGACACAGTGAATTGGCCTTGCCCCCATATGTAAAGCGGCCCTTAGTACCGGACTGAAGGCTCAAGGTTGGAAGTCCGAACTCTGACCCTCCCCCCTCCAATTGGAGATGACTATTTGTTTGAAATGACTAAATGAAGTTCTTTTATGTATATGGAGGTACTCTTTAAAAACATAGCTAATATCTCAAACTTTGTCTGTGCTTCCAAAAATGAGCTTCACCATACTAGTAATTGAAAATGCATAAATATTTGGGCTACAAGGTTTTGTATAATTGGCAGTTTGTGCTTTGTCATATGCTACTCTAATAACTTTGTGAAGATGTAATGACCATAGCACCATTAGAAAGTAGCATTTGTCTAAAATACCATACACAAATATAAAAAAATGAAAATGAAAATATATATTGGAATTCAAGCAAGCTTTTGCAATTAATCCCTAAATGGCCCTAGGGCTATGGATGTACGGGGTCGTATCAGTCAAATATTGTCTTCACCAAATTTCAAGAAGTGCAAAATAGCATTAGGGATTAAAGCATTGTGTGATTGTGGTTGATAATTAAGGGTTTCACAATAGAGATTGAAGCATTATGTGATCATGATTGATATGTATTAAACTCTTACATACGGCCAAAAAGGGCCTTTGGGACGTTCAAGGGTTAAAAATGTTGGACAAATTAATACAAATTTTGGAACTTCAAGGCAAAAAAATCATTGCTTACGTCTTTGAGCTTAGATGTTGTTGCCCATCATAGTTTCATTGGCTAAATTGGAGGTACCCTTGTCTTAGATTATTTAAACTTTTATAAAGTCTCTTCGAGAGAAAGGTGATTTTCCATTGCATGCTCACATGAAGCATAAAAAAAATCCTAACATTTTAAAATGGGGAAATTACAAATAGGGGCAAAAATATGAATAATATTACAATATGGGCACAATTTTAAAATATTTACAAATAGGGGCATAGTTTCAATTATATTCTTTGTAAATTCTTGTAAATTTTGATTTGAACATTGGTTGATTTAAACACATTACATTAAATGTTAGTTAACCTCCAAAAGACTTAAAGGCCTATCCAAATCAAGCTTGAATAAAAAAAAATTAGTAAAAGGATTTTGAAAATTTACTCCTATTTGTAATTATTTTGAAATTGGATCCTATCTATAATATTGTTCATTTTTGTGCCCCTATTTTTAATTTCCCCTTATAAAATTGAATTGAATGGATAAACACAAATTTTCATTTAGAAATACTTCAGAGCCTATAATGACTCAAAGTTGATGTTATTAGTAAGATAATGAAAATTCCTATAGACAACAAGAATTCCATTCAAAAAAAATAATCGAGAATCAACTATCAATGATTATATTTTGGCCTACTGGTATAAGTGCACACAAACGAATAAGCAACTAATGAAAGAAGAGACTCAAGCATTCCACCCGAATCTTTTCGATATTCCAACTTAGGCATCCAAAACTCACATACTCTAGGTGGACTTTCATGATGACCTTAAAATTAGGAAACCCAGAAGCAACAAGCAATATTATACCAAAAATTGCTTGCTGTTTTTAGGTATTTCAATTCCCGGGCCATTACGAAAGTAAGGTAAGAACACCCATAAGCGTGAGTTTAAGCATTATAGGGTATATACCTTGATTGAACAAGCTTGAAAATAATATTGCTAGATTAGTAAGAAGGAATGAAAAATATTGGGATCAATTTCAAAGTCCCAATTGTAGACATTTGTTCACAAAGATTTTTCAAAGTCCAAAATCACTGAAAATCCATGGCAGTGAGTAGGAGATGCTAAAAACAACATGATGGGGTCCTCTAAACTGTCATGCAAGTCACCTACAGCCATCACTTTGTCACCCATAACTATCACTTAAGTTCCCATAACCACCAAGTTTATTAATTTCAGATGACTGATAGCTTGTGTCAAACGTAGGTCACGACCACGGGTACACTCATGGTTATGAGTGTTCTTACCTTAGACCATATATGAGATTTTGTGACATTATAACATTAGTGAATGTTTCATGAAAAGGTGATACTATAAATATCTTTGAGGTTGCAAGAGATCTAAAATTTGCTCATATTTGTTGAGTCGCTTATTGCTTTTGATTATGTAATATTGATACGAATATGAGAGAGAGTAATTTTTCCCTTACACTAGTTATCTCAACTATTGCACCTTGCACTAATGGCATTAATTCACATAAAATCAAAGAAATAGTTGAATTTTTAAGATGCACTAGTGAAATAGTTCACAATAATATAAGTTAATTTAATATAATATGAGTTACAATATCTCAATACTATTTCAAATAACTTGACTCAAGTGGTCAAAATTCCAAGGAGGTTTTGCAAATACTGAATTTAACTAAAGAGTGTGTAAAAAATGTTTCATTATAAACGTTATATATTAGGAAAGAATTTGAGTCCTCCAAAAGCCTCCTCCAAAGTCTCAAAATGTATCTCAAGATATGTACATATTGCAACAAACAAATCACCAATTCCCTATTTTTGCCCACACTTTCAGTTCAATGCAATTATGAAAGTTATATTGTTATGCCATCCTAGTTGAACAAAGCTATGGGTACAAATGCACAAAAGATCCATAAAATTATATTTTACTCTATTTGAAATAGATGAGTGAAATTCTTCAATAATGACTAGTTATTATATTTACATTTTTATGAGTGCAATGCCTTTTGTATTGTTTTGGATTGTGCATGTGGCTAAGGTTCTTCATACAAGAGAGCAATAGATATGAGTGATTTTTTTGTACTCACACTAGCATGCCTCATCTCCAAATAATAGCTTGCTTTATCAAATATTGGGGACTCTTGGAGGGCTCAAATTTTTGGTAAGTTACCAATTTGTTACTTCAAGGATCACAAAAGGTTGTAACCATAACTTTACTTGAAAAACAAGGGTAAGAAAGCATGCCAAGTTTTCATACAAATTATAAATTTTTCACCAAATTAGCGTGAAGGGATTTTGCACTATTCAAAATCTCATGATCACACCAATAGAAGTAAGGGAAAATATCAAAAATGCCCCTCAATTCTTTCAAAAAATCAAATATACCCCTTTATTAGTTGAAATATAAAAAATACCTCTAGTTTTGTTTAGGAATATCAACTATACCCCTTGTCATCTTTGGAAACATTTGATACCCTTACTTTTCTTGTGCCACTTTACTAAAAAATTGCAAGTCACATTTGTACCAAAGACATGGCAAAAAAAACATGTTGTTCAATCAATGCAATGATTTTGGCTACAATAAACTTAAATGCAAAAACCCTATATAAAGCTTGAAGAACTTGCTTGCAAGATTTGACTTACATTCAACTTGCATCTAGTTTTTGTAATTTTCATTATCATTCCAAAATTTACAAAAATTTGTACTAAAAAGGTCCAAGAAAATTAAGTATAATAGATATTTTCAAAGATAACTAGGGATATAATTCATATTACACAAAAAGATGGGTGTATTTTATATTTCAAATAACATAGGGATATATTTGATATTTTGAAAGAACTGAGGAACATTTTAATATTTTCCCTTGAGGTAACTTGTGTACTTACGACCAGTCCATTCCGTAGGGTTTCAATGAGGGAATAGAGGATGTGAGATATTTGAGAAGGTGATATTATGGAGGGAGTGAGATTCCAGCAGGGGCAGTAATAAATGGACCAAATCATGGCAGCCTCAAGCAGGATACCTCTCACGTGAGGACTTGGAAATACCGGCCCAGAGAAATCATCCAAGATCTCGGCCTGCCTGATTCAGCACGGCCTCTCACTTGACGGAATGCCGTGTTTTCTCTGAAGTTTCAATGGAAAATAAGTTATGTGAAGTTCATCTTTCATAAGCCATAGTGGAAGACATCATAAACCAAATTTTTTTTGGGCAAATATGTTAAATAGTTGCTGACTTTGAATGCCAATAATTTTTGTTGACAAAAGACAACCTCAAATTGTTATTGTAAATTTTATCCTAAGACCTTCTTGCATATACAGTAGTTACAAAGAGTTTTAATTGTTATGAACAACTCATATGGTTGTTAGGTCTTTGTTACTTTATGTTGTCTTATATCGTACCAATCCATTATGGTGAAGATTTATATATTAATTTTGTGTTTCCTGTCATGAGGACTTCTCGTGGAGGTGAGCTTTTGAACGTCGCCCTACACCTACCAGAAGTTTGCCATTTTAAGTAACCATGAATTTGCACCCAAAAAAAAACACTAGGTAGAAAAAAGAAAACAGACAAAGAAAGAAAAATGCAAAAAAATCTTAGGCCTTTGGAAACTTTGTAGCTTGAGACATCAAACAAACTCTCAGAGAACCTCCGGATTGGAGAACTTAGTTGTTTTCATGATGAAAATGTTTCAACTAAGGGCCATATAAATACTTGGTTTAAGCATGGAGAAATACGCTTGTTTGTGGTCTCCTCACTTGGTTGAAAAATTACACTAATTTTGCTACCGTGGTGCCCCCGTTTTGTAGATTCAATATTTTGTTGTACTGAGGTAGGGCGCTCTAAAAGCAACCTTTTAAGAGCTGATTGCATTTGAGGGGAAGTTAAACTCCTTGAAACAATTTTCAGTAAATTTTGGTAGGAAGAAAAATGGAATTGGCATCTAATCCAAGTTGTTTCATGTTTTTTAAACCTTTCTAGAATGAGCTATGAATTTTTGAAGTTTAAACCCAATGGTCACTTAAAGCGACCTCCTCCTAGAATGTACATTCTGGGTACATTGGAAAAAATAAAATGTACTTCTAGTTTAGATGTTGCTTTTAGAGCCGGGTCGCTTTTAGAGCGCCCTACCTTACTTATTATTTGGTTTGGAAAGATATGTGTTATCGATGTATGTGTTTATTGGTATAACAATGATTTCTAACTCAAACCAAATTTAGTGCAACCTAGCTACCCTCTGGAATTTGTATGATTTTGATAAGACCAACAAGCTTCTCGATGTATTTTTTGAAGTGAGGATTGAAATGAAATCTTACATTACAATATGGTGTCATTTAGATGGCTTGACATGTATGGAAAAAGGTTTGACCATCAAACCTTCAAAGATTACGGAATCAAGTCCTTTGTTGTTAAGTAGAATGCTAGCAATTTCCCACGTTTGGGGTTGTTTCACTTATTATAGATCGGTAAAAACATTTGTTTATAAAAAATGTTGATGACGGCTCTTTGCCCAAACAAAAGAAAAAAAAAGTGTTTGGATATTTTCTTTAGTTATTACTAGGTCCTAGTGGTCATGCAAGTATCAACAGTGTGGGTCTTTTTGAAGAGTTTAGGAAAAGTTTCTTTTGGGTTTAATTTTGAGACTATTGACATTCTATTTTTCACCATTTAAGAAGCTCAAAGATAGAACAAAATTTAGACTCAAGAGTGGTAATGCCATATTTGTTAATTTGGGAAGAAACGTCCATTTTGGGAATAAACTAGGTTTAAGGTGATCACCCTAAACTGAGCTCTAGGTTTCAGCACCGTCTTCTTGGGTACGTGTGTCCTCACTTGAGAGGAGGAATTTGTGAGGGAAAAAATCTCAGTGGCTCAAACCGAATTTGATACCTTTAAATCTGGTGTTTAAACGGTTTAGAGAGAAAAGTTGGGTTTAAGGTGAAGTATAACTTGGGAATTTGATTTTCCCAATTTAATGAATATGGCGTTTGGTATAGAAGGAAGACACAACTAGTTGCTAGCTTGTTGTAAAACTAACTCATATGGATTCTTGCTTCGAATGTACACTTGATTAACATAATAGCTTGTATCTATTTGAGCATAGAAACAATTTTGATTTTGAGTTTTGTGGTTTGTTCAATTTGATGTTCAAAGAAAATATTCTCAAAGAATTTTGAGCTCTTTTCAATTGCCAACAAGATTAAACAAAAATAAAACAAAACAAATTTATTATAGGAAACATGGCTCAAATGCTTATGTTGGATTTAAAAATAAAATTCTTATTAATATTGATATTTTATGAGATAACATGATGTTTCTATCCTTGCTTTGAAACAAAACATAAATCCAAATATCCAATATATTACAAATATCTGTATGCATTACAATTACTTAAAACAAACTCTAAATCACACAATTATAAATTTCTATATTTATTATAGCGGTAAACTTACCATCATTGTATATTAGTCTATCATGTACTTTAAGTGTTTCTTTTTAATGATTTAGGAATTTTTTTCAAGAGAGCATTTACAACTTATTTCAAGAAGGGAGTTGGGGTGTCATATTAAACATATGCTAAAAAATTTGAAGTTTTAGACAAGGATCTTCTTTGTTTCAATGTGATTGCATGACAAGACAATTGTTGTCTAGTTTGCAGCCAATATTCTTGTGCATGACACAACAATCATTGTCCAATTCAATGCCCATAGTCCATTACACAACATAACAATTGCCTCCCAATCCATTGTCAACATTCTCTTGCATGACACCATAGTTGTTGTCCAATCATTTGTCAATATTCTATTATCTCACACAAGTTTTGTTATATAATTTGTTGCCAAACTACCCTTGTCCATTGTATTGCCAAACTATTGTTGTACAATTTGTTGCCAAACTTTTGTTATTCAATCTAATGCCAATAATCTTCTATGACAACACCTGTTGTTTTATTGCCAAATATCATTTTTGAGTTCCTTTCTTGTATTAATTTGTAAAAGCCCTATTTCCTTCATCCTTGACTAGCTTGTTCAAAACCTAACTATAAGAGTTTCTTAGATTCTAAGCACATGACACTCGAAGAATATCCCTTTGTTTTTGTATTCACGTGGTTTTATTTTGGATGAAAATTTCACTTGTATATGGATGAAAAGCAATGAAAGTAAACTTTAAAAATATCATTCAGCAAACAACGTTGTTTTTCCATTATGGAGAGAGAAGAATACTATGTCTCTTAAAGTTTAAAATGAAAAACTTCGAGCTTTGCTCAAACAATGTCAAAGACTCCTTCATATCATACCAACAAAACTCAAGAATAGAACACCACTCTTCGTAAGAAGCAAATTTTTGGATTGAGTGTCTTGATACTTGAAACCAAGGCCAACAAAACTTGAAATGAGTTGAATTCCACTATATCAAATATCGCATATGGTTGCCCCACATTAATTTCAACACATTTTGCCCTATATAAACACTTCTTGATGCTACAATAATTTTCATCACTACACTAATTCTCATCAATAATTATTGTAATAATTTTTTTTATAAAACAATAAAGACATGGCAATAACAATGATACTATAGAAATGATCCAATTCTAGGCAATAAACTATGTAAAATCCTAATTTCTAGAGGATTGCATACACTTCCAAATTGTCAAACAAAGAGTCATGAGGTATTTTGAGGGTAAAGCATCCTATATACAATTTTTGGTATACACCAAATAGTGCATTTAGATTGCCTTGACAATTAGGTTACCTTACCTTGGGAGATTTACTTCATCATGACTCACCCTTGGCCACGTACACAAGCATGCAACTCTCTTCATGCTACAATAATTACTCATTTTGTCTAAAGTTCCAACTTCCATGCCCCCTAGCTTTGGCGCTCATTGCTGACCCTAACCCTTGCTTGCTTCCTCCATTGTTTACCGCAGTGATTATTAACAAATGTTGATATAGTCTTGGTAAATATTTAAATAGTGTGAAATGTCAAGAAATTAGTATGGTGCAACTTGAATGCACTACTTGGTGTACATTAAATAGTGAATTTAGGTTGCCTTAACAATTAGATTGCCTCACCTTGAAAAGTTACCTCATGGCTCATTGCTTGAACATGTGGAGGTGCATGCAATTATCTAGATACTAGGATTTCACATGATTCACGGCGAGGAAGCCACTAATTTGTTTCTTGTCAACATCATTGTTGTTTCTAGGACTCCAAAAAATGTTTATTGGAGTCATTACTAATGAAATATATTGCAATATCAAATGTTCATATAGTGTAAAATGTCAAGAAATTAGTATGGGGCAACCTAAATGCACTATTTAGTATACTCTAAATAGTGCATTTAGGTTGCCGTAACAATTAGGTTGCCTTACTTTAACAAAGTTACCGCATGACTCACCCTTAGCCACTTGGAGGAGAATGCAACTCTCTTTTATGCTACAATAATTTCTCATTATGTCTAAAATTCTAACTTCCCTACTCCTTGACTTTGGCCATTTTTGTTAACCCCTGAGAGCCCCAACGACCACTATGTGGTTGCTCAATTTTGAAAATTGTTCATGTTTGACTCTTATTCTCTTCTTAATGGTAAAGTCAAAAGACTTGTACTTTTTTAAGTACCTCCACGCATGTGTCTACTACCACTCAAAAAAAATCCAAGCTATTTGACTCTACTTAGGTAATACTTTTATTGAACTAAGTACACAAGGGTATGGATTTGAATGAATATGACTTGGGCGCTCAAGGAAAAAGGGCAACCTTTGTTTCCTTCCTCCATTGTTTATCACAAAAATTATTGACAAAAGTTAGTAAATATTTGAATAGTGTGAAATGTTAATAAATTAGAATGGGCAACCCGGCAACTGCACTATTTAGTGTAGTCGTTAAGTCCCCTCCAAGTTTAGTCTGTCCTATTCGACCCAATGCACTGAAAGGATTCCGCTGCTTTCTTTGGATGCTCTTCAGAACCCACCCAATTTGGTCCATATTGGTCCCCGAGCGAGGCGTGGGGCCCACGGGGTGAGAGTGAACAGGGAACCGCCACGCGGGCAGGAAGACCGGGAAGACCGGCACTCGAGGGGGGAGCGGGGGACGGAGAAGGTCCGGCCAGGCCAGCGGCAGAAGCATGAGCGCTAGCAGCACCAGGAGACAGACACACAGGCACAGGCAGCTACTGCCAAAGGGGCCGCCACAAAAGCGCCTCCTCCCCTTCCATCCCCCGCAGGCAAAGCCCAGGGCGTCCTCGTCGTCGTCCCCGCGACACCCCCTCCTCGATTCGGATTTTACTTAATTTAGCTGCCGTGCTCCGCGGCAATTGCATTGGGTTCCTCAGCTAGTATCTCCTTCTGAACTCGCTCACTGCATTTGCAGCACATAACTTAATCCACCTCTGGCAATCGGGACAGCATCAGCATCAGCAACGCAAGAGCGAGAACCGGCCAGCCTGGGCAACCAAGCAAGCAAGCAGTGGGAGGCTGGGCTGGGTCACAGCCCAACTGTGTCGCGGTGATCGTCCTGCCGTCCTGCTCCGTGGGCCTTGTCGCACTCGCACTCTGTTGGCCGGCTGAAGGACCCATTACACACCAGTGTCGGCGACGATGGGCGAGGATGTGAGGTCTCGCCGATGCGGGGCAGTAGTACTCTACCTCTTCTCCTTCTCTTTCTTCTAAAAAGCATGTTGCAGCGATTGAGCTCGTGCAGCAGACGACGACGACGACGACGGCGACAGCAGCCCTGATTGCGAGCTCGTTCGATCGCGTAGTAGTGAGGAGGAGTGCCATGGCTATGGCTATGGCACTAGGAGCGATATTGCTCCTCGTGGGTTGCATGGGGTGGGGGCTGGAATTGGCCGTGGCGGAGGTGGGCGTGAACTGGGGCACCATATCGAGCGACCCGCTGCCCAACAGTATCGTCGTGCAGATGCTCAAGGACAACAGCCTTGTGAAGGTGAAGCTGTTCGACGCGAATTCTGACGTGATCAGCTCCATGAGGGGAACCAATCTGCAAGTCATGGTGGCCATTACCAACGACGAGCTCGCGGCCATGGCGAACACCGCCGGTGCCGCGGCCGCGTGGGTGCAGCAGAACGTCACCGCGCACATGGGCAGCGGCGGAGTCAATATCACGTACACCCCCCCCCCCCCTCCCCCCCTCCCCCCCTAATCCAATCCAATCCAATCCAATCCAATCCATTCCGTTTTCATGCTGTGCCAGAATCGCCATCAACCTAAAATTTCATAGCATTGAACGCATTGATGGTGTTTTTACATGTTCTAATCTCAAAAACTGACTGAAGTTGATAATTTTTTTGGGTTTGGTCTGGTGGGGTTTTCAGGTCTGTAGCAGTTGGAAATGAGCCGTTTTTGAACGGCTACAACGGCCAATTCATAGACGTGACGCTGCCGGCGTTGAAGAACGTGCAAGCGGCTCTCGCAGCAGCGGGACTGGGCGCCACGGTGAAAGCCGTAATACCGTGCAACGCGGACGTTTTGAGCGACGCCGCAGTGCCGTCGGCGCAGACGTTCCGCTCCGACCTGGCGGCGCTGATGCTGCAAATCGTGGCAGCGTTGGACAGCACCAACTCGCCGTTTGTGATCAACTTCTACCCGTTCCTGTCGCTCGTGCTGACCACGGGCTTCCCTCTCGAGTACGCCTTCTTCAATCCGCAATACCCCAACCCCGTCATCGACGGCTCCAAGACCTACTACAACGTCTTCGACGCCAGCTACGATGGGCTGGTCAGTGCCTTGACTAACGCCGGCTACCCCAACATGCTCATCAGTGTCGGCGAAATCGGGTGGCCCACGGATGGCGCTCCGTACGCCAACGTCACTCTCGCCCAGCTGTTCAATCAGCAGCTGGTGAACCACTTGGAGAGCGGCGTCGGTACCCCTGCCAGACCTGGAAAACTAGAAGCTTATGTGTTCAGCTTGCTGGATGAGAATGCCAAGAGCACTCTCCCTGGCAACTTTGAACGTCACTGGGGTGTGTTCAACTTCGATGGCTCCATCAAGTACCCCCTCGACCTTACAGGTACTCCACTCACTCACTCTCTCTTTTCCCTTTTCTAGATTCATCAAGTGAGGAAGGGTTTAGCAGCTACAACAAGATTGCACTTTCTAGCCCAAATTCCGAGGTGGATCAACTCTTATGCCCCCTGAACCCTAAACAGAGAATACACTTTCGAAATTGAAGGTCTTAAAACGAGTAGCTCGACATAGACAGTTTGAATGACATGACTGACGATTGTGCACGATGTTAGAGAATGTCGTTGATGATTCCTAAGAAAGCCCCAACAAAGATTTTTAACTGTATGTGGTTGTACCGTTGTAGTGAGTGACTTCCAAAACTTCTCATTGTTCAAATCCTTATTGTTTGGTTTGTGCTCTACCTTTTTACGTTCTCTTGATGTAGATTTGCTCTCGCAACGACTTGTATTTCAACCATAATAACCTATTTCCATTACTACATGGACTTCATTTAGTCCAAGGAGGGTTATGTTTTCATATTCCTGCTAGAGATTATGGTGGATATTGAACTTTTGAAATTTCTGGGTTCTCATGATTGGGGTTTTTTTTGGTTGTTGGTATGGACTGTGCAGGTGGGGTGGGTACAAACGGGGCCCAGACACAGCTGGTGCGATCGAAGAATGTGCCATACTTACCCAAGCAGTGGTGTATACTGAACCCCAGCGTCACGGACTTGACCACCTTACCAGCCAACCTGGATTACGCGTGTTCGAACGCGGACTGCACGCCCTTGTACAACGGAGGCTCGTGCGGTGGCTTGACGCTGCAGCAGAACGCCTCCTACGCCTTCAACACGTACTACCAGTTCAACAGCCAGCAGCCAGTCGCCTGCAACTTCGACGGGCTGGCGCAGGTGGTCACCACCGACCCCTCGCTCGGCACCTGCACTTTCATCCTCGGCGTCAACCCTGCGGCCTCCTCCCCCGGCACTCCCTCCCCCCCTGGCTCCCCTTCCAACTCCGGTGCTGCATCCCCACCGGTGCCCGCTACCTTCAAAAAACTCTTCATGCTTTCTGTTGCTGCGGCTGCAATTGTAGGATCCTCATTTCTTTCCTCCTGAGTCTGAGATTTGTTGTGAACAATTCTTCTATCATCATTTTTGCTCCTTTTCTTTTTTTTCACTTTGTTTTTTTTAATCTTTTTCTAATTTCTTGAACTTGTCTGTGGTGTAGCTGGTTTTCGTTCTTTGCAAGTGCGAGTTTGGAATTGTTGGGTAGTCTGAGTGAGCAGTTGGTGCCTTGGTTTTGTTTTGTAACCACTCCTTTCTAGGCCTTTGAGTGACCCGTGTGTGGTGCTACTTGCTGAGAGTTCTGATAAAGATGTTTGCTTTATTCTGCAAGTTCAGTTTCTCAAGGACTTAATGAACCAAAAATTATTTTGAATTTTTTTCACATACTTTGGTTTTCATAGTTCTACTAAAAGGCACGTTTTAACAATGTTCGATCAAGTTGTCACAGAGTTCAATTACCTAGGTCAAGTTGTTTATAATAGAGATAATCATACATAAAAATAGAAAAAACTGCTTTTGATTGTGAGTACAGAAATTTTAAAAGCATCCATTGACCTGGTACAAATTGCTGGATAGACACGGATTTTTTTCTTGGTTTTCCGACCAATGCTTGTGGCATTCTTTGAAAATGGTTTGTAACTTGCAGGCTCCATCCTACTTTTGGTTGGAGTTGAAGGTGACCCCTATGCATGGATTTTTTTTGTAGGCAAAAAATATGCATTGACATTTTTTTGAAAATATCCAAATAATCATTGGCATTACTTAGTTATTGCATGGAATTGGATTAGGCAACTCCTCAAATAATTTTAAAGTGATGGCATCAATTTTCAATTTGACATGAATTTTGTAGAAGCCTAGTTTGCAATGCAATTTTCATTTTTGTAATTTGGTAATATTTGAAAAAGTTCCCCCCTTTTTTTTCTATAGGTTTGAAGCTCACCTTTTTTTTTGAGGCAATTGGGCCTTCAATTGCCCAAAAAAAAAACACTAGTTTGAGGGTTCACCGCTCATTGCCTAAGTTCCAAACATGCCTGAAAGCATCCTCAAATGTTATGAAAGTATGAAAATCTGAATTATACAATCTTGTAGCGTGTGTTGCAAATGATGTGGATCAAATTTGGGGTCATTTGACCACATAGATTGGAAGATTATAATGTTTTAGTGTTGGAAAAAAGATGGTAGAATTTTCTTAAGAACACATTTGGGGTGAAATTTGGTTATTAAACCTACTCAAATGAAAAATATTTAAATTGTAAAGTGATTCAAAATTGGTAAACAAACACATCAGTAAAAGAAATTATCTATTTAGACTTAGTGTGTCTGCAAAATTGTTTTGAAATGTCAAATAACAATGAATAAAGTAGCAAAAAACCACCTCTATGGCTAAACCCCCTTTTCTAAAATACTTCTCATTCAATCATAATTTGGATTGATATGAAATTTTAAGAACACCTAGACTAGTATGTGCAACATTTCCAACAAAAAAATAATTGAAAGGAGACTTTGTATGAAGTTATAAGCCACTAGAACTCATTGTAATGCAAAAATGTGTGAATTTTGAACTTTGAGTAGTTCCCAAACATTCAAAACAACTTGGATTGACATGAAAATTCTACTACAATCACTAGACTTTAAGGGGAACAAAGACCAACAAATTTGATTGAAAACAAACATTTGATGATAAAGATAAAAGCCCCTAAAGTTGCAACCATTACAATGTAGTATGGTGAATTAAACTCAAATTGAACTTGTGAATTTTAAGTGGCTTTCACAAACTCAACATATTTGAAATTAATTTGAAAGTTTTACCATAAAAATTAGACTAGTATATGCAACTTTACCTACAAGTTTGATTGAATTTAGACAATAGATGCAAAAGTTACAGCACTTCATATTAGACTACTAGACTATTAGAAGACACTTTGGTCCCCTTACACGATGAGGTTATGTTATTTCCAACAAAGTTCCCAATATTGCACCATGTGTTTTTAATTTCTTGGCAAATGGGAATTGAACCGGAAGGTGCATGGATTGAACTAATTTTGACATACTGGAATCCTAGGTCCTTGATTTCTTGTCTCTTTCTATTTTTGAATTGCTGCCCCTTCTGATGATGTGGTAGTTTTTAAGAGGTTACCGTATGGCACTATTCATTTTGCAAAAAAGCATGCTTGTACTTAAGCCTCTGAATTTTTTTTGTTGGATTGTAATTTGCAAAAAAATTCAATTGAATGATGAAGAGAACTTCAAGTTGCAACTTTTTGAAAAAAAATCCAAAATATTAAAATCTGCACTTTCAAAAAGGTCTTGAAGTTGCCCCATGTCTTTCTGGACACCAAAATCTGGTGCCTCGGGCATTTAGGGGTTAATGGACTCAAAAGAAAGAAATTTGAAATTGACTACAAAATCTTGTGATGCATCCTTTAAAGGTTTAGAACTCTTGTGCCAACACCTTGCAATGTCTCAAAATAATCCAATAATGTAAAATATAAAATTTCATTGCATATGGTGTTTGTAATGTACAACTTTCCATTCTAGTTGGGTGCAAGAGAAATCCTAAATCTTAAGAAAATCAGTATAAAAGACACAACACCAATTCAAGCCAAGTAATAGTAATAACCTCTTACTATCCAAAGTCTCCATGCAAAATGATAATAGGTCCTACAAGATGACGCTGTTTGGTGAGCGTAAAATGATGAGTCATGAGCGAGGATTCAAGATTCTACGAGTAGGAACAAATCCTCACTTCAAAATCAATGAAATAATTAAATGAATAGCAGGTTTTTGAAGATATGATACTTTAAATAATACACAGTTATAGGTCCCTATGTCCACGATTATAGGTGAAATTTCTTATTTTGACAAAAAAGTCTTTGTTCACTACTCATGGATCCCTGCTCATGAAACACCATTCCCCAAAGATGGAGTGCCATATCATGCATGCTTGACCCCTAAAGGACTGAGCCCTATTTTTTGCAAAAGTCATTGAAAATTGCCACTTCTAGGTCAATGAATAGAAAGGTAGTAAAATTGTTTTTATCAAAAATCCAATTGTAGGATCATGCCTTGGACTATTAAGTACTTGAGGGAAATATTTCCGCTCATTCTAGATGTAGAGTGAAGTATTGACATCTAAAATGCAAAAAAAAAAAATTCCCTATTGCCCAAAGATTTCAAAGCCTTTGACGACTCCTATACCAAAAAAATTGCTTTATGCAAAGTTGAGGTTTATTTTTTCCATGTAGAAGACCAAGTAAGGTAAGTGTGGGAGAATTTTCAAATGAATTGGAGGTGTGAATCATACTTTGTAAAATCTTGCAATGCCGTAAGGCCATGAAATTTGCATATACACTAGGCAAAATTGGAGGATTTATAAAAAAAAAATAGAAATCTAAATGACCTTGATCCAAATGGTATAAACCAATTAATTTTAATCTACTACAACTTGGAAAAAAAAGAGTCAATAAACAAATATACAAAGATCTCAAATAAGTAAAACTCCAATATTTTACAAGGGGCAAAAGGAATGGAGGTTTGGGAGTCCCATATCTACCCGCAAACTCAAACTCCTCATACATAAATCAAAATTGAATCAGTAAAAGCTTCCCACATACATATAAATCTTAAGAAACCAAGTCCAAATTTTTATTTTTAAAAAATGCAATTTTATCAGATTTTTATTTTTAAAAAATGCAATTCTAATAGAAGTTTTTGGGCTACCCGCCCTCTCCCGTTTTTCAAAAATTCATGTAAGGTAGGTGCACCCATAAGCGTGGAAATAAGGATTTTGGAGTACGTAAAACAATTGACTAACTTTGAAAAAAATACTGTAAGTTAGGAAATGGGAACCAAAAATATTGGCATCAATTTCAAGGTTCCAACTGCAAGCATTTGTTCACAAAGATTTTTCAAAATCCAAAATCACTGAAATTGTAAGAACCATGTGTAAGAGATGCTAATCACAAGGCTTGTTGGTTCTTAAATAGTGAGATGGGTACTCAAAACCTCATGCTAGTCACCCACAACCATCACTTCATCACCCATAACCATCACTCAACCACCCACAACCATCACTCACTCACCCACAACCATCACTCAACCACCCACAACCATCACTTCATCACCCATAACCATCACTCAACCACCCACAACCATTTGTTTTTTTATTAATTAGCCTTGCCACTGTCAAGTGACGGGCATGGGGATGCAACGCTTATGGATGCTGTTATCTTATAACTTCTTCAATAAATGTTGGAATGAAGAAAAAATTAGATGCCCACACAAACCTTTGAATTCCCCACCTTCAATAAAAGTTTCAAAAAAGCACACCAATGAATTTAACACAGGCCTGAAATCCCATTTGTCCCCCGAGGGGACAACGGTCCTTCACGGGTTAAAATGTGTTAGACCTTATGAGCGCAACGCTCTTACCAACACCATTCGATGCTTCAAACCTAACGGAAACCAAAAGAGACACACAAATGAGCCTATTAATTTCCCCAATACGCTATTTCAAAATAAAAAGTTACCACCACCGAGTGCAAACAATAAATCAAAACTCCACTTCATATATAAGTTAGTAACACAAAAACACCAAAGCAGACCAATAAAAAAAAGCATCAACAAAAACAGTAAAAAAATTGACCGCAAGAAACCATAAAACATCCGATTATGCTCTCAAAGTTCCCAGCGTCCCCCGAACCCCGCTCCCCTCCCCGTAACAATATAAATAGCTGCCTCGCCTCCTTATTATTTGGGGCTTGCGAGCCCAAGGGGGACTCCGCGTGAGTCCGCCGCCCAAAACAAAACCAAAGCGGACCACCCCCAGATCAAACCAAACCAAACCAACACACAATGAAATACATGAACACGAAGAAATCAACTCCCAACGTCTCAACACAAAAACATAGAAACGGTATCTCAGTGAAGGCTACGCCGGCGTGTAAACCAAGGCAGCCGTAGAGAGCTAAGAAAAATCGTCTTTCTATAGGGTTTCGTAAAACATCGCAGTGTCCATAATGCACAGGCTAATACAAAATTCATCGATGACAAAACCCTCTCCGCCTTCACCTCGTCTTTCTGAAGCTTCTCTTGCTGATTGTCCATGTTTTAACGAGGCTCTCTCTCTCGACTAATACTTGCGCTTGTTAAAAGCCTTCCGCTTCTGGACCTCCTTTTCCGCGCCCAGCTTGACGAAGGGCACTCATGTTAGCACCTGACACATAAAGAGAGGAGGCAACATGAACCTACATACTCAAAACCCTAAACTCTAAACCCCAACTTCAAAACCCTAGACCCGTACTCAAAACCTTGAATCTAATGTTAGTGTGATGCTGATTTCTTTGGCATTACATCCGCAACTCTCACGTCAAAATTAACTTGAAAATAGCTTAGACCCTACCATAATGTTCAACTGAATTTACACTAACGTACCACGGCGAACCACCTCTCTTGTTAATAAGGAACTGTAACGCCGTAGGTCTACGACGTCGATTGCCGCTTTCACTGTCCGTTTGCCGTGTCTCATGCTTAACAGAAATAGGTATACCAGATAAATACAGATCACTCTATAATCTGCACTTAGGATCGCTACGCCAATGAACGAGGGTTTGGTAACATGTGACGAGTAAGGAACGTACCCTTGTATTTGAAGACCATTGGACTTCGACCCCTACTCCTTTCCTTCTACGACAAGAGTAAGTCTAGCTCCGCAACATGGTTCCTCTGCAGCGTCCATGGCTGTGCTACACATGCGGGGATGGTTTAGACATACGTCTTCCCCGATACTACAATTCAGCTCTCTCTCTCCAAGCAACAAATGGGAAAACAAAACAGGAACACGATACAAAGAAAAGAAAAAACAGAAAGACATTATTGAGTCCCTATGCCACCTTTGCAATGAGTAAGAAAGTGAGGAATAATGAAGTAACATAAATTACTGAACATGACGCTTGAAACTCGGGATACACATAGTTAAAGGGACTCAAACATAAGTTACGACTTCGAATGATGCAACAATTAATTGGCTACAACAGAATTCAAATCTAGCTTAATTTCTGTGAGCTACATACATATGTTATTTTTCATAAAAACACATTTATAAAAACAAAAAGATTCAAATTACTTCTAAATATATCAGAAACATTATTTCTAAAATGTAAAACCAACTAAGATATATTTGAGCACTTAAAGCTTCTTTTAGCTGCATACGTTATTTTGACGGTGACATTTGCTAGTACTATGCTGACGCGCAATTTCCTCAGTGTATTCTTTGAAATTCTACCTCGAACATATTCAAGTATTTCGTTAAGTTCTAATTAAACTTTAGTGTTTCCAAGTTAGATCAGTATCTATTGAGAGTAATCTCGAGCTACTATTTTATATCACGACAACCAAAAGATTGCCCTAAGATGCTCTTCCAGACCTAAAGCAGAACATTTATAAAACTAAACCAGCAAATAAATAACTACCTTCATAACCTTAAACAGGTCAACATCTCCCGGAAAATATTTAAGAAGTGGTTAAGGAATAATTACAAGAGGAATATCAAGGGGCTTACCAATATGATATTTCGTTTGGGTACCAAACACTACGGATGATTCTATTCAAGCAATGATATCGCCTACTCTAGATGATCATCAATAATCGATATTTTGTCATAAAATCCAAGTACTTGCTCTTTCGACACAAATTGGTGCAAATGATTCATGAAAGTAACAGTACCTTTGATTATGCTGTTTCAGGTTTTGCTGCTCAAGCGCCCCGTTGGGTCCTGCTTTCACAGTTTGGTGAAGGGCTCTTTTACCTCTGCAAATCCTCTAGTACTGGCTGAAGCTGTTCGTAAGGACCATGACATTCCACATCATGCTTTGTTGCTGCATTTGAAGAAACCAGCGTACTGCGTCCTTGCCATCGCCACTCACTTCTCTCTCCATCCACAAAACCACACCGAGCCTTGCGTCCCATCATACTCCAACAAACCTCATGTGCATCTTTGGGACTCCTACACCAATCCCATTCGAGAGCCTGTAAGCTATGACTGCACCCCTGCACGCAGCATGACAAAGAACGGCAGCAGTCCTTCGTTGATGAGAACCTCTCGATTGATGCATGAGCCGCAAGCGTCAATGTCCACACGATCTGGGTGCCGTCGTGGCAAAACTTGTCACGCACGAAACTGCGCAAACATGCTTAGGTTAGTAAGTTACCATCCAGTGTTCCCAGTGTGCTCTCCAGACTTCCCTACTTTCTAGCGTTCCCCGAGTTCCCAGCGATCCCCAAACTGCGTTCCCCTCCCCAAAACAATATAAATACCTGCCTCGCATCACTCATTATTTGGGGCTTGCGAGCCCAAGGGGGACTCTGCGTGAGTCCTCCGCCCAAAACAAAACCAAACCGGACCACCCCACACCACACCAAAACAACACACAACAAAACACAGGAACACAAAGAAATCCACTCCTTGCGTCTCCACAAAAAAAAACACACGAACGATATCTCAGCGCGAAGGCCAACCCAAGTACCGGCAGAGAGCAAAGAAAAATCATCTTGCGAGAGGGCTTAGTAAAACATCGCAGTATCCATATAATGCACAGGCTAATACAAAATTCCTCGACAACAAAACCCTCTCCGCCTTCACCTCGTTTTTTTGAAACTTCGCCGGCTGCTTGTTCATGTTTAACAAAGCTCTCTCTCTCTATCCACTTCTACTTGCGCTTGTTAACGACCTTCAACTTCTGGCACACCTTTTCCACACCCAACCTGACAAAGGCACGCATATTAGCACTTGACACATGAAGAGAGGAGGCGGTATGAACCTCCACACTCAAAACCCTAAACTCTAAAACCCCAACTTCAAAACCCTAGACCCGTACTCAGAACCTTGAATCTAATGTTACTGTGATGTTGATGTCGTTGGCATTACATCCGCAACTCTCACGTCAAAATTAACTTGATGATAGCTTAGGCCCTATCATCATATCTCATGAAGAACCTTTGACAAAGCTCTGCTTCTTAATAATGAATTGCAGTGCCATGAGTAAATGACTTCACTTTCCGTTTTCATTCTCCCATTGGATACATAAACAGTCTAGCGCTCAACAACAAATGGTCACAAACTGGTATACCAAGTAGATACATATCACTTTGCATACTTATAACCCGCGTTCAAAGTACACGACACCTATAAACAAAGGTTTGGAAACATGTGACGGGTAAGGTAAGTACCCTTGCATTTGAAGGCCATTGCGCTTTGATCAATCCCTTCTCTTTCTTCCCTTGTACAACGAGAGTAAGTCTAGCTGCGCACCAGCAGGCTCAGCAACATCGTCATCCGCAGTGGCCATAGCTGTGACACAGCCGGAGATTACTCAGAAAAACTTCTCATCCCACGCCAAAATTTAGTTTTGTGTACCAGAAACAAAAACGGAAACATAGAACACAAAGAAGATAAAAGAACACAGCCAATGCTCGATTCCTCGGTTTTCTCGCCAAACCCTAGGATACAGCTCTACTATCACATTCTCTATTGTCTCACCAAGCACTAGTGCTGAATGGGCTTTTACATGCAACACAATTCTATCAGAAGACTTGATGATGGAATCACTTTCAAAACAATAGTCACAGAATTTTATTCATATATGCACCCTTACAACATAAAGTTGTTGGCAGGATTCTATTAACAATCACATGCAACTTGACCGCCTAGGGCTGTGACAATAAAGAAATCTAAGTGAAAGATTTCAATACGACAAAGAACTTCTCCAAGCAATCCGGCTCAGTAGAGGTTTCGAAATTCATAGGAACACCTAATCACAAATCTCTGTGGCAGGCATAAACGCCACCATAAGACAGAACTTTGAAATTCAAAGCAGCGTTTACCATTCTACCAACCCTAGGCTTCAACTGGACCTCTTTAGCATCACATCCCCTGTTCTCTCATGAAACAATACTATAGGGAGTTCTCCATTAACGTCGCATGTAAATGCATCCCGTATCGTCATAAAACCCTAATGTAATGATCGTGGTCATATTAAGCATCTGAGCTTTGTGACGTTAAAAGAGGCCTGGACATATATTGCAAAGCGGAATACAAGTATGTTAAGGATTACAGATTCGCCGTTGAAAGAAACTGTTAAAACGGATCCCTCAAATGCTAACAAAGCATGAAATCGCGAAATTCGAAGAGCGCGTACCTTCGCAGACCATCGACACCGTTCGGAACAGGAGAAATTTCAACAACGGCAGGCCCGTCGTTGTCCATCGCATCCATGCCCTCAAGATTTCTTCTGCTTCTTCATCATTTTTTTAATATCGTAAAACAATCTACGGTACTCGCAACACTTCACAACTCCAAAAATACCAAAACAGAAGAGCTAGCGCAACACCAAAAGGACTCCAGTATCCCGGCCCCGACAAGCGCCAGGTTTAGGGTTTGGGGGCGACAGATGAATGAATAAAAAAATATGTCCAGAAACTACATGCATCCAAGTCCGGTCCAAGTTCCATTTAGTGTAAAAATCCTTCGTCAGCTGCCCGAACGTAACGATTCCACCCTGCCCAATCCGGTAAAAATGTCATCTACATAGTTTCGTATAAGGTTTAATGGAATCAAGAAGATGATTCGATAAATCTACAAAATGAAATCTAAATAATAGTGGAATTGATTCTTGCCCTTGGTTAGAAATTGGAGAATCAAAGCCCATGTTTCATAGATCTTCGAACAATAGACTGTATCCTAAAATTTATCCATCGTAGATGGTTTCCTGCCATGGACGAAGGAATCGTAGATTTCAGATCTCACAAAAGCACGAAGAGATCTTCACCGCTCCCATGATCCAGGCCAATTTTTCGAAGATGCACTCGCGCCCGTAGTCGAGTGTACGGACAGGTCTTGTTCAAATAAATATTGGCGGCTAGGCGATCTTCTAAAATCCAAGTAAAGTCTATGCTTGAGAACATAATCCCCCTTGGAAACTTCAGTGTGTAGAGCAAGCAAGCAAAGACATCTCTGAAAGCGATGATTTGGTATGCGTTTACGCATTAACCCGTAAAGGACTATTTGTCCCCTTGGGGGACAATGGGGATTTTGGGCATGTACATATGGTTAAATTACTTTGTGTAATTTTTTGAAACTTTTATGGAAGATGGGGAATTCAAAGATCTATGTGGGTATCTAATTTTTTCCTCATTTTGACATTTGACAAAGAAGTTATGCAAGAATTTCTGCTACCCAAGGGTGGGAGGGCAATTTGGGTGGCCCATAAATTTCTTTAAAATATCCATTTTTCTAAAATTAAAATTTGAAATTGGTTTTTTAAATTTTTTTACACTTGGGAAGCTTTGAATCATTCCATTTCAATCAATGAGATGAAAGTTATGAGATGTTTTGTTTGTGGGCAGTTATGGATTGTCTACTCTAAAATAAACTTTGAAGTCCTGTATTTCCACAATTTTCAATATTTTAGAAAAATAAACTAAACCAAAAGAAGTAGATTGTTTATTACAACATGATAACCATTGGGATTTGCATTTTTCATTTCAATAATCAAATTCTTAACAATTTAGTGATTTGACTCATTCTCTACTTCTTCTTACTTACTATTTTTTTCCCATGTGTTGTATAGTTCCAATTGATTTGAAAATTCTCTCACACATGCCTAACTTGGTCTTCTACATGGAAAAAATAAACCTCAACTTTGTGTAAAGAATTTTTTTTTCATGTAAGAATGATCAAAGGCTTTTAAATTTTTTGGATAGCACATAAAAAACTCTTATTTTCACTTTAGATGTAAATGTCTCCCTCATCTCTATCTAGAATGATCTTTTTTTTCCCATGGGTGTTAGTGGGGAAGTAAGAGCAGTTGTACGTAAGTGTGGTAGTTGACATGTTCACACCAACTTGGAATTTTACTGCCAAACCTAGCCTTGACAGCAGTGTTTGCACAATTTTTGGTCCGGACCTCAAGCAGAAAATATGAGAAGATCGGGCAACTATTCACTTTTATATAAAAACATGAAATCAAGCGCAAATGAACATTTGCGGCTTTATCGAGCACTCTTTCGTAATGTCCTTAATTGGTAGCAATTATCAAAGAGCGGGCCTCATGTTAATAGAGGTTGGCAATCTTGTGATTGGGAACTATCAAACTCCAAAGGTTGCTCACGTCGTCGTTCCATTATTCAAGCATTACTTTGCTCATAGCAACATCTTCTCTTCAAACACTACAAGTGTGATGGAAATGAAATATCTCCCCTCCCAAACAAAAATGTGCACTTCAAATTCAACAAGCAAATGGAGAGCAGGAATTGGAAACCCGTGTACTGAGGTTGTAATCACCAACCTTATTCACCAATCTTAGGGCAATTTCAAGCAACAAAATTGCAGCATTTGCTCCGCAACCAAAGTCCACACTTGTCAAAAGCACAAGTTTTCAAAATAATTTAGAAGACCAATCTCTCACAATAGAGGAACCCTAAACTCAATAACTTTAATCGATATGAGGAACAACAGCAAAACACACATTGGCCCACCTTCCTTAAGATGCACAAAGAAATACAATCACATTGCGCAAACAACTCACAGGGAAAAGACTTCAAAAAAGCCGCAAATCCCAACAACCAAAACCCCAACGTCTACGTACGTAAGCTTAGTATGTGAGCAACAAAACTTTTCATCACAGATACTTTGATAGATACACGTAGTGAGGGGTATACAATCGCCTATGTGAACATGTCTTCTCAATTTGATATCCATAAATCACATACCAAGCTTTGCGTCTCCATATGGTGTGAAAATGACAATATGGAACCCTAACCTCCTTGTTACGTATTTCCTGGGCTAGATTCATAAGAACCTGTGTGAACCAAGCTTAAGGCAAGATCCTGTGGGTGGATTTCTCAAAAAAGAAAAAAGAACCTACCTTCTTACTCATCCTCTAGAAGTGGTAGTTTTTAGTGATTTTGATAGAAAAAGGGCTCAATCCACCTAATTTTGTTGTTGTCTGCCTACCTGGGGTCAACAATTGTCTAGAAGTTTAGGTTTTTGTGCAATTTTGGCAAGGACCTTGTGGAGGACGTAATCCTCTGTATACACAGTGAGTTACAGTGATTTACAAAATCGAGTTAGTGTTTGGATGATTTTTAGTAAATAAGCAATATTATCACATGGAGTGAACAATCTTATAGGTAAAATATTGTTATTAAAAGTAGAAGCTTTAATGATTATTCACATGGAAACGGGAAAAAAATTACACACAATATATGGAAGCACTAAAATTTTGAAATAAAATCTTTCACGACTTAGTTTTGGACTTGTGTGTCTGTACACATTCAAAAATCAATTTACTTGCCTTTTGCATAACTAATTGCATGTAATTTTTGTGCCATGCTCTCATAAAGGTTCTCACACTCAATGGAAGTGATAGAATGGAAAATCTCAAACCCACGCTCTCACAATTCTGAAAGACCTTTTGGACATGTTGATTAACAATTGAGCTTCCATTTTAGTGTTGCACATAGGTGCTTTATAGGGTTTAGGCCAGGTTATTGAACATATCACTTTAAAATATTGAAG
Organism: Ulota crispa; assembly: GCA_963920765.1. Taxonomy (NCBI): domain Eukaryota; kingdom Viridiplantae; phylum Streptophyta; class Bryopsida; order Orthotrichales; family Orthotrichaceae; genus Ulota; species Ulota crispa. The sequence continues at coordinate 12,673,070 of OY987248.1, read as the reverse complement.
AGTTGTTTAAATCATACTCTTTTTTATTGTTTTTGCTATATGTTTAGGATTGTTGTCATATTGTAAAATGACTCTAGATGCATCTATGCCATACTTCAAAAAAATAGCATGGGGAGATTAGTCTCTAATACTTCACAACAAACATACTAATTTATTGTACCTTTTATCTTGCAAATCAAACCAAGTCTAATTGCAATTATGCAACCCCAAACTACAGTATTGTAAAACCTTTTCCATGTTTCACAAGTTTCTTCATTGTTCAATCTATAAGACCCTCTTTGTCTCAATCCCAACATCAATGACAACCATCTAAGCAAAAATGATTGACTTGAGACTCATCTCAAAAATCACTTGCTTCCAATTTGCAATAGTCTAATTTTCAAGAAATTGGCAATATATATATATATTTTCAAAGAGGTTTTTTCTTCTTCACACAAGCCTATAATATTGCAAATTCAATGCACATTGCACCGTGTGGACACTCATGTCATTGTCAAATTTTTGCCTTACTAATTTGGATGCTATTACAACAATAATAAATCTTCTACTTGTCATTGCTCTCACACATGCCCTCTTTAAGTGGTTTAAAATTTTAGTTGATTGTCCTTTTATAAATAGTTAATATCAAAAAGATTTTTATTTTGAATTCTCCCAACATTAGATGCACTAACAATAAACCATTTGGCTACATTTTTTGTGATTCACCCATTTTGTAGTAATGATATTATACTATTTTTCTTTTTAAAAGACAATGGCCTTATTGTGTTATGAAACAATTAAAAGGATAATACATTATTAGAGAAAGAGTAGAAACACTCTTTTCTATTTACAACACTCACAACTAAATTCAAATTCTATGATGTATTGTCAATATAAGGAGGAGATGGGGATATAGACATGCAAGACCAAAACTGAGTTAGTAAGTGACTCTCCTTTGAAATGAAATATCCCAATCATCCTCACAATGTTTTCATTAAGGCTACCATGTATCAAGAGATACTTGGATACCTTTAATCTACTCTTTATGACACCTAAATATCTTTATTGAAGCAATTGATATGACAAATTATATTAAATAATAATAAACACTGACTCGGTTTTGTGAGTCGCTATAGATATCTGGAATGAACATTTTCTGGACAAGTCTACGTTATTGTTGCCATGCCCTCTAGATTTTCAAAAAGTGAATTGGTAATCTACGTTTGGGGTTTGATTGTAGCAGAAGGCATGTTGTCTCTTCTTCTTTTGTTAGTTGTCTTCAGGGCCAATTTCCATTGGTAAATTAATTGGAATTGGAGGCCCATTCAAGTTGACCACATGTGGAGAAAAGATAAAACTCTGAAATCTGGACAAGACATACATTTTTGAAAGCAAGCTCTAGTCTAGAGTTTGGAAGGTCCAAGAAATTTTTGCAGAGCTCTTGGCAGAGCTGTGTTGCTATAGGTCGCTTGATTTAGTGGAACTATGATAAAGTGGAACATATTATAAATTGACTTGAAAATGGTGTTAGTGAATGCAAATGGGAATTGACAATTCAATGAGTCACGCATCTCAAAAAATTCAAAACTTTATTGCTTGTATTTCAATAGATCAAAATACTCCATAATGGCTTTAGACAATGCCATTTCAATTGGTGTCTTGATTGGTGTGAACTAAACACAATCCACTTGCAAATGTAAAGCATAAAATTTTTGTGTTTTCTTAAGACCATATTATTAATAAAGAGGTGTTGTTACAAATATAACATTCTTTGATAATAAAAATAATTGAAATTTGTTTTTGACTTAAAATCAAGTGTATAGAAATGAACACATTTTATCTTAAAATGTGTTATAATTCTTTAAGTTTTTTGATGTTATACCTTGTATTCAATCATTTATCAACTAAAATAATTCCAACTTGCTCTTCAAAGAGACTTTTCAATTTTAGCAAACTCTTCAATAGTTTTCAACTAGCCTTTGATTGTATCTCCATGATTGTTCAGTTGCCTTCAAAACATGTCATTCAATTCTAGAAACTCCTCTAAGCTTGAAAAAGAATCCATGCGGGACTAGGAAAAAACCAATAATTGAATGCATAAATGACAAATTTAGACATGATAATGGAACAACTGATTTTATTTAGTTTAGTTTTTATACATCACAAAAAATATTTTGAGATTACTAAAGGATGTCTTCTTTCTGAGTGCAATCTATAAAGTAGATTAGAAGCTACTTAAAAAAAATCAACTTCTAAAATGGCCATTGTATCTTCAAAATAAATCCTAAATTGGACTTGAAATCAATTTCAAAACAACTTCAAATCTAGCAAATGTGTTTAGTTGCACTATTTTTTGTTATTCAAACACAAATCCTTTTTAAAAAGCAAGCTCAAAAATTGAAGTATTTTACTGTAAAGACCACTATTTATTGATCAAGAGGCAATACATTCTCTTATGCATATATAAGAAAAGAATACATTGGATCAATAACATTTGTTAAAATACCACTAAATACATATGTCATCTTACTAATTAAGTTGTATCTTGTATTTGTAAATTGCTATACATTTTTTGATCATATATTGAAATCAATATCAACAACAATCTAGTTTGCTAGTTGTTAATACAATCAAACATTCCAATATCATTTGCCCAACCTTTCCTCTATACATACAACTAATCAATGGTGGTTTTTGTTGACTACTATCTTTATTTCAAAAAATTGTAGGAAACCATTCCTTCTCTATCATAACTTGTTACAGCATATAAAAATATACAAATAAGTGAAAAAGACATTTAGAAAGATCTCTTTAAAGTTTTTGGCAAAAGTTTTTGGAGTTGAAAGCATACAAAAGAATTGGGCATGATAAGTTTATTCATAGTTTTTCAAGTATGTAACATGCTTGCTTTGAAATCTAGTTCATAACCCTCCATCTCTTGAGGTTCTAGTTTGTAACTTGCATTCTTAAAATCTTGTTCTCATATATGATTTGCGCGCATATTTTGGTTTTTATTTCATCTTCCATTGTCTTCTTTGATGTTTAACTTAATTTACCATAATTTCTTCTCTAAGTTTCTTCAAACAAAATCTCATTAGCTTTGCATCCAAGGTAATTGTGAAAAATGTGTTTGTTGAAAATCTAAGTTTATTCATAGTTTGTCAAGTATGTACCATGCATGCTTTGGAATCTAGTTCATAACCCTCCATCTCTTGAGGTTCTAGTTTGTAACTTGCATTCTTAGAATCTTGTTCTCATATATGATTTGCGCACATATTTTGTTATTTTATTTCATCTTCCATTGTTTTCTTTGATGTTTAATTTAACTTACCATAGTTTCTTCTGTAAGTTTCTTCAAATGAAATCTCCTTAGCTTTGCATCCAAGGTAATTGTGAAAAACGTGTTTGTTGAAAATCTCTATATCCAAGTTGCTAATGGTAAATTATTGTTGGTAATTATTCTTATTCCTAAAGACCATAAAAAATCATGGCATGCTTTTTGAAACTATCTTTTTCTAGAATTTGACATTGTATTTACAATAGATATTTTCCACAAACTCATAAAAAATTATCATTAATATGCAATATCAACATGTAATATTACATTGCACTAATACAAATAAATATGTTATTCATTGAATTGGGAAAAATTGACATTTTGGGACTTTTGGATTTTATGTTTTTTAAAGAGTATTCAATGAATACTTTGAAAAAAACATAAAACCCCAAAATCCCAAAATGTCTCTTTTCCCAGTTAATGAATAACGCATTAATGTGTTCCTAGGCATCCATAGAAAATCAAGTATCTCTCTTATTGAGATACTTAGACAAGTCTTAACTCCAACTATAAAAATTATGCAAGTACTCATGCTTTTGACCAATGTTGAAAAATATTTTGAGCTTCATCATCTATGAACTATATTTTTGGATTTAATGTTTGCATTTGAATTTTGAGTGTGAATAGATATAAAATGCATTCTAGTTCAGAGATGTAGTGCAATGTCTAAGTGATTATCTAAGTAGTCGGATATAAGGCTATAGACGGTTGGGAAGTTACATAGCTTGGAAGTTAGTTACATAAATGGAGAGTTTTCTTCTAGCATATAAGGCTATGAACTTGTCGTTTTTTTTGGAGCAAAATTTGGAATTTGACTTCCCTTGCAGCTTTTTCTTTGTTTTCCTTGTTTTAATTTTTAGTGTCTTTAATATGAATGCTCCCAATCACAAGGATTGAGGAAGGCAATATTCTGGTTGTATGATTGTTTGTTGTCTCGCCTTTTGTAGAGAAGCAAGGCTGATGTGCTAATAAACTGAGATTAATTTGTGTGTATGATTTGTATGTTTGATTGAGACAATAGCCGATTGCATATTCAATAAATGAGTGGAAATTAGTAGAATATAGCCAAAGAGGGTTACATGAGTTTGTTGGTGAGAGATAAAGCTATAATCTATAACAAATATTCATGTTGTAGAATTGAATTATTGCCATTAATAGTGTCTCAGCGATTGAGAGCGTAAGGCTATAGTTAGACATTATTTGTAGGTGTATTCCTTGCTGTAGCAAGATGCAATCTTAAATTGATTATAGCCAAAGCATTATATAGAAAAAGGCTATACTTGAGAGGTGTATTCAAATCATTGATGTATAATTAATAGAGATTATGCAAGCGTTCCAAATAAGAGTAATGCTAAAGGCAATTGACATAACTGTAATTGTAAAACTCAATGCATAGAATAATCTAATGGTGTGAGATGCTCTTGAGAGAGATTACCTGGATGGTATTAGAATGGATATTGATCTTAATTGAAGTAGGTAAGAGTATAGCCTGAGTTGCTAAACTTAATAAAAAGGCTAAGATTTGATTATGTTAATAGAGATGAATTAATGGAATGCATGAGTATAAGCAGATGATGGCCATAAGAAGAGAATGAAGCTTTGCATGAAACCATCTGCATTGGAACAGGAGGAAATATACAGCCAGAAAGGAAGAATAAGACTAAGTACATGTTCATTGGAATACAAGATACTTTTATAAAAGCAATAGAATGTAGATACAATACTTTGTGATAGGACTAATATGATTTTTGACTAAATGAAACACTCATTGACTGAGTGATAGAATAACATTGTTTATGATTATGGAAAAACTATGGATCATTTAACCGTGCAATTGATTAATTCTTTTCTGAATCTTTTTTAAACTAGGCCATAGACGTGCTGAAAGCAGAAAAGGTTAAGGATGGAGATTAATTGAATTGGTTATGAATGATTATTGATTACAAAAGACTAATGCATGGTTTCTGACAGCCAATCCATTGCTAGACTATTGCCACGTCGTGTTGTAGATGACGTTAAATAAAAATGATTATAGCCTCAGACTATCTGGTTACTAATCGAAAGATTATTGTCAAAGACTTTAATCTTTGTTCCTTATATAAGAGCAATATTTACCCAATACCCTTTTAATATTCTTTGATAGTATTACAACATATTCATGGGATTGCATTCATATTTAATGGATTGAATATTAGTTACTGGAACCCACATATGGAAGATATGCACAAGCCTATTTATCCCAATTTCTAAATTGATAAACCTTTGTCATAACCTTATTCTTACATTTCCTAAATTAAGTGTTATTCACCTTATATTTGACCTTAGTTTACAAACTTTAGCTATTTTAAACTTTCCTTGAACAAATTTGGTGTTAGCTTGTCCTTGTGTTTTGCAAAGCTAATCATCAGATTATTACTACACCATCTAAATTCAAAATTTTCTTATTTCCAATTAGGTAACCACATGATTGCACCAAAAATTGCCTATATTTATTTTATAATTCATAATTTTTAATAAATGCAACCAAATTTTATTCTATGAAATCAACTTTTTAGCAATTAATCTGTCATTTCATTTGGTGGACTTTCTATTGATTTTTACATCCCCAATCATTATTATTGACTTTGCATCTCCTCCCTATATTCTATACATACAAGAGTCCAAACCTTTTTATCATTGGTCTATACTATTGTACATATAGGAATTCCAATCTATGGCCATTGTAGATATGGTTACAAGGAAGAAGTATTGAAATTGGGTATCTGAAGCAAAGGTTTTGGAAAGACCTTTCATATGCACATAGACATGCATCGACGATCAAGTAAGGTTTCTCAGCAAGGTTCAGAGCAATATTTAGGGCAAGGTTTAGGGCGAGGTTCATAGCAAGGTTTGAAGCAAGGTTTAGGGCGAGGTTCATAGCAAGGTTTGAAGCAAGGTTTAGGGCAAGCGTTAGGGCAAGGTTTGGAGTGAGGTTTGAAGTGAGGTTTAGGGCAAGGTTTAGGGCGAGGTTTAGAGCAAGGTTTAGAGCGAGGTTTAGGGCGAGGTTTAGGGCAAGGTTTAGGGCGAGGATTAGGGCGAGGTTTAGGGCGAGGTTTAGAGTGAGGTTCAACGAGGTTCAAAGCAAGGTTTGGAACGAGGTTTAGAGTGAGGTTCAAAGCGAGGTTCAAAGTAAGGTTTAGAGTGAGATTTAGAGCCAATTTCAGAGCGAGGCGGTTCAAAGAGCAAGGTGGTTCAGAGAACAAGGTTCAAGTTGCAAAGTTCAAATTGCGAAGTTCAGAGAGCGAAGTTGTTTAGAGAGCGAAGTGGTTTAGAGGGTGAGGTTTAGAGGGCAAGGTTCAGAGGGCAAGGTTTAGAGGGCGAGGTTTAGAGCGCGAGGTTCAGAGCGAGATTCAAAGCAAGGTTCAGAGCGAGATTCAAAGCAAGGTTCAGAGCGAGATTCAAAGCAAGGTTCAGAGCGAGATTCAAAGCAAGGTTCAGAGCGAGATTCAAAGCAAGGTTCAGAGCGAGATTCAAAGCAAGGTTCAGAGCGAGATTCAAAGCAAGGTTCAGAGCGAGATTCAAAGCAAGGTTCAGAGCGAGATTCAAAGCAAGGTTCAGAGCGAGATTCAAAGCAAGGTTCAGAGCGAGATTCAAAGCAAGGTTCAGAGCGAGATTCAAAGCAAGGTTCAGAGCGAGATTCAAAGCAAGGTTCAGAGCGAGATTCAAAGCAAGGTTCAAAGCGAGATTCAAAGCAAGGTTCAGAGCGAGATTCAAAGCAAGGTTCAGAGCGAGATTCAAAGCAAGGTTCAGAGCGAGATTCAAAGCAAGGTTCAGAGCGAGATTCAAAGCAAGGTTCACAGCGAGATTCAAAGCAAGGTTCAGAGCGAGATTCAAAGCAAGGTTCACAGCGAGATTCAAAGCAAGGTTCAGAGCGAGATTCAAAGCAAGGTTCACAGCGAGATTCAAAGCAAGGTTCAGAGCGAGATTCAAAGCAAGGTTCAGAGTGAGATTCAAAGCAAGGTTCACAGCGAGATTCAAAGCAAGGTTCACAGCGAGATTCAAAGCAAGGTTCAGAGCGAGATTCAAAGCAAGGTTCAGAGCGAGATTCAAAGCAAGGTTCAGAGCGAGATTCAAAGCAAGGTTCAGAGCGAGATTCAAAGCAAGGTTCAGAGCGAGATTCAAAGCAAGGTTCAGAGCGAGATTCAAAGCAAGGTTCAGAGCGAGATTCAAAGCAAGGTTCAGAGCGAGATTCAAAGCAAGGTTCAGAGCGAGATTCAAAGCAAGGTTCAGAGCGAGATTCAAAGCAAGGTTCAGAGCGAGATTCAAAGCAAGGTTCAGAGCGAGATTCAAAGCAAGGTTCAGAGCGAGATTCAAAGCAAGGTTCAGAGCGAGATTCAAAGCAAGGTTCAGAGCGAGATTCAAAGCAAGGTTCAGAGCGAGATTCAAAGCAAGGTTCAGAGCGAGATTCAAAGCAAGGTTCACAGCGAGATTCAAAGCAAGGTTCAGAGCGAGATTCAAAGCAAGGTTCACAGCGAGATTCAAAGCAAGGTTCAGAGCGAGATTCAAAGCAAGGTTCACAGCGAGATTCAAAGCAAGGTTCAGAGCGAGATTCAAAGCAAGGTTCAGAGTGAGATTCAAAGCAAGGTTCACAGCGAGATTCAAAGCAAGGTTCACAGCGAGATTCAAAGCAAGGTTCACAGCGAGATTCAAAGCAAGGTTCACAGCGAGATTCAAAGCAAGGTTCAGAGCGAGATTCAAAGCAAGGTTCAGAGCGAGATTCAAAGCAAGGTTCACAGCGAGATTCAAAGCAAGGTTCACAGCGAGATTCAAAGCAAGGTTCACAGCGAGATTCAAAGCAAGGTTCACAGCGAGATTCAAAGCAAGGTTCACAGCGAGATTCAAAGCAAGGTTCACAGCGAGATTCAAAGCAAGGTTCACAGCGAGATTCAAAGCAATGTTCACAGCGAGGTTCAGAGGCTCTATTCCCGAGGCAATCGCAATAGAGAGCGCCGGTTCTTCCGTTTCTTCAATCTGTTCGCGTAATAAGTTAACTTCCGACTCTCTTACGTTCTTCATTTTTCTTCCGTTTTCCGGATTTTGAAACGCTCTAGGAACCGCACACAGCGGTTTAATCGGTCATTTTGTCAGTCGGCACATCATTTACCGGCACTCGATCTCAAGGTCCCACCGTCATTCTCCCCCATTCCAGCTCTCTCTCTCGCTCTCGCTCAAGATCAAACACTTGATCCAGGTGCCATTTTCTGCTGCTCTTGTTGCTCCTTGCTCCGTTCTTTTTAAACTTTGCACACCTCTTCGCAGTCTAGAAATCATATTGCATTTGGAGTAACTTATTTCCCGTTTGGTCAAGTGTCAGATCGTCATTTCCGAGTTTTTGAAATTACGAGGTATTTCGTCCCTTGCCCTGGATTTAATTTAGGTGTTTCTTAGGTCGCATCAGAAATTTCAAAAAAATTGGATGTATCTAAAGGTAGGTTGCACGCTTAAGATCATGACCAAATTGATTCAGGAAGTCTGGATTCTTATTGTACGCGATTAGAAAAATCGTTGTATATTTTCATGTTTTAGGGTTTATACTGACACTGTGAACTCTTGACGAGATTTTTGTTTGAAACCTCTTTAGCGAATTTGAAATGGCTTGAGGTAGACAGCAGAAAGTGAACAAATAGAGTTGGAAATCTATACAGCCGGTTGCATTGATGATTGGTGGGAGGTTGAGACATCGACCGACTGTACTTGAGTGTTTTATCGTTCATGATTAAAGTTAATGGTACTAATTTAGGGTTTAGGTCAACGTCTTAAACTGTGGACGAGAGTTCGACTACTGTCTCCTTATTGAATGGCTTGCTTCTGTATGTACCACAACCTCACATGATTATGAGACGAGTGGCTGCTTCGATGAGAACTGCAGGAACGTTTCATGAAATTCGGAGGAGGCGAAGCGAGAAACGTGAATCCGGTGCAATGGGGGCGGGAAGGCAGACTCAAACGTTCCTCGCTCCTGCAAGCGCTGGACCGAGTGGGGGTGGAGCTCTGGGACCACCACCGCAGCGGAACTTGGGAAAGTCTGAATTAGGAGGTGTCATATTTGGATGTACTCATGTTACCATGAATGAATGCTTGACCAAGAATCTCTTTGGTAACTCTCCCATCTGTCACCTCTAGGGTTTAAGCTTTTCACAGGGTTTAGCTGTTTTCATTACTGTTTTGTGGATTGAAGCAATTAGAGCTTTCAATTCAGTCCTGCTTACTTTGTGTATCATACCTTGGAATTTCAGGGTTGCCGATGCAGCATATTAAGTATGTGCAACATATACGACCAGGAATGTGCCTTTTCTTGTTCAATTTCTCTGGACGCTTACTGCATGGAATCTATGAGGCGGTTGGAGAGGGGTCTTTGAACATAGACCCTAGTGCCTGGACTGAAGGCAAAGGCAAAACCAATTTCCCAGCTCAGGTGATTCGTTCTTCCAGCTCTATTTCTTGTGGTGTAGGAGATTCAGTGCTCGTTGATTTGAAAGGGTATCTGCGACTCTCTTTTAGCCCAAGTGTTTCATGTCAAGGATTTTTCAACAGAATCATGAGTTTTCTACACTTTTGTCAAAGGTCCAAGTTAGACATGTTGTGGAGACAATCGGTAATCAAATGCAGCCACGTCGGGTTGCCACAGAAACTTATGCGATTTTATGTTAGTGCGTGATACGTTTTTATTATGAATTCTCTTTGCATAATTTTTGCATTGTTTGTTCTAGTGTCTTGTCAATTATGTAACCGCCTTCTTGGTTTTTTTTTTTGTTTTTGTTTTTGATTGCAGGTTAAATTCAAGATTCGACAAAGTTGTAGCCCACTTCCAGAATCAGTTTTCAAAGAAGCTATATTGGATAATTACTTTGCTGAAGTTAAGTTCACTTTTGAGTTGACAATCGCTCAGAAAGATCGTTTGGTAGCACTTTTCGTAAAAAATATGCAAGGCCCTTCGAAGTCTCTCTCAAGTAATGTAGCCCCTTATCAACAAAAACCTGGAGGTGTAGTGAAGGGATGGAAAAAAGCCGGAGAGGGTGAGGGGGGCGCCTGGGGGAAAACTAAGACATTTGTTCCGGCCATAGGAAATGCTTGGCAAAAAACTGGACCTTTAGACATAGGGAAAGGAACTTCGGATGATGTGAAATCGAATAATTTCCACCATCCCGGGAAAGCCAAGCAGGAAGCTGCTGGAAATAGCCCTGAAAATATATTTGATATCTTGCAACAGGTTTCTGACGACAATAGTGTATATTCGGACGGAAGTAGGCAAGACGTAGACTTTCCAGCTGTCTGGGGTTCCACAGGCCAAACTTCGGATGTAAAGAATAATGAAGCTGGCAATGATTTCTCAAGTGAAAGGCAAGAATTGGATATAGCGCAAGAGAACGCCCCTTCTTGGGGTGATGCTCAGCAGGAACAAGCCATCGCCCCTTCTTGGGGTGATGCTCAGCAGGAACAGGCCATCGCCCCTTCTTGGGGTGATGCTCAGCAGGAACAGTCCATCGCACCTTCTTGGGGTGAGGCTCAGCAGGAACAGTCCATCGCACCTTCTTGGGGTGAGGCTCAGCAGGAACAGTCCATCGCACCTTCTTGGGGTGAGGCTCAGCAGGAACAGCCCTCCTTTGCATTAGAGAAATTTCAAGGACTTGAAATCGCTAGTGTTGATTCTCAGCAACAAAGAGATACTTCATTGCAAGGTGGATTTCAATATAATCCCCGGCATGAAGATGACTCTAACGGTGGAATGGTTGTGGCACTTCCACCTATGAGACCACCTCCTGCTCAGTGGGAGCGCCAAGCCAAAGAGAGAGCCGCTATGGAGCAAGCCATGCTTAAAGAAGACCGGGAGAGGCTTTGGGTAACCACCAGTGCAGTGGACATGACTACAGCTACAGCTTTCAAGCGAAGTTTGGAAGCCTCTGCTGGTACCATTGCTCAGGTAGAGCTTGCCACTTACTTTCGGCTGCCCATGTTTATAAAATTTCTTCTTTCTGTTGGTACGTTTTATTGTTACCTTGACGCTTCCTGTTTGATTGGACTCATTCTGAAGGACTTTGTTGTTGGACAGATGCGACAAGGATCCATGGATTTACACCTGCTAATGCTCGAGGTGCAATCGCGCGCGGAACATCAACTTGAACAACAAAAAACTGTTGAGAAGCTACAGAACACCAACGCAATTCTAGAACAATCACAAGTAGGTGCTTTGGTTTACTTAGATTTTTTATTTAGTTTTCTTCCTTTTATGAAAGGCTTTGTGGTAAGAGGTACTGCCAATAACCATACTATTTTCTTACTCATGTGTGGTTGGGTGAGTGGTGTAGCGGGACATGGCCGGCGAACTTGCAAAATTGAAGTCGGAGATGAGTGAACTAAAACTACAAGTTAATACACTAAATTCGCAAGGATATGAGCACAACAACAAGTTCTTGTACCTTTCAAATTCAGGCCATTATGCAGACAAGCACCCTGCTTCAACAATCCAGCAAATTCCGCAGCCGCAAGAATTGTTCATATTGGGTGGTTTGGCGGATGCTTGGCTTCATACCGTGGTGGCGTATTCGCCGGTGAAAAACCAGTTTAGATATGTTGCACCTTTACTTGGATGTCGTGCCTATGCAGCTACAAGTGTCTGCCATGGCTCTATATACTTATATGGAGGTGGCGATGGTACATCCTGGTCTGATAGTGGTATGTAATCTCTTCACTCTAACAAAGTAATATGTGTAGATGACAAAGTTGGTATTATAGTTGTTGAAATTAAAATTTGCATCTAGTTTTGAACTCTTGAATGTGTTATTGCAGTTGAGCGTTACAGCACTTCCAGTGATAAGTGGGAGACATGTGCTTCCATGGCTATAAAGCGTGGGAGTTTAGGAGGGGCTACCGTCCGTGAAAAGATTTATGCTCTTGGAGGGGGTAATGGTTCCACATCTTTTAATGACACCGAATGCTTTGATCCAATCGTTGGTACTTGGACTGCCTCAACAAGGATGCTTGAAAAAGTACTTCTCACCCAATCGATCTTAATTCTTACTAGGAACCAGTCGTTCTCTATTATACCTCAAACTGTACACGTCTTTGGTTGTAACCTTAATATTGACTTTTTTCCCCCCCACTGACAATTGCTCCTCCTGGGGATCAGCGTTTTTGTGTGGCATCAGCGGAGCTCAATGGCGCCATCTATGCACTCGGTGGTTTTGATGGAGTCAATTATCTGACGTATGTTTATGACATCATCTCAAACTAAGCCATAAGCAATCCTAGTGTTTCTCAACGAAAGGTTCTATGCCTGGGATGCTCACATAGTAGCCCCGAGCACAAGCTTTCTAGACATCTCATGTTTCATGTTTTGCTTTGTAAATCACAGGAGTGCGGAAAGGTTCGATCCTAGAGAAGGTATTTGGACAGCCATTCCCCCCATGAGCGTGCAACGAGGTAGTTTGACAGCAGCTTGTCTTAATGGAAATCTGTAAGAGAGACCTACCCCTGTCTGTGTTTGTTTTTGTCAAAAGGCTTATGCTAATTCCATGCAAATTCTATGCAAAATTTCTTCTGCATTCATAGGAATGATGAACGTCGTTTGCACAGGTATGCGCTTGGAGGTTTTGATGGTGGTTTAGGTTTTCTGAACTCAGTAGAAGTCTATGACCCTCGTGCTAATAGGTGGATGCTGGTAAGTTCCGCAAACATAAAGTACCTCGTACACTGGTACAAAATTGGTAACTTCTTTGCAAGTTAAAAAAATTGGATTCATTTCTTGATGATGAAATTATCCTCTTGATAAGTGGCCCAAGCTACTGACAGAAAGTCCATATTTGAAGCTCGTTTTTGACAGTGATGACTTTCATAAACATATCCGTTGTTTACAAATGTGTTTGTATTTGTGCAATAGTTTACCTTCCTTTAAGGTTCGTGGACAATTTTACTTGTTCTAGACCAAAATAATGGAGTATAAGCTTTGTGTTGATAAAAAACCACATGTGAGGAAGTTTGAGTAGGACCTTATTGAAAAGAGCGATAGAGTGATAAGGATAGATCCTGATGTAATGTAGCTGCTTGATAGTCAACTCCTACGGATTTGGAAGAAGTGGCCGGTTGTTTTGTCCGTTTTGGCTCGTCGGGGTTATGTTGTAGCTCTGTCCTTTAGAAACTTTCTACAATATCTAGGCCGGGTTTATGTATTAAGAAGGTTAGATCTAGCCATTAGACACTGAGGCTTATTTGTTTTATGACCTTGCAGGGACCTCCTATGATGAGTGCACGTGCTTATGGGGCATCTGTGAGTTTTGGTGATGCAATTTATACAGTGGGTGGAATGGAATTCATGAATCAATCTTACCAAACAAGTAATATGCAGGTAAATCCCTTCCTGAGGTTTATCCTCTTTATTCCATTGTCCTCCGTTGCAACTCCTACCCTTCTATACCAAAGTAGAAAGTCGGTTAAGAGTTTATTATAACTCTGCTCTTAAGAAATGAACGGTATGTATGATTTTCTTCTTCTATTGGTACATTTTGTTTCTTGCTAGCTTTCTAACACTTTTTCAATATGGAAGCGGCATTTTGCATTTATATGATGTTGCAAATATAGAAATTTCTGTAGTTGACGTGTTCATGGGTGTTTTGGTTGTTTAATCTTAATGGCAGATGGAGGTGTTCAGGGAAGCAACAGGATGGCAAGCTGTACAAGTGGGTAATATGATCAACAGGAATTTTGTTGCAGCTGCAGTTATATAACTGCTCATCAATAACAATGAATTGAAGTATGTTGTTGGTCATTGTTTCCCTTTGACCATTAAAACAAAAATATGGTGGTCACTGGGATTGCTGGGGTGACTGCCGTTTGCAATATAAAAAGTTTACAAGCACAGTACCGTAGTATGTTGTTTTAGTGTCAATTTGTTGCAACCTCAAATGGAGGGTAAACTCATATTTGGCTTATTTGATAGGAGTGTTGGATCTCATCCTGTTGCGACTCCACCTTCCTTTTTTGGAAACCCAACAAGATTTGGGAGGCATCTAGTAACTTTAGAGGGATTGATATACATTCAAATTTGTAAGGTTGCCATTACTTTAGTAGGGTATGTTTTACTTTGATGTTGTAAACAAGTTTAACCCCTAGGTGAGGTAACCTATCTCCTAATTTGAAGATTGTTCTTTATAGATGACCTAGTTCAATACAACGTGCTTCACTTTTAAAATTTGGTGTTATGGTGTAGTGTTGATCTCTAAACTTTTGTCATACTTACGATATCATATAGTAATTTTGAAATCCTTCAACATGTATCACTAAAACCATACACCGTTGGTAGTACTTTGGAATCCTTGCAAATTAGAATGAAAATGTGGTAACTTAAGTATTTAGGATTACGATGAAAACCAATTTCAATAGACTTTTTTATTTATTCAAGTATGAAATTAAAAAAAAATCAAAATCCAATCCCTTGTTACGTTTATTGAGTAATTAATCCCAAAAGGCCTTATAATTGGACAATCACCCATTTGCAAGATATTTATTGATTTGCAAACAATGCATTTTCATTCACTAGAATTTTCCTTGATTGTTGTGCAACTTGAGTAGCACTTGAAATTTTAAACTTCTTGTTATATGCAATAGATAGATTGATTGATGGGTGGTTGCATTGGAATTGTTCAATGTATATTCAAAACACAAGGTTCAAAGATGGAGTTTCTCCTCTCTAGTGATTTGGTCCAATAAATGAGTTTGATAATCAAAATTGTTGTGCTTGTATTTATTGTTTTGAAGAAACCTATATTCAATGCATATTCATTTTTGAGTAATCATACTATTTTTTAATGGTCTAATGCATCCAAAGATGGTTCTAGAAACAAGAAAAAATCTTGTATAAATGTGGAAAAAGGATTGGACAAGAGTAACTTTAAGTTGCCTAAAAGGTTGAAGTGAAGGATTGTACTTTCTTCATTCTAAAAAGTCAATGAGCTACCAGAGATGCCAACTTTCTTATTTTGTAGTATACATGCAAAACACATGTATACTATGATAGATTTGTTTACCAAAATATACATAGATCCAAGACTAAATGAAGTCTATTTTGTGGTGTCAAGAAAATTTGAATGAATTGTATTTGTAGTTTTCTTAGTAAATTCACATTGATTGATACAAATTTTTTCAAGTTTCAAACAGATTCCAAAATCATATGGTTTCAAAAAAATTACATGTTTTTCTATTTGCACAATCATGCTCCCTTTGTTCCTCAAAAGAAATCTAGCTTTCAAAGAAAGAGTTGACTTAAGGCGGAAAGTAGAAATTGTATAGTTGTAACATGCTTAAGAGGAAGTTAACTCGCTAATGTGACAGGGAACACACTTTCCTTAAAGTCAACACACTTTTCAATGAGGAAGGCGGTTATGCAAAGAGAGTAAAGAGTATTTTTAATTCTTCATCATAGAACATCTCCTTTGTTACAAAAAGTCTTGTACGTAGCTATTGTGATCCATTTTTGTATTTTTTCATTGTTCTAAAATCACTTCATGGTGGCAATTCACATTGTGAGCATGTTGCCAAAGCACTACAACCTATATTGGTCAACAATGCTTGCATTTGTGAAGAGACAATTTCTGGTGCTCCTTTGCAACCCATTCTAGTGAAAGTGGTGCTTAACAAACACAAGAAGGCAAACTTGACAAATGAGCAACGCCAAGCAGTTATTGAGTTCCTTTTAGCTAGGCACAAGAAGCTAGACAAGTGTGGTCAATTCAAATACGGTACCTCAAAGGCAGCTGCTAAAAAGTTTGGGACCACAGCAGAAGAAATTAGCGTCATTTGGAAACATTGATGCAGTCTTGGGCGGAGGGCAAATTTGTTGCAAATGTGTCATCCCACAATTGTAGGCATGTTTTTTGAAAGAAGCCTGGTATAGACAGCAATGATGTGAAGGCAATTCCTCTAAATTTTCTGCAAAACATGCAATCACTAGCATTCTAGCTTGGTGTTTCTATTGCCACTATCCATAGCCACTCTAAAGAGGTGAATTGAAGCCACACACAAATGCTATCACGCCTTACTTGATTGATGCAAACAAGTTGGACTGCTCAAAATTTTGCCTTGGCATGTCAGATCTAGGAGTGCTCAAAGAATTCCACAACATGATGGACCGTCTTCACATAAACAAGAAGTGGTTCTGCATCACGAAGACAAACCCCAAGTATTACTTGGTGCTTGACAAAGAGCCACGTCACCGCACTTGCAAAAGTAAGCATTTCATTACAAAAGCGATATTCATAGCTATGGTGGTAAGGCCACAATTGACTTCTACAAATCTTGCCTGTTCCATAGCAAGATTGATTGTTTTTCTTTCATTTGCATAGAGCCTGCAAAGTGTGGCAGCAAGAATTGTCCAATTGGTACATTGGAGACAGAGCCCATTTAGTCGGTCACTATGGATGAGATGCGTAAAATGTTCATTGAGAACATCTTACTTGCAATCAAGGCAAAATGGCCACGTAATTGGCCTAGCAAGAATGGCAATTCAATCTTCATTTAGCAAGACAATGCCAATCCACACGTCATGGGCAATGACCATGATTTGATGGACCACTTAGTGAAGGACAAATTTAAAATGCAATTGATGTGCCAACTGTTGAATAGTCTTGATATGAACATCTTGGATTTGGGATTTTTTAGGGCAATTCAAGCTCTTCAACATCAGCTAGTGCAGAAGACAATTGATGACCTCATTGGTGCGACAGAGCAAACTTTTTGGTCAATGGAAAGTCACAAGTTGAACTTGGTTTTTTTGTAGTGGCAACAATGCATTGTTGAAACAATGCGGGTTGGTGTTTGCAACTGCTATAAGTTGCCACATATGAGTAAGGCACCACTCCAACAAAAAGGGCAACTTTTTGTGGTGCTCAAATGTCCTCAAGATGTTATAGAAAGTGCCCAACATGCAATTTAAAATCAATAAACTTTTGAAATTGTAGATCACTCATTTTTGATGTTTGTTGCTTCAACAATGTTGTTTTCACTCAGGTGCTCACATTTTCAAGAAATACAAAAAAAAATTGGCATGACAATTGCCCCGTCAATTAAATTGCATTTGTTTATATGATGCATTGCATACATTTGCATGATGGCAAATCATATCTCTTGGTGCATTTAGTTGTGCTCACTCTAATGTGCAAAGTAGTCCATATTATCAAACAACATCATTGCCCTTTATCGTGTGCTTAAATTGCAAAAATGAGCAAACCTAGGGTTTTTTTTAAATAGAAAAAAAAGCAAGAATCCTTGTTTTATTTTGAAATAGAGGGATTATCAATTGTCAAATTTGCAACTCTATTTGATTTTGATACTTCAAAATACATTTGATTGCAAAGAATTACAAATATTTTAAAAAAATAATAATTTATTAGAAACAATATTAGAAAAATCAAGGCTAAAATGAACAAAAATTTAATTGAAAATTATTGTTTTTCCTTGTTAATTTGGTCGCATCGTTTAGACTACTTTTAAACCAAAATATGTTGTTTTTTTGTTGTTTGTTTATTAATTATTTATTGTTCATCTATTGTTCATCTATTATTCATCTGTTGTTTTTTTTCATCAATAATTGATTTTATAATATAACAAAAACTAGAAAATGTCAACCATTTAAAAATTGCCACGTAGCATTTTGTCATTTGAAAAAAGTATTCCACAAGCATATCAATTACCACATGGCACTTGCCACATGTCATTGAATCTTGTACGTAATAGTTGCTACCTAAAAAAGATCAGATATGCAACACACAACCTAAGTGTCACTACCAAAGTTTGAACTCAAAATTTCATGGATGAAGTTTGAGGACTCTTACCATAACACCACATATATGTGCACATGTACATACTTGGCAAGCATGAATCTTCCTTTTTTTTGCTGCCGCAAATATCATCATATAATTTGAAATTCAAAAATGATATCAAATGTTCAAATATTCATAAAGTTCCAAATCGTAAATTGGACGTGAAAGAACATTAAATCTAATTTTATAACATAGTAATTTATTACACTGAAGTAATGAAATCATTCAACAATAGAATATTGTGTGACACACTATCTATCATCTAGTGCTACCATCCTTCACATTAATTATGATCTTCATTCAATAAAAAAAAACTAGCAATAAAGGTTTGAAGAGTTTTCAAATTTATATATGATTTCTCATGTTTGCTCAATGATTGCAACCAATTTCACTTTATTTTTTGGCCTAGTCTTATTTTATACAATGTCTTTTAGAATCATCCACACATTCTCGATGCAATTTAAATCTAGTGAGTTTGCAAGCCGCGTAATCTTCTTAATCTTATGTGCTTCTTGTCATTGATTTAGTAAGGTACTTCAATACACTAGAACACCATCTTCCATTAGTTAATTTTTTTGAGAATTATCATGCATAAAATAAAAGCCACTTAATCAACTTTCACATACAATGTCTACAAAATTGTCACTTGTCCGTCTATCAGATGACATAATAATTGTAGGGCACTTTTCATAACTTGCAAAAGCACCCTAAAGCATGACAGTTGTGCGGCCGGATTTAAGAATGGAAGCTAAGCAATCTCATGAGTAAAGTTTGTATAAATATTGCCAAACCTTCACTTGCCATGAATTTTTACCTACTTTAAATGAAGATTTATTTGTACATATCACATTCATCCAATCTCAAGATTCTTGAATTTCACATTTTTTGGCAAATGTCAATCTATAAGCCTTGTGTTTGTCACTTAGAAATGGTTTCTTTGTTGTAACATAATTGCTAAATTCAATACATTTAATCTCCTTCCTCAATGTATGCACACAAACTTTTTTGGTTATCTTCTCAATGATGGATGCAAGTAGAATATGTCTATTTTGTGTAAAAATGCACCCAAACTTCCTTCTATCTTGCGCTATTAGTTTGTGACGTTGATATACAACCTTACAATTAACCACTAATCCATAATTCTGGAATTTCTTTTAAACATATTAAATTTTAAAATGTGATATGCTTAACAACTTAGTTGCACTTGCAATGCAATATTGTGACATTCCCAAATGACTCATGTCAAACATGATACATTTCTCTTCCATGCTCAAATGACAACCGCCCATTCTCACAAATTCTTGAACACAAAAAAATGTACCTAACAATGCAAATCCAATGCATGCAAAGCAAACATCTATTACATTATATGATGATTTAACATATAGCTCAACAACACTACTTTTTATTTGCATTAATTCCTTCATTATCCCAAATCATCATTCTTCTCATTTCCTAATTGTCACTTTGTCACTTTGTCACTCAGATTTGCAACTCTCACACATCTCACTTGCACAAATGAGCCACAACTTTGAAAAATTATCCAAAATAAATTGGCTCTCACAAACTATATTTAAATGTCAATTAAACTTACATAAAACCAAGGTTATCAAGTCTTTTATTTAATTGAAATACCACACTATTAAACAAAAATTCAAGGAAAATGAAAACTACAAGATGGGTACGTAGTATTGTACTTGAATTTCAAAATCTCCACTAAGTTTGCATCCACATGTTGAGTACAAATCAAAGTTCTTTTAAGTTCCTATTTGCAATTAAACATGACCAAAAGGGTAATGGCACGATCAGGGTACCCAAAAAGAATTATTTAATTAAGTCTAATTTGGCCTTACCTACAATAGTTATCCTATTTATTACATCCTACTAGATAGTGCTATATATGATGGTTGCATTTTGACAAGAAGTTGTTTATACTTGTAAATTAGGAAAAAAACTAAATTTAATCAAATGATGAATGTTATCATGTCTAAAGTAGTGATTTTGTGAGAAGTTCAGGATCTGTCTCATTTCATCAAAATGCAATAAAGGACTCATTTGGACTACAAATTTGTTTGGTAGGATATAGAAAAATGCATTTATAGTTGTGCAAGCTTCTATGGTTCATGAATTGAAAGTGTATTAGTCTGTACATTATTAAAATGAATTGTGGTGAATCATTTAAACAAAAATTTGCGGCGAGTTTTTCCACACCCAATAAAGAATATTAAAAAATTGTAAGTTTTCTTTTTAAGTGGCAAAAACATGCACATATACTTGTTTCTAGGTGCAAATACAATCAAAATTATTAAAAAATTAACAATTCATTTTAGGGAGCCATTACAAAGTACAAGTAAAAAACAATTTGGATCAATACATTTGGGTTCTAATCACTTCTGTGGTGTGAAAAAAAAATCAGAAAAGTCCTTTTAATGGAAGGAAAACTTTATAAATGAATGTCTTTACGTAAGGAAAGCTGAAGAAAAATATCTCATCACTTGCTCATTCAAATTTTCTCCTAAACATAAATAATCTGGACTCATTAGCTAGTGCAGGTGAAACACCAATCCTGTCTAGAGGTCCACAGAGGTCATATTGGGGTACCTCAATTGTACCATTATCCAAAATCTTCAATTATTATGAACCCCTAGCATATTTCACAACACAATTTGCATTCTTTGAATCCATTTATAAACTTCATTTGTACAAGATTTGAACTCAATTGGAGCATTTGTGACCTCAATGTGCATTAATGTTTTTAAAAGTTGTGAAGGGGTGTTGCCACCTTATTGATATATGTTCATTCATTTCTATTCTTATGAAGGTTTTATCTTTTCTACTCTATTGCTTTCTAACACTTGTAGTAAAACTACTAGTTCTATTTAATATTACTAATTTTAACTCATAGATAAAAAAGTGTAGTAAAAAAAGAGTGGTTCAAAAATTGCCAGAGTGCCACTTCAACTCAAATATGTTTAGCCTTTTAGGCAAATCTTGCTTGCTAGGTATAGTACATTGTAAGTGTAAAATTTTATTTGCATACTTTACTTTTGTTTATTTCTTTTCTTTGTAAATTCAATAGACTTTGGAGGCTATTTTGGCTTAGTGAGTGATTTTTTTTTTAAAGATTTAAACAAAAAAATTGAGAAGTGAAACCACATTTGACTTCCAACAATTTTTTTTGAGATTTCATTCCTTTAATAAAAATTCACAAACAAAAATTAAAGATGGTGTTTATAAATTTCAAAGAAAATGTTTATTTATACTCCTCTAATTTTTGTCTTTAACTTTTGATTGAACTATTGAAATTTCAAATGAATTGTTGAAAATGAAAGTTGGTTTCATTTCCCAACTTTTCTCCGCTCTAAATATTTTTGGTTTTTTGATTAGGCTAAAATAGCCTCCAAAGTTTGTTAACTTTAAAGGACAGCAAATTATGGAAAGTTAAGGAAAAAAACCATACAATTATCCAATTGTGATTACAAAATATTCAAAAGATTTTAAAAAGATTCTATCATATTTTTGAAAATTTTATTTTTTTTACAGATTTTAAAGAGATTTCAAAAGATTCTAGTTTTTTTATTGATTTGGTCAAAAAAGAAATTATGGTACCTTTATCATCAAAATGTAGGATGTTTTTTACAAAACTTTGTTAAACTATTCAAATCAACAAGAGACAAATATTCTTTTGTTGTTTTGGTCATGATTTTCTATTAGTATGTGCACAAGAAGTGGCAAGGATCATCAAACCACAATTCTTGTATGGGAGCAAATACTCACATATTTTGAGGGATAAGCAAATATAGAACTTTTAGCTAAAGCTAAAGCCTTTAAAATGATCCATTTAAATTTATTCAAGCATAATCTAGACCGTTTCTATATTTTTAGCAAAAAAATTCAAAAAAAAAATTAAAAGG
Source organism: Ulota crispa (assembly GCA_963920765.1). Taxonomy (NCBI): domain Eukaryota; kingdom Viridiplantae; phylum Streptophyta; class Bryopsida; order Orthotrichales; family Orthotrichaceae; genus Ulota; species Ulota crispa. The sequence goes on along the minus strand of OY987248.1, from coordinate 12,650,991 downwards.
TTGAGATAATTTATGTACTTTGCTTGCTTGCTGATTTAATTGTAAATTTTTCACTTCTCCTTGCAATGAAAGTCTTTTATTGTAAAAAAAATTTATCTCACAACAGGCAATTTCTTCTTTATTGGATTAAAGTTCAATAATGGTTTCTTGTTTTTTTTTACTGCAAGTTTCTTTGATTGATTGATATTTTTATATTCTTTTCACCAAAGCTAGGGTCCTATAATACAATTTCTTCCTTTCTTTTAACCCCTAAAGGACTAAGCCATTTTTTCAATGAAAATCACTCAAAATTGCCACTTTTGGGGGGTTAGTAAGAAGGTATATTTTTTTGAAAATTTGGGAAATCCAACTGTAGGATCTTGCCTTAGACTAGATTAGGTACTTGTTGAAAAAAATTAGGTCATTCTGGATGGACATGAGTGAGATATTTACATCTAGTGAAAAGAAAAGATTTTTTTCATGCTGTCGCAAAATTTCAGAAGCCTTTGACCATTCTTACATGAAAATAATTGCTCTACGCAACTTTGCGCTTTATTTTTCCCATGTAGGAGATCAAGTTAGTTATGTGTGGGAGAATTTTCAAATCAATTGGAACTACACAACACATAGGAAAAATCAATAAATAAAAAGAAGTAGAGAATGAGTCAAATCACTAAATTGTTAAGAACTTAAATATTAAAATGAAAATTGCAAATCCCAACAATCATTATGTTGTGATAAACAATCTACATCCTTTGGTTTTGTTTTTTTTCCAAAATAAAAAAAATTTAAGTAAAATAAAGGACTTCAAAGTTGATTTTAGAGTAGAGAATCCATAACTGCCCACAAACAAAAACTCCTCATAACTTTCATGTCATTGATTGAAATTGAATGATTCAAAGCTTCTCACCTATAAAAAAAATCAAAAGAACCAATTTCAAAATTTTATTTTAAAAAATTTCGTTTTTAAAGAAGTTTTTGGGCTGCCCGGGCGGGCAGTCCTCCCTTGCTTTTCAGATTTTCATGCATAACTTCTTCAATAATTGTCGGAATGAGGAAAAAATTAGATGCCCGTGTAGATCCTTGAATTCCCCACCTTCAATAAAAGTTTCAAAAAATCACACAAAGTAACTTATCCAAAGGTACATGCCAGAACTCCCACCTGTCCCTGAAGGGACAACAATCCTTTAGGGGTTAAATTCTACAAAAAAATTGTGTCTTCTTCCGCTTTTTTCATCTCTTTATCATCATTACATGGAAGTCTTTTATAAAGAAATGTAAAGTATCCTTAAAATGCACTTTGGTTTGTCCTAAACAAATAAGGTCCTTGTGCAAGTCAAAAAATGGGAATTTCTAATATAACAAAATTTTTTACAACCACGAATCTTAACATCCACCCTAAATTTTGAAACCACGTTGGGCTTCTTTGAGGTTGTGAACAATCTTGTCCAAATTAATTATCATCATTAAAAAAATCAAGCTATTATATATTTACAAACTGCGCAAATATTATTTATCTACTGAACCAATTGGAATATAAGGCAAAGATTCAAAAGAAACTCAATCTTTAAAGTAGACATTCAAAAAATAAAAAATAAAAAATAATACGAGCTTAATGATTTTTTTGTTGGAAAAAAAAGGTAGTTTTTATTATGATTGTAAATATGGTTTTTTAAAAATAAACAAAAATACAAGAAAACTAATTCAAATAGTAGTTTTAAATGGTTCTTAGCTTTTTTCAGCTTTTGATTACTTAAATTCTGCAATTTGAGAATCTATTTATATAGACTTATTGCAAAACCCAAGTAACAGTGAAACATTGTTTATTCTAAGATACGTAGAATCCCGTGTCATTTTCTCATCCATTTTTGGCTGTGGTCATTTTTTTTTTTCATTTAGTGTATTGAGGCCTTTATTTTGATGCCAAAGATAAGAATTTGATTTTGAATAAAGGAATTGATAAATGTACCATCTTTTTTGACTACTCTACCACACCTACTATATATGGTCAATATTTACAATATTAAAGTAGGTGTGGACCATGGGAAAAAAATCACTAATTTAAAAATATAGCTTGACATATGAGTTGCAATTTTAATTTTGGTGTCTGGTTTCAAATTCCGCTCATAGTATCAATTAAAAAAAAATATATGATATCTAGTTTAATTTAGATTTTTAAAATTAATACAATGAGTAGGATCTAGAGCTGAAAAATAGAATAAAAGATGCAACTTCTATGTGAGGCTGTATTTTCAAATTAGTTATATTTTGCTTGTGATCCACACTTACTTTAACCCCGAAAACCCGAAAACCCCACTGTCCCTACGGAGGATAAATTGAAATTTGGGCATCTCACTACAAATGGATTTTTCTTCTTTTTTCTTTGAAATTTTCACACATGATGTGCCCAAGGAGTAGCTCTAAGGTCCAATAATTTTCATGACTTTTGAGTTTGACTACACGGTTCAAAAGTTATTGCATGATATGTAGTTTTTTTTATACTCCGGGCAGCTAAGGTAGCTCAAAAAACTTCTTTAAAATTACATTGTTTAATAAATAAACAAAATGGGTTCATTAAACTTATATATATATGTGGGAAGCTTTGAATTGTTCAATTTTGATTAATGAAATGAAAGTTATGAGAAGTTTTAGTTTGCAAGTAGGTATGGGCTAAGTCTCTCACAACCATACTTGCCTGCAAACTAAAACTCCTTATAATTTTCATCTCATTAATTAAAATTGAATGGTTCAAAGCTTCTTAGGTATATATAAATCTAAAAATCCAATTTCAAAAAAAATTCAGAAAAATCGAAATTAAAAAAAAAAGTTTTTCTAAGCTACCCAGGTTGCCTGCCAAGCAAAGAAAACAACATATCATGCAATATTTTTTGAACCACAAAGTCAAAATTTACGAATTTTTTTTGACCTTAAAGGTACTCCTCAAACACATCATCATGTGTGAAATTTTCAAAGAAAAAAAAATGTAAAACCCATTGGTAGTGAGCTGCCCAAAATTGCTATGTTGCCAAAAATGGGTGTTCATGACTTTAAGGATTAATACAAATGTCAAATATTTGTGGAGTCATTGATGATATTCACATCCTACTTATAGAATGTCCTACTCAAATAGTCATTTGTAGTACATTTTGAAGAATTTTCAACCAAAAAGAATTCATTCCATAGTCATGCAAAAGGTGTGCAACTCTAGATTTTTTTATGGAATGTTTGTGCCAAGCAATTAGATAGACCACATGATGGTAAGCAATTCAAAGAAATTTTGTTCGTATACATAACTAAGAGAAATTATCTTATTGCAAGATCTTGTGAAGTTGGAAGACAACAATTCATTATTTACAGTCGCTGCTGCTTGCCTTTAGGACATCATCAACTTAGAGATGGTGGATGGAGACGTAAACAAGCTGTTTTTGCTCCTATTCCTATCCAAATAATTTTTGGTCTCAACAACAAGTTGATCTTCCTCTCTTATGTTGTAGTTTCAAACACTGTGAACTTGCGAGCTCAAAACATTTGTACCACAATGGCACTTGTTTGAAAATCAACAAGGCTAAGAGCTGCTATAAAGGTTGTAGGAGGTTGGCTGCAAGCTGCGTCAAAGAAGCATTGATTTGTTGCAAAGAAGTTGCAGGTTGCTACTAAAAAACCATTATGCCATTTGAGCATATGCTATAAGAAAGTTCAAGGACATTGAAAAATAAACAAATTTACTGTGTGAGAATGTGATTTTGACAAGACCTTGTTCTAATTTTGCGTTGTTATACTTACATTGGAGCCCTAAAAGTACCGTCAATCTCCACACAATTTACTTCCACCAACAGAATGAAGTTGCAATTTCTTCCACCATGGTAATGATGCTTTTACAGACCTTTGTAACAAGGTACTTTTTTCTGGCAAATGAGTGGCAAATGAGTGCTTCGTTGTCCCCTCCCCCATTGGAGAATATCTGGAGGGAAGGAAAAACATTGGGGGAAATCTGTTGCAACTGGCAAATTTTTGCCAGAAAAAATAAACCCTGCTTTGTAAAGAGGAATATCATCTGTACCAAAATCTCGATGAAAATTATTAATATTAGCTGATTTTATGGATGAACGTGCATGTTGCTTGACTGATGAGAAACCAAATAAAGATTCCGTGTTGGATGGGATCAAATGCGAAATCATGGATCTTGGGACACTAGGCAGCACGAACGGATTGAAGTCTATCTCAATAGCACGTGTCACCCCCACAGCAATCGAGAAACGGATGCCAGCCATGCAGCACAATAGCTAAGCAGCTCGAGGAACCCATGCCCGCCGCCCCCACTCGGCCCATTTCATGCCCATCTTCTCCATCTCCTCCTCCACCGATCCATCCCATCCCCCTCCTCATTCCCCTTGCAATCTCGTTTCAGGCTCAGCAATCTTCGTTTCTCAACACTCTGTCAGTTAGTGCAGTTTTACATTCCTTTTCAGGGAGCATCATGGCCACCGGGGTGCCCCAGAACACAGGCACGGGCGATTACGTGAAAGCGCCCGAAAACTACCAGGTACACTAATTCTATTGAAACTAATCGCTTGCATGTGATCGAGCCAATGGCGCTTTAATGTTTTGACGATCTTGAGTAGGTTGTATGTTACTTCGTTGGATGTTTTTTATTGCTTGGCAATGGCGAAGGAGCAGAGTTTGACCTATTTCTGTGGCGGATGTGTTTATGCTGCCAGCGTGAGATGCCGATCGGGGAGCAACTAGGTCAAATCAAAGAGACGGCTAAGGTCAAGGTGAATGAGTTTGCTGATCAAGCTAATCTTAAGTTCGACCAAGCCCAGAACGATCCTTCCAATAAGTAAGCGTCGTCATCAGCCACAATGATTTCGCCTTAGTTTTTTACTATTTTAATTGAGTATTGTTTGCTTTCTTTTAACCCTTGCTGTTGAGCAGAACTTAGATTTGCTATAATTCTTGATTTTTTCTGCAATTGGATTTTCTGGAAGGTGATATCCCAAAAGAAGATGTTAACCATGATGATGCCTAGAAATCATCTTCAAGGAGTGAACAACTGGTGATTTACTGTGATTTTTTTTAGAGATGTTACTAGCCGGTACTGGCGACTGAGTCTTGATGTTACAGGTTGCTATGATTGAGGGTATAAAGATTGAGTTTGCTTGATTATGTTCTATTATTTAGTGTGTTTACACCATTTCATAATTTCATTTGAGGTAGGTCTAACAACAAGAAGAGAGTTTAGAAAAGTATTCGGGTCTCTTGGTATTTGGAGCAGCTTATTGTAGAGCTTTTATTCTATAGGCGAAAGCTAGCTTATTCTTCCCTAGAGAAAGAATCAGGTTTCAGGAACGGTACTTAGGCACCATTAATGAACAAGATATGTTTTGTGTATTATTTATCTACCTTGGCAGTCAAGGTACATTTCTCAGTCACATGGATTCCCATTGTTGGCTGTTGTGAGTAAGCATAAAATAATCTCGAAGTTGGAGTAAACTCAACTATAGTATACACACATCATCTTATATGTATTACACTCCCCTAAGAGTGAAGTCCTTCTCACAGTCAGTTCATCCCATGGGAAAGTCTTAAAATTTTCATAATTTTTGTATACAGTATCCAATTAAAGTATCGTCTAGTGCGTTGGAATCCTCGTAACAATGGGGTCTAGAGTCACAAAGTTTATAATCATTCAACTAATAGAATACCCATCCTTTTGGCTTGCAGCTGCTGATTGTGTTAAGCCTGACATGCACGAGCACTTGTGCAGGGCATCAGATGTGAGACTACAGCAGGACATTGACACCACGGCCAACGACGCTGTCAACAGTTACAACAAGGCAGTGGATCAAGTGACGAGTGTGGTGAACTCGGTGAAGGGAGCGTTTACGTCCACAAGGAATCAAGGCACGGCAACTCCAACGACCACTCCCGGTATCCCAGAGACCGCTCCAGCCCGGCCAGCTCAGTCTGTGAGCGAGAGCATCGGTCAGACAGCAGCTGCAATCACAGATGCTGTCAAGAACACTTTCACTCCTAACCAGACAGTATCTGGAACGCAACCAGGACTGAACAACATGACTACAAACTTGCCTCAGGACGTTCCCCGTCGAGCTCCGCAGTAATTGATTTCCTGGATGTGAAACTCTTTAATCCTTTTTCATCATTGCAAAAGAGTACAGAAAGGTGTTGATTTCTTTTTCAGGTTTGCTCCATGTGTTGATGTTAATATTCTGCTCGCACTTATTTCCTTTACTAGCCTTAAACAATTAGAGGCAAATGTGTTGATTCTAATAAGACACTGTTTAACGTTTCTATCTGTGTAGTGTTCGGATTTCTTTCTGTTGAACGCATTTGAAAGGTAGTCAGAGCAGCAGTCAAAGTCCACAGTATTATGTATGCATGCATCAAGGCTTTTTGGTGTAATCCGTTTCTTTCGCATGTTGTTGCATTCTGAAATTTTCATGTGCATGTGTACATGTATGTGTTAGTATAAAAGTGCATCTGCTTAAAGCTTACACAGACTTATCCTATCCTGAGCAATATTCGTTCAAACGAAAATAATCTTTGTTTTGGAACAACTACGTTGGGAATCCTAGTTGTTCAAGGCCAAATTTGTTTATGGTATGGATGATGTTGACCTTGCACTACTCTAGCTCTTAAGTAGAGACACTAGGAATCTTTCATCTTAGAGAGGGTATACTCATTCTCTACGGTTGGGAGGGGTTAAGCGTACTTGAATTTTATGTGGATGGTGATTTTATGCAAGCACGTCCCATACTCTTACGGAATGTATGATGTGCAGTACAGCTTGCTTCCTATTTTGGTGTTGTGGGGTGTCCATATTTCACGACCAGTAACAAGGTTATCAAACCTTTGGGCCAGTGTGTTTTTTTGTTTTCTGACCAATGACTGTCATATCTTGGAAAATAGTTTTCAGCGTGCAGGCTCTATCCTTATTTTTGGCTGGATTTGAAGGTGGCCCCTATATATGGATTTTTGCAGCATCATAACATTTTTTTTGTAAGCAAAAAGTATCCATTGGCCTTTTCTGAAAATGTCAAATCAATTATTGGCACTACTTAATTTTTGCATGGAATTGGATTAGGCAATGCCGTGTGAAAATGACGATGTTAATATTTTACAAAGCAGCTAGAGGGTAATAACAACAGAAAAAAGAAAGTGGATTTGAGCTTCATTTCACTTGGAAGTGATGAATAAAAGAGTAAAAAAACATACATTGGAGGAAGGGTACACAAGTACATTTGTTAACTTCTAAATGCTTGAGGGTGTTTCTCCATTCAGGATGGCATTTTTGAGGTTTTGGAACTGTTCTTATAAGACGAAACAAAATTGTAACCGCAGGAGCTTGAACTTCAAGGCTTGTAAATGGTGTTTGTAAAAATAAAATTACCGAAAAGTCACATGGATGATAAGATGTTTGTGATTGAATGTGGATGAGTACAATTTTTTTTTTGGAGATGTCCAAAACTTGTTATGCAAATTGGCAATTTTTGAGTACAAAATTAGGATATCATCATCTATGACAATTTAGTACTTGTTACTTCAAAACTAATGACTCCTCTTCCAAATCCATGATCATAATCTCACAAACGACCATGTAATGTAGTTGTCAAAAAGTCACTACCTAATACAAAGAAAATGTCTAGCTCTAATTATTAACCAAAAATCAAAATTCAATCATGAATGTATTCCAATTTGTATAACAAAAACATTCCAAATGAGATTAGTGCAAAAACACATTTAGACTTTGTTAGATGATGGAATTTCAATAAAAGTGCCTTCATTGACCAAAAGAGGATCCTGCGGCCCTGCCCGACTTGAGTAATGGATTGACTGAGACCCATTATGTACTCAATGTTTCCAACAGATTTCCCATAATCATAATGGTTTATTTTAGCTTTGACAAATATGAATGTTACGACTGAATATGACAGTCTATAAATCTAGCTGAGTGAAAATACCGGTTGGATTCTTCAACTGCGCTGTGTATGTAAATAATTTTGCAGGCACTATCTTATTTCTGTATTTATTCTATTTCTTCTGTTTTTGTTTGATTAATTTGATTCAAATTTGTGTGCTTTCAAAATTAGAGGTTCTCAATTTGTCTAATTACAATGTTGAAGGGGTGGTAATTTATTTTTAATGAATATGACAAGGCACATATTGACCTTGACAAGGAACGCTAAACAAACTTTACAAATAGCTCCATCCCTAAGTACATTCTAAACTTTTTATAAAGTTTAATTCCAAATTTGTGGTACAAGAGGCAATTTACTTAAAAGTACATACTTGAATGATCTCACAAATGTAAACCTCTTGTTTAGCATGTGTAAGATTATAATGTTTGAAGTGGGGAAAACAATTTTTTTTTCATTTCCGAAAAACAAGGTCAACAGATTTTGAGTCTTTCTAGAGTAAAATATTTGTTCTACATAAATTTGAGCTTTTTGACCATTCATAAGTATACGATGTTAGGTCAACTCATGAAAATTTTCAAAAGTAAATGTAGAATCTAACTTATCCCAAATTACCTTGCAATGTAAGGAGGTTAAGTGAATTGGCAATACATTAGTCATTCTTTCATGATTTCTTTTGTAATGAAGAAGTTTGTTGCTAACTTTTCACTGTTCTAATTTCAAATAAAAAACATTTGGAATATGTGAAATAAAATTTCAAGAGATTTGGATTTATAGATTGAAAGACAATAGTGCCTATAGTTAGAGGAAAATGCTTTTTCTTGAAACTACCCAAACATAATTTAAAAAGTTTGACTCTCTTCAAAGCATGATGTGAGAGCTCATTTTTTTTGACAATTGTACATTGATGTTTTTTTATTAAGATACTTGCCAAGTTTCAGAAGTTGTTGAGAGTTTTAGCATAAGATTCTCTAAAGATGCCCAAACTGCTCAAGCTGCCTAGATTCTTTTGGGTAGCATAACTTTTGAACTGAGCATCCAACTGGGGAAAAAAGTACATTTCCACTTGGGAGATACATATTTGCACCTTGTGTAACAATTTTGAGAACATCCAATAGAAATTGACTCCATGTGACCCTACTTGAGTTCTCAAAAGGTTGTTGAACGGACACTTGAACATGTTATTTATTAAATTGGGAAAAAGTGACATTTTGGGACTTTTGGATTTTATGTTACTTAAAGAGTTTCAATGAATATTCTTAAGAAAACATAAAATCCAAAAGTCCCAAAATGTCACTTTTTCCCAATTTAACCTCTAAAGGCCCAAGTAGTGTTTTTTTTGGCAACATAGCTTTTGGGCAGCTCATTACAAATGGAGTTTTCATTTTTTTCTTTGAAATTTGGACACATGATGTGTCCAAGGAGTAGCTTTAAATTCCAACAATTTTCATAACTTTTGACCACATGGCTTAGAAGTTGTTGCATGATATGTTGTTTTCTTTGTTCGGTGGGTAGTCTGGGCAGATTAGAAAACTTCTTTAAAAATTACATTTTTTTGATTTTTTTGATTTTTTGAAATTGGTTTTTTAGATTTACATATATGTGAGAAGCTTGGAATCATTCAATTCTGATTTATGAGGTGAAAGTTATGAGAGATTTAGTTTGTGGGTAGGTGTGGAGACTCTAAGACCACACCTACCCACAAACTAAAACCTCTCATAGCTTTCACCTCATAAATCAAAATTGAATGATTCAAAGCTTCTCACTTATATATGAAGGAACCAATTTCAAAAAAAATCAAATTTTTAAAGAAGTTTTCTAATATGCCCTGGATTGCCCGCCAAACAAAGAAAACAACATATCATGCAACAACTTCTAAGCCATGTAGTCAAAAGTTATGAAAATTGTTGGACTTTAAAGCTACTCCTTGGACACATCATGTGTGAAAATTTCAAAGAAAAAAATGAAAACTCCATTTGTAGTGAGCTACCCAAAATTGCTATGTTGCCAAACAACTCTACTTGGGCCTTTAGGGGTTAATGAATAGCATGTTCTTGGTCCTTTAGGGGTTAAATTTGTACTCTATTTTAATTTAAATTTAGTTAAACTTGTACTCTACTCTATTTTTACACAAAAATTGTCTTCAATCAATTGGGTGGAGGACTATGGCTTTGGACAAAATCACATTGCATTCAATTATATATATAAATAGATAGATAGTGTTAAGATAAGTATTATACTAATGCAAGTGTAGGTACCTGTGGTACCAATGGAGGCAATATGAATGTCCTTGTAATAAGAAAATTTTAGGCTAGCAATCTCATTACAAAATGTAGCCAATTTAAAATTTAAACCATGAGTGTTTGGTTAACTCACAAATGCTACTAGTTTGATTCAAAGTAAAGCCTCAATTTAAACACTTTATGCATGTACCCCTCTCCCTTGTAAAAGGACAAACATGTCACTTGAAGTTGCACCATGACACTCTCTTAACCCCTAAAGGCCCAAGCCTTTTTTTCTAGTGAAAGTCACTGTTAATTGCTACTTTGGGGGGAATGAGTAGGAAAGTAGGAAATATGTTTTGTTTTGCAAATCCAATCGTAGGATCTTGCCTCATACTAGAAGAGGTACTTGTGGGAAAAAATCAAGTCATTTTAGATTGAGAGGAGGGAGACATTTACATCTAAAGTGAAAAAAAAGGTATATTTCCTTGCTACTAGTATATTTCAGAAGCCTTTGACCACTCTTACATGAAAAAAAATATTCTACACAAAGTTGAGGTTTTCTTTTTCCATGTAGAAGACCAAGTTAGGCATGTGTGGGAGAAATTTCAAATCAATTGGAACTATACAACACATGGGGAAAAAATAGTAAGTAAGAAGTAGAGAATGAGTTAAATCACTAAATTGTTAAGAATTTGAATATTAAAATGAAAAATGAAAATCCCAATGGTTATAATGTTGTAATAAACAATCTACTTCCTTTGGTTTAGTTTTTTTTTTCCAAAATATTGAAAATTGTGGAAAATAAAGGACTTCAAAGTTGATTTTAGAGTAGAGAATCCATAATTGCCCACAAACTAAAACATCTCATAACTTTCAACTCATTGATCGAAGTTGAATGATTCAAAGCTTCCCACTTATAAAGAAAATCTAAAGAACCAATTTCAGATTTCTAATTTTAGAAAACACAAATTTTTAAGAAGTTTTTGTGTTGCCTAGATTGCCCTCCCTCCCTTGGGCAGCAGAATTTCTTGCCTACCTTCTTTGTCAAATGTCAGAATGATGAAAAAATTAGATGCCCACATAGGTTTTGGAAATTCCCCACCTTCAATAAAAGTTTAAAAAAATCTCAAAAACTAGATTAGCTATAAGTACATGCCCGAAATCCATTTGTCCCCCGGGGACAGCTGGGCCTTTAGGGGTTAACCAATCTCTATTCTTGGTTGTGTATTCTATTCTTGGTTGTATTGTTCTATATATAGAAAATGTTATATCATATTATTTATAACGATGCTCTCCATTATAGTTAACTAGAGCTCCCTAGAATTTACTTTAATAAGGGGACCCCATGGACCAATAGTAGAGGACTTTTACTTTATATCCTCTCTTTTTAGTATATAATTAGTTGGAAACCTTTAGAATATGATATGGTTTATACTTCTTTCTTCTTGTATACTTTTGGTTATATATCTCTTTGTATCTATGTTGTGTTTTCTATTCCTAATAGATAGAAAATAGATCTCAAAGTCTAGTATGAACTAGGACAAACAAGATGGTGGACAAGTATGCAACTATTGGTAGGAAGTGCTTCCGAGGCATGGAAGAGAGAACAGACCACTATCGTGTGGCCGGAGTACTACAAGATAGGTTGGAAGCTTTCATAACAAGCACGGGAGGAGATGATGCAGCACAAACCGCAAACGATTCTTGACTTTGCTGAAGCAGAGTTGACCATGTCAGCAAACCTCGATTGTGAAGCCAGCAACAACAACAATTGTAGTGCAGAGAGAACTGAGGTGAGAACAAACCAATTGAAGAGCATTGCAACAACATCATTGCACGAGAACAACAAGATTGTACGTGGACATTTTTGTTCGGAGCATGAGGATTTGACAAGCTTTAGATTGTCACAAAGTCTTCCAAAAGATCTCCTACTACTAATCTTTGCACGTTTGCCATTATTTGCAATTGCACGCCTACAATTCGTCTCCAAGGCATGGCAAAAGAGTATAAGTTCTCACGACTCTGATTTTAGTCGTGAATTAGAAGCGGTGAACCACAGTAGGGTCGCTCTCATATCTCTAGACTACAAACTTCTAGGAAAGATTCAAGTGAGGATTTATGATGTCCAGGCAAAGAATTGGCACTGCTACAACATGCAAACAATGCTTGACGCTTCCATCTTTCCCAACTTCTTTCCAGGTGCAGCTGATGGAGGATTGATATGCTTTGTGCAAGTGGCAGTAAGAGATAGTCATCCGTTCTCAGTAGTAATAGTAAACCCGTTCACAAGGACTTTAAGGAACCTGCCCTATCTACCGAATTTGTGGGCCAAGCCTTTAATGGTACGCCTGTCGGTGGACGCGCAAACAGGAAAATACAAGGTGGTAGTTGCAGGCTTTACAAGCTATACAAGGGAGAAATCTGAAGTCCACGTGTATGAGTCTGGGACTGACCAATGGACTAAAGTGAATAATTCATCAGAAAGAATCTACGGACACGCATGTGGTTGGGATTGGAGGGTTCCGTCTTTAGGTATTCTGACAGGTCCGTGTGTTGAAGGAAAACTAGAATATGTATCAAGGTCCCACATGGAAACACAATGGCAATGTCCTGGCATCCAAAGCTACGTGTTTGTGAAGAATCGTCTACTTTTGCTGCACAAGGTGGAGCCTGAGGGTTCAGTGCCCATATATTGTATTTCAGAGTTTGAATACAACGACGGCAATTCTTGGGTGAAAGTGGCAGTTCATAGGTGCGACCTTTTTGAGCAGTTTCTGAAGCAGAGTTACATGGTTAAATTCTCGCTCAAAGCAGCTGGCAATTTCCTCATGGTGTTTGCGGACCAGATTCCGGAATTTGGTGATGCCCCTGATTATTATCCCAATTTTGGGTGGCTTTACCAGTTGTCAACAAAAACGTGGTGCGATCTCCCTCCATTGCCAGTAGAGTGCAAATTCCGTGTAATTACTATTGGATCGTCGTCGTGTTACTCGTGTAACTTGTGTGAGATCAAGCTAAGTGCTGTTCCATGAAGGTTTTAGAAATGGAGTCGGTTCAGGAAAATCATTTTTTTGGATTCTTTTGCTTCACTAATATTAGAACTCGGTGTAAATGAAAAGGGAGAGCATTTCAGACAGCTCGTACTGTCGTTTGAAAAAAAAAAAATTCCACCTAGTGGGTCTCTAGCTCACTTAGGAGTTGAACCCCTAAATGCCCCAAGGGCTTTTTTGAGCTTCTAGGAAATTTCTCTAAATTGATTAAAGAGTCAACATTTTGATAAATTGTATTGATTTTTGTAAAATTGTAATTGTACAAATTCAAATTAGATATGTTAGAGATCACATAAGAAAAGAAAACACAACAACATCACTTATGGATTGAAAGATTATAATGCTTGATCAAGAGGGTGTTAAAATTGTGAAAATTACTTGAAGTCTTTCAATCCTCTTTTTGCATGTCAAACCTAAAAAATGGTATTTTATATATACATATACATATACATATACACACACACACACACACACATATATATATATATATATATATATGTTACATAACATACATAACTTCAATTCAATTTACGGCTTTATAAAATATTTTCTACAAATTTTTAAAATGAATTTATAGTGTAATTTTTTCTCCAAGATCAATTGTATTTGAGGCTAACTTCCAAGAGGTTGCAATACTAAGAAAGTCAAGATTGCAATGGGCACCTTTGCACAAAATCTTGAATAGAAAAATCACAATCACTAGAAGAAAAACTTGTCCTAAACGACTGGTTCACGATGACTGCAAATGTCCTAAATGACTCAATTCGACTGTAATTGAGTCGTTGTATAGTTGTTTAAGACATTTGTAGTCATCGTGAACCACTTGTTTAGTGCATGATTTCTTCTAGTGAATGAATCATTTTCAAAATCAGATTTTTGATGCAAAAACTAGACTTAAAAAAGAATGTATCAAAAATACAAACTACTAAAAGTTTCAACTTCATTAGGTTATATTGAACTTCAAAATGTGATTGACACCAAAACATGGTGCCTTGGGCATTTAGGGGTTAAGTGGTGAGGATGTACTACTAAAAGTACACAAGAGTTTTGTATCTTGCTTGGAAGGGATTTATGCAGAGATTTTTTTGTTGGATCTTATGAGGCTGGATTCAAAGTTGCCTAGTTGATTTCAGCCAATGCGCATGCCTCCTTTGAAAAACTTTTTATACTTGGGAGGGCATGCGGGCTCTTACTGATGATGTATAGTACTAAAAAACAAAACACTAATTCTATGGTGTGTCCTCCATCTTCATCCTCATCAAAACTAAACAAAATTGTATAAGGTAATGTACTCTAATTGCAACCCTTTCTTGTAAAGTGTATCATAGGCAGTTCAAGAATAAATATGAAATGGTTCTTGAATGCATCTCTTTAAGTCATAGAAGAAAAGCTATATTTTATTACAAGAGCGGTTTTTCCTCATCTCTATACAGTTTGCAAGAAAATAATTTACGGGAGACCTAGAGTCACAAATAGGTGCCTACTATAGAACCATTTTTTATTTAGCTTTGCTAAATGGGGCATGGGGATGGGACGCATGGGGATGGAAGCTACATAGCATTTGATGTTCATTTAGCTTGCTAAATAGGTTTACCAACTAGTCTATCTACCATTAAATAAATAAAAAAGGTTGCATGTGTGTGTGTTTTTGTGTATGTATGTCGGTTTGATGAATCCAAGTTTAGTTTGATGCCCACCTAAAGATGGATTAGAGTAAAAGTTTAACCAAAGTGAAAAAGTGTAAACGTAGAGTAGAGTACATGTTTAACCAAAATAAAATTTGGACAGAAATAAAACCACAAAAATTATAATTGGATTTTTTTACATAGATCTCAACCTATCCTAAATGGGTGGTAAATGGATTTACCTATGCTAAATGGATGATAAAGAGGTTTTTTTTATATAAATTTTAATATATGCTAAAAGGAAATTTTTAATGCAAATCTTAATTTATGCTAAATGGAGTCACCAGGATCCATTTAGCTTTGCTAAATGGGTTTATACACTAGTTTATATATATATAAGTTTTTTTATAAGATGCTCCTTTTAGTTGGTCCTTTTACATGGGAAAGAGGGATACATGTATAAAATAGTTTATGCTGAGGCTTTACTTTGAATTAGGTTAGTGGAGTTTGTGAGTTAATCAATCACTCATGGTTTTAATTTTTACATTGATTGCAATTTGTAATAAAGATTGCTAGTGCAAAATTTGCTTATTGCAACGACATTATTGTTGCCTCTATTGGTACAACGGCAACCTAAACTCATTTAACCCTTTAATGACTGTGGTCGATTTTGGGGTGGGCAATCCTTTGTATGGTCATTTGGAGCAAATTTTGGGTTATTGAATACAGATGTCTACCACATATCTGACTGTACAAATGGAAGTATCTTGCAGGGTTTAGTGTTATGCATCATGAATTATGCTCACTCTTTAGTTGTTATGGTCATCTTTTTGCATTTATTGGTGTATTTTCAGCCAATATTCTTTTAGTTTTTTCAACCCTCTAGCCACATGCCACCTCATATTGGCCTCATTATTGTCCTAAACTCTTCACTTTCCAATTCCCTAGACTTGTCCCCTTTGCCACATCATCAATTTCCTTGACATGCTCTCTTTACAAACTGAAAAAGAGTCAAAATCAACCAAGAACTAGTCGACCGGTCATTAAAGGGTTAAGAATAGAAAGCTAAAGTTGGATAAAGAAGTCATGTTTTTATGAAAAATTTGATAATATAAAATGGGGATTGGAAGGTGAGGAGATTATTTTTTTTGGGAGTTAATCTCTCTATATGGTTGGGTGGTTGAGCTCCCTGCAATCTTTATAGTTTATTATATATTGATTGTTGTTTTACTTGAGTATTTGGGTGAATCAGTTACAGACCTAGGGAGGTTTGTGACAAAAGTGATCATAAATACATGGTGCGTCATGAAAGGCAAAAATCAACACCTCACCAAATGCACTCATATTTTTAAATAACTCAAATTGTGAAAAGATTTAAAAACAAAGTGTTTGGTCCCATGTTGCCTTTCTTGCAACTTTCATGAGGCTAACACACATCATTGAGTGTTGCAACTTTTAAAAACTATATTATAATGTGTGAACACTTGCCACACCATTGTAGAGTACTGTAGAACTACTATAAAAGAGCAGTCACCCTCAGGTGTTCAATGGTTAATGACAAAAAAATTGTGTTTGCATAAAATTCTAAGACATCCATATGGCAAGGATCCTTTGTTACATTTGTTACATTTGTTGAATAGTGTTATTCAACATTGGTACCATGAAGCACATGTATTCACAAATATGTTTTGTATTATTAAACATAAGAATTTTGTACACTTGTGTACCAGGCGTATTAGTCCTGATCATCTCTGTATATAGATCCACATGACATAGACAATAGATTTGCTCGCTCAAAAAGATTGTTAACTCACAACCAGCCCTTTTTTTTGGCACGAGAGTGCCAATTTTCACCACTAGATTTTCGTCACTCTAATTTTGCTCCAATGTGGAGGAGACAAGTGGTACTTTGGTGCCAAAAAAAAAGTCACAACCTTTGTATTGAGATCCGTTCCTTTTGGGGTGCTAACCAAGCTCAAGATATAGAAAGCATGATTACAAAATATTTCATGATCTCAATGTAAAGCTTTTTTATACATATAGTACTCTAAATATCGCAATCAGATTGTCTTAATTAAGTTGCCTTATCTTGGAAAGTTACTTTATGATTCATTGCTTGGTCACTTGGAGGTACATGCAACTTTTTATATGAGAATTTCACATGGTTTAGTACCTACAAACCATTAATTTATTATTTTGCAACATCATTGCTGTTAAATTTTTTTATTGTAGTAGTTATTGATGAAAATTATTGTAATATTAGTAAATATTTATATGGCATAAAATGACAATAAATTAGTGTAGAACAACTTAAATGCACTATTTAGTGTAGCAATTAATTGAAATAGAGAAACATGTTATTTTCAGAAGCATGGGACAGCTTTAATGTTATGGTGTCTTTATTTTTGAAATCCCTAATGAATTACAATCAACTTGTATTTAATGATGTGAAAAATAGCCTAATTAAGGTAGGTATACCCATTCCCTATTGTCGTCCCAATTTTGTCACTTTCACTTTGTGCCGAGGGTGGTCGTTTTAGTTCTAAAATGACCACCCTTGGTACATAGTGACTAAATTGGGATGATGGTTGGGAATGGGTATACCTACCATATGGGAATAACATCCCTTGCTTCTTGTGCCTTCTATTTTATTTCACATTGTTTTCTTCTTTTGTGCATCACCTAGTCAATAATCTTATCATTGTTTAAAATTTTACATTCTTACAGTTTAGACCTTTGCTTGAATGTGTTTAATAATACAAGCAATTCAAGAATAATAATAGTAATGTTTCTTTACAAGTAACATGACAGCAAAGTTTCACCACAAAATAAGCTTTCTTTGCCACATCTCTAGTTTGGTTGATTACTTTTCATAATATTGCTTTACTTTCATGTCACTTAAGACAAGAGATCCCAATAATACATCTACTAGTTAGAAATTCCAGTTATTGAAAGTATGTTCAAACACAAATGTGTAGCAATTCAATATCATTTATTTCTTGATTATATGATAATCTTGATGAAGTGGCAAACATGCAAAGAGTTTATTTGGGGAGTAAATTTATATTCCTTACAAAGTAGAGTCGTAGAGCATGCAGAAACTTTGTAAATGATTAACATTGGAGCCATTTGTAATTACAGTGATTGGATGCTCAATTCCACTAAAAACTCAACCTTTGTAGTTGGCCTTGGGTGGATAATGGTAAAAGGTACCACTCCTTTAACCTCTAAAGGACCAATTGTCTCCTAGAGGGATAGGTGGTCCTTTGGGCATGTATCTATAAATTTTCTAGTTTATGTGATTTTTTGAATTTTTTATTGAAGGTGTGGAATTCAAAAACCTATTAGTTCATTGTTCCTATAATTTTGCAATCCCTTTCACCAAATAAATCTTTCCAACCTTGACATCATTTTCATTGCAAATTTAGGCACTAGATAATATACTTGCAAGCACTGCAAGTTGTTGTTGAGAAGTTGCAAGTTATCGCAAGCAACATGTCATTTGAGCAGTAGACGCAATGGAAGTCCCAAGATAGTGGGAAACAAGAAAATTTGTTGTCTAAGGATGTTGTTTTGACAAGGCCATCTCTTGATTGTGTGTTGCCGTGGTTGCATTGGAGACCTAAAAGTACCTCATTCTTCCATGCACACAATTGACTCCACCAAGAAAAATGAAGTTACAACCCCATTCCTTGTCTTGGGTTGATGATCCTCCTAGCAAGTCAAATTTGACAAGTAAAAGTGTGAATGCTCTTAACACAGTATCACGCTATTACTTGACTCCATGCAAGGTTTGATTTCTTAACAAATTTTGGCCTAAATCTTACCCCGAAAAAGTCCCTAGCAACAATTACACTAAGAAATATGGGTGAAATTTTGGATGAAATTGCTAGATCTTTTTGGAACAAAATCCCAATTTGCCAAGTTTTGGATAAAAATAGCTTATAATAACAATTTTTTGGATAAACTTTCATATATCATTAATTTGTTCCAATTTTAGACCAACTTTCCTTAGTTGCCTGCATTTTGGGGTGCAGGTTGCTCTACCCTGACAAAAATAAAAATCAAACCCTGACTCCATGTGGTTTTCAATCAAAAATATAGAATCGTCTACCTTGAAGAGTTGAAGGACCCCTATTTCCTAAGAGCATTTCCACTGGTAGCTCTAGCTTGCTCAAAGTGGATGAAAAGTAGCCAGGCCCCTCTTAGGCCCCTCTCAAACTCTCTTAGGGCCTCCCTCCATGGGAGAGGGGTAGCTAGTGGAGATAAAAATAGACCACTGATCATCAGTCAGATGGGATTTCAGTTTTCTGAACCCCCAATCTGATTGATAATCAGTGGTCTATTTTTATTTCCATCGGCCACCCCCTCACATGGAAGGAGGCCCTTAGGGCATCTCCACTGGTTGGCTTGAGATTGGCAAGTGGTGAGGCATTGTTACACTGTTCACTTTTGCAATCTCCGCTGGTGACACTGGCAGGGTGAGTTTGTGAGAGGCCTTGCTACATTGTGCTCCAGGGACGGTGAGCCAGCGGGATACGAAGTGTTTTCAGCGTGCTTGAAAGACAGGTTTGATGCCTTTGGTCCCACGCCAAGCTACCTTTTGCTCCAACGGACCCTCACTTGCGGCCCTTCCCAAACTGCCAGCTAGGTGACTGGTGCAAGATTCCACATGCCAAATCCTTTAGTGCGTCGTAGGAGAGTTCAATGGGTGGAGATCCAAGAGCTGAGCCACATTCAACCGTAGCTGAGGGCCCGCTCAAGCTCAAGTGGCGAGCCATTGCCAGTGCCAACTGGTGGAGATGCCCTTATTTGGCGAGTCTAGCAAGTCACTCTCCAAATTCCAAACCACTATTCATGCACTATTCACCTTAAGTTTAGTGAATTTTATTCTCTACTTTCCTAGATAAGTGGTCAATTGCTTATTTATATGGTGTGTTTGAGTGTAAGATCACCTTTTCAAAGAGCATGGGTGAAGATTGAGGGCCTTCAGGCCTAGCCAAACCAGATGGAAAACTTTGAGCGAGTCTGAACCGGTGGAGATGCTCTAATGCCCTTGCTCCAAGCAGTCAAGCACACACGTCACACGGTCTGTAGTCTGTACTCCGCACTCTAGCTGCACGGAAGAGCTTTGCTAAATTTACCACTCCCTCGGGAACACGCGGGTGGCGGCGTAATCACATCAGACGCAAACTGATCAATAATCATTCTTCCACAACCAAAAGAGCCAAGTGGTGAAATTGTCAACCTAGTTTTATACTTCCCTTCCAACACGACACTTTGCATCGATGCCTTTTTATCCCTGGTAAGCAAAGCGCTTAAAGTGCTCCATCCTTTCCAGCCTGCTGGCTACCTGGCTGGCTGGCTCACACATCCAAGTCTGGACACGCCGGTCCCTCTTGAATTTCCATAATAAACTCCCCTAAAACTCCACAAAGTGGCAGATTGCTTGATATAATACCAATGAGACAACAAGTACATGCTGATATGCTTCCCTAAATGCTTGCTTACGTGTCTGGGACCCAGTACCTGACCGTAACCGCATTTATCCGTTTGTTGCAAACTAAAAATGGAGCCACGGTGCCTGCGGACTTGCTGACTCGACCACTCTCACTCGTGTTGGTGTTTCAAATTGCTAAAATCGTGACATTCTAGGATCAGCGAGCTGTCAAAACTAGGATCAGCATACATCTGAGTTTATAGTCGGGTGACTCGGGTCATTCAAACTGGTACAGATCTGAGATTTCGGTCGCCAAACTCGTGACATTCAAGTGATGAGACTTGAGAGACTCCAAAACATGATTTGTATAGATCTGAGGTAAGATAGAAGTGAGCTACAGAAACTATGCCAGTTTTAACGAAATCCACCATTTTAATGAATTGTGAAGTTTGTGGAGCCCGCCACACTGATCTTGCAGCGACACCGAGGATAGCGTGTCAGTTTCTTGCATCCGGACGTACAACACCTCTCTGCCATTCCTCTAGATTCGAGCTTCCATTTTTGTTGCATAGGTATGAGAGTAGAACTGGTCTCACAAAGGAAAGGTAGCTGTCGGAACTGCAGATTTAACGACAAATTGTGCATAGATCATGGTGCTACAGATGCGGCGAAAGCTGAGTTCCTACCATTGAAGTCGGTGGTATTGTGCATATGTGCCGTGTATTGTGAATGTTGTCTGAGCAAAGTCTACATTCTCGATAAACCTCGGAGGTTTTGAATTGGTTGACAGTGGTAGTAAGTTAGTAACTAGTAAGTCTGGCAGAGATTTCAAAAGGGCAACTAAAACCTAGTACTTGGGATTGGACATGGAGCTGCTAGCTAGCTGCTGCTTTTGGTTACCGTGATTAGTCGTCCTTAAGGTCGTCAGTAGCTGACAATGCACCGTAGTGCCTCATTTACAAAGTGGCTCCGAATATGGACACTTGAATTCGAATCACTCACATCTGCGGCTTTGATCATGGAGAGCCAGTACCGGTACACGCCAGTTCAGAATGCGTGGGGTCGCAGCCGATCTGAACACAGAAGAACCTGAGGTTTATGCCTGGCGTGGTTTTGGCAAGTGGGAGCAGGTTTTTAGAACGGCATTACTGACGAGCTGATTAGAAGGTTATTGACAGCACCGTACTGAGCCGCCGTCTCCGCTCGCAACCAGCTCCAATTCTGACAACGATTGCAGGCGGCACAAAATGTATCGACCAGCTGGTTCGTTTTCGCTAGGATTAGCACGGGTATGCGCAGTAATGCTAGAGGAACGGGCATTATCTAGATACTCAGATCCAGATTTGAACCAGTGTGTGAGTCTCTCAAGCGCTTGAACGCTGGGCTTGATGCCGCCACGATCGATGACAAGCGAGGAGATTCTGACGGGGAGCTATGGGGAGATGGAGGAACAGAACCAGGGAATCGAATGTGCGACTTACAACATCCCTGACCCGTCCGTGAAAGGCCGCTTCAATATGTTGTTTCAGGGGCGTTCTATCTATGACGCCTGGTTCAGCGCTGCGTCCAGCCAGGTACTACATTCTAGCTCTAGTGGCCATTGCAACGCTCACTTCCACCATACATTAGGTCAAACCCGTCGACCAACAAACATTTGGCCACAAAATGTCAAATAGTGGTCGACCTTGGGTGTTACTAACGTCTTTATGGTAAATGATTCCAATCCATTTTTGTAGTTTTTTCCTAAGATCTTCTTGCTTACAGTTACAAGGAGTTTTAACTTATTGAGGGGCTCATAATTATAATGAGTTTCAACTCATTGAAGGAATTTACAGCACAAAACAATAAAGACCTAACAACCATATGAACTATTCATAACACCATTGAAACTCTTTGTAAGTATAAGCAAGGAGATCTTAGAAAAAAAGTTACAAAGGAGGATTGAATCTATCATTTATCAAAAATACTTAGATAGCACCCAAAGTCGACCACTATTTGACATTTTGTGGCCAAATCTTTGTTGGTTTATGGTGTCTTGCACTATACCACTTGTGAGAGAGAGAGATTGTGAGTTTTACGTGGTGGTGAGTGCAGATAGCGCAAGTGCTGTTGACGTTACCCACCTCGTTTGCACAGCTCGGGTACGCATCCGGAGTGGCGCTACAAATAGTCTACGGCCTGATGGGCTGTTGGACGTGTTACATGATCACGTGGCTGTACATGGAGTACCGGACGCGGATGGAGCGAGAGGGCCATACTTTCAAAACCCATGTCATTCAGGTATGAATTCTAGCCGCACGCATCCAGCTCTCCTCTACAATACATGTTGCTGTAGATATTATTTGTTGCAGCGATTCACGTCCCTGGTGATGGATGGCAGTGGTTTGAAGTGCTGGATGGATTACTCGGGAGGAAATGGAAATACGTGGGCCTGGCATTCAATTGTGTGTATCTCCTATTCGCCGCCGTCACGCAACTTATTGCTTGCGGAAGGTAATGCCCAAGTTTCGACTCCCAAGTGTCGCTTCATTTGACCTTATTCCTTTTACAAGGTTCGTTAGTGACGACACTGGAGAATTGGACTCCCTACATATAATGCTCGAGAGCCGGGCGACTCACAAGCGTTACACATAATTTAATTTTAAGCCCTTTCTCCTCAAGCAAGATTTGTAATTTTTTTGGTTCATCGAAGGCAGTTCTAGGGTTGTGGTTATAATCCTCTTATTATTACTAGACAACATGTCAAATAGATGACTGCCTGACACATCAAATATTACAGTGAACAGTATTTTCTTCACTTTACACACCGCAATCAGAAAAGAGGAATGTCTAAAGTCATAATCCTGCCCTCCATTATGTTTTCAGATTTTTGAGATCTTATGATCCTGATCTAGTCTAGAGGAGAGGCTTATGTTGAATAATTGTCCTGAGCCTCTCGGCACTATCAAAATACATGAGGATTTACAACCGTAACTTTTTCAGCAAAGTTCCTTGCGAGCGTGAAACTTTAAAACCAATTTTTTAGTTTTATCAGGTGCGTGTTTTTGTCGTTACAAAAGGGGAGTGAAGTCGTGAAATCTAGTACTGCGCTTCGACCCAGTTGTCATCTTGTACATTTGTAATGAACCTGTGCGGGGGATTAGGGTTTGGTTACTTAACAGACCTCCAGGGTAGGGCTCAAAGTCTGTTGTGGGGGGTCATTGATTTTTCTTGTGTGCAGCAACATTTTTTTGCTGAACAATAATCTTGAGAAGCGAGAATGGACGTATGTATTCGGTGCGTGCTGTTTGGTGACAATCTTCATTCCCTCATTCCGAAACTACCGTCTGTACTCGTGCTTCGGCGTTGTGGCCATCACCTACACGTCGTGGTACATGACTGTCGCTGCCCTTGTTTATGGTCAGGTAATCGAAAAAATCCACATTTTCCCTTTTCATTGTTCGTGTACTGCAAAAAAAATTGTTATTTCTAGGTCATGGCAAGTGCCCTGGGAAGCGAGTTACATTAGGGTAGTCACACCTTCTCCACCCCACTCTCAATCTTCAAAGAATGAGGTTGTGGCACTTTCTCCTTGATTTGTGGAGATCTCATTCTTTGATGATTGATGATTGAGAAGTTTTTCCTTTAGAGGAGAAAAACGGGCATGTAGAAGTTTTAGCACATGAAGTTTTTATCCATGTGTGTCTCTATTTCATCTCACCCTTCTTACTTTCACCCTCCTTGTAGTTGGAAACCTTGATTGAGTGTGTGAATGTAACTTGCTTTCTTACCCTATCACCATTCTCAAGAAAAACTCATTCTTCATTCTGCACCGCTCACAAAAAAGGGGTTACACCTTCATGGAAAAGTACTCCCATTGGCTCAATTTTCCATTCCACAGAGGTTCTCATTCTGTATAAAAGTTTCTGTATAAAAGTTTCATTCTTAGAGAAGTTGTGCCTACCCCTATTGATTCTGTTGGCCAGGTTATACTTTGTGGTACTTGCTTGATGGACTGTCGGTGATACTGTATTTTTCGAGTATAGGCGCCGGGAGCAACCCACAACGGCCCCAACTCTCGGGTCCTCTACTTCACCGGCGCTTCCAACGTGCTTTACACCTTCGGCAGCCATGCTGTCACTGTGTACGTGGCACCCACCCACCTGCCCTTGCTGTCCTTGCATTCGTAAAACCCTAATCAGGGTTTAACAACAACAACAGCAGCAGCACGTCAGATTGATTTTACGTGCCCTTGGAGGAATTCTAAAACATTTCTAGTTGTGTTTGCTTTGCCAGTTTCCAATCTAAATCCTGCCAGTTGTAATAAAGTTAGGGTTGGCAAAATAACTCTTGGGAGTGTGTTTTTTTTTTCCTTTTGGGTTTGGTTGGGTAGAATCTGGACTGAACTAGGATTTTTTTGAATAGTTTTTGCTTTTGAGTTTTGGTTGCAGAGAGATAATGCATGCGATGAATAGACCCGTGAAGTTCAAGTACGTGTACGTGTTCGCCACTCTGTACATCTTCACGTTGACGATCCCGTCGTCCATGGCGATCTACTGGGCGTTCGGAGACTCTTTGCTGGACAACGCCAATGCCCTTCAGTTGCTGCCCAAATCGCCCGCTCGGGATGTCGCTGTCCTCCTCATGCTCATTCATCAGGTGCCCCGTCGCTTCAACCTTTTCCATTTCGGTTGGTGTTCTCCTCTAGCAATGAGTGTACATTCACGTTCAAGAATGTATGCCACCGACACATGACCATAGCAGAATTGGATTGAGTGCGAGATGGTAATGTGAAATTGTGGATGTGTACCTTAACCCCTAAAGGATGTTGCTGTATTGTATACGCTCACTATGTTGAATACGGATGGGGTATTTGGGTAGCCCATGAATTCCATTGGAGCTGTAAATTTTAAGCAAAGTCATAAACATACTATCAGTCAATTAGGATTTTTGGGAAATTTCTGACATTTGTCATAAAGCCATTTCTTCAAGTACTAAATGGCCCTCGTATGAATACAGCCAACACTTTGGTAAGCAACATCTTTAGAGGTTAACACGTAAACGACTCATTGAGTAGGATTAGGATTAGTCCTCCAGCATGCTTTTGTTTTTGCTTGCAGTGTTTTCAAAGAGAGATGGAGATATGGAGAGTGTCGATGCAAGTGAGTAAGTAAGTAACTGATGGCTATTGCTGCTGGTGTGTGTGTGCTGTTGTGTGCGGGGGGATTGGTGGTGGTGGGGTGCAGTTCATAACGGTGGGGTTTGCGGTGACGCCGCTGTACTTCGTGTGGGAGAAGGTGCTGGGGGTGCACCAGGCGAAGAACATGCTGCTGCGGGCGTCGTGCCGGGTGCCCATCCTGTTCCCCATCTGGTTCTTCGCCGTGGCGTTCCCCTTCTTCGGCGCCATCAACTCCGTCGTCGGCTGCTTGCTCGTCACCTTCACCGTCTACATCCTCCCGTGCCTCGCCCACATGGTTTACTTCCGCAACGCCTCCGTCCGAGCGGTAACCATCCCCACCCACCCTGTCTCATCTCTCCCCCTCCCCTCTCCTCCCCTAACAAACCAGCTTACTTGTTGGCTTGGCCAAGCAGATCACGGCACGGTGCGTCATGAGCATAAGCACAAAGTTTGTGACAAGTAACGGAAGTTGTAGGTGTTTTTTCTTATGCCCTAATTGCTTACCTTGCCTACGAAATTGACAGTTGGGGTATGTTCACACTTGGTCTTAAGAGGGGTAATAGCAAAGGAAAATTAGATGCATTTGGACACCCCTTTAGGATGCATTCATATTGCTAATACCCCTCCTAACACCAAGTGTGAACATACCCTTAGTGTGGTTCATGAAGCTTTTAAGGGATGAGATTTACAAAAAGTAAGGAATGCTATGTAGCAAAAACCAGCTAGATTGATCTTGATATGGGTGGGGAGGCGGGATGGATTAGACTCATATCTTGCATTTAGGTTGCCTTCACAATTAGGTTGCCTTACCTTGGAAAAAAGTTACCTCGATTCACCTCGATTCACCGCTTAGCCGTTTTGAGAGCGCATTCAACTCTTTTGATATTAAGATTTCACATTAATTATGACCTGGACATTGCTAGTTTGTTTTTCTGCAGCTTTATTGTTGTTGCCAAGCCCTTTAATGAATTGCATGTTGCAATCATTATTGATGAAAATTATTGTTGTATTAGTAAGTATTTATATAGCGTAAAGCATCAAGAAATTAGTGTGTGGCAATCTAAATGTACTATTTAGTGGAGTGGTTCGTTACAGCCATGGTAACCCTCCGCCTAACCCACTCAAGGTATGTTCACACTTGGTGTTAGGAGGGGTATTAACAATATGAATGCATTGTAAAGGTGTGTCCAAATGCATCTAATTATCCTTAGCTACTACCACTCATAACACCAACTGTGAATATACCTTCAGAAAACAAACAGAAATTGCAGAGTGTTTTTTTCTTACAGGTATTCTAACAGTCTGGATTGTTGATGGGTGATGGCAGCCCTCGGTGGAGAAGCCGCCGTTCTTCTTGCCCACTTGGACAGCAGTGTACGTGGTAAACATTATCGTGATTGCTTGGACGATAGCGGTAGGCGTTGGCTTTGGTGGCTGGGCAAGTATTTCCACCTTCATCAAACAGATTCGCACCTTCGGCGTGTTCACAGCATGCTATCAATGTCCACAATCTAGTAGGTAGTAGATTTTGAAATAAAACCACAGATTAGGTAGAATTGCACACTCTCTGTGCATGCCTTGGATGTCACAACCATGCCGCCAAGAATTCAATCAAATAGTCGCCACACGTACCACCATTTTTTTGCAAGATTTTATGATGCTCTGTAAATATATAGCCTTATTTGTACTCTCCTTAGAAGAGATTGTGCGACGTAGCCATGTCGTAGCTAGAACACAAGGATTTGAAGCTGCGCATTGGAAAGTTTAGGGTTAGCAGTTAATTCGTATATTGTTTTAAGAGCAATTCATAGCTTGTTACTCAATAACAGATAGTTCTGATTTTATTACAAAGAGAAGCCATTCTACCCGACAGTATTAATAGATTCTTTTCACTACTGTTGGATGAGACATTGTGGTGGAATTTATAGTAGTTGCTATAACTTGTTTTCCAAATCTCTCGCCAAATGTGGTGAAAGGAATGATTGATTCTCAACAGATTTGGCTCTTGAACCCAAAGTGAAATCTCTCTCTCAAGCTTTACTTCAAAATCATACTCTTTTACAGATAGTTTGCCCTATTATCGCTTCTCTGTTTTCAGGTATGCATATCTTTTAGGGATTTGCTTCAAATTTGATTTGCTTCAAATTTGGGTTTACTAGTATTGCAAGGAAGGTCTCAAAGTTTTTTACTTTGTAAAGATTTTTTCTTTTCATTGAACAAAAATTACTCAAGATAGTGCATATTAACTATGAAGACCACAATTAGACACACAATATGTAGCCCCAAAACCTTAGCTATAGCAACATCAATTGCAAAATAAATGAAATTGTTAACTTAATGAGCACTTATGGATGACCACAAAGGCCAAGGAAAAGAAAAAAAAGGTCAAAGATGATAATGACAAAATATGATCATGCTTGACAGCTTGTAACAACTTATATAAACGGAAATCTCTAAGGGAGTGATAATAGGGCATCCTCAAATTGAAGCTCAAAACTAACCTTACCTCGTTGAAACCCTAGTAACTAACACATACTTCATCTAAGATTTTGAAACTTGTTACAAAACCTCAACTCAATTACCTCTTAGATGATACCATAACCATGACATTTGGGGTACTATAGCTTTTGTAAGTAGTTTTGAATTAGAACACAATGATAATACGGCAAACTACCTGTATAGATATATTTAAATGCTCATCTACAACAACCAAACAAGACCATCCGTAATGTCACCCCAACCCTCCCACCAAACAAACAACACGCATGAGCATCAGATCTTCCTACTCTAAAAATGATGCATTATAGCTGGTGCATTGTGCCTGCATAAGAAAACCCGTTTTGCATTTCAAGAAGGAACAGGGTAAAAGTACTGGTACCCTCTCTATACAAGGTCTTTGAAGTATGTACAAGTTTCCGAAGATGTAATACCTTGCATTTAGAAAAACAGGGGTATGCATAAATGAATTTAAAAATGTACAGAAAACTAAACTGCGAGAGAATGCAATGAATCATTCCTTGATGGAGGGCTTGAGCTTGCGGTTCGAAACCAAACGAATGTGCTGCTTTTTGGCAGGCAACTTGGCTGGTGTGTTGGCTGCAGCTCTGACGAAGGCGATGGAGACGAAAAACCACCCAACCATAGCAACGAACCCCATGGCTGCCACCAGGGAGCACCCGGCTGCCACAACATCCAAACCCAACTGGAAATACTCCCACGGCATAATTCACCCCTGCCAGTCAATCACACAACATTTAATCACAGAACTCATAATTCATAATACCCACAACAACAACAACAACAACTCTGTCCTCGGGCCATAATTTTCTTAAAAAACTCCGTCGAAATTGAGAGCACCAGAAATGAGAACGTTCGCTGTGAAAATAAATCGTACCTAGAGCATTGAGAAACGTAGGAGTTTCGAGGGCTCAGCTAGGGTCTTGAGGTCCTGAACTTAAACCTTGAGCGCTGCAAATCTAAACACGGGTACAGAAAGTTCAAGTTGGGCAAAATTGAAAACGATTCAGGGTTTTTCAGTGGTGCAACAACAAACACCCTGCCCTCAAAAATCAGTGGTTACTGTATTCTCGTGAAATTGTACCACCACCGCCGAAATTGTTCCACGAAACGCAAGGCCGCAAACAAGATGGCGCCAGTTTCTTCCGAGGGAGGTGATGTGGCCGTGTGGTGCGGAGTTTCAAACGCCCCTGTGAACCGACTCATGCAGACCGAGGACGCTCCACGTCGGCGTGTAAACGGCGGAGATCACAAGGCAACTACCCTTCCTTTCCTTTTCCCAACAACAGTCTCTCTTCGAAATTCAAATATCTATATTGGCCGCCCCCACCCCCCCAGGGCTTTTTTTCTGGCAAAAATTTGCCTGAATCTTACCTCGAATTTTCCTGAATCTTACCTCGAATTTGCCTGAATCTTACATCGAATTTGCCTGAATCTTACCTCAAATTTGCCTGAATCTTACCTCAAATTTGCCTGAATCTTACCTCAAATTTGCCTGAATCTTACCTCAAATTTGCCTGAATCTTACCTCAAATTTGCCTGAATCTTACCTCAAATTTGCCTGAATCTTACCTCAAATTTGCCTGAATCTTACCTCAAATTTGCCTGAATCTTACCTCAAATTTGCCTGAATCTTACCTCAAATTTGCCTAAATTTTACCTCAAATTTGCCTAAATTTTACCTCAAATTTGCCTGAGTCTTACTTCAGATTTGTCTAAATTTTACTTCAAATTGTCATGGCTACCATAACACTGAAAAAAATATAGTGAAAAAATGGATGAAATGGCCAAATCCCTCCCCAAGCCAACATCAAATTTGCCAATTTTTGGATGAAGTCTATTAATATTAGTATAATTTATGGATGAACAAGCAAATGTTGACAATTCTATCCAATTATGTTCATTTTTTCCTTACTTGCTTTGCATTGTTGGGTGCAAGTTGCTTTACCCTTGTAAAATGGGAAAAAAAAAACCCTACCCCCTAATGAATCTAATATCAGGCCCTAAAATTGACACATTTTGTTAGACACAGGCCCTCTTTATACTAGAGGTGAGAAACCTTGTAAAAGAAATCTCTCACGAGCCATGGCTGGTTCTTGAAATGCTAGCATTTAGAGGTAATGACATTTGGTTGTAATGTAAAGTGAAAAGGGGTTGCAAAATTGACTTTTAGTTTTCAATTTATTAAAAATATGATAAATTAATTGGCGGTAAGGGTTTTGGTCAAAAGGTCCTTTGGATTGATTTGGTGTGCCTCTTTTATGAGCTTGACGCAAATTCTAGGGACCCAAAAATTGTCCACTTTTATTGCTACAAACTAAAAAAAGTGTTGTTCACATCACTCATTGTTTTTCTTGCCCCTTGAAAGGAAAATTTCAATATAGTGACATTACTTGGTCTTTTCAATTTCTATAGTTTTTCTTGACTAATATTTTACTCTACATGACTTTTTGCCTCTCGTGTGAAGAGGGTCTTACTAGGGGGCCACTCCTCTAGTAGTTCTTGGGTTTCAAAATGTCACTTGGGTTTCAAAATGTCACTTGGATTTCAAAATGTCACTTGGATTTCAAAAGTGACATTTTTCCAAAACTTGGGTTATCCTAGTTTTTCTTATTCAATATCTCTTGTGAAAGTGCTTATTTCCTAGAAATCTCTTGATTGCATTTCAAAATGTCAATTATGCAATGAGTAATCCACTAAAAACAACAAATTATGCCAATAAGTCACTTGTATGAGCAAGTTGGTTTTTCTCTTTTTCTAAGGGACCATCAAAAATCATGAAACACAAAAAGTATTCTATGAGTGGGAACTCTTTATATTACATCATTTTGTCCATGCTTATTTGAAGTTGATGGACCCTATTGGAATTTTTTTTCCATTGCATAATTGTTTCTAATATCTTGAAAGTTAAAAAATATTGTCTTTGTGTGAGACATTACATTTGAATGTGAATTGTTTTCTTAAGGTTGGTTACGTAGACCATGCAGGCAATTAATTTGGATGTTGATGCGCAAAGCTTCTCATCGTTTGTGTCAACAAATAACCATATAAACATGTTTTTTCCATTATTCATAGTGCACTTTCCATTTGTCTCAAATTACTACTACTTCTCAAATAACAGAGTTTGAAATTACAAAGATAAGATTTGCCAACTAGTCATAACGTGTTATTCGTTAAATTGGTAAAAACGTAGGTACCATTTTGTATTTCACCTGAAACCCAAAAAGTTACTTTAAACAAGATTTAAAGGTATAAAATTCAATTTGAGCCACTAAGATTTTTTCCCTCGCAAATTTCTCCCCTCAGGTGAGGGCACATGTACAAAAAAAAACGTTGTGTGCTGGAATTCAGGTGATCACCTGAATTCTTGAAAGTCCCACTTTGTACTATTTTTCCCAATTTAACAAATAACGCGTTTCATGCTAGATATTTTTTGAATGTTTATGATTATTTGAATATTAATATCACCTAAAAGATCTAAAGTAAGGCTCATTGAAAGTATAAAAAAGTGCTTGTGCAAAATTTGAAACAAGTTTCACAATTTGTTAATCCTTTTAAGATAGCAGCACTCATAACCATAAAATAAAGGGTTATGAACATGATGATAATAATCATCTAGCAAATAATAGGATCCTATTAGCAAGAGAAAAATGATGAGTTTGCACTTTTGAATGTATTATTTGGATATTGTGAGAATAAGTTGTGAATTTGTAAAGAGAGGGCTGCAATTGCACCTAATACCAACACTAGGGTTTCATGTTCAGACGTTGTACATCCTTGTAATTCCATCTATTCACTTTCATAGATTCTCCAAGATTTTTGAGGTGATGGTTATAGGGACAGTGGTGCTTATGGATGTTGCTACCTTATATCCAAAGTATCTCCATATACAATAAAAAGAGGCCAAATTTCAACACCTAAGCATTGAGAGGTTAACTCCTAAGTGTCTCAACATGCCGCTACCACCAGTACAATACAAAATATTTTTCTTATATTTAGAATAGACTCACACCTTTACTACATTTGAAATCAACAAAAAGTTGAAGAATAGATAAAAGTTGTTCTAGCGAGTTACTTGAGATCCCAAATTATAACTTTTTATTGGTAGCAAATGCCAATTATATGGCAATGTATATACTATGCCCTACGGTCATTTAAAGATTAAGGCATTTTGAGAAAACATAGAATTTAGAACAAATACATGCAATTATGGAATGAACTATGTTTAGCTATCAAGGATACAAGTTTTTAAGGGAATTCTCATGTTAGATAGTAAGCAAATCAACAAGCTTGTTGGTAGACAAGAATGCAAGAACAAGATTGCATATAAATTTTTATTCAATAATAATTCTAGTGTAAGCTTTTAAAGTTAATAATAGAAATCTACCTACTTTGAGGTGCTTCATGCCAAATTTGGATAGCCATTAATCCGTGAGCGCCCAAGCCATATTCACTCAAATCCATACCCTTGTGTACTTAGTCCAATAAAAGTATTATCTGAGTAGAGTCAAATAACTTGAATTTTTTTTGAGTGGCAGTAGATACATGCCTAGAGGTATATGAAAAAGAACAAGTCCTTTGACTTTACCATTAAGAAGAGGATAAGAGTCAAACATGGACATTTTTCAAAATTGAGCGACCACTAGGCGCTCAGGGCCGTCAAGGGTTAAGAATTTATAAAGTCATTTTAAATGAATGTCTTTTTATATGTACAAAAATACCACTGTAGTCACTAAACATATTTAATTCATTTAATATGCAATTGAGATTTAACCCCTAAAGGGTTGCTCTACATATTACATAGTATATACGCTGCCGTATAATTGGCATTTGCTACCAATAAAAAGTTTTAATTTGGGATCTTGACTAGCTCACTAGAACCGCAATGATCTATTTTCTAACTTCTTTGTTGATCTCAAATGTAATAAAGGTGTGGATGCATTCCAAATACAAGAAAATACCAAATACTGTATTGGCCGCAAAGGGCTCTTCGGTCCTTTAAGGGTTAAACACAGCTCTAAAACTTGCAACAACTTGAACACACAAGTATTCAGCTTAATGGATAAATGTGAATACCATGGATTGTGGATAGTGAGTCGATAGTCTCACTTACTGCCTCTTTTTAATGTTGTACATGAAAAATTGATGGAGGTACACATGTCATTTAGCTATTGGTGGTTAAAATTTTCCAAAGAACTGAAGGGGATACATGTGTCACTTAACCTTTGGCTCATAAAATGAGATAGGTGTTTCAAAATGATGTTCACCCCACCCCGTACTTCATGGTTGTTACATTGGACCAATTCTAACCCGCCCGTCCGTCCAATGCAAATATAAATGGTCAAGACACGGACACATATACCTTTTTTTCTTGTATTTTATTTCGGTATGAGTTTAGACACAACCTTGCACTCACGCCATAACATCCACTTCTTGATTTTAGAGTGGACAACCACCCCATTTGGACGCTTTCGTCTGTCTGCTTGTCTTGTCTGATAGCAAAATCTTGCCCAATGTAACAACCTTATTGTACTTGTAGTTGTGTGACATCACTTTGGCTTACAAAGAGTATGGGATAATTTAAATCTGTTTGTTGTCTCCGTATTTTTGTATATGTTTTTTTTGTACTTTTAATCTATATTATGTACTTATATTCTATATCCATATTTTTATATGTATTTTGTATCCCAAAACATTGATTGCCAAGATTGTTCTCGTGATCACAATCAACAACAGTGATTTACTTGTTTTATTGGATACCAATGGCACTAGAGATGGGTTTTTGGCCCTTTTCAATATGGTTTTTTTTTTTTTTTTTTAATTCTTCCCAGTATGAATGTTAATTGAGTCGGGTGGTTGACCTTTTTCAGGGGATACTGTTGACATCTCAATAAATTGAATGCTAGGCTTGGACGCAGAAGTATCATGACCAGCAATCTTTAAACTCGCTAAATTTTGCAAGATTGATATCAAAATATTTATGCAACTAAATCATTTTTGAATTTTACTATTTTAACTTTTTAGCAATTTTTTTAACCACTTGAGCTAAAATTGAAAATCATATTTGGGATCATGGATCATGAAAGTGTTTTGGAGAGTCAAGAAGTGGGTCACTTGTATTAGTGACTCCTCCATTTTTGAAACACTCCCATTGCACTCACACTAATCCCTTGCCCCTTGCTGTCGCTAGCACCTTTCTTGGAGCACCTTTCAACTATAGTCAAAGGATTTGAGTCCTTCCATGAGCTCTAGCATGGTTAGGAAAGACCTCCACAATGGCGTGAGCGGGAGCTTGTTCAAGCTCTCCATATTCTTTAAAAACCAATAATTGCTATGCAATGAAGGTTAGAACTCTAGATCCTCCGTCTAAGATAAAGTAGTACGCTCTAAATTGTCACTTTAAGGATTGGTCTGCTTTTTCATGGGCTTTTCATGAAAACCAAATGTTTTTTTAATTTTAGACAAAGAGAAATGGATGCTTAATGTAACACAATTTTTTTCATATTTTTTGAAGCATTTTTGAATTGTTGATGAATTTTCAAAATTTTCTGTAGTAGATGCATATTTGTTACTCTAGGCCTCCCATAAACCATCCCCATGCAACTTGTGAAGAGATGGGTGAAACTGAGGTGTATGATTGGCTCTTGCAATAAAATACACTTTTTCTTCTATGACTATGGAGGGTCCATTCAAGGACCACTGCATATCCAAATTAATCTACCTATGGGCGCTTTATCTAAGAGGGTCACAATTAGAGCATACTACCTTACAACCCTTTAGAGACAACCAAACCATATTTTGGTTCAACAGAATGGTTTATGGCCTATAGAGTAAAATTGCTTAACAATTTGGAAGTTGTTCTTGAAGAACGCTTGTGGTAACAAGAATTTTGCATCCAACCAAAATTACGACATTGGAATTGGATATACGATTTGATAAATAATGGTGTTTGTACAACATAGCCTCAAAATACGTATCCATATTTGGTCAAAGATGGATCAAAGCAACAACATAATACATCAAACATCCAACAATAATGCCACATTTCCACTGACTATGCTGTCTTTAAAAAACTCAAATTGCTTAAGAAATAAACTTGTATTATTTCTCAATATGGTAATAGTATAATTATAGTATTTGAAGATCTATTGAAAATTCCGCTATCATTTCATCTTTAAAAATTGTCATCCCACATTTAAGGCCAATTCTTGATTGTTTTCACTGATTGGATTTTCCATAACATTTATCAAATTTCTTGTAGAATTGTTTTAGGATAGCAAATAAAGTGGGTTTTTTACCCTTTTTGTCCACTTAGCTACACCTTGTGATTGCTATTTTTATCCATTTTGTGTAAAACTAGTCTTATTGGAAAGGTGATAAACCTTGCTTTCTAGAAATGTAAGGCTCTTCTCAAGCAAAGCTTATATGAAGCAGTAAGATCCAAAACCACATAAGCATGAAAGCTTAGAGATTTTCCACCTACATCTCACTTAATGATTATAATATTTCACCTCCCACGGTAGATCTAGTTGAAAATTTGACATTTGATAGTAAATAAGGTGTTATTCCCATTTGTACGGCTGGATTATGCAAACTAGATCGACATTTGATTCAATTACACATTTCAATTTAATAACCCAATTTCTTGTGGATTTTGTGAAAATGGTGTGGTCTTTAAAGGGTTAAGTTTGTCTTTCCGTATACAATGCCAATGCTCTTAGAGCATCCCCAATCTAGCCTTAAAAAGGCTTGTTAAACCAAGTCTGACATATTAGTAGCCACCAAATCATACTCTAATGGCTACTAATATGTTAGATAGGCTGGATTGGGAATGCTCTTAGGGCATCCCCAATGTAACTAGAAAACAAACCTGAAAAACCAAGTCAAACATATTCATAGTCATCAAATCATGATTTGATGGCTATGAATATGTCAGACTTGGTTTTCTAAGTCTATTTTTCCTGTTGCATTGGGGAATGGGGATGGTCTTACCTTGGAGGGCGACAATAATAAAGTTTCCAACTGGCTCACAAAAATTCACACAAAAGACTTTATTGCACCGTGCTTGGTTGTACGTTGAGCGCGGCCGACAAAGTACTAGTGTGCTCTAGTGATAGTGAGTGGATAGTGAGTCCACTACCTCTTTTGAAAACAAAACCATATATGAAAATTTGATGAGGCCATGGAGGTACACATGTCATTCACCCCATTGCTGGTTAGGCGTTTCCAAAAAATTTAGAGTTCCATGTGTCACTATTTTACTAGTTCAAGAACTAAGACTGGATCTTGTAAATTAAACTACCCACCCCAAACTTGTATTTGTGTGTTACCAATTTGGCTAACAAACGATATGGGATATTTGAAATTCATTTGTTGTTTATCGTTTCCTTGAGGTAGGGTGGGGAATTGGTGGGGTGGGGTTTTTTATTTTAACCAAATTTGGGTGGTTGATCTTTGATTGGGTTTTTTTAATTCTCCAGACGGTTGGTCTTTTTCAGGGGATAGACCCTTATACTTGTCTGGAGTAACCTTACTTTTAAAATGTTGCTTGAAGATAATCTTTAGCATTTTGGATTGCCCTTATACTTGTGAACATAACAACAAAACTTGCAGAGTGGTGTCACACTAAGTAACATTACTCTTGCTTGCAAAAGAACACGTGGTCGTATTTTTTTCAAACAATATTTACGCAAAGTAAGGATTTCATGCACAAACTATCTCACATTTGCACCATTGATTGATTGGGTTCCGTCCCCATTCCTAATGACTTAAACGGGAGAATTCCCTTATGTGAGGCCCTTACCCTACACAAGTGCTCTAAATAAATCATGTGCACACTATTTGGCACCCCAACTAGTAAAGGCTCAACAAAATCAATGTTGCTCCTTCTTCCCTCAGCTAGGAAGTGCCCCTAGCGGTTTGCCTTCATCTTCCTTTGAATCCTTTATTTCCTTATGTGGACCCATAGTTGAAAAAAATAAAATTTTCAATTGCTAAATTTTTGAACTTAAATAATTATCACAAGCTATCAAATTTGAAAATTTTGAATTCACATAACATTCAGTAGCAATCAACCTCACTACCCTCCCTCCAACTAAAGAGTGTGGAATATTCCACACCCATCAGTAGCTAAGAGGACACTTGGCTGAATTTGTCAAAGAATTTATGAAAGAGAGGCTCAGTAGTGCACATACGTCGATGTGGGGGCTAGCCATGTCAGAAAAAAAAAAAAAAAAAAAAAAAAACTTTTTTTTTTGTCATGATGAAGTTTGTGGATAAAACTTGAAGAGAGGGAAAGGCTGCCTCTCTTCAAGCTATTGAATGTTATGATATCTCAATTCAAAAACCTTGAATTATTCTACATATGTTAAAGTAGGTCAAATGACCCCAAAATATGGACAAACTTTTGCTTCTTTTTTGTTATAAAAATTTTGGAATTTTCTCACCTTTGATGTTTACATAAAAGGAAAAGAAGGAGTCGGAGAGAGATGGAGACAAGTTTATAGGCAACTCCCAATGTACGCAAGTAGGCATAATCCAACTGTGCTAAGTCCAAAGGGGTATGGCTTTGCACCAAGGATTCTTTTTAGCAAAATTTTCTTCTCAAGTGATGTGATTATTTTTTGAAGAAAAAACATTTGAAACTACATTCTTCCTTTATCGGTGGATAAGATTGCTAAATCACTCCAAGATCTTGAGACAATAAGGTGGAAACACCCATACAAAATCACTTAAGAAGGCAACAAATAATTTTCCCATGTAGGAAGATATAAAAACATTGCAATTTTTATAAGTTTTTTTGCAAAACTAAAATCACAATGAATTTAGGGAGTCAAAAAGTGCTTTGCACCCATTGCCAACCTCTAAACTCATGTAATACATATAATAACCAAACTACTTTGCGTTCACTATTTCCTACCTCACATTGGGACACGTGACATGATTTAAGTGGTCCCTCAACCTTGAAAAGAACATAACACGTTCCAACACCTATCCCTACTAAGATTGTAAATAGCGCACTTTATTGATTGAATATGGGACGTTGTTAGCCTCCACCATATAGGTCTTTGAGGACTATCATTTGACAAGGAAATGAGTTTCCATCCATATTTTGCATATTCATGGATGTAAATAACTTAGTCACCCTCGCGACTCGCGAGGATAGGTGGCTTTCCGTACGACCCAAACGCTGACCGTTTCCGCCCTTCTCCGATTCCTCCCCACGTCGTAGTTACTGTACGTCCATGCTTCACAGCTGCGTGCTCTCCCGACGTCGTGAGCGCCCGATGCAACAACGCTAGCCGCCATGACCCCCGGTTAGCGATGCGCGCATCTCCATCTCTGCCTTGGTGCGATCGCAACGAATTCTCTGCGACTCCGGGAGGTTACAAGATGCCTTTGTTCTCGACCTGATTGCTGACATATCAAGGCAGGTTTGGCCCTTTTCCATCCAGAGCTTGCTCCACTTCCCCTGCACTTCCCTCTCACCTTTCAACTCCTTCGTCTTTGGAGCTTCCGTGAATGGATCAGTGCGCGCATTGTGTGCCTGCAATGCTGAAATTTTCCTGCTGTAGCTTGTCCCCGTGTTGGTAGTCGGTCTTTGGCGGCCATGGCCGAACTTGGATATGCAGCGTAAAAGTTACGTTACAGTAGCAGAATGGTATTCCTGCGTGCGATTATTGGCAATGGGCGCTTGTTGTGCAAATGGGTTAGGTTGTCATTGGGGGAGTTTGATTGATACCCTGCTGTAACAGAGCAATTGCGACCAATCTCCCTGCTTTGGCCATTGCCAGTTTTTGGCTATGGTGTCCCCTGTTTTTTTTCCTTCTTTGCTATTATCACGATTCCTGTCAGAAATGTTTTTTTTTGGTGAGTAATGTTCCTTCTTTTGGTTGATGATGTTTTATGTTCGATGATTTTAACGAATTTGCTACTTTTTTGCGCTTAGATTGTCGAAATTGCGCAATCAGTATGAGCTTCAGGGATAAGGGGACGGGTTTGTCGACATTGGGGTCCCACCGGAAGTGGGGGAAATGGGCGGAAGTGGTTGCAGAGGAAAGGCTAGTTGCACTAACAGAGGGCCGCAATGTCACGACCGGGCTCTTGAGTCACGCCGTGACCAAAGATGCCCGGAGCTCATCGTCGTCATCGTCGTCGTCTTCTTCTTCGTCGTCCCCAACTATAGAGATGGATCCCGAGCTTTGGGGAGAGCTTCAGCACCACATCGACATCGAGGAGATGGTACTCGCAAAGCTGCCACTGCACGCATTCTACAGAGCTCTAAGCGTGTGCAAGAAGTGGAACCGGCTGAATCAGAACAAACAGTTCATGGGGCGCTTCAGCACCGGCACGTCTCCGTTACTGGCCAAACCCTATTTCGTTCTACACGGGGGTCATCAAGGGTGTCATCAAGCGATGCTGATGCAGGACACGGGGAAATGGGTGCTGAAGACGCTCCCGTCCAACTGTAACGGAGTGCCAGTGCTTGCGCCCTGTCTCCGATTTCACGTGGTGTCCGGCATGGTGTACGCATCGACCTTCGAAGGGGGTACAGTGTTGAACCTGAACAGCATGCGTCTCCATCGGCTTCCCCGTTTGACCCCTCGGAACAGCCACTGTTTTATGGCGAAATTAGCTGTGGACAAGCGGACGGAGTTCTCGTTCAGGGCGCTGACGGTGTGGGTCTACAACAGAGCCCATGGCATTTTCATCTACGACTCCGAGACTGGCGCGTGGACACACAAGCCAACTCGTGGTCCGGATGCCGTTGGTACTGAAATGGAATCTGCGTACTGCGAGGGTGTCATGTACATGAAGTGTGGGAACTCGACTCGATTCGGCAGGCCTCTTCGGCGCGTGAATCCGCTACCACTTCCCGACCCGCAGATTCTGGCGTACAATTTCGACCATGACACGTGGACTGTGCTGCCAGTGCCACCCGATGGACCTGAGCCTCCGGCTGTGATCGTTCGGAGGCCTGCACCAAGGCATCCGTATGGGCCTGCACTAATGCACGCGCCTCGCCCGGCACCGAGGCGTAATTTTGGACCGTTGATGCGGGGGCTGGGTGAGTGGAGAGGCGTCCTGCATGACTTGACGCTCAGTGAAGAGGGCGGGCTTCGTGTGTGGGAGTTGAAGCATGATCCTCAGACGTGGCTTGAAGTGGATCGCATGCCCACTCCCATGCTGGAGTGGTTCCTCATTGAGCCGCATTCGTTGCGGGTGTTTCTGCAGCACCGTTTGGTGGACAAGATCAAGACGTGTTACTGCGATCAGTACATCCTCATCTCTCGTCATGACTTCGCTGAAACCTCCGGACTGGCCAGATTTGTGCTCTATGACATGGATCGCCGGTCGTGGGAGACTCTCAACGTGGCCAAGAATTGGATGTGCAATTGTATGCCCAAGAGCCGCTCGCAGATCGTCCCTCCTCTGCCCGCGCCGGCTTGAATCGTTAAACCCCTTTTTCCACATCATGCTCGAGACGTCCATGCCGTGGTCGACTCTTGGAGATTTGGGATATGATTCTCGAATCTCCTCTTCTTCAACAGCAATGTACCATGTGGAGTCGAAGAACAGCACGATTGAGTCATGTACTGACCAGCTTCTTAACTTCCATGCAACCTTCTCCTGTGGACAAACTTAAACTTTTGAAGGGCAGTTGTGCCAGGTTATATCGTAAATATGAGAAATGGTGTTTGTATGGAAGGGGAGAAATTTGTGTCGAGAAGTAATGCTATTTCTTCACTTGAGGATGAGGGCGTGACCTGAAATTGGATGTGAAGCAGATATCTGGTCAGCTGAAGCGTGTGAAGCAGTGGGTGAAGAGATTTCCAGTACTGGAGCCTTTGTGGATGCGAAACTTCAGCCGAGAGTAAGCAGGCCAAACTGGTTTTTTTATGACAAGCTGTGAACCACTTGGCCGTCTCATGTTGATTACGAACGAGTTGTTCTCAAATAAACGGTTGTTTTGTACTATGTATTCTTTTCAGTGTGCTGCTTGTATTTGGTGTCACAAATGGGGGACAGGGGCATTACAGAGGACCCGGCGTTATGTAGGGTTTTTGAAAGCGTTTTAAGGACCCTTGTGTATTTGAAAAACCCTAAGGTTAGTTAATGATATCAACTCCTCGGGGACCCTTTTTTGTTTTGTAATTTTTTTTTGTCACACTCTAAAAGTGCCTGCATGGTATAGTTCCATTCTAACAAACCCCCCCTGTTATAATAAGCTCATGTGTACTTTCTTTGTGCCATAGGTATGATAGCTTTGCCATTGGCTATTGGCCATGGGAAAGGGGTCTAAACAATTCCAAAACAGGAGCGAATTTTATACCGTGGATCATACCGTAGAACTGCCATTGGGATTCACAAGTGTATTCGTTTCATTTGGCAGGGCTTCAAAGCATTAAGCTTGGAACAGTATTTCTTTCAGTGGCCTCCAAAGCAGGAGACACTTGCTTTCGGTGGCCATTAAATGAAAAAGTGGCCTAAAAGAAAGAAACTATGCACTAACATGCTTGGTTTCCTCCTCTGGGTTCTCTTTAGTACAAAGTAGCCACAAACAGCGTAAGTTGTATGTGTTTGGTGAAAGTAATTGTTGCAGGTTGTAACATTTCACTGCTTCAATGAGTTGGTTTTTTTATCTAGTTTTTTGCCAAATTGCAATTCAAAATTCGTAGAAACAATTGCAAGTTTAAATTGTATACCCAACGTAGAATGCTGCTTGTGATGATATGGCATACTCTGTGAGGTATACACAGTTGTGTGTACGAATCTATTATGGTAAGCTATGCAAGTAGTGAGTTGTATGTGACAATTATGCTGTGCAGGGTAAG
Source organism: Ulota crispa (assembly GCA_963920765.1). NCBI lineage: Eukaryota > Viridiplantae > Streptophyta > Bryopsida > Orthotrichales > Orthotrichaceae > Ulota > Ulota crispa. The sequence continues at coordinate 12,609,225 of OY987248.1, read as the reverse complement.
GCCCGCTCGCAAGGGCATTTGTGTAAGGCTTCGTTAGGAGCGGTTCTTACGTAATCTTCACATGCAAAAGCTTGTTTGGTTAAACTCCCTTTTTTGGTACAACTTTATCTGTGTTGCATTATATTGAGTGCTACTACCGAATGCCAGCAAGCTGAGTAGACTTTGAGATAGCTCTGCTTGTATTTTTTATACAATATCCTCAATTGATTCTGGGGCAAGAGAATGAGCCCCTAATTCATGACGTTCTAGTACTTTTCAGTTATTCAGAAGTGGACTTCTTCCCTGATCAACTGTTATTTGATCTTTTGACAAGCACGTGCAGTACTGTTCACTGATTCCAGCAGTATAAACTTTTGACCGTATGTGAATCATGTTTTTCCACAGCATGTTCAAATGAGTTGGCCAAGAAATTTTGGTCATTGAGAGGCGTATATAGCGAGTCAAAGACATTTTTTTTTCTTGCTTGAAAAACTTTCGTATGTATATGCATTGTTTTATTTTTCCAAACGTTCAAGGCCTCTGGAACGGGGTACTCACCTAATTTTCTGTTGTGTATTCCAAAACGATGTTTGCAAGGAGTCTGTGATTCTCAGTCTAATTATTCTCATAATGGAAAGATGTCACCGAGAGGGGTTAAGCCTGCTGTTGTTGTTGGTGGTCCTGAGATTTTTCAGTTCTCATAAACTCGGGCTGTTATTATTTGCTTGTTGAGATCCATGATTACGGAAAATGAGCTACGTCCTGAGCAAGTGCGCCCACGTCGTGACCAAGCCGCTGCACCGACTCCCGGAGTTTATTCAGCTTCTTACGATGTGCATTGTTCAACATTCTCGGAACCATATCCAGCATTTTGGTGATGGCGTCTCCCCTTGGTATTCCTGTCTCCCGGTTGTAATGAGGAATGGCTGCTGTCATATAGCAACAGTTATTTTATCAACATTTCCAATGATTCTGGCGATAAAGGTTGACCCTACCTGAATCATGTTTGCGTAAATGCAATGAATATTGGTCATGAAATCTTGGTCTGGTAGGGGTAAGATTCAGACACAGCAAGCGGATCACGTCTTGCAGCTCGTAAATAAATTTCTAAGTTTCCTACACATCCTTTTTTGCGTTAGTTTCCTTAGGCTTCAATTATCTCATGTGTGGTTTTTTAAGCAGAGCTTGAGAGCTGTGCAGATTCTTTTACCTGGGGTTGTAAGAAATGTGACACACCGCCTGGGATGCCCGTATTGCTGATTGTTGTCATCTTGGTTCAGCACAGTGCCATCTGCAAGCGTTACTCCCTGACACATGAAGTACGATTTACCACGTTTTTTGTATCAATCACGGCCAATTCTCGAGACACTTTTAACTTTCTTTAGCAGTTGTAAGAGCTCTCACCCTTGTAACAACTCATATTTTAAAAGACAGCCTAAAAAGAAAGAAAGATTCTACAGCTTTTGATACCTCCACCTGCCTCCCCAATTATTGTAGCATGTTGGATTCACATATTATAAATATTGGCTCCACAAGTGATGTGAAAGGACCGGTGGTTTGTCTAAGCATCTGCTGTCTACTTGTGTCAAGAATGCTAAAGGCGAGTGAGTGAGTGCCTCTGGCTCCGAATTTAAATGAGGAATTGGGGTTGGCAAAGTGTACCTCAAGGGCTAAGAGCACTTGGTGGAAACGGAAGGCCTCCATGGAGGCAAACTCTTCATTGGCAAAGCGACCTGACAAGTGGTGGTTTTTCACATGGAATCGCCCTCGGCAGCTGCGGTCCTCGAACACCAGCGATGGATCCGGTAGAAACGCACAATCAGAACGTATTTCTGCTGCGTCCACTTCCACATCAAACCTGACAAAGAAAAAGCATAATCATTTTGCAGTGCAAACGAGGATTAATTGCCTGATCGACCTAAATAGATACCGACTTCTAAAGCTCATGTTCAGAACGACAGACCATGCAAAATCAGCGAGGACCTGATTTATTGAGCCCTGAGCAACCCAAATATTTTCCATATACATTTGGTTGGCTTTCAATTAGCAACTTATGTGTTCGCAGGACTTAAATTGAACATCTATGGTCATGGTTTATGAAACCAAAAACACCGTATTAGGTAAATTGGGAAAAATAGTACATTTTAGGACTTTTCACATTTTTTGGCCATTATGTACACTTCAGCATGTTACAAAATAGTATTGAGGTCTCAATGATTGCCTCCAAGAACTTCAGAAAATTACAACTTTGAGCTGTAGTTATGCCTACATTAATTTACTGTATGTGGAATTAAGGTGGAGTACAAAATGGTCCCTCTGTTTTTCCCAATTTACCTAATATGGTGTTGTTAGCTACTTCGGTGTTTGCAAGACTTTCCCTGAACGTCTATGGTCATGGTCACTGAAACCAAAGCAAATTGTTCACTCAGGAGCTGAATGATTGAGATATCTATGGACATGCATGCATGCAAGCAAGCAGGCCACTCACTTGGTGAGAAGAGGAGGCGAGGTGGTGATGTTTCGAGTATCCAGCACAGATAGCATGGGCACATTATCTCGATGCCCCTGGAAGTAGAAGTCGCACCGGTCCAGTGGCAGGTAATGAGCAGATGCAGCCCCCCCATGGTCACGGCATGCAAACAGAGCTGCTGCCCAAATCACCACCATCCACAGCTTCATCATACACATGCTGCTGCTCCTGCTGATGCTTGTGTTACTACCCTTCATCTCTTCCTTTAACCCTTTCAAAATCCGTCCGTCCCTTGCTAGCTCGGGAAACGTTACCACGCCTGTCCGTGCAGCTAAGCTTAGTTCCTGTTCTTCGCTTTTCAATGGACAGGGTCTAAACAAACAAGACGTTCCAGAGAGGACACCGGCGTCACGTCGACAGACAGATTGATAGACTGGTAGACAGACAGAGGAAGTGCTTGCGTGGGTATGATGAGTTTATTTATGTATGGCAAGTGACGGACTGGAATCATGTAATTCTGTGACATGCCATGGGAATTGGAGAGATCCAGTGAAGAGGCCAAGAACAGCCCAGCCAACAGTTTTCGGTTCCGGGCACATCATTTTGCAACTGCCGCCTCAGCAGCTCCGGGCCCTCATGATTCAGTTAGTCTCCGTCCTTATTTGAAAGTCTTGCTGCTGCTGCTGCTTCATCCCCATGGCATTTGCATGGCAGTGCCCATGTCGAGGACAAGCTTTACTGATAATCCACAGCTGAGTAGTCTGCTGAAGTTGGTTTTCGTCGCCCTCCTTTGCTCGCTCAATTGACCGCATTTTGCAAAGTGAACCACTGCAATGTGCGGGAAAACCCCGTGGCTAGTTCAGGTGGAATTGGGAAAAAAACCAATTGCGATTTGATATTGAGGTTAGATTTTACAAAAAAAAATTTAAAATTGTATATTACAATGCAAAGTTAGAAACACATGAGGCACATTTCAGCCATGGTTGTCCTCGTGCTTTTTTGGCCATTTTTAGGGTTCTTGTGACCTAGAAATGGAAGAATCAAATTATTATTTTTCATTTTTGTTACGTGATATGGTTTTGAATCCACTTTTTGACTTCATGTTGGCAACAATGAATGTCATTAGGATGTACAAAGTTTGTTTTTTTTTAACATTTTGTACAATTTTTCAAAGCCAACTGTGTGTTAATTGTTGACTTCATTGGACGGACCATGACCTCAATTGGGAACTTTGAGCGTATGAGCAGGCGGACGGATGGGTAGTCCAATGTGACAACCATGATTCCAGCAAATACCGATTGAGTACAAAAAATGTCGGATTTTAGTTGGAAAAGTCCAAAAAATTTCCCTAACATTGCAACCACTCCACAAGGTGGCGGCTTCTAGCTTCCTTACTAGAAAGTTGTTACGAACCTCCTTAGGTCTGTAACTTCAATCATCCCAGTACTCAAATAAAACAACAATCAATATATAGTAAACTATAAAAATCACAAGGAGCTCAACCTTCCAACCATAGAGAGAGATTAATTCCAACAAGAATTAATCTCCTCACCCTTCGAGCCCCATCTTATACTATCAATCCTTTCATAAAAATAAAATTACTTCAACTACTTTTATCTTCATATCTTTAATAATCCTCTCCAACCCTTTGCAAAGGTAAAAAACGCGTTATTTGTTAATTTGGTAAAAACATGGGTACCATTTTGTATCTCACTTGAATCTGAAAAGGCCTCTTGAAATTGAATTCAGAAGGTCACTTGAATCCCAGTTAATGAACTCTGTCCAAAATTTCAAAAGTTAATGAATTTTCTGTCCAAAAAGAGCATATTTATGGATGATATGGATGATATACATCTCATTTCTTTGGAAAAAAGTCAACAAATTCCCAATTCAATGAATAGGGTGTTCTCTAGAAAAATAAAACCAAAAGTCTCACTTTGTATGTTTTTTACCAAATTAACAAATAACAAATTAAAAATCTTTAGTTACATTTAGAAATATTCAAAATGTAACTCATATCAAATCTCATCTTTTACTTGGAGTTGTCTAGCTCCCTCGCTAGCTCCAAGTTCCACTCTTCATCCTGTCATCAAGTGTACATCTTAACACTTATCATCTAGATTTCATCTTGACATTTATCATCCAATGTTCATCCTGACACTTATCATACAATGTTCATCATGATACTTCTCATCCAGTGTCCATCCTAATACTTGTCATCAAGTCATCCGGATACTTGTCATCAAGTCATCTTGATACCTATTATCAAAGGTACATCTCGTACCCTTGTCCTCAAGTGTACATCCCGTACCCTTGTCTCCAATTGTACATCCCGTACACTTTTCATCTAAGTGGAGTTGTCTAACTCCAATGCATAAATCCATCATCCAAAGATGTCATCCTTCCAATGTTTGTAGCTTATCTACTAATTCACAATTTATAGTAAATTAGTTCCTCACCAATTGTTTAACTATTAATTCACAAATTATTGTGAATCAATTAACTCATCAATCTTTCATCCATCCTCAGTGGTTTAATTACTAATTCACAATTTATTATGAATTAGTTCATCCCTCAATCATCCATCAATCAATCATCAAGGGTCATGACAAAAGTCCTCTTTACACTCGCTTTGACCACTGAGAACAATACATTGGAAGCAATATAGGGAGCACGGTTGTTACTTTGGGCAAGATTTGGCTATTAGAACAGCGTAAGTGGACTCACTAAATGGACAGCATAAATCGACAACAGATGGATGTGTCTGTACACTCTTGTTTTCTAGGGCATTTTTAAGGTTTTTGATCTAAAAAGGAAAGAACAAAACTACTGTTTTTTTGTTTTTACTATATGATGTGGTTTCAACCGCTAGAGGCTCAAGCCCTTTCTTTTTGTAAAAGTCACTAACAAATGCCACTTTTAGGGGAAGGAGTAGAAAGATAGGAAGAAATCTTTATTGGAATTCCAATTGCATGATCTTACCTAGGACTACATGTGGTACTTGAGGGGAAAAAAATCAGCTCATTTTAGATGGAAAAGAGTGAAGTATTGACATCTGAAAAGAAAAAAAAAAATTATTTTCTTCTTGACCAAAAAATTCAAAAGTCTTTGACCACTTTTATTTATTACAACAAAATTGCTCTACACAAAGTTGAGGTTTAATTTCTCCATGTAGAAGACCAAGTTAGGTATTTTTAGGAGAATTTCCAAATGAATTGGAGGTGTGCAATATACTTCAAAAAATCTTTGAATGCCAAAGCCCCCATAAGGTCATGAAATTTGCAAATACACTAGGCATAATTGGAGGGTTTATGTAAAATTTAGTAATTTGAATTACACTTATCCAATTGGTGAAAAGTAAGGAAAATTAGCCTACTACAATTTGAAAAATAAAAATGAATAAATAAATATAGAAATTGCTCAAAAGGTTAAAGTACCAAATTTTACAAGGGGCATAAGGAATGGAGGGTTGGGAGTCCTCCAAGACATGCTCCTTCCACTCCACTCCCCTTTGCCCAAGTGTCCACATCTTGTGCTTGTACGGCTTGACCCTCTTTGGAGTCAATAGTCAATACCCACTTACAATGGAGAGGTCCTGCCCAAAATTGCCCATTTTTGCCTAATTTTGGAAATTTTTGCATAACTTCTTCATCAAATGTTGGAATGAAAAACAATTAGACGGCTACGCAAGTCTTCAAATTCCCCTTTTTCAATAAAAATTTCAGAAAAACACACAAAATAGTTTAGTTGTAGGTACGTGCCCAAAATCCATTTGTCCCTTGAAGGGACACTTAGGCCTTTAGGGGTTAAATCCACATTTTGATTTTGTGTTGACAACAATGAATGTCACCATCATGTACAAAGTAAGTTTTTTTAATCACTTCTTAACATTTTTTATCATTTTTTTGAAGTCAACTATGAATTGACAACATTGGTTGGACATGAGCACAATCAGACACTTTGGGCAAATAGACAAGAGGATGGACAGGTGGTCCAATGTGACAACCATGACATGGGATTTCAAAACCTTTCTCAAAAGTCATTTCCAAAGACAAAATAGAGGTTGGTATTCTCCTCATAATTAAAAATATATATATAGAAAAACTTTGTGCACCTATTGTGCATGACACCATAAACCAATAAGTAAACCAACAATTTCACTACAAGAAAACAATGTCCAAATTGACATGTTTGAATTGACTTAACTTGTCCAATTTGACAAAAAACATCCAAATTGACAAAAAATGACCAATTTGACAGCGTTTTCTTATAGTGATTGTTGGCCAAAAATGTTAAAGAGTTGTTGACTTTGAATGTGGTATTTTTTTTGGTAAAAAATACTAGTTGGCACTTGCTACGCTGTGCATTCAATATTAAAAGTTTATGAGGATTTTCATATGTTAATTAAATAGAATGCAAATAAAATTTTCAAAAAGTCTTCAAATTGTACCTATGTGATAATATTACAAAGATTGGTTATGAGATATTACAAAGGTCAAGATGTGATACTACATAGGTCATTGTGATTTTAGTAGTATGATAATTCCAATCTATATTTTGTATTTTTTATCCTAAGATCTTCTTGCTTATAGTTATAAAGAGTTTCAACTTATTGAGGGTTATGAATAACTTGGTTGTTTGGTCTTTGTTGATTTATGTTGTCTTGCAGTGTAGCTAGGGCCTAGGTGCAAAGAAAAAAGAAGTAAATATGGCCTCTCTTGCGTGAGAAACCACAAAAAATAATAAGAAATTAATCTTGAATCCACCTTACAAGTCGGGATTTGTTTTGAAAAAAGCGCTTTGAAGAGAAAGGAATAAATGTAGCTAAGAAATGTATCAAGCTTTGAAACTCTTGATAGGTGGTTTCAAACTTTTGAGACAATATAGAGTTTTGTTGAGGCAACTATGCAAGAGAAATCTGTGGTTTCAATCACTCAAAATTACATTTAATCATAAGAACCAAAGTGCTTAGTGCACTTTACAATTTAAGGTGCAATAAAATGCAAGCACAAGGTCTCTTACGTGAAAAAGCAAGAAAACTAACAAGAAACTAGCCTTTGATCCATCATGAGAAATCAGCAAAAATCTCTAGCAAAAAGGGTTAGACAAAAAACAAAGTTGAATTGACTAATGTACCAAGTTTTTAAACCCCTAATAAGAAAGAGAGCTTTGCTAAATGAGTCAACCAAAGGTCAAAAAATGGAAAGTCAAGATTTTAATCTAAAGGATCATGGAAAGGGAGAATGACGTGGACAACCCTACTTGGAAACAGAATCCACAAACTTCAAGTTTCCTTCGTTTTTGTTTGAGGCGTATTTCTTGGATAAAATTCACATAAAATTTGGGAGATTCTTGGACCAATTTCATACATTTTTTGAAGGATATCTTTGTAAACCTACATGTTTGCTGCCAATTTGTTTTGTGCTTTTTCAAAATTCTTATTAATTGACAAACAATTTTAAAATTATTGGGTGTTGTTTTGTAGCAGCCCTAAGTATGTTTCCTCCAAAGGTTGTAACCTCCACGGATTAGTTTTTCAAAAAAAACTGTTGCCCACAAAGGGTTTATCCATAGGTTGTTGATCTCTATGTATTCATGCCCTAATGGGTTGTACATAATGACAGAAAACACCTTATTTGTGTAAATTGGGAAAATTGATACATTTTGGGACTTCTGAATTTTGCATTTTTGAAAGTATTTAGGGGATTCAAAGTGAGTTTTATGATGATTCTTTCAAGATCCTACATCAAAGATGTTTGGTCTTGAAGGAATCATCATAGAGTCTGCTTTAAATCACCAAAATACTCTTTAAAATGCAAAAATCAAAAGTCCCAAAATGTATCATTTTTCCCAATTTAACAAATATGGTGTTATAAGCTCAAGTTTTGGTTGCTAGTAAGAAGTGTCAAGACTAGGATTTATAACTATAGTTGGTGAAGTAAAATTCTTGCTCACCAACTTCAATGCTTATTTTACAAGAAGATTATTCATCTTGTATGTTATGACATTTGCATAATTATTCTTTTGTTATTTAGAAACCCCCTTACAACATAATGTTCATTAATTTGGGAAAAAATACAATTTTGGACCTTTTGGGTTTTATGTCCTTGGAAGAGTATTTGTCTTGGAAGAGTATTTGATAAATACCACTTGAAATAATACTTCAAGGACATAAAACCTAATAGTCCCAAAAAGAAAAAAATTCACAATCAATGAATTTTTTTTTTTTCATAGTTCATGAATATTGTGTTTTAGCTCAATTTTTTTTTAAACTTTCCTATTGTACTGAACTCTACATGTAACATGTAAGTACCAAGGAGGATGTTAGAAGGAAAGCTATTCTTTCAAAAAAAAACCAATGATACCCATAGTTCCAACTTTCAATTTGCAAGCAAAAATTTGCATTCAAACTTAGTTATGTACAGTGGGGTTGAATAAACTTTGTTGCCCTCTGTTTTTTCACTTACATGTCATGTCATGTTATGTTTTGAAATTGAGGGCAATTGGGCTTTTTTGATCTCGCACTTTTTATATCTCATTCTTGCCCCTAATTTCAACCAAGCATACCAAAATTCAACCTCAAAAAACTAAAATTCAAATTTTGATAAATTGCTTTGTGTCACAAATCATGATTTTACGTGGTTTTACAAGAAAACTAATTGAAAAACATTGATGATGGATTTTGGAGATTTGATTGCATGGATGTATAGGTAACATCCATACGCACACCCATATGCAAATCTTTCATGCTAAAAAGACCCCCCTTAAGTCAAAACAAAATCGATCTTCACAAGGTTTAGTGTGACATGTGATATGTCCAAATCTCGCAAAATAGATATTTTCTTATGATTATTAAAATTTTCTATTTTACTCTTACATTTTGATTAAGTTTGTAACTTTAAACATGTTGTTGTGTTTATTTGGTGAAAAGCTAACTAAAAATTAAAAATACATGTTTTACAAGATTTGGACATATCATATGTCATACTCTACCTTATGAAGATCAATTTTGTTTTTACTTAAGGGGTTTTTTTTAGCATGAAAGATGTGCTTATGGGTGTGCGTATGGATGTTACCTATACATCCATTCAATCAAATCTTCAAAATCCATCATCAATGTTTTTCAATTAGTTTTCTTGTAAAACCACGTAAAATCATGATTTGTGACACAAAGCAGTTTGTCAAAATTTTAATTTTAATTTTTTGAGGTTGAATTTTGGTATGCTTCATTGGAATTGGGGGCAAGAATGAGATACAAAAAGTGCAAGATCAAAAAATCCCAACTGACCTCAATTTCAAAACATAACATGACATGACATGGAAGTGAAAGAACAAAGGGCGACAAAGTTTATTTGAGGGTAATGTATTGTACGTGTACATGATTGTGGTTTAAATTGTGTAATGACTATTTGAAGCATTGTGTGTTCAATTTTAACCCCTAAACGCTCAAGGGGTAAGGGCAAAACAGAAATGTATTATAAAATAATACTTGTGTAACTCTGATGAAGTTTGCTTCAAAAGAGAAAACAGGAATCATGATGTTTGGTAATTATCCATATAGTCAAACATTCAAAAAAGTTTGGATTTTCATTTAGTGAATTTAGAAGCATATACCATTTAATATTCACCAAAATTACAACTTTTATTCATAGATTTTAAAATTTGGTATGATTGGTTAAAAACATACATTCTATCATAAATTCCAAAAATGCAATGTTTTCAAAGGAGAGAACATCATTAGTTTCTCAAAATAGTAAATTTTATAACACTAGCAAATATTGAAGTGTTTGTCTTTGAAAAATTCTCCTTGATGGAGTTTAACTTGGATTGACATGATTCAAGTTGAGTTGGAAAGTAGACTAGATTTTCTATTTAAATATTTTTAAATTGTTTTTCAAAAGTTTTTTATTCATCTCGGGCAGCGACCAAAAAATGGTCGATTGAGCGCTTAGGGGTTAACAAGCAAGTATGCTATAAGAGGATCAATTCTTTTTGTAACATCAAGTACATTGAAAATAATTAAATAGATAAAAAATGTAATCAATCATTTTATTACTCTAATGTGTTTGGTAGAAAGCATAATTCTATAACTCTAGTAGAAAAACAATATAATGTAACTTCCAAAATAGGACTTAAATCATTGATTTCATTATTACAATTCAGACACAAGGTAACTTAGCCCTTGAATGGCCCTCGGGAACTGAGCTACGGGATTGTATTTTTTGAAAATACCCTTGCAATCAAACTCCTAAACAACGCATTTAACCAGATCGGTTTACAATGGACATACGGCCATAGAGGGCGTTCAAGATGTTTAAGGGTTAACTTGCAAATGCAACAAATTGTTCAATATACATACCAAGTGATAATTTAGCATTTTGTAATTTAATTATGGCTGTTCAAAGACAAAGTAACTTAAATTACAAGGAGCTTAAGATTAGAAAAAGGCATTTGCTTATATGTTTTGAAAAGAACACTTTTGCTTTGAAGTAGCAACGAAACATAGCGCCTTCTATGTAACATCTTCATTTCTTAGCAATGTAACAAGTTGGATTATCAAAGGGTATCACCATTCCTATTGAAAGGGAAATAAATTGTGTTGCTTATAAGATGGAAGTGGGGAATGCTATGCTATGAGTGGGGAGCCGTGAGCTGTGAGCCTAATTTTTTGTCAAAATACAAAATTTCACCTATAGTTGTGTACATAGAGGATCCTATAATTATGCATTTTTAACTTTCATCTCTTGAAAAATTTGTCATTTTTTAGTTTTTTCATTGGTTTTAAATTCAAGATCAGTTCCCACTCATAGGATCTTGGCTCATCCCTCATGGCTCACCATTTTACACTCACAACATAGCTTTGTCTTGCTGAAAACAAGAGGTTTTGTTGTTCTTCTTGTAATGTTAAAATATGATGGTTGATATGTTATTGGTAAAACCATAATAAAAGTTCTGACTGGGTTCACAAAAGCTAGGTTGAGTACATTTAGAAGTTGAGTGTGATTTTGTGTTTATTGTGTATGTGGAGATAACTTGGGGAGATCACTAGCTTATGTTTTAGGAACCACATGAGTTAAAAGGTAGGGTCCATTAATTCAGAGGACAAAAATTTATATAATATGTAGAACTACTATATTGTTCATGAAATACTATGTATTTTAGTATATATAAAAATTAGGGTTTGTAAAAACGTTAGGTAATAAGATTTTTTATTAATAAGTTAGACTTGACAAATAGGGGTTGGAAAAAAATTTAGTGTTGTTTGTTGCTTTCCATGTTAAATTGTTTTAAATACATGCCATAGAATTAAGAAACACTAAAAAATTGTTAATAAAAATTTCCACTTGGACAATAGCCCTTTAATAATTCATATGCTTGTTATTGGTTTCATGGTGAATACTATGTGTGTATATGTAATAAAAAGTAAGATTTTTTTTTGATGAATAATGGAGATACTTAGGATAAAATTGGACATACAAAATTTATACATAAAACAGCCCCATTTAAAAACCAAATTAACATATTTATAAAAAAACATAGGGCACTAATTTGGCGTAGCTTTTTATGCAAAACATGGTCATTTTAAATACCATATTTTAGATAAACAGCCCTACATCAAATACCCTCTTAACTCATGTATATACCATAAAATTAGAAGGAGTGATCTCCCCGAGGGAGATAATTTTTAATGTAGGAATTTAAAGAGATTGACTAATGCTGGTGGACAATTAACACTGTTTTTGCAAATGGGTTTGAGGAATTTTCAGTGTATTATTGATATAAAAAAAAAGTTGTAAACAAGTTGAATGAGTCAGCTTTCTCATCTGGAAAAAGATTACCTGATTGACGAATGTGATATTTGCAATTGTCTTTGGGCTACAAGTTTAAAAAACTATTGATTAAATCACAAAACTTGTATAATTTTCTCATTAAGCCTAAATTATAATTAAAGATGTCGGTAGCTAATTGTTATGAATTACAAGGTGCGAAAATCAATTTGCATGAGGTAAATCATTAATTAACATAATTGAACCGAATCTCAAAATTAAGCAATGAAAATAGACATTTTCAAATAATTGACTTGGACCTAGCTGTTGGTTACTAAGAGCATCGTCAATCCAGCATGGCATTCTCACGGTAGGCGCTAATTTAAGAAGTGCAAATTTGATCCAATGCATCCTACAAGTGAGAAGTGATATTAGAGGGGACACAAAACCTAGCTTACATTCAATAGTTTTAGCAGGTCCTTAAGAGTCTTTCAAATTGCTCTATATATTAAAATTCAAGAAATGATGACTACTTTGCAAGTAGAATTCCTATCAAAAATGCCTAACAAAAGCGACAAAAATGGAGTTTAAATCTCTTGCTACTAGTGTGCATTGGGTTGGAGAAGCCGGTGTGCCGCCTGCGTTTGATCAAGGCCACGCAAGAAAACTTGTTAATTGCCATTAGTTGAGCCCAATACAAGTTTTGGATTGAGGATGCCATAAGACAAATGACACTCACTAATGAATACAATTTATTGTTATTTATATATACTAGGTTACTTGAGACACTTGTCATTAGGTGCTTGATTATTGGGCACCTAAAAAACTCTCAATAGGTACTTCACGCTTTCAAACAGTTGACGTAAACAATGTGCGTAAGTGGTTTCTTAACCCAATTCATTTTGTTTTTACTTAATAGAAATTAAAATATGCATGAGATTATACTCATGGTCCAATAATTGATTGCAACAGATACTGACCACACTTACAAAAAAAAAAAATCACAAAAATTTAGTTATAACAAACTTTCATTTTTTATATCTCTCATTCTTAATTTGATTCATGATTGACGTACATTTGATATTGGTTCATATATTTTAGCTAATTCTAAATATTTTCCAAACAAACTGGGCAATTAGTTTATTCTTGGTACATATCAAACTATAGTAAGTGGTTTTTCTATATTACATTTTGGCGTCTCTTCCGAGAAGATTTGAGTTAGAGATGGCTAAAATATAAGATTTTTAATAAGTCCAATGATATTGAATTTTGACTAGGCTAAGGTTTCATAATGTTATGAGGACTTGAGAGTTATAGCTCCATGAGAGATTTCAAATTAGTTTGAATCTAGAAGTCTTTTTTGACAAATATATGGAGATTTTTGAAAGTCCAATTGAAAAGTAATTAAAAAGTATGTTGTGATAGATACTTGACATTTTAGAATTGAACAATAATCAACAAAGAATAAATAGAAGAAATGGTAAAAAATTCAAAATTAAATTTGTCTAGGATGATAAACCTAAATCTACTCTATCTTTTAACACTGCTTACCGTATTGGCCTCAAAAGAGGAAAAGGGATGAACTATAATACATTTGTTCATTAAATAAACTAATCATGTTACATGTGTGGTTAAATCAAATTTTTATATTCATTGTCAAAGTCCAAATACTATATTCTCAAGTAAATTTTAGATTAGAACAATGTATTTGAAAAATGTCACATTGACATGTGAGGATTTTTTGAAGGCCAACCAAATTTTTGGTCACACCAATGGATTAGGCTCCTTATGCTCAATATCAATTTCATACATGAAAAATGTAATGAATAGTGACATGTTTCATAAATGACATTGGTGAATAGTCCCATGGAACTACCTTAGCTAAGGCAATTCCATGAACATGTTCATGTTCATTCTTGACTCTAGAATATTTGCTATGTTTATAAGAATAACATTATCTTAACATGACTCCCATAGATTGTAACTACCAAATTTCAAGATTTTAGGAGAAGCTCAAGAGCACATAAAGTATTTCATGGTGATGGATATGATTCAAAAATTGTGCAATTCTTTTAGGAGAATCTTTTTGTAGAGAGGTACAAATATATTTGCATTTACAAGCAACTGTTATTTTATCTAAAGAAACGTGAAAAGTTAACCTAGATGATTTGTGAAAAATCAATTTTTTAGGACTTGCATTTTTCTACTTAGAAAAATTTGTAGATTCTCTTAGGCCTTATTGAAATTTCAATTTGAACTATTTTGTCAATATCTATAAATAATGGAGGACCTTGAGTGTAGTGTGTAGCGTGGTGTGTACTTATAATGGTACTTAATTGAATTTGCAAAAAAAAATGACATTTTCACATGCCATATGTTGTTCTGAAAACACCATGTTTTGCCTTAACTAAAAAAAAAAAACTCTTGAATCAACCACTCTAACTTACAATTGAACAAACAAAGATCAAAACAAAAAAGGTAAAGATATTCAATAATTGCTTTCCATTGTTTTGTATAGTGGGTCATTGAAAGCAACATTTGCAAAATCTCTAAAATTATTAAAAAACAAGTGCCTTCAACTTTACACACATAAAAATTACTGTTGTATAGTGAAAAAGCTTCTAATAGAAATATTTTGAATATTTTTGGGAATACCTAAAGTATTTTTAAGGAATTTTTTATAGTGAAAGATTGTTAAAATTAATAAATTTGCAAGATCTATTACTGGCATACTACATTTAAAAATTCATGAGTCTTAGAGATGCATGAAAGGAAAAAACAACCTTTCCTTAGTGTTTTTAACTAAGTGTATGTGAAAAAATGTATGGACTACCAATGCAAATTTTCAATCTAAGAACATTCTCCATTGTTGTAGGTAGGTTTATAGGGTAACAGGTTTGACATCAAATAACTGAACAAGTATAAAAACTTTAATGGTTATGACAATTTTTTGTGGTTGAAAGATAAAATCTTCACCACAAGTTTATGCACCTTATGCTACTTGCACACACTTTATTATATATATACATATAATAAAATAAAGGGGAAATTACAAATAGTGGCATGAGAACATAAAATATTACAGATAGGGGCGCAATTTCAAAATAATTACAAATAGGGGCACAATTTCAAAAAAAAAAGTAAATTTGTGTAATTTTTTTTGTTTGGACTTTAGTTGATTTAGACACATCACATTAAAAGTCAATTGATTTCCAAAAAATTTAAAGGACTCTCCAAATCAAGCCCAAATAAATAAAATTTAATAAAGGGGTGGCATTTTTTGGAGATTTTTAAGTTTTTTGGAAGTTAACTAAACTAACATTTAATGTGATGTGTCTAAATCAATCAATGCCCAAACTAAAACAAAAAACAAAAAATTACACTTTTTTTTGAAATCGTGCCCCTATTTGTAATTATTTTGAAATTGCGCCCCTATTGGTAATATTTTGCGTTTTCATACCCCTATATGTAATTTCCCCAAAATTAATGAATAAAAAAACAAGTTAATTCTTAATAGCAACTAAAGAAATGAAATTCAATTGCCTACTACATAACACAAATTGTTTCCAAACTAATCCCTAGCAAATTAAAAACCTCATGAAACTTGAAATCATTAACCTTAGAAAGAACCAACATTGGCTACATGATGTTGAAAAGAAAGTTTCAGAACAACACCATATGCATTATGCCAATGTGAACCTTGCACTAAAAGAAAGCTTATGTTCTCAATGATTAAAAAAGGACTAATCAATTATTAAAATGAGCTGTTTTGTTTGGGTTGGACACAAATATGGGGTGATAAGTATTTCAAAAAGGTGATGTTGATTCAATACACTTTCTTAGAGCCCTTTTGCCTCCACATCATCATTTCCAAATAACCCATAGAGTCATAGGGATTACCATTCATGCTTGTATTAAGTGAAGCCAAAGGGTAGTACTACTAACTTGCTATTAGTACCACAGGTCATGATGCATGGTGAAGAAGTAAAATCAAGTGAGGCACAGTCATGAGTGTTACCATAGTAACTTCACGCACCCTTGGCAGGCCAGCTGTCCGCGTCTCATTGGTGGCCATGATTGAATGTACTGGGAGAGCCAGGCTAGTGATTGCTGGTTGTTCCTCTGAGGACGGCCTGTTGAACTCTCGGAGTGCGAGCTGATTGAAGTCCAAATTGAATGATGCTATGATTGAAAATACCTCGGAGTCTCGGACGGTCGGACACTCGGACCTTGTTGGGACGGACGGATGGACGGACGGATGGACGGACGGAGAGCTACAAGTTTCAAGTAATACAGTGGTGCTTAGTTAGGGTCAACACTTTGGGCTTGTAGAAAGTGTTCATCTTAGAGCATCTCCACAAGTCGACTCGCTCAAAGTTTTCCATTTGGTATGGCGAGGCCTAAAGGTTCTCAATCTCCACCCATGCTTTTTGAAAAGGTGGCCTTACACTTCAACACACCCCATAAATAAGCAGTTGACCACTTATATAGGGAAGTAGAGAATGAAGTTCACTAAACTTATGGTGAATAGTGCATGAATAGTGGCTTGGAGAGTGGCTTGCTAAACTTGCCAAATAAGAGAGTTTGAGAGGGTTTTGAGAGGGGCCTAACTACTTTTCATCCACTTTGAGCAAGCCAGAGCCACCAGTGGAGACAAGGCTTTTTTTACTGGCGACAATTCCCTAGAATCTTTTGCTGTACGACCTTCCCTCCACATTTGCACCACTATGGAGGGGATAGCGCTGCATTATGTTGCCAGCAAAAAAAGCCCTGGGTGGAGATGCTCTTATCCAAGCATTGATCATAAACAAACACTCCATTTGTATTACTTTTCCTAGTTCTAGGGGTTGCATCTTTGGAGGTGCTTTCCCACCCATGCTTTCGGTACACTAACCAAATGCTTTTCTAACCAATGGGTCAAAACGGGCATTGATGAAAAGAAAACGTTGACCATATGCAAGCACTTGACTTTAATCGAGCTCATAATACATGCTTTCAAGCAAAAGGGGAGTGGGGTTGTGATCCTATCCCTTTGTTGCTCTTAAAAAGGTTGACGCTAACCAAGCACCACTATAGTGCCTATGGAAATTTTGAAAACACCCCTATATTAAGGTAGGAGCACCCAATACCAACAATGTATCTAATAGCATCACTCTCTACACAAGGTGTTCATTCAAAACCTTAAATTTAGGTAAGTCATAAATAGCTTATCATTTTTGTCAACAGTAATAGGTTATCGACAACTTACCTAGATTTCAATTCTAAAATGACCAACTTGTGTAGAGAGTGATGCTATTAAGTACACTATTGGTATTGGGTGCTCCTACCTTATCTCATATTCTGAAAAATACCCTTATGATTTTCAAATTTACATGAATATGCCCCATAGGAATTCTACAATATTGTGCTGCAATTGTGTTGTTACAAGCAAAAAATATATATAACCACTGTGGCAACGACCCATACATGATTTGAGTTCATTTCTCCTTCTACTTTTATATTTCATTTTCATGCGATTTTCCCATTTTTTGCATATATGTTTTTAAGTACTTATACATATTTGCTATTTTTTACATATTTTCATATTTATTTTTGCAATTGAAAGGAAAACCTGCAATGAACAACGAGTTTGCGGCATTGGACATGGAAGCATTGCCTTGAGCGTGCATGTAGCTCAATGTATCATTGCAGTTCATCCAGAAGTAGTGATGTCATCTCAAGCTTGTGTAGCAATTCTGCAGTTTCATCCACCGACAAGGAAATAATGTCTTATCAAATAATCCCAGAATTATTTAATATTTTTATAACAAAAAGTGCTTATAAAAGAAGATTTAACTGCAACTGTTAATTTTTGGGGGACTGTAAGGGATTTCAATTCTTGTTACATCTCCACGATCACAACCAGCCAGTGAAACTTGATTAAAAGTCATAAGGTATGAGGCTTAACTATTATTTGGACTTCAAAAGCGCCCACTAGCATAAAGGTACATATTGGATTTACTAAAATACAAATTGGAGTTTTCAGTATGCATAACATTTAAGGATATGGACAATTTTTGGCCCTCTATACTTTCAATCTTAGAATTAAACACGGTATTCGTTAATTTGGGAAAAATGGTACATTTTGGGACTTTTAGAAGTTTGATGTAATCACCTCAAATTGAGCTCAATGTTTTTTTTTTGGTACACATGCCCTCACTTGAGAGGAGGGATTTGTGAGGGAAAAAATCTTAATGGTTCAAACAAAATCTGATACCTTTTAATCTGGTTTAAAGTAACTTTTTAGGTTTGAGGGGAAAATAAATTGGGACCCTTGTTTTTCCCAAATTAACAAATATTGTGTTATCAGTTCCATAATAATTTAAAAAATACAAAATTACTTAGAATGGATGCTGAGTTTATTTATCTTTCAAGAAAAGTTTATTGAAGTTTATTTTAAGGAGACCAACTCCCTCAAAAGTGCTTATCAACTAGTAAAGGATGTCCTTTAGGACCTCCTATGGTCCTACCTTACAATCCCAAGTATTGACTGAATGCTAGATTTGTGTGTCATTAATTCACTGCATGAAGAATGATAATTCAAAAACCTTCAAAAACATTGGATGTAAGTCAAGTATTCATGTGGACAACTAGTGATATTCTAATGTTGAGCTTTCCATCCTTTAGCAAACCCCTCTTTTTTTAAGGTGTGGACCAAGGATAAAAAAGCTTAGTCTTTAGGTGGAAGAAAAGGCTGGAAATTTTTAAAATTTACCTATATAAGACCAAATCTGGGAATTTTGAGTTCATACTAGGATTTAGAGACCTTGTACTATTCTAGGCGGGTGAAGTGAGATGAAATTGATAGATCCAAAAATAGGGGTAGATTTTTACCTTAATTATTATTTGTTAAAAAAATTGGATCTTTTCAACTTGGGATTCACATATTGGGATAGATATGGGTTGGAGAAAAGACGAGGAACTCAACTTTGGATTGATTGGTATGCACGACAAGTCTTTGCAATTGCAGCCTAACCACTTGTTCATCCAAAAATGATTTTGAAAAAGCAAGGTTGAAAAAACTGGAATTTGCTGGTTTCGAAAATTATCATGAAAGCAAAATCTGTTCTGGTTATGTCAAAATTTTGACAATATTTATCATCTTTAGCTAAAATAACTCATTTTTTTTGCAACAATAGGTACAAGTAATACTTTGCATTGAAACAAATGGATGGTTGTTAAATTGCATCCACTAGTAAATTAATGAAGATTAGTTGTAGCTGATAGAGATGGACTTTTTTAATTATTACTCTAAAATGATAATTTCTAGGACTTTTTTTAAGGTTGTGGTAAACTTTGATTTTTATACTTTATTTACTTAATCACCTCACACTTGGCAAAAGTCATTTTTTTTTACTATCCTACTATATTTGATAAATAAATCGTTCATTACGACATTCAACTTTTTCTTTTACCAAACACCCTGATTCTTAATCTCTTGAAGTTCTTGCTTGCCATGCAAGTGAATCTGAATCTCAAAAATTTGAATTTCAAATTTTAAATCTCAGTTGCAATCAGCTTGTTTTCCTTTTTAGCTCTTAAAGGTTGCAAGCTAGTTTGGTAACGCAATCAAGACATCTTAGCAGTATGTAAGTAATAATAGTTGGTTATGGATTCATTGGTGGAAAAATAGAATATTGGACACAAATAAAGAACATGTGTTGACTGACATTGATTCAATGATTCCTTACTCATATTTGCATTGAATGTTCAAACGTCAACATGGTTTTTACTAAAGTTTAAAAAGAGTTTGTCTATTTGAGACTAAAAACTTAAACTTTGAGCAATCACAGTTGTCAAGGAAATTCTCTCCGTGATGGATTAAATTACCATAAAAGTTTTCTCACCAACTAAAAGGTGGTATACACAATGTTCCAAATCCCAGATGCCCCTGAATTTTCATTACCTCATTGGTTGTGAGGTTGAAACTTGAAACTTATAGATTAACGCTATGTCCCAAATCAAGTTTCAATTTAACTAGAAATGCCTCCGGACACATAAAATTGTCATTCATCATACCTTGTGGCTATGTCACTACTTTGCCCAAAAAAATACTAAGTGCTTTGCAAATGCTTTGAAACTACTTTTTCCATAGTTTGCCCATATTCCCACACGCAATATGACAAAATTGATGAAGAGGTGGTAGCCTCTTCAAAATAATCTCAAGTCCTTATTTTAAGTAAAAGTAGGAAAAACTTGGTGTTTGACGGCCTATTCTTACTAAAAGGAAGCATCACTTTTTGGATATTTGGTTCCAAGAATGTGGAAATTCACTCCTAGAGTTGAGTTTCACAAAAATACAGAAATTGCCAAATGTCAACAATTTTTTTGAGTTAAATATTAACCCCTAAATGCCCAAGGCACCCAATTAGGGTGTTTGTAAAACTTTGAAGACAAATTAAATCTTATTGAATTGCTATTTTTGGTATTTTTTTTTGAACACAAGTTTTTTTTTAAGTCTATTTTCAACATCAAAAATCTAAATTTGAAAATGAATGTTCATGATTTTTCTATTCAAGATTTTGTACAAGGGTGTCCACTGCAATCTTGAGTTTTCTAGTGTTGGAAGATCTTGAAAATGAGCCTCAAATACACTAGAGGTTGGAGAAAAATCCGCTTTAGAAATCCATTTAAAAAAAATACAAGAGTAGATTTTGAAAACCGTAAATTGGTTGAGGTTAAACATGTAATGACCTTAAACCTCATATCTTTTTGATGTCCAACTTTTTAAATTTGACATGTGAAATGAGGATTAGAAAACTTCAAGTCATTTTTGCAGTTTTAACAACTTCATGTTCAAACGTTATAATCTTTCAAACTATAAGTGATATTGTTGTGTTTTCTTTTTCCATGTAATCCCTAACATGTCAAATTTAAATTTGTACAATTAAAGTTTTAAAATACTTGATAAGATTTATGAAAAGGTTGGTTGATTGTTTACTTTCTTGAAAGTACCAAGAAAATGCCAAGAAGTTCAGAAAGGCCTTGGGCGTTCAAGGGTTAAAAGGCTTTTCTAATATGTTTTTCTTTGCCCCTTCACAAGGTAGTAAAGCTGTAATAAAGTTGAACTAGGGCTTGTAAAGTTGGGAAGTGAGATGTAGTATGAATAACCCTTGAATGCGCCAATGCTACCAAAGCAATTACACTGTCTAATAATTATTTACTGTTTTGTGGTACTCTCGGTGCTACTTATAGCATTATTTATTTTATTGATTAACTCACTCTAATTTTTGTTTTATTTTTAATTAGCTTTAATGTTGAATACTATCGTAGTGTGACATGGGTTTTGTTTTTTATTAATTCAAAAATGTAATAAACAAATTTCTAGAAAATGTTAGGAAACAAATAATGAAATTTGTGAAAAATGGATCAAAGATATGACAAAAAGTTTGGTAATTGTCCTTTGGCAACACAAAATATTTTTAATAAATTCATTGTAGTACATTGCATATTCATTATTCTTTCACTACCATTCACAAGCATCTTTTCAAATCCAAATCTAGTGCTTTCTCTTCCTAGCTACTAGTACCTTCAACCGTTACCAATTCAACTAAAGCTTGTTAAACCCACTCCACTTTCATTCATTGTAAACATTATAAGAAATGAACCATTTTTTGATTGTCCTAAAATTTGAAAAGACACAATATTTTGTTCAATTGAATGTATGACAAAAAGTCTAATAATTATGTACTTACAAAAACAAAATCATCATTATTCCATTTAAACAAAAACAAACATCTTTGGATAAAGTTAATAATTATTTTGTTATTGCAAAAAAATCCATGTCATACTACGGTACTTTGATACAAGCTAAACTATTATGATACTAATTTTCTTTTAAATGGTGAAAATCTAGTTAAAAAATAGTGTTTCTAATGACATTTGGTGGTGAGAACACTAATTATATTGTTAACATTTAGCGCTACAGTTTGTAACTGATGTTGCAAATATTAAATACCATTGTTAGTGTAGGGGCACCAATCACAATCCTCAGTCCATCTTTTTCTAACATGATAAATTCCCACTACGGGAAGATGTCTGGGAAAACAGTGTATGGGCTAGTACCAAAGTTCAAAAATGTGGCTAATTTCGAACGAATTTCTACCAAAATGTTTTTTCAGCTACCACAAATGCAAAGGCCACATTGTTGAACTTTGAAATTTCGGCACATTCACCAGTGTTTTTAGCCACTTGGGCTAACTGGGAAAAACACATTTAGGGTATGTTCACGCTTGGTGTTAAGAGTGATAGTAGCAAAAGAAAATTAGATATATTTGGACACACTTTTAAATTGCATTCATATTGCTAATACCTCTTCAAACATCAAGTGTGAACATATCTTTAGGGGGTTTTTTTTTTTTCTATTTTGAATTGACACATAATCTTTAATGGTATAGATATGGCCACATGAGGTATTTTTTAAGTGCAAAATTAGGCTCCAAGTATTTGCACTTTAAGCTTGTTGATTGTAACCAAATTTTCCTAAAATCAAAAACTAGAATTGCAAGCATAGATTTTATGAAAATATGGGCTACAAAATCCAACAACTTATTACAAAATGTGCATTATCTCAAAAAAACTTAAGGGCAACTTGTTTTCCAAGTAATAGGGCTTCAAGGCCAAGTTGTTTTCCGCCCAAGGTCCTAATTGGGTGATTGCAAGCAACAACATTATCCTTTTTTTCTAATGTAGGGGAAGCACTTAGACTTGGAATGATGAGTAACATTTGATACCATGAGATTAGTTTTTCTTTGTTTTTTTGTAAAGGTTTGCCACTTGAAGATTTTTGGGGCTTTTAGTCATTTCAATGCCTAAAAAAGGAAATCGCTAAATCCACCACACTTTTTGCTAAATCCACCACATTCCACAATGTCTAAGAGTTCCTTAAAGAAAAGAAGGGTAAATTTTGTATTCATTGGATGACAATTTCATGATGAAGGTTGATGTACTCCATCATCTCCTTTCTTTTTTCTTTCCTTGATCCGCTTTTGCTTTTATTTTTATTTTTTATATATCCAATCTTTCCACTCTCCTTTCTTTTACTTGGCTTAAATTTCATAAGTTCAATTATATATAATTCTAGAATAAACATGTTTGGCATCATCATTAAATGATTATTCAACAAATAAGAAATTAGCCCTTCTTTTCTTCATGGAACTCTTGAACATGGTGCAATGCAAGGTTTACTTTTTGTATTTTCTTTAGTAGAGGAACACGCACCCCACTATGTAAGCAGGTAAGGAAAAATTGGAAAAAATTGGATAGAATTAACAATGTGTGCACGTTCATGCAAATTATCCATTAATATTAATAACTTTCATCCAAAATCTGCCAAATGCAGTGCTTACTTGAGGAGGGCTTTTGGCTACTTCATCCATTTTTTTTCCAATTTTTTCTAGTGTAGTAGTTGCCAAGTAGCATTTGAGGTAAGACTTAAGCAATTTTTTGCCAATAAATATTTTCCCTGGTGCAATGTGGCGGATTTAGCAAAAGAGTGGAGGATTTAAGGTAGGAGGCTCAAATTCAAAGCAAGCATTTTGAACGGACCATGTAGAGCCTCCAAAAACAATGCATAGAGATTCTTAAATGGGTCACATTTTCTATTTTTAGAAATTGTACTTATGCATGCACAATTTTAGAAACTTAATCTCTAAGCGCCACACGTCCCTAGATTTTGCCTCTCAGAATTTTAAAACCAAGAAATGGAGCCCAGGCATGGCTATATAGTCTTGAAACTCCTAGAGTGTGGGGAGGTGGTTCTTGTGTAGTATAGGTGAGTGGGCAATTTGCCATTGATTGCTTCCCGTGCAAGTAAGGACCCTGATTTTAAGCACTAGATTTGGATTTTTGGCCTTTCTGGTGAGTTTGAGCACTAGAAGCCATCCAACGTGGCGACTTCCCACCATACCACCTAGCCGATCTCCCTCATATGGCATGTGACATTTGGGCCCTAAAAAGGGAACAAGCCACGGTCAGAAATGTATGATTTTTTGTGGGTGGGCGGAGAGCTACTTACCCTACAGGCTCCTAGAATTTTAGAGGCTGGGGCATTGACAGCAAATTCTGGCGATTTTTTGAAGTTCAAACCCCCCCAAAAATTCCCCACCCCAAAAAAAGTCAAGGGAGGTTTGATTGTTATAATCTTTGAAAGTAAACGGTGACCCCACTTGAAATTTACAGAGCCACCTAAACAGGTTGTTATCTCCCAGATTCAACGGTGAAGTAGCCTAAATGCGATTCTTGAATGCAAGGGCCTCGCCCAAATTAAAACGTGTCCCCCACGACCTCAAAGTGAGAGACATGAGTTGGGCGCTCAAGGGTTAAGAGAGTGAAATGAGCCACTCTTGAGTGTACTTATTGGTCAAGGTAGGAGGCTCAAATTCAGAGCAGGCATTTTGAACAAACCATGTAGAGCCTCCACAAATAGTGCACAAAGATTCTTAAATAGGTCACATCTTCTATGTTCAGAAATTGTACTTATGCATGCATGGTTTTAGGAACTTAAGAGAGTGACATGACCCACTCTTGAGTGTACTTATTGGTCATAATTGTGTTCAGATTTGTCTTTCAATAAAATATAGATATATGTCATACTAAAATAAATGAGAACTTATTTTCAATCACAATTTGAGTATTAGAATATGGAATAGGTGCTTGCAGGCTTTAAGAGCCTTATTGAAACATTCTCTACTTTGTGGTGATTGCTTCTTGGACTCATGTGCTCCATTTACAAGCTGCCTTTGCATCATGAATGCTACCACCTATGATCAATCAAAGTTAGCTACCTATGCACCTTTTTCTTTGATAAATTATAGTTAATTCATACTAACTCATAAAATTTCAAGCTAAACAACAGCAGAACTATATCTTCTTTGAATTTCTACCAAAAACATTTTCATTTTCCCAAGCTGCCCTGATTTTCCACAAAGGCGCACTTTCCCTTAGATTGTCCATTCATAAGCCTCCTACCTTAGGGCCCATTCTCACTTGTACTTATGTTTTATGAAAAACCGGTAGTATTCCTTCTTTTGCCACGCCTGTTCCCACCAAACTACGGTCTTAGCCTCCCAGCCTAGGTGGCGGCTTAGGTGGCAGACTTAAAAAATGAGTGGTTTTTTTGTAAACGCTCGATAATTTTGCAGTAACTTGAGGAGCGTACGCAAGTTTTTTGAAATTGTGTTTCTTCTCAAAATGGAGATTCCAAAATATTGCAAGGCCTTATCTGTGGTGTTTCCTAAACATCCCTCTCGACCTCGTTTACAAAAGAGCGGTGTGAAAATTAGCAGCTTAGCCCTTGAATCAGTGTTTTTTTTTTTTTTTTTTCCATTTTATATGGGTAGACTGACCCACACCCAACACTTCAAGCAGGTTAGGAAAAAATGGACAGAATTGAGTAGACTTGTTGACATGTGGACTTTCATCCACAAAATATGCTACTATTATTAAGCCTCATCCAAAATTTGGCACATCTGATGTAGGCTTGAGGAAGGATTTGGCGATTTCATCCATGTTTTCATAGTATTTTTTCAGTGTTACGATAGCCAGTGACCATATGAAGTAAAATTTAGGTGAATTTTTGCTAGAAGAAAGGACCTTGTCCTAAATGTCAAAGGCATCAAATTCTAGTGTCAACAATATTTTGAAGGAACCTTAACCTAAGTAAGTTGTTACTTTTAATTGTTTTTATTTTTGAAATGTTTTTTTCAATTCTAGTTTTAGCATCAAAATTTCAATTTTGAAAATTATTGATTATGATTTTTCTATTCAAGAGTTTGTGCAAGGGTCTTGATTTTCCATAGTGTTGAGAGCTCTTGGAAATGAGCCTCAAATACACTAGATTTAGGAGAAAAAATTACACTAGAAACTCATTCAAAAAAATTGAAGCATAGATTTTGAAAAGTCATAAACTAATTGAAACTATGTATGTTATGCCCTTTGACCTCATGTTTTTTTGGTGACACATTTTAGATTTGACGTGTAAAAGGAGGACTGAAAGACTTCAAGTCATTTTCACAATTTTAACACCCTTGTGATCAAAAATTATAATCTTTCAATCCATAAGTGGTATTGTTGTGTTTTTTTTCCTATGTGATTGCTAACACACCTAGTTTGAATTTGTACAGTTATACTTTAAGATAAACTGAATGATACAACATATCAAAATGTTTGCTTTTGTTCAATTTAGAGAAATTTTCTTAAAAGCTCAAAAAAGCCCTCAAGCATTTAGGGGTTAAGGTAGGAACACCCATAAGCGTTAGTGTCCCCATAACTGTCACCTCTAAAATCTTGAAAAACCTGTAGAAGTAAATAAATGTAATTACAAAGATGTACAACATGTGAACATGAAACCTTAGTGTTGGTTATGGGTGCAATGGCAGATTGCTCTTTAAAAATTCACAACTCATTCTCACAGTATTCAAATAATACATTCAAAAGTGCAAACTCATTGTTTTTCTGTTACTAATAGGATCCTATAATTTGCTAAATGTTTCTTAATAATAATCATGTTCAAAACCCTTAAACTCACGTTTATGGGTGTTCCTACCTTGAGTGAGATGGAGTCTCAAGTGAAAAACAACAGCTCAGAAGGGGACAAAAACAAACAAAAAAAAACAAAAAAAAAAAAAAAAAACTCACTTATTAACTTAGGTGATGTAAACCAGGTTTTTTTTTTTTTTTTTTTTTTTTTTTTTTTTTTTTTTTTTTTTTAATTTCGGAAATTTGCCTAAAACTAACCTCATATGGTAATTGACTATCGTAACACTTAAAAAATATAGTGAAAAGATGAATGAAGTTGCCAAATCCTTCCCTAAGCCAACACTGGATTTGCCAAAATTTGGATGAAGTTTACTAATGTTAATACAATTTATGAATGAAAATCCACATGTCAACGATTCTATCCAAATCTGTCGAATTTTTCCTTACCTGCTTAGATTGGTGGTTGCCGGTTGGTCTACCCTTGTGAAATGAAAAAATAAACCATGATGCAAACCCTTGCTAGTAGCCAAAGCTGCTTTGCCAACCCACCAATCCCTGCTACAAGGATTAGTTTTACTTATTCAAAGCGCTCTTTCAAAATGCCAAGTGAGAATGGACCTTTAGCAATTCCCCAAAAAAACTCAGCTCTTCCCTAATCTCACCATGCATAAAATAAATTAGCACTAGTAAAGGTTGCCCCCCCCTCTCATGGAATGGTATGGAACATTCCACACCATTCTTTAGCTATAGGGACACTTGGAGGCTTGGTTTAGTGCATTAAAACCGCCCACCTTGTCAAATATTCCCTTGATGTACATGCTTTTTTTCATAAGTTTTCAAAATGCACAAGGAGTGTACATTTGAGGAGGTGGGCGGTTTTAGAGACCTGTGACCTTTCCACTTCAAAATTTCATACCGAATTCCACAAAGCTCCAATAAATATGAAATTACTTGGGTTAGATGTCAATTCTTCTTGTCTTTCAAGGAAAGTTTACTAAAAATAGTTCAAGAAGTTTCACCTCCCCAAAATTCAATTTCAGCCCTTAGATGGTCAATTTATAAGCCTCCTACCTTACCCCTCTCTCCCCTATTGATCTTCTGTTAAAAGGACTTGGTGAAAATTGTTTTATGCGGGTAACCCTTTTTCCCATTAGTTAGTCACTAAAAGTTACATCACAACACTCTCTTCTTAGAATGAACAGCTTCATCAAAATCCTAATCCAGAGTGATTCTTTTATATACTGTATATATAGACTGTAAATTTCAGGGTTTTCTCCTACATAAAATTTCAGAAAATCATCACCTTCGGATCCACTTGAAAGAAAATAAGGGATTTGGGAAAGATGAAGGCAACGTAACGTTTATTAGAAACTCACCTTCAAGGTTGTTTTTATTGAATGCAGCTTGCCATGGCCTTATTGATACTAAAAAGATACTTTAAGTGTTTGGGAAGGACACTAAGTTTCACATTGCATTTAATGACTCGAATAGCTTGTTTGCGGAGTGAAGTTGAAAAAGATCCTCTAATTTACAAAACAAGGCAAAAATAAGAATTTGTCCCTATTTTGGAGTTGGCACAAAATTATATTGAGGTCTTTGAATCCAAAAGTGGATGCAAAATTCCCAAACTCAATCTCCTAATGGCAAGTCTCTAAACTCTTACACTTTTTGCATGTGAATAAACGGAGTTTTTTCATTTTGATTCAGCAAACAAGGTGTCAAAGCCATTACTTCTAGCGTGAAATTTGGTGTTCTCCATTGTTTTTGGTACAGAAAATGAGTGAGAACTGACTTTCTACAAGAAGGGAGACCATCAAAACTTGGGGCCAGTTGAACTTAACCCGTAAACGTCCATGAGGATGTTTTTCTTTGTCCCTGAAAAAGCATTCTATACAACTGGTTTTTATTTTTATTTTCATCTGTTTGTTTTTCCAAAGTGACCGTAAACACATGATCTGTCATAGAAGGCATATAACAATCTTATCAAATAGGGAATCACTACCGCGACATCCTAAATTGCTAACAAGACACCCCCTGTGAGCATGAAATGTGATTTTTAATGTTGATTTTTTTATTTGGATCAAAAGATTTGTTTCACCTTTATCATTCTAAGGCTATACTCAAAAAAAAAAAAGGTGTACTTAAATTTCAAATTAAAAATATAGGACTTTTGAGTTATTTAAAGCAAAAATACATCAAAAAATAGTATTGGTGCAATAATATTTCAACAAAAATTTGTATTTGTCATGTTTTCTTTCAAGGAGGTGGTAATGCCGTGAATGAATGAATGATGGACCACTTGAATTAATCAAAAATAGCACTAAATTATCAAATTTTATGTTCATAGGGGTGTCTCGTTAGCAATTTAGGGTGTCACAGTAGTAATTCCCTATCAAATATACTCATATTTTTAGGTAACTCAAATTGTGAGAAAATTCAAAATCACAATGTTAGGTCCCAAGCTACCCTTGTTGCAATTTTCATGAGGTTGGCATGCACTATTGACTTTTGAAACTTTTGGAAGCAATACTATTGGTGCCCATCAATCAAAACATTGTTGAAGCTATAGTATAAACACTGTTGAAACTACAATATGGGCAAGCCACGGCCACCCACCGTTCGTTTAACCCCTAAAGGATCAAGTGTCCCCTCGGGGGACAAATGGGATTTTAGGCATGTACTTACAACTAAACTACTTTGTATGATTTTCTAAAGTTCTTATGGAAGATGAGGAATTCAAAGTTCTACGTGAGCATCTAATTTTTTCTTCATTTTGACATTTATTGAAGAAGTTAAAAATGAATTTACAATAAAAAGGTCTAGATCAGGAAGCCCAAAAATTCTTTAAAATTGCACTTTAAAAAAATAAAAATGTGAAATAAGTTCTTTAGAATTACATATAAGTGGGGAGCTTTGAATCATTCAATTTTCATTGATGAGATGAAAGTTATGAGAAGTTTTTGTTTGCGGATAGGTAGGGTTTCTCCCAAAATCACACCTGCCTGCAAACAAAAACTTCTCATAACTTTCATCTCATCAATGAAAATTGAGTGATTCAAAGCTCCCCACTTATATGTAATTCTAAAGAACTTATTTTACATTTAAATTTTTTTAAAGTGCAATTTTAAAGAATTTTTGGGCTTCTTGATCTAGACCTTTTTATCGTAAATTCATTTTTAACTTCTTCAATAAATGTCAAAATGAAGAAAAAATTAGATGCTCACGTAGAACTTTGAATTCCTCATCTTCCATAAAAACTTTAGAAAATCATACAAAGTAGATTAGTTGTAAGTACATGCCCGAAACCCCATTTGTCCCTCGAGGGGACACTTGATCCTTTAGGGGTTAAGGGTTGAGGATATCCCCTCAAACGCATGCAAGGAAGGTAAATGGATAGAATCGTCATGTGTCCATTTATGAGTTAACCCCTAAATGCCTAAGTGTCTCCTTGGGGGACAAATGGATTTTCGGGCAGTTACCTATAGTTCCAATTTTTGTTTTGATTTTTTTAAACTGTTTTGGAAGATAGAAAAAACACTTTAGCTTCCGAGGTAAATAATTTTTGTTCCAATCTATGCTTGGGAGCAAAAGTTATGCCAAAATAAGCAAAAATTTATGGAGATCAGGCTAAATTTATTTTTACAATTTTTTTTCTTCTTCTCATAGTTTATAGTTTTTTCTACATCTAAAGCTTTGATTCATTCCATTTGGACTAGTTATGAGAAAGTTATGGACATTCTTATTTTTTGGGCACCTCAAGCATCTTCTTGAAAAAATAACTTATAAACTTCATTTTTGAATGCAATTTTAATATTTTTCCAAAAAAATTTGTTAGAAAGGGTGAAGTTTGTTTTCTAGAACAATCTCGCCATTGGGATTATTGCGTTTCAATTCCATTGCAGGGTTTTTAACAATTTAAGTTTTTGTTCAATCTCATACCTTGTTCTACCTAATGTATTTTTTAAGAATGGAATCTAAGTATTTTTTGTTTTGGCTTTTTTCCAAAGATTCTCAACTCAAATTTTCACCACAAAAAAACAAAATTTTAGACTTGTGGTGCAAATATTTTAAGTTAAAAAAGTTCAAAGTCAAATAATCTAATCATGCAAGGTGAGAAAAAGTTTATTTTTTACACTTTCAACACAAATTTTTTGCAATTTGTGTGGTCAAAGTTTTAGAATTTTTGTTTCCACTTTTTATACTAGTCATGTACAAGATCCTATGGTTAGATATGCAAAAAGACCAATTTTCAAAATTTTTTACTCTTTGCAATAAAAATAGCAGTTTTGAGTGTCTTTTGACAAAATAAAGGTCCTGGGGATTTAGGGGTTAATATGAGTAAATTTTTTTTGCAAAATCAGTTGATATGAATAACTTTCATCCAACTTTTTGGTGCACAAAATGTTCATTTGGGAGAATTTTGGCATTTTCACCCATTCCTTTACTCCTATAGGCAAGTGCTAAGACAAGGTAAAGTTGTGACAAAATTTTGCCCAAAAAAAGTTCTCTGGTTTGAACGGGTGATGTTTCAGACTTTCAGTTCATGAACAGCCTCAAGCACTTGTTATAATTAGAATATGGAATTTTTTTCTATCATGTCTAAAGGCCTCAATGGCAACACTTTGAGGCACCAAGCACAATCTTGAAATTTTTATTAGATGAAAAACATATGAAAAAGAAGTCAAGAAGAGCCATGGGGATTTTGACTCATCTTTGGTTCTTGGTTTTTCATTACAAAAGTTATTGTATATTAATGAAATTTGGCAACCACCCCAGTCCCCATGGCAACAATATGGTCTTCCATTCTTGGTGCACCTTGATTCTTAAAGTTGTGGCCATGTTGGATTATAGATTTTGTTCATTAAACACCAACTTCTCAAATTTTCAATCTTGACAACCAGTGTAAATTCTCCGTGGTTGATTTCAAAAAGTTAACCCATGAGAGGCAAAGAGTGCAACCTTCTTGGACTTGAATGCAATCTTGACTTCTGGGGAATGTTTCCATGTGAGACTGGTTTTGATAAAGTCCAAAAGACCCAAACAATGTACCATTTCTAATGCATGGAAGTGTTCGTAACTAGCCAAAAGAAGAAAAACAAAATAAAAAACAGGGCCAATATTATTTACAGATAAAACGTGTGTTTCAAGTAATTTGTGTTGATTGAGAACTTGGCCAAATTTAGCCTTCAATAGAAAGTATTTGTTATTTTGTAACTCACTTCGACCAGAATTTTTTTTTTTCTTTCTTTGTCTTGTTTCAAATGCTGGAAGTAATACACCCATCAAGAAAAAGGTGATGGCAATTGCTTTCTATCTACACAACATGCACAAAATTTGAACAAAAACTCCAGCCATGAAACTCAACCAAAGTAGAGTCCTAGGCAGAAAGTTGCAGTCTTTTTCCTGTAATTCTGTCAGGCAATCAATACTTTACCAAATCTAAAATTAACTACATATTTGAAAAGCTTGGAACAAGTGCAACTTGTATTAAAGTTTGACGTAAATCTAATTAGGAGAAACAATTAGAAAAAACATCAAGCACGATGATTTACATGCTTTCAAACTAACTACAAGTTCACCAACAATTTACCACCAATATATCCTCAATCTATCCATTATGTACAACATGCTTGAGATGAGACAATTTCAAGTTTTAAAGGGCAGTTAACCCCTAAAGGACCATTGTTCCTTTGGGGACCATTTGGATTTTGGTCATGTACCTATGGGTAAACTATTTTGCAAGATTTTTTGAAACTTTTATTGAAGGTGGGGAATTCCAAGACCTATGTGTGCATTTAATTTTTTCTTCCTTCTAACGTTTGACAAAGAAGCTATGCAAGAATTTCTGCAACCCACGGGAGGGAGGGCACTCCGGGCAGCCCAAAAAATTCTTTAAAATTTATATATTTTTTAAATTAAAATTTGAAATTGGTTCTTTAGATTTTTTTATAATTGAGAAGCTTTGAATCATTCAATTTCAATCAATGAGATGAAAGTTATGAGGAGTTTTTGTTTGCGGGCACTTACCAAATCTCTACTAAAAAATAAACTTTGAAGTTCTTTATTTTCCTCCATTTTCAATATTTTGGAAAAAAAACTAAACCAAAGGAAGTAGATTTTTTACCACAACATTATAACGGTTAGGATTTTCATTTTTCATTTCAATAATTAAATTTGTAACAATTTAGTGTTTTGGCTCATTCTCTACTTCTTCTTACTTACTATTTTTTCCCATGTGTTGTATAGTTCCAATTGATTTGAAAATTCTCCCACACATACCTAACTTGATCTCCTACATGGAAAAATAAAAGCCTGACTTTAGGTAGAGTAAAAATTTTCATGTAAGAGTGGTCAAAGGCTTCTGAATTTTTTGGACAACATGGGAAAAATCTCTGTTTTTTTTCAATTCAAATGTAAATATCTCCCTCCTCTCCATCTAGAATGACCTGATTTTTTCCCCACAAGTACCTCTTCTAGTCTAGGGCAAGATCCTACGATTGGATTTCCCAAAAACAAAACACAAAATCCCTTTTTACTAAACCTCCTGGAAGTGGCAGTTTTTAGTGATTTTCAAAGAAAAAAGGACTTGGTCCTTTAGGGGTTAAAACCACAAAAATGTTGATGGTGTTGATGAATATGACATACCCATTTGTGCAAAATTGCATTTGGCATGGATCAAATGCATGGGTTAGGAATAATCTACTTTCAAATTTTAATACATTTTGTCCACCTTGCCAAGCTTTTCAAATATGTGATCACTTTTATATTCGATGAAGAATTGAATGTGTGAGAGGGGTTTGAATGAGAAATATGGCTTTCTACTGGGACTCTATCAATAACAATGTATTGTTGATATAAACATATTCAAAATTTATTAGACAACAAAATGATTCTACTTCTTCACATATCTTCATGTGAGTGGGGAGAAAAATAGAGAGAAAAACAATTGATATAGCTTTTGTTTGCCATCATTGAAATATACCTTAACTCTAGTAAAGGTAGTGGACAATATGCACATGAAAACTCACGCTTAGTATCTTCATTGGAAAGCGTTCCCTTCATGTTTGTTACAAGTCCAAAAGAGGATTGGAACTCACTTTGGCATGTATATTGCGGACACTACGTGAATAAACTATAGTTTTCCTTTGGAATTGTGGAGTGAATTGGGCAAATATCTAAGTGAGCAAATATCCAAGTGGGCAGCGGCCGTCATGCCAATAAGATGGGTGTTGGTGAATAAGGGTGCAGTCCCACAGGAGCACCACGTGTCACCCTCTTGGCCATTCCTGGAGCATGCAATATTTTGATTATAACTGAGACAATCCACTATGTGGTTAGGGAGGCCTTTGCCCTAGAGTGGAAAATTCAATAGAAACATCGACGTGTGCACTTTCATCCACAAAATGACTATTTTGAGTCACTTTCATCTACACCAAATAGTGCATTTAGTGCATTTAGGTTGCCTTAACGATTAGGTTGCCTTATCATGGAAAGTTATCACATGAACACAACTAATTTATCTTTGTGCACATGTGTTGTGATTGTCAAGGCCTTTAAAAATTGCTTATTGCAGTACTTATTGCTGAAATTTATTGTAGCAACAGTGAATATTTAAATGGGCAACCTAACTGCAATATTTGGTGGAAACATTTTCAAACAAGCTTACACACAAGTATATTTTGTAAAGAGAGGTTTGACAACTTCATTCATCCTTTCACCAGCTTTTATATTTCTTTTGTATCTAAGTAGTCCGGAAATAAATAGATGGTGTAATTTGTATTTCCAAGGTCTCCTATTTTATATGCTAGGTTTAGCGCATATTTACTAGGGCAAACACTTTGACATCAGCTAGAAATATGATATTGTTCGATATAGAAGTTTGGTCACTTGTTGCTCCGCAACCTACTATATATGTATAAGTTTAAACTTGGTTAAGGTTTTCTAATGTGCAAATGTAAGAAAAGAAATTGTTTTTGATTGAGATATTTTTGTAATAGGAAAGGAAAAACTAATATATGTTGATTTACTAATATTTGTTGATTTTGTTGCACCAGAAGAAAGATGGTATGCCTAGATTAAGATTTAAGACCCACACTTGGTCAAACTTATCATTTTATGACAAAGTTAGGCTAAGTATGGGTTTTCAAATTGAGTTTAAGCAAACCATGTTTCTACAATTAACTTTGTGTTAAAATTGTTTTGCTTACCCTTGCTACATATTATGCTACTCTCTACTTCTATACTTTGCCAATTGCATTTTGTGCTCAAATCATTTTCAACAATCAAAAGTAGTTTTTGTTTTATTAAATTTTAACCCATAAGTGTCTTGCTAAGAAAATTTAGCATATCTCCAATATGAAACCTTTGACACATTCCCTCAATTCTTAGAAAGTTGAACAAGAATTCACACAATCCAAACCGGTCATTCTATACCCAATTATAAATCAAAAGTTTAAGGCTAGTCTGAGTTCAAATCCAAGTAAATGTGCAAAATTCCCACCATTGAGAATCTCATATTTGTTAATTTGAGTAGCAATTCACATTGTGGATTTTGGATTTTGATGTGATTTTTTCCCAAATTTTTTTACCTAATGGTTGATCCCATGAGACCATGTCTAGCTATATTTGAGGGAAAAAAAACTCCTCAAATGGGTAAAAACTCCAAAACTTATGGTCATTCAAAGTAAGTGGATCTAGTTGGCTCACTACTTTAGAGCTACAAAAACCTTGCCCAATTGAGAGAAAAAAAAGTGACACATCACCAACCTTCTCCCCTATACATGGGAGTGTGGGCTTCCCATCCAAAATTCCTCTATCCACAATGCAACGTACAATGCCTACATACACTCCCACTAATAGTTTTAATATTAAAAATAGAAAATTCAAATGTTTGGGTGCAAAATCTAGAGGCTTTGAGGAACAGCAAGCCAAGCCAAAAGTTTTGTTGGACTTTTAGCTCCATTTGGACTTTGAGTGGCAAACCAAAACTTGAGCATGCAATGCCTTTTTTGTCTACTTTTACAACTCCAAGAACCCCATTTGGCCATATTGGGCTCTTTGGTCCTTTAGGGGTTAACTTTGACAATTGTCATCATTTTACATTGAATATTGATTTTGCCTATGTGATCCTTAAATCCTCTTATTTTGAAATTTATTTTCCTACCCTATGCATATAAAAATATGTGCATGTTTATGAAATCCAAGGTGCAAAAATGTAGAATTTGGTGCGGTTGGTGCTTGCTACGTTACACATTCACCATTAAAAATTTACTAGGATTTTCATATGCTAGATAGAATGCTATCACCAAAATTGGAATTGTGATATTACAAAGGTCGACTTAACTGTGTCTATAATATCTCAGAGATTGGAGATATTATATTACAGAGGTCAAAGTGATCTTAGGAGTATGATCATCAGTTGTCACAATAATTTGTCCAGAGCTTAATTTGTAGAGGATAGTGTGGCCAGCTTCCCAAGAGCAAGGGCGCCCGTAGGCCCCCATGGGCCCCATTTGTCTTGTTCATATGATTTGAGGTTCTTGTCAATTTGTCATGGAGCCAGGACACACAAAACTCTTGGGGCGCGGGGGGTGGAACTGTGGGAGGGGCGGAGAAAGCCGCATTTTGTCATGAGGAGGAAATGACAAGCCCATGCCCAGCTTCTGCTTTGACATCACCAGACCACCTTTTGGGGCTACTTTTGGAGCTACTTTTTCAGCATCCTCTCTCATTCCATGCAAAAAGCAGTTCTGGTGAAGGAGTTATGTTCACACTCCCGAAGACCCCATTTCACAGCATAAAACCAAATTCGTACTGCAGCTAGAATTGCTAAACAGTCTTTCGGTCACTCCATTGAAAAGGTTGGCAAGGTGATCAAATTCAACTAAGGTAGAGAGACCCATACCCGACCGTTTAACCCCTAGAGGACTGAGCCATTTTTCTGTGAAAATCACTCAAAACTATCACTTTTGGGGTTAGTAAGAAGGTAATTTTTTTTGAAAATTTGGGAAATCTGACCGTAGGATCTTGCCCTAAACTAGATTAGGTACTTGTGAAAAAAAAAATCATGTCATTCCAGATGGACATGAGTGAGATATTTACATCTAAAGTGAAAAGAAAAGTTCTTTTTCATGCTGCTGCAAAATTTCAGAAGCCTTTGACCATTCTTACATGAAAATAATTACTCTACGCAACTTTGCGCTTCATTTTTCCCATGTAGGAGATCAAGTTAGGTATGTGTGGGAGAATTTTCAAATCAATTGGAACTACACAGCACATGGGAAAAATCAGTAAGTAAAAAGAAGTAGAGAATGAGTCAAATCACTAAATTGTGAAGAATTTAAATATTGAAATGAAAATTGCAAATCCTAATGGTCAAATGTTGTGATAAACAATCTACTTCCTTTGATTTAATTTTTTTTTTTCTGAAGTAATGAAAATTGAGTAAAATAAAGGACTTCAAAGTTTATTTTAGAGTAGAGAATCCATAACTACTCGCAAACAAAAACTCTTCATAACTTTGATCTCATTGATTGAAATTGAATGGTTCAAAGCTGATCACCTATAAAAAAAAATCTAAAGAACCAATTTCAAATTTTAATTTAAAACAATAATAATATTTAAAGAAGTTTTTGGGCTGCCCAAGCGGGCAGTCCTCTCCAACCTTTTAGAAATTCTTGCGTAACTTCTTCAATAATTGTTGAAATGAGGAAAAAATTAGATGCCCGCGTAGATCTTTGAATTCCCCACCTTCAATAAAAGTTTCAGAAAATCACACAAAGTAGCTTATCCAAAGGTACATGCCCAAACTCCCACTTGTCCCCTGAGGGGACAACAATCCTTTAGGGGTTAAGGGTTTGTGGTACCTCAAGGTCTTGGGGAATTTAGGAGAAAAAATTGTAGGGTTGGCCTTTTAACAAGTTATCATGGAACGTTATTTTTGTGGGAAAAGGTATAGTAGAATATTTTATATTAAAGGATGAAGTTGCAGCTGATAGGGTCTCTATTAACAACTCTAGACTATCCTTGAAATTGTTTGGATGTGTACCTATACTAATACTAGATGGTATCAATTCCAATCCTTCTAGAGTAGCTTAGCAACTGACATGTAGCAAAATTTTCTTGAGCAAACAATGTTCACTGCTCCACTTTGGGCTTAAGAGTTTTTGGTGAAACTCTCAAATCTAGGGTGCGGTTCAAGGTTGCCGCTCGGGAATGAGTTTGTCTCCCTTATGCCTCTTACGGCATCCTCACAACAACTCCATTACAAACAAAAAGTAAAATTTCAGCTATACTTTAGCAGGGAGGGTTGCACTTTAACCCCTAAAAGTCTATTGTCTCTACATGGGACAAAATGGATTTTAGGCAACCTTTTTCTATTGGAAATTTTTATTAAATTGTTTGAATTTTGTTTTTGAGATAGAGTTTGCAAGGGCTTTGCTAGAATACAAATTTTAATTGAAATTGGATTCACAGTCAAAATGATGTGGGTGTGCTATGTGCTTTTTTGTTCAAGGGGCAAGCCAGGCATGCTAAATTTTGTTGACTTCTCTTGAGGGCCACCAATGAAGGCATGACCCTTCACTAAAATATGCTAAAAGCAAAAGTGTACAAGATAAATTCATTTTTGTAATAATAGATACACTAACTTTTGAATTGCAATAGCTATTAGAGATTTTTTTTGAGTTTTTTTTTGGCTATCAAAAATACTAAATTCTTTCATTATGTTGCTTGGATTTTTATCTTTTAAATTGTCCCTTAGAAATTTAGTTTGCAAAAACCCTCATGTTATGGAAATTTCAAGCACATGCTTACAATGCAAGGCCATGTAGGGTGTGTTCAATGTCTTTGATGACCTTGAAAACTTGTGAAGCTATGCCTAACATGATGTAGAGCATGTTAACCCCTACATGTCCAAGCAAAGTTGTCACCAAAAACTCTCCAAAACTGCCATTTTTAGAGCATTAACCAAATTTAAAAACAAAAACATTTTTATGCATTTGTGACCGTAGGATTTTGTAGAAGAATACTTTTAGAAGATGTGGAAACAAATTCAGAGTTTTTCACCACATAGATTGGAAGTTAGAATGGTTTGAATATTAAAAAACATCATGTGAAAAACTGGGCAGCTACCCTTGGGAAGGTGAAATTTTTAAGGAAAAAAGGCCATGTGGGTGGTGCTTCACTAAATTCCTTATTCTGCCTAAATATAGTACATGTCAAAAAAGTTTCAAATCATTTGGATTTGTATAACATATGGAAAAAAAATTAGTAAGTAAAAAGAAGTAGAGAATGATCAAAACAAAAAATTGTTAAGAATTTAATTCTAGAAATGAAAATTGCCAATCCCAATGATTACAATGTTGCAATAACTTATCTACATCCTTTGGATTTGTATTTTTTTCCAAAATAATGAAAATTGAGTAAAATAAAAGACTTCAAAGTTTATTTTAGAGTAGCGAATTCATAATTGCTCGCAAACTAAAAATCCTCATAACTTTCATCTTGTTGATCAAAACGGAACAATTTAAAGCTTCCTACATTCACATAAATCTCCTCAACCAATCTAGAAATTTTTTTCTTGAGAAAAGTTGATTTTTAAAAATCTGCCCAAGCTGCCTGACGAACATAAAAAACAATATATCAAGCCATAACTTTTTACTCATAACTCCAAATATCATGAAATTTTGTGCACATGAAAGATAAACCTTGTCCCCACATTCTGTTAAAATTTCAGCCTGAAACATGAAAAGTTCCAACTACTGGTACCTACCCTAAATCACTATGTTTCTAAAAAAGAGGGTCTAGTCCTTTAGGGGTTAATTAACTCTCGAGGAATGCTATTTCATGAGCGGGGATTTGTAAGCCATGAGCCGTGAGCTGTGAGCTACAAGCAGGTCTTTTTTGTCAAAATAATAAATTCTACCTATAATTGTGTACATATGGCCCTATGGTTGTGCATTTTAAACCATTATCTCTTGAAAAGCTTGTTATTTTATTTATTTATTCATTAATTTTGAGTTGAAAATCTTTTCTTGCTCATAGAATCTTGAATCTCCACTCATGGCTCACCATTTTACACTCACCAAATAGCGTTGTCCATTAATCCTCTACAACTCTCATGTTTCAAAAAATGTCCATCACATATGGTCAAAGGGACCTGAAAATTTTGGGCAAAGGTCAAATTTTTTTCTCCCTCAACTTCAAATGCTCACACTTCTCAATCCGTACGGTCAAATCTCATGAAGTTTCTACTATGGCTCCTTGCATAAGTCCTATGCAAGATCCTATGGTTAGACTTGTAGAGATTTGGAAAAAAAATTTCTTAGGATTAAAACACTAAAAATGAGAGTTTGTTGCGATTTTTCAGAAAAATCTGGCTTGGGCCTTTAGAGGTTGAGCTTCCATTGTATCATCGTAGTTGTTTTTTGCACTTTGTGGGAAGGTTCTACAATGTCTTGTTCACGCCATTGCGCATGTCTTTTGAGACCACGTAAAAGCTCATGCAACAAATCAATTCCTTTAACCATGGATAAATCATTTCCTTTCATGCCGCAAGGACCTATTTCAACCACTACATTGTTTAATGTGGGTGTGCTATGGGTGTCCAAAAAGGAGTGGAGATGCTACTCCAAGTGGCTTGCATCTTGGCTCTTCAAAAGACTTTTTTGCGCCTTATTTGATGTGGAAGCGGTAGAGCTACTTTTAATTTGGTTGGGATGAGGGTACAATAAACGTGGGTCTAAGCGTAACAAGAGAAATATCTCCCAAGTTTGTTTGCATAAATAAATGGAAAGCTTACAATCTTGGCACAAGAACGGTCCTAGACGACACTAAAAAGAAACTTGCAAAACTTGAAGAGCTAGTTGCTATTGGTGAGGTTGATAAGTGCAATTGTTTTTTTGACAAACACTTTTGCCATTCTTCCACCCCTCATGCAATTAGCCTCCTGACCACTTACTCCCACGTCCCTAGCAGCTCTACAGCCATGTGCGCATTGGGGTTGAGAACTCTTTGAAGAGGCCTCTTCTACAAGAATGGCTCTTATCTATGCCTCAATTGAGAACACCCTTATTGTGTGAAATTCAAATACAAAGTAAACTAACTTTTTAGTCCAAATTGATATCTTCTCTTAAAGTACTAATATCCTCATTATCCTTGAAGAGTTTGCTTGTGGAGAAGAATTCAAAAAAAAAAACTACTCTCTATCTCCTCTAGAGTTCAGATCTGCCATGGAGTACACTAAATATTTTGTTTAGGTTGCCCCACATTAAGTTCTTGATGTTTTACACTATGTAAACTCACTGATACTATTGTAAATTTCATCAATAACTATTGTAATAAACAAATTTTAAAGGATTTGACAACAATAAAGTTGTAGAGAAACAAACTAGCAGCATCTAAATCATAAACAATGTGGAACCCAATTATTTAAAGAATTGTACGCTCCTCCAAATGGTCAAGTGATGAGCCATGAGATAACTTGTGAGGGTAAGGCAACCTAAATACAATATTTAGTGTAGTTTTCTCCCTTGCAATTGGAAGTTTTCCTCTTCTCACAAAAATGCACCAGTTTTTCCTTATGGTAATTGGGGTTTCATTGGAAACCTATTTTTTCTTCTTTTTCTTCTTTTGTTAAACATACTGCAAAGATCAATATTTACGTTTATACTGGAGAGTGTCATGTAGCAATCTTTCCTTATAGGATGACTGGTCAAAAATTAAAATCAATGTGCTTTAGCTCATTCTGATGTTTCCCTCCAAAATCATTTTTGTACTAGCGCACTCCCTTCAAATTATAGTTAGCACATGTTTAATCCCGAAAGGACCAAGGGATTTTTTTCAAGAAACACTGTCAAAACTGTGTTTTTTTGGGTATGTTGATAAAAAAAAATGGGAGTTGAAATCTTATATTGTAATTTCAACCATTCAAAACTAAAGTGAAATATTTATCCAATGCGTGCAAAAATATTCAGCTCATTTGACACATGGATTGTAAGATTATAATTTTTGAAGTGAATAAAATAACTTCTTTTCATTCCTACAAAATAAGGTCACCAAAGTTTGAGCCCTTTTGGAGTAAATTTTTTACTCTGCACAAAAACAATTTTTTTGATATTCATAAATACATGATGTTAGGTTCACTCATGAAATTTTTTAAAAGCAAAGATAGATTCTAGCTTATTCCAAATCATCTTGCAATGTAAGGAGGCTAAGTGAATTGGCAATATACTAGTCATTTTTTCATGATTTCTTGCGCAATGAGGACTTTTATTTGAAATATGACAATGAAAGTTAGAGACAAACATTCCAGGTATGCAAAAAAATCAAGATCTTTGGATTTATAAATTGCAAGATGATAGGGTTTGAGGTTAGAAGAAAATAAAATTTCTTGAAACCTCTAGGGTTAACAAAGTTTGACTCCTCTTTGAATGTGATTTGAGAGCTCAATTATTATTTTTGACATTTTTGTACCATATTTTATCAATTACATATAGGCCAAATTTCAAAAGTTGTTGAGAATTTTAGCATAACATTCTCCATAGATGCCCAAATTGCCCAAGCTACCCAAATTCTCTTGGGTAGCATAACTT
This sequence comes from Ulota crispa, assembly GCA_963920765.1. NCBI lineage: Eukaryota > Viridiplantae > Streptophyta > Bryopsida > Orthotrichales > Orthotrichaceae > Ulota > Ulota crispa. The sequence continues at coordinate 12,566,899 of OY987248.1, read as the reverse complement.
TTCAATTGAGCATCAGATTGGAGGAAATTTTACATTTCCACTTGGGGAATACATATTCACACCTTGTGTAACATTTTTGAGAACATTCAGTAGAATTTGACTTTGTATGACCCTACCCAAGTACTCAAGTGTCAGTTGAATACATACTTGATCCTTTAGAGATTAAATCCTCTAAAGCTATAAAATTTCTAGTTTAGGAATCTAGTATGCTCAACATCCATTGCAAGATTTGTACTAATCATGGTCCTTCACCATATTAACCCCTAAGCGCCCTAGTACCTCAAAATGGGGCGCTCATAAATGAAAAAGTTCTTGTTTGACTTGTTATAATCTTTCTATTGGTATGGTCAAACCATTTGTCCTTTTCCCTACACTTTGGAGCTTATCTCACCTACTATTCAATATGGTTAGATTTTGTGGATCTTGTTTGTGATGACAATTTGGTTGGATTGAGAGTGAGTGGGTCTAGATTTTGATGAATATGGGATAGGTGCTCAAGGGTTAACCCTTAAGCGCCCCAACGACAAGATCTTGACATTGGGGCCCACAACTTTATCTCACTTTTTCTCTTAATTTATACGATGAAAAGAATAATGGCTGGTCCTCATCAGCAGAGAAGATAGTCCTTTTTCAAATCTTGCGATCACTTTTTTTAAATGTAATTTTCCAAGCTATGGTGGTCATTAAACCCCCCAATTTCTCCTAAATCCTAAAATAACTTTGGACACTCAAAGGTTAAGGCCTCAAATCCTTTTCAACTCATCTGAGATTGATTTGAAAGAAACAACAAAAGAATTTGCAAAGTGTGTATGTATGTACAAGTAGACATATTTGTATATAAATATGAATTTGAATATACAAATATAATTTAGAGTTCAAATTGTTTTCAAGGTCTTATACTACTAATGGAGTCCATGCCTTGTATCCACCTCAAACCTCAAATGACCTTTGGTTGATTGCCATGATAGTTTAGAGCAACATACAAACATACAACTTCATCAAAATGCCACATTTAATTAAACATTAACTATTCATGTAAATGTTGATTTTCTAAATCTTTGAACATTGAAATCTTGTCCATACTTTGCATAAATCTTTCCCAAAATTTTGTATGTCTTCTAATTTGGATTCATATCTGGATGTTTTACAAGTATCTCCCCTACTGTATTTCTTAATGTTTTGCAAAATCAAAACAATTTATGAAATTTTACTTACAAACATTGGATAGTCCTTATTTATCAGATTGTGGCATCAAAATTTAGCCAACTTAACTCCTAAATGACCAAATGTCCCCTCCGGGGACAAGTGATACTTTGGGATGTACCTTTGGATAAGCTACTTTTTGTGATTTTTTAAAACTCTTATTGAAGGTGTGGAATTCAAAAACCCACGTGGGCATTTTTTTTTTCATTTTGACATTTGACAAAGAATTTATGCATGAAATCATGAATTTATGAAAATTTGGGGAGGAGTGCCCATTTGGGTAGCCCAAAAAAATTCTTTAAAATTCATATTTTTTTAAAATAAAAATTTGAAACTTGTTCTTTAGATTTTTTTTTGAATGTGGAAAGACTTGAATCATTCAGTTTCAATCAATAGGATGAAAGTTATGAGGAGTTTTTGTTTGCGGGCAATTATGGATTTTTCTACTCTAAAATAAACTTTGAAGTCCTTTATTTTACTTGATTTTCAATATTATGGAAAAAATTTAAACCAAAATGAAGTAGATTGTTTATTAAAAGATTATAACCATTGGGATTTGCATATTTGATATCAATAATCAAATTCTTAACAATTTAGTGATTTGACTCATTCTCTACTTCTTTTTACTTACTATTTTTTTCCATGTGTTGTATAGTTCCAATTGATTTGAAAATTCTCCCACACATATCTAAATTGATCTCCTACATGGAAAAATAAAAGCCCAACTTTGGGTAAAGCAATTTTTTTTCATATAAAGGTGGTCAAAGGTTTCTGAAATGCACTGGCTCCAGGAAAAAAACTTTTTTTTCTCACTTTAGATGTAAATATCTCCCTCCTCTCCATCTAAAATAACTTGATTTTCTCCCCACAAGTACCTTTTCTAATCCAAGACAAGATCCTACAGTTGAATTTCAAAAAAAAAAAAACCCAACTTCTTACTCATCCCTAGAAGTGGCAGTTCTCAGTGATTTTGGCAAGAAAAAGGGCTCGATCCGTTAGGGGTTAAATTTCATCATACTTAGAGCTCAGGAACCAAAAACACATCTACAGATTCTTTACTATCTCATCAGTTGGTTTAGATTTGGGCTCTTATCAAATTCCCACCCAATCCCCATCCTTTGAAATTATGGCGGTCATTCCTGGTCACTGGTTCAATTCTCATTTATTGGATTTAACCCTTCAAACTCTTTCGTGTTTAGAGGCCCAAAACTGCTTCAAAATACTAGTCCCAAAAGCAAGGTCAAAATCTTCATTAAAATTTATTTTTTAACAAATCCAACCGTAGGATCTTTTAGTTGACTTGCATAACTACATTGTTTCAATATTTTAGAATGATTATCCCCACCAATTGCAAGATCAATGTGCCCACATTTCAAAATGTAGGCTTTTCTAATCCTTTTAGAAGGTGAAGTTTTGTTTTCAAACTTTTTAGAGAAAAACACATATGTTGTATTTCTTGTGCAATTTTGGCAATATGTTAGAAAATGGGTTGAAAGCATATATATAAAAATTTAACCAAAAAAAATTTTGGATTCACTTTTATAAAAATTGTAAAGTGAAAGGTATTGATGAATGAAAGATATAACTAATATGCTAATAAGTTTTGGAAGAATTTGAAATTGTTAATCCCAACAGTGAGAATGCTCTAACAGACAATTAGTAACTTTCCTTTTCATTTGAAAATTTTCAAAATTGAGAGTAAAAGATAACTTTATATGTTTTTTCTACCCTCTTCCTACCTTCATTGCCCGCAAAATAAAACTCCTTTTAATCCTTACCTCATTATTTGGAATTGAGTGATTCAATTTTTTTGAGTAGGTATCAATCTATAAAATTCTATAATATAAAATAAAAAATTAGAACATATTTTTTGCTGCCCGGTTTGACATTGAAACTGAAAAAACCTTCTAACTTTTGCATTACATATCAAAATGACATGAAATAAAGCTTTACATGTAGATTATGATGAGTAGCATCCATCCTAAAAATTTCATGATAAACTTCCAAATTATGAAGTCAATAGAGCCTGCCTGAGTTCTCATAAAGCCCAAAGTGGGTTCCTTGGGCCTTTAGGGGAACGTTGTGATATGGTTTGAAAAAACTTTCGAAAATGCACTCTTGTAGACATTTTCCTAGGTAGGTAAATTTAGCTAGACTTTCACATTCCCACTCAGGGCTGCTTTCCATTAGCAATCAAGGCCATGAAAATTTGGGGTAGTTTTAATCAAAATGTCAACCCAAATGATTTTAAGAATGGTTCCAAATGCCCAAGGCACTAGAGCAAAATTTGAAAATTTTAGGAGAAAATGGATAAAAAAAGTATCAAGGAGAGCCATTAGTATTTTTACTTCATCCAATGGTGTTGATTATCTCAAATGAATGTCTTTTATTCAAATAATCTTATTTTGATAAAGTTTGATAATAATCTCAAGGTCAAGAACTGACTTCCCATTTCTGGAAAACCCAATTTTTGGAGTTGAGATTGTGTCAAATCTTGTTGTTTCAAATTTTTAAATATGTTCTGACAATTTGGTCTTGATTCCTAGTGAAATGGCCGTGAGACCAATTGCAAACAATTAACCAATGAAAACCAAGCGTTGAGGAGTGTTAGACGCTGGAAACTAGCCTTGTCTCATAGTGTAAAGTGGCCCTGAGAACATCTTCACTTGACCTTGGAACAATGTTTAGGTTGATTAGATGTACAGTGGGGGGACAAAAAGATTGGGCAATTTTAATCCAACTATCAATTCTAGTGATCTCAAGTATGATTTAGTAGGTAAAAACACTACTAAAAAGCTAAAATTTTCAAACTTAACACTGCTCAAATTACAAGTTTTTTAGTTGCATAAAAAATTTAATGGCAACCCTACAACATTTAGCCAATTCAAAGATTACTACCTAATTTTTCATTTCCCAATCTTTTTGTCCCCCCACTGTATAGTGCCCCTCAATATGTTTACGTTTGGGCTCACTTTGCCCTTCAAAGCACTTTGGTTAGAATAGAGTATGATTTGCATTTTTAAAACTTGAATCTTGGTTTTGTAATTCTTATGCACTCCCAATCCATCATACCAAATTTTAGTTCCAAAAAATCAAAACCTCATTTTTGGTAAATTGTGTTGTATTAAAATCACGATTTTACATGAAAATGAATTGAAGAAAATTGGTGATGAATTTTTGGGATTTGATTGCATGGGTATGTAAGAAACATCCATATACACCCTTTTCATGTTGAGAAAATATCATTAAGTAACACAAACATGATCTACAAAGAAATCAATGTCAAATCAACATGAGGTGTGGTAGGACCACAATTTGTAAAATAGATATTTTTTTATTTTGGTCATTTTTTGCTATTTGACTCATGTGGCATGATTAAATTTGTAACTATGAGCATGACAATATGTTCACTTAACCAAAACCTAGTTAAAAAATAGAGCTATCCATTTTACAAATTGTGATCCTACCACACCTCATGTTGATTTGACATTGATTTCTTTGTAGATCATGTTTGTGTTACTTAATGATATTTTCTCAACATGAAAAGGGTGTATATGGATGTTTCTTACATACCCATGCAATCAAATCCCAAAAATTCATCACCAATTTTCTTCAATTCATTTTCATGTAAAATCGTGATTTTAATACAACACAATTTACCAAAAATGAGGTTTTGATTTTTTGGAACTAAAATTTGGTATGATGGATTGGGAGTGCATAAGAATTACAAAACCAAGATTCAAGTTTTAAAAATGCAAATCATACTCTATTCTAACCAAAGTGCTTTGAAGGGCAAAATGAGCCCAAACGTAAACATACTGAGGGCACTGTACTTTGGGCATTCTTTAAAGTCCCGTTTGTCTCATATCAAACCTTGTGTTTCCTTAGAACCGATATCTTGCGTTCCTTAGGCGGTGTTTATCCTTTGTTGCCATGGTCATTATTTGCCAGTCATTGCTATATTTTGTCTTGTTTTGTATTTCAATACAATTGTGGATGATCTAGTTTTAGTTTGTAGAAAGAAAACAAGTAGGAAGAGCTCACACATACTTTTTGGAGGGAAAGAGCAGTTGGGAAGTAATACAACTTTTTCAAATTAGAATAGAGGATAGGTGCAAAAAGACAAATATGGATGTCCTTGTGAATTCCAATTTTACAAGTGTTTCCCTCTCTTTGTTATGCATGGCAAGTGGAAATGCTTTTGAAGCATCCACACCCTTAACCCCTCATTGCCTATGGGGACAAATAGTGTCCTCTCATAGTCTAGCAATCCAATTTGAAGTGCAGTAATTTTTGTATCTATTGTCCAAATTCAATAAAATTTGTTGGCAAAGTTGCACATACTAGTCTAGTTTCTATGGTAAATTTTTAAACCAATCTAAGACAAATTGAAAGCCATTCAAAGTTCACAGGTTCAATTTGAGTTCACCACATTGTATTGTGACGGCTGCAACTTTGGAAGCTTGTATCTTTTTTCATCAATTTTTTTTTCAATAAAATTTGTTGGGTTTTGTTCCCTTTAAAGTCTCGTAACTGTGGTAAAGTATTCACGTCAATTCAAGTTGTTTGAATGTTTGGGAGCAACTCAAAGTTCAAAATCCACACATTTTTGCATTACAATGAACTTTGGTGGCTTATGACTTCTTCATACAATTTTTTTCATAATATTTGTTATTGGAAAAATTGAGTACACGAGTCTAGTTTTTGTTATTAAAAATTCACATCAATTCAAGAAGTTATGAGAGAATGAAAAGCATTTTAGTAAAGGGAGGTTTAGCCAATATGTGGTTCTTTGCTACTTTTCTCACTGTTTTTTGACATTTCAAAATAATTTTGCAAACACAATGAGTCTATTGAATGACATTTTCTTTCACCAATGTGTTTATATATTGGTTTCAAATCACTTTACATTTTCAATATTTTTCATTTGACCAGATTTAGAAATTGAATTTCACCCTCAAATGTGTTTTTAAGAAAATTTCAACATCTTTTTTCAACACTAAAACATGATAATCTTCCAATCTATGGGGTCAAATGATCCCAAATTTGACCTACATCATTTGCAACATGCACACTACAAAATTGCGGTTAATAATTTAAAACTTTAATGACAATTGGACTTACAACACTTGAAAAGCAAGGATGCTTTTAGGTATGTTTGGACCTTAGGCAATGAGGTTGAGGGTTTGGCGCTTACCATACTTGGGTGATAAGGGCTCCAAACTCTTCAAATATTCTCATAACATTCAAACTTAACTAGTTGAGTAATGGTTCTTAACCCCTGAGTGCCCTAACGCCCCAAATCTAGCCTCTCTATATTCAACAATTTGTTGACTTTGACTATTATAATCTTTTGATCCATGTAATGAATGCTTACCAAATATTTCATACATCTATGGATCCTAAACCTTGTGCAATATCAACGACTAACTCTTCTAGATGTTGTTTTTGAACTTGCAATGCCAAATTGTTTGCAATGAGGTCCAACACATCATGAATTTGGGCTGGCGCTCAGGGGTTAAAATCACTACACCAAATAGTGCTTTTAGGTTGCTCCATACTAATTTATCAATATCTCACTATATTCAAAAATTTACCAAGATTATAGTAACTTTCGTTAGTAATTGTTGTAATAAACAATGGAGGAAGCAATTAGAGGTTGGGCACAACAACAAGCGCTAAAATCCTGGAGCAAGGAAGTTGAAACTTTACACATAATCAAGAATTACTACAACATATAAAGAGTTAAATGCAACTCTAGGTGGTCACAGGCAAATCATGAGGTAAGTTTGCCAAGGTAAGGCAACCTAATTGTTAACCCTTGAGCTCCCGAGCAACAATATACTGTTGTTGGAAATTTCAAATGCCTATTTAAGGTACCAGATCTACTTTTTTGATCTTACTATAAATCACAACTATGAAGGCATTCAAGTTGTCCATGCTAATGGAGTAATGGTGAGGAAAGCCAAATGTTGTACAAGTATTGCAAGAGATTTGATTGGGTGAAACACCATACGAGACGTGGTGGCAAGTAGCGTTTTACAAGTTGTGATTGGTCAATATCCCTTGCAAGCTTCCTTGTGTGTGCTTTGCGGTAGTGGGAAAGTTGTTGGCAAGGGTTCACATGTTCTAGACCCTTATTATGGCAATCGTCACCGACTATGTTGGTCACTATTTTCCGTGCAATAGTGATTTGAAGCCCTAAAACTTGACATAAGAAGAAGTGCAATCTTCAAAAATTTACAAGTATGTGCATTCACATTTAATCTTGCTGCTCACAAAATTTAAGATGAACCATGGGCTTGTGAAATTTTGTAAAAATCATCAAATAGCAACTACCTACCAAAAAATGAGATTTTGTCATCACATTTTGTTTGATCAAATGTTATAATCTCCCATCTCCCATCTCCCATGGTCAATAGATCCCAAACTTTGCAAGCCATTTTCTAAGTAGGTATTCCACTATTTTCAATGGTCACTTTTTGTGAATCATCCAATTGACTAAGATACAATGCATCAAAGTTGTTGGTCTCCAAAAACCCTAATTTTGATGAATATGACATGAACACTCAAAGATTAAGGCAACCTAAATGCACTATTTGATATATTTGTTGTAAGTTTGGGAGCTTTATCCTATATCCCACTTAATGATTGACCAATTGACTACTTATGGGGCACACTTAGTAAGCATGGGTGGGGTGGGAAACAATTTTTTTTGAGAATTATTTAAAAATAGATGTAAACTTTTAACGCCTCAAATTCAGCCAGTAAGAGTGTGGATTCTCTTCGCTTGTTTTTAATGTGACTACGCCTTCTTTTAATTCTGTTAAAGTATGACGTCATCTTGACACAGTCCTAGCACTAAAAAACTGGAGGAAAATTTTTAGGTGATTAATAATAGTTGTTTCCATGGATGAATGATTCTCGTTGGACGGAACCATCCATAATCTGCCTCACCTGCCTGCATTCATGGGCGCGTGTCGTTGGATCAATGGAGAGTCCCAAAAGGTTTCCGGGGCTTACTTTATCACGGGATAGTGTTTAATGATTGAATCCAAAAGCTATCCAATCAATCCATTAATCACTGGCAGAACACTATTTTCAGCTGCCGGCCTTTTATGATGGCTTTAAAACTAAAGCTAAAGTGGGCTACTTTCTTTTGGGAAACAGCCATCCAATTTGGCACATGGTGATGGCTTGGGGACCCCACCAACCTACCCGGGTACAATAGTATCCTTTTTGGCCAGTTGTTTTTATTTTGCTTTTACCAAATTCTTTACTTCATTTGACACTCATTACCATGACTCTATAATATAGAAGGTGAAGAATTGGATGAAATAACCAAACCTCCTCTCTAACCCGTAAGGGACTGCTGTCCCCTCGGGGACAAGTGGGAGTTTGGGCATGTACCTTTGGATAAGCTACTTTGTGTGATTTTCTGAAATTTTTATTGAAAGTGGAGAATTCAAAGATCTACGCGGGCATCTAATTTTTTCCTCATTTTGACAATTATTGAAGAAGTTACGCTAGAATTTCTAAAAGGTTGGGGAGGACTACCCACTTGGACAGCCCAAAAACTTCTTTAAATATTATTATTTTTTTAAATTAAAATTTGAAATTGGTTCTTTAGATTTTTTTTATAGGTGATCAGCTTTGAACCATTCAATTTCAATCAATGAGATCAAAGTTATGAAGAGTTTTTGTTTGCGAGTAGTTATGGATTCTCTACTCTAAAATAAACTTTGAAGTCCTTTATTTTACTCAATTTTCAATATTATGGAAAAAATTTAAACCAAAGGAAGTAGATTGTTTATCACAACATTTGACCATTAGGATTTGCAATTTTCATTTCAATATTTAAATTCTTCACAATTTAGTGATTTGACTCATTCTCTACTTCTTTTTACTTACTGATTTTTCCCATGTGCTGTGTAGTTCCAATTGATTTGAAAATTCTCCCACACATACCTAACTTGATCTCCCACATGGGAAAAATGAAGCGCAAAGTTGCGTAGAGCAATTATTTTCATGTAAGAATGGTCAAAGGCTTCTGAAATTTTGCAGCAGCATGAAAAAGAACTTTTCTTTTCACTTTAGATGTAAATATCTCACTCATGTCCATCTGGAATGACATGATTTTTTTTTTTCACAAGTACCTAATCCAATCCAGGGCAAGATCCTACGGTTGAATTTCCCAAATTTTTTAAAAAAATTACCTTCTTACTAACCCCCAAAAGTGGCAGTTTTGAGTGATTTTCACAGAAAAAATGGCTCAGTGCTTTAGGGGCTAAGAAGGACAAGGGGATTCTAATTCTTGGGGAAAATCTTGATTTCTCATGGCTTTTTGTAGCCTGACATTAGAAACAATTAAGATGTGGTTTTATTAGTATCTAAGTACGTGCATTCAGCTTTCCCAAATCCCTTCTTCTCGTTCAAGTGGACTTGGGGATGAAAAAATGCAGAATTCTTTTATAGAAGAAAACGTTTGAATTTAATTTTTTACCACAATTAGTTAAACTTGAAAATTTTGAATTCATGTATATGATTTAAAAGACCCTAAATTATTTTATTTCGTAGTTAAGTTGGGATAAAAATGACCAGCTACACAAAAGGGGGCCAAATTTTACTTTTTTTCTCACTAGCAGGAAAATGGAGTTCTTCCATGTTAGGTCAATACATAGAAAGGGAAATAGGAGATTTGGGGAAAGATGGAAGCTAGCCTTGCATTAATTAGAAAAATCACCTTTGGACCACTTATAGTGAGGCACGAGTGAGGCACTCCTTTTTAAAGCCCACATTATATTTGTAAGGCCTTGCAACTTTGAATCCATTGTGATTGTATTTACTACAGTAGTCCCTTGAGGGTAAGAGTCTAATTATGATATTTGAAGAATTGATTTTAACCCCTAAAGCCCGAGGGCCATTATTTTGTCAAAAAGACACTCAAAATTGCCATTTCTATTGCAAAGAGTGAAAAAATTTGAAAATTGGTCTTTTTGCACATCTAAGTGTAGGATCTTGTACTAGACTAGTATTAGAATGTGGGAAAAAAAAATCAAAACCTTTGACCGCCTAGATTGTAAGATATTTTGTATCTAAAGTGTAAAAAACAAACTTTTTTGCACCTTGCATGACTAGATCATTTGACTTTGAACTTTTTTAACTTCAAATTTTTGCACCATAAAGTTTGAAATTTTGTTTTTTTAAGGTGGGAAGTTGAGTTGAGAATCTTTGGAAAAAAGCCAAAACAAAAAATACTTAGTTTTCATTCTTAAAAAATACATTAGCTAGAAGAAGGTATGAGATTGAACAAAAACTTAAATTTTTAATAAACCTACAATAGAACTAAAACAGTGTAATCCCAATGGCAAGATTGTTCTAGATAGCAAACTTCACCCTTTTCAACAATTAAAAAATAATGTTAAACTGGCATTCAAAAATGAAGTTTATAAGTTATTTTTTCAAGAAGATGCTTGAATTGCTTGAAAAACAAGATTGTCCATAACTTTCTCATAACTAGTCCAAATGGAATGAATCAAAGCTTCAGATGTAGATAAAACTATAACCTATGAGAAAATAAATAAATTAATAAATAAATAAATTCAAGTTATTGTAAGAAAAAAGTATAATCTCCATAAATATTTGCTTATATGGGCATAACTTTTGCTCTGAGGCATAGATTGGAATAAAAGTTATATTCCCCAAAAGCTAATGTGTTTTTCTATCTTTTTTTTTTTAAGTAGGATAAAAATCAAGGCTGTAGGTACTTGCCCAAAATCCCATTTTTCCCTCAAGGGTATGACATGGCTATAGAGGTCAATAAAATGTAGACCTTTCTTTTAAAATTTCAATCAGATAATATCATTAAATGTTTTTGAACTTTGTCAAGGTTTTTAGAGGTCTTGGCTTGCCTAACAAAGTAACATAATGGAATCTTGCAAAAAAATCTATTGGATGGCATATACTAGATATTTAGATATTGGGTTCAAATAACCTATCATGTTCATGAAGTATTTTTTATTTTTGAAGATTCTCAACGAAAGACACCATGACACTTCTGAATTGGCTAGTTTAATTCCTAAAGGCCCAAGCAACAATCTTTTTTGCCAACATTGCAATTTTGAACAAGCTAATGCTTGTAAAATAATAAATACATTTTCACAAAAAACTAGAGGATGTGTGTCCAAGGAGTAGTTTTTCAAAGCAATAATTTTCAAACCATTTTGATTTGTAGAAAAAAATTATGATGGAGTGTGTTGTTTTTGTGTTTGAGGGGCAACAGATGCATAATTTGTTTATACTACACCTGAAATTTTGGAGTCTTGCCCAAAGGTTGAGGGGTAAAGATATTTCCTTGCCTTTTCTAACCCAACCTCATTCCCTAAAGGCAATTGTTTTTACTAGTGCCAGTTACTTCTCCTTTGTTGAAAGTGGCCCTATGTTAATCAAGCTTGTCAAAGCTACCGTTTTTGGCCAATTTCCTTTAATTTGTTCTTTCCTTTGAAGTTATCTAAAATTTGAAGCTCCACCTTGCACATTTTGAAAAGATGATTGTTTGTGGAAGTTACATGTTGTTGAAAAAAAACTTTGTACAAGACTCTTCTTGAAGCTAATTTTGATTCCAAATTTTTAGTATGTGATCCCCAATCCAAATGTTATTAAATTTTTTGAGCATATGACCGGCTCAATTATAGGCTTAGGTTAAAAAATTTACAATCAAAATTGTGGAATTTATTGGTGCAAAAACCTCTCCCACTTAAAGTTGCTAGAATTTGAATGCCCCCTCCCAAAATAAACTATTTCTCACTTCAAGCCCTATATTTTTACAATCAATGCAATAGATTTATTTCATCTTTTTACTACAACATAATAAAGTAGTTTGCTATGAAATCCTATAATTGCACCAAGATTTCATCCTCAATTTTTTTGCCTTTACTATCAAAATGACTAGTTTCTAGTGTTGTTAGGTGAAACATAGTCAAAGGCCTTTAGGGGTTAAAGTAGGTAAATGCATCTACTTCTTTTTAAGTTTTAAAAGGCCCATTTTAATGCCATGTGCTAATCTATATTTTAGTATGTTACTTAATAGATATAGTTGAATGTTTAAGCATACACAATTTTAATAGCACCTAAAATCTTACATTTATTATGGCTAGAGTTCTTCTATGCCTTGTTTACACATTATGGTACTCCAAACATACATGAATATCATAAACATGTGTAGAAATTGGATTTTGATTGAGATTACTTATGTACAAATTGATTTGAGATTCAAATAAGGCAATTTAAAGTCTTTATGCCTTCAAAAAAGTTTAGTCACAAAGAAGGTGAAGGAAAGGAAACACACAGAAAAACTAATTCCAAAACAAATATAGACACCTAAGATCTTATTTGAATGATTGGTTTTGCAAAAACAATTGTTTTCATCAATTGGCCTTCCTACATAGAAAGCATTATAAAGCTCTAACTTAAAATGAAATTATTCTACCATCCAACACTTGTTACTACAATAACTTTCACACAAAATGTGGGCCACACTAATTACTTGTTTTTATAGCAAAAACATAGTAGCCCACACTATTTTGAGAAGTTTTTGACTAGCATGAGTACATTGTGGAGATGCACATTGGTCTAGAAATACACAACAATGCAAACATGTATGTGAAAAGCTAATTTATAGATTTTGGATGCCCAAATTGATGCAACATATTTGGGAAGACTACTGGAATGTTGTTACTTGACATAGTCACTTACGATTGGTTTATATTGAGTAACATCAATCCAAACAATATCAATTCTACCTCCTACTACAAATTGGTACGAAATTTACTACAAAACAATTTTTTGTGGCAAATACTAGCCAACGTGGCCTGCATTCATTACAACTATCCTTATTTTCTCCGATCACTCAAAATTTCCTCCGTATCATCTTCAACCACATTGATTTTCTAGTCATATTAATTTTCCACCAACATTGTAAGTGTAAACTACGATATGGTATTGCCACCTTACATTGAGGTTGCGGCTATCATAGCCTCAATAAGTAAATTGGAAAAAACAATACATTTTGATACTTTCAGTGTTTTTGTCATTATGTATGTATTTGCATATCACCCAAAAACAAGTGTGCATATTTTTGTACAATAGTGAAGTCTAGTGATTGCTTCCAAGAATTTCAATAATTATGATTTTTGAGTTATAGTTATGCCTGCATTTAATCCCCAAAGGACCATTATCTCCTCAAGGAACAAACGGGATTTTGGGCATATTCCTACAGCTAAGTTACTTTGTGTAATTTTTTGAAATTTTAGTTGAAGGTGGGGAATTCAAAAATCTATGTGGGCATCTATTTTTTTCTTTATTCCAACATTTATTGAAGAAGATGTGCATGAATTTCTTGAAAATGGGGGAGAGAGGGCAGCCAAAAAGTTCTTTTAAAATTTCATTCAACCCCTAAAGGCCCAAGCCCTTTTTTCTGTGAAAGTAACTCAAAACTGCCACTTTTGGAGGAATGAGTAGAATGGTAGGGAAAAAAGTTATTTTTAGAAATCCAACTGTAAGGTGTTGCCCTAGACTATGGGAGGTACTTGTGGGAAAAAAATCATCTCATTCTAGATTTAAAAAAGTGAGATTTTGACATTTGAAGTGAAAAAATAATAATTTCCTTGCTACCCAAAATATTCAAAAGCCTTTGACCACTCCTATATCAAAAAAATTGCTTTACGCAAAACTAAGGTTTTCTTTTCCCCATGTAGAAGACCAAGTTAGGTATGTGTGGGAGAATTTTCAAATGAATTGGAGGTGTGAATCATACTTTGTAAAATCTTGCAATGCCAGAAGGTCATGAAATTTGCATATAAACTAGGCAGAATTGGAGGATTTATGTAAAATTGAGAAGTCTGAATTACTTTGATTCAAATGGTGAGAACCAAGGAGTCTTAGTCTACCACAACTTGGGAAAAAAAAAAGTAAAAAATACACAAAGAGCTCAAAAAAGTAAAGTACCAAAATTTACAAGGGCCAAAAGAAATGGAGGTTTGGGAGTCCCATACCTACCCGCAAACCAAAACTTCTCATAACTTTCATCTTATCAATTGGAATTGAATGATTCAAAGCCTCCCACATATATATAAATAAAAAGAACCAATTTTAAAATTTTATTTAATAAAACACAAACTTTGTTTTGGGGCTGCCCATTTCTCCCCTATTTTTTAGTTATTCATGCAAACTTCTTCAATAAACGTCAGAATGAAGAAAGAATTAGATGCCCACGTAGATCTTTGAATTCCCCATATTCTATAAAATTTTCAGAAAATCACATAAAGTAGTTTAGATGTAGGTCCATGCACAAAACCCCACTTGGCCCCCAAGGGACCACTTGGGCCTTTAGGGGTTTAAAAACTAAAATTCTGAAATTGGTTCTTTAGATTTTATATTATGTGGAAAGCTTTGAATCATTCAATTTTGATTGATGAGTGAGAGGTATTAGTTTGCAAGTAGATATTGGAGTCCCAAACCTCCATTCCTCTTATCTTATGTAAAATTTGGTGCTTTACTTTTTTGAGCTCTTTGTATATTTGTTTTCTGACTTCTTTTTTTCCAAGTTGTAGTAGACTTAGATTCTTTGGGTTTTAACCATTCAGATCCAAGTAATTTGAATTTCTGAATTTTACATAAACCCTTCAATTTTGCCTAGTGTATATGCAAATTTCATGACCTTACGGCATTGCAAGATTTTACAAAGTATGATTCACACTTCCAATTCATGTGAAAATTCTCTCACAATTACCTAACTTGGTCTTCTACATGGAGAAAATAAACCTCAACTTTGCCTAAAGCAATTTTTTTTAAGAGTGGTTAAAGGCTTTTGAAATTTTTGGGTAGCAGGGATTTTATTTTTATTTTTCACTTCAGATGTCAATATCTCACTTGTGTACATCTAGAGTGAGCTGATTTTTTCCCACAAGCACCTCCCATAGTTCTAGGGGAAAATCTTATAATTAAATTTCAAACAAGTAGTTTAGCCCGTTCATTTTGCTCATCACGTTTGCTTTATGGTTGCTAGTGTCAAAACAAATAAAGACAATGACAAAACTTGCGAAAAAAACAAAAAGTTAGCAAGTTAAGTACAAAATTGGATAGGCTTTTGCTCTTTAATTGTTGTACAGTACATTTATCATATTCACTAGAACCTATATATGTACTTTAGTAACATTTATTATTCTCCAACCCTTTTATTGACCCACTCATAAAAAAGTATAACATACAGAAAGAGATTTCCTACGTTAGCACTAGCACTCATCTGAAAAATAAAAAAAATCAAGACGTTCTGCAAGAGAGAATGGAAAACTCTCACACAATTTTACGTTTTTGTAGGAGAAAAGATTTAACAAAGATTTGCGCACCTAGCAAGGTGCTTGAGAAATAAAGGAAATCAACAAGAAACCATCATTGGAAACCGAAGTGCAAAACTAAAATATTTCTCTTTGTGAAAAGGATATGAGAAAAAGAGAAAGATACTCAACTAAGAAATACAAATCTATTAAGTTTTAGAACATTTCCAAAGTTGTCCTCCTATGGTTTAACACACTTGAAGCATGGATGATGGCCCTTAACCCCTAAGTGATGGATCTACAACCATTGTTTTTCATCTTTAGTGCTTATCACTTAATTTGTTGTCATTTGGCTGCTAGATTTGAATGAAAAATTTTAAATTTATTTTTTAGGGATGAAACTACATGTCTTCTATACTTCACAATAAAAATAGAACTAATTTGTGCAATGTTGTTTTTTTTAAGAATTTTTGAAGAAAAAATGAAGAAAAATCACATCAAATAGAAAATCATTTCAAAAAATTTGAAAATTTCACCATGTGTGTGTATTACAATGACAAACATCATGGTATAAACTCAATTTCCATGTCATTTTATAATTAGATGATTATAGACATTGAAAATACATTTAAAGTTCAAATTGCAATAAAATATTCAATATTAGGAAATTTTCCAAAATTCAAACTGGAGTAGAAACTAGAGTAGATGACCTTCATTTTGTTAGTTGGGCTTAAATTCAAAAAATATCATTTTTACGGAGAAATTTCAGATTTAGAGGAAGGAGCAACAATTTCCCAAAATTCACTAAAATATCATATTTTGTGATCCATTTTTTTACTAACTTCTCATTTACATAAAGAGAAACACTAACAAAACTACAAATTCAACCAAAAACTCCTCATAACCCAACATCAACAAAATATGAATGAAAAGTGGTTTCTCATTAGTTCAAGTGCCACTGAGTGGCGCCCTCGGAGTTCTTGGGTTAAAAACCCTCTTGTGGCATTCCATCCTAAAGTATGGAAGCAATAGGGGTGTCAAACCTTGGAGTTTTTTTTTGCCTAATAATTGTGAGTGACTTCACCCCATAACTTGATGACTTTGTTTGACAACTCTATCATGCACTTGGGAGGTGCCCCATAATTCAAACAAGTTATTGTTCATTTTTACAAAAAGTTATTAGGTGCGTAGGGGTCCTTCTCTTCTAGCAAGGTGACTTAGTCTAAAAACTGCTTGTTGACAAGCGCGTAGGGAAGCGCCTCCTTAATGAACTTGCTTAATAAATGTGCGCTGCATTGTGATGAGTAGGGCATGATTGCTTGTGGATTGGAGAGCAAGATGATGGAATAGAGAAAAGGAGGAGTTATCTGGTGGAAGCGACCACAATTATCAAGTGGTTTGTGAAGTTGTGTGAGGGTTGACAACTCTGTGTGTTGCTATATGAGCAACCATAAGTGTGTGTGAGTTTCAAGATAAAGTTATCTAAAAATCAAAGGATTGACACACCCCCTAATAGTGGGTGTCAAACTTAGCCATTTGGCACCCCATAACTTTGGCTCCAACCACCCCTTAACTCAACCACTTTTGCTAGTTATCAAGTATGATAACTTTGTCACCCACCTCTAGAGGTGGGTGACAACTCTAACTAGTTATGGCCTCTCTTTATAAAAGTTATCAAGTGATCTTGTAGCTCTCTTCTAGGGGGAGAGTGTGACACTAAAGAGGGAGGGTGTGATACTAAAGAGGGAGGGTGTGATACTAAAGAGGGAGGGTGTGATACTAAAGAGGGAGGGTGTGACATTAAAGAGGGAGGGTGTGACATTAAAGAGGGAGGTTGTTATATTAAAGAGGGAGGTTGTTATATTAAAGAGGGAGGGTGTGATAGGTTAGGGTGTGATATTATTGAGATAATTGAGATTTTAGTAGTATGATTAGTAATAGCACTAACCTCTTTAATGTCACACCCTCCCTCTTTAATATCACATCCTCCTCTTTAATATCACACCCTCCTTTAGTATCACACTCTCCCTCTTTAGTATCACACATCAATCTTTGTGACATTATCCCATACATAAATTATGAAGGCTTACTCAAATTTTTATCAAGTAGTTTGTGAAACTTTGCAAGGGTCATAACTTTGGAGAATTTGGTTCAGCCACCGCCCCATAACTTTAACAAAAAATCGGGCCAAAGTTATCTAGAAACCTTGAAAAATGCCAAGTTTGACACCCACTAATGGCCTTATAAAACAATATTCATCCTAAGTTTATTAGGCTTTGTCCTTCATTTCCCTTGGTGAATGGTCAAATGACTATTTATGAGACACATCTGAAAAACAAGAACTAAGATGGAGGATAAGTAATTTTGAGACCTTCAAAAATAGGTGTAATCTCTTGAAGTGTCAAAGTTCGAAGTGCAACGCTGGAGATGCTTTTACAGCTCCAATGAAACCAGTACTGTATACATGACTTTTGAAAGCATGGTGCAACATGAAGGATGCTTCATGTTGCTTTCCATTTACTTGGCTTTTGGGAATGGGCCATGCATGATATGACGGTGGGAGGGGAGAATATAAGCCCCTACCGGCCATGCCAGGAATTCCGACACACTCCAAGCATGGTCGGTACGTAAGTTGGACTGGACCGGTACAGGACCCAATCTAGGAACAAGAGTTGGGAGAGAATTGGGCTACATGGCTGAGCATGCTGCATAACCATTGCTCACCTTGAAAGTTGTGCAAAAAATCTCCACGCACTGATATTTTGACACTTTTAAACCTGGGTACTTGGAAGCCAATGTTTGGATATTTGGCAATCCCCGTTTTCAACTACTTTTTTCACAAGCCTGCTCCTGATATTACCTGTATTTATAATAGAATTATACACTTTTTAGAAGATTTGGCCGGTTTGTTTTCTTGTACCGTCAAAGTTCAACCAGTTTTTTTGTATTCTGATTGGCTAACAAGACCTCAATTGTTAGTTCTACTTGCACATTGCTCAAAGGACACCTCAACAATAGGGGTAGTCACACTTTCTTTGAGAATGAAATGTCTATGACAAATGAGAAGTTGTTGTGGAGTGGAAATAGGGGCTCATGGAAGCACTTTTATGTGAAGGTGTGACTCCCTTTGTGTAAGCAGTGGAGAATCAAGAATGAGTTTCCTTAGAAAACAATGATGCAATAAGAAAGCAAGTTGCATTCACATTGAAACAAGAGCAAGAAGGGCGTAAGCAACAAGAGCAAGGTGAAAAAGAGACACACATCAATAAAACTATATTTACTAAAACTTACCTACATTCAATCTTCTCCTTTAGGGGTGAAGAAGAAAACTTCTCAATTTTTAAAGAATGGAGCCTCCGCAAATCAAGGAGAGTGTCACATCCCCATTCTTTAACCCCTAAAGCACTAAGCTTAATTTTTCACCAAAACCGCTCCAAAATTGTCATTCCTAGTACAAGTACCAAATTTTAGAAAAAAAACTTTTTTTGACAAATGTAGCTGTAAGATCTTGTACTACATTAGTATCAAAAGATGTGAAAAAAAAATCCAAGAGTTTTCACCATGTAGATTATTAGATATTTGAGTATGAAGTGACAAAAAGCCATTTTTTGTCTCTACAAAAATTCAGGCAACTGCACTTCACAAGGTCATGTTTGTATGAAAAAACCTCCAAAATGGTTGTAAATTTTTGGATTTGTTCTTCAAAGCAAGTTCGATACACACTTGAAAATTTTCAAATCATTTGGAATTTTGAAACACATGAAAAAGCAATAGTAAGTAAAAAGAAGTAGAGAAAGATTCAAACCACTAAATTGTTAAGAACTTAATTATGAAAATGAAAAATTCCAATCCCAATGGTTGTGATAAACAATCTACATCTTTCAGTTTTGATTTCCTTCTAAAATATTGAAAATTGAGTAAATTAATGAACTTCAAATTTTATTTTAGAGTAGAGAATCCATAACTGCCCGCAAACAAAATCTCCTCATAACCTTCATCTCATTGATCAAAATGGAATGATTCAAAGTTTCCCAAGTATATATCAATTTAAAAAACCAACTTCAAAAAATATAATTTAAAAAAAAAAAATTGGCTGCCCACCGAGCAAGGAAAACTATATATATCATGCAATAACTTTTGAACTATGAAGTCAAAAGTTATGAAATTGTTGGATCTTAAAGCTACTCCTTGGACACATCATGTGTGAAAATTTCAAAGAAAAAAATGAAAACCCATTGGTAGTGAGCTGCCCAAAATTGTTATATTGTCAAAAAAAAAAGGTGTTGAGTGCTTTAAGGGTTAAAACTTGAGAATGGGGTGAAGATGTGACTACCCCTAAGGTAATTATCTAATATAGGAGCATTTAGCATTCCCCACATTCAACTAATTTTTTCACAAGCATGCTTATGGTATTGCCTATATTTATATTAAAATTACACTTTGTTTGAAAAAATTGGTCGGTTAATTCCCTTATATTGTCAAAGTTCAACCAATTTTTTTTGCATTCTAATTGGCTAACAATGCCTGAATTGCTAACTCAATCAAAAACATTGCTTTCAAGAAAGCCTTAACTATCTAGTATCTAGTTTAGGAGCATATGGGTTCTCATTTTCAGCTAATTTTTTCACAAGCCTGCTTTGAATGATGCTTTTATTCTATTAGATTTTATAGGCTGTTTAGAAAATTTAACAATTTTTTTCACCATCACAGCTCAACCATTTATTTTGCATCCACTAGCAATTTCCCAATTGCTAGGTCTACCCGCACATTACTTGGAAGAGTACCTCAACAATGTGGTTATCTAGTGGAAGAGAGTTTAACACGATATTCATTAAATTGGGAAAAACGGACATTTTGGGAATTCTGGCCCTTTTTTTGTCAGGTGTGCACTTGATTATTTTCTAATGAAATGAAATATATATCTTCCAAAAATACGCTCTTTATTATTCAAGAAGTTGAGAATCTTTGAGAAATACACTCTTTATTACCAAAAAGCCAAGAACGAGACCTATTTGTTTCATGAATAACAACATTTCTGAAATTTTGGACACAAAGTTCATTAACTACGTGTAAGTTGACCTCCATATACATTTAAGTTGACCTCCTTAAATGTTTTAGTTGACCTGAGAGGTTTTAGGTGAAATACAGTTTGGGAATTTTTTTTCCCAATTTAATGAATATTGTGTTGTTTCCTTCAAATGACCATAAACACCATATTAGGTAAATTGGGATAAACGGAGGAACCATTTTGTACTTCACCTTAATCCCATATCAATAACCCCTAAACGACCAAGCCCTTTTTTTTTGTGAAAGTCACTAAAAAGTGCCACTTTTGAGGGAATAAGCAAAAAGATAGTAAAAAATCCTTCTCAAAGAAACAATAGGTCCTCACTTTTTAGATGGAAGTTACTAATAGTTGTTTAATGGATGAATGCACGCTCATTGATGATTTATGTAGTATTTTATCACTTGCATGCAATCTTACATGTGTCACTAGCCACCAATGAAAATGTTTAATTAAATTTGCTAACATGACTAATGGGAAATCTCAATGGATCCTTATTGGCACATGATAAATTTTGTGCTTGGCTTGCACTATTCATCTTGTGCTAGCTTGAGATGTAGTTTGATGTGTTCATAGGTGGTTTTGGCTCCCTTTTTGCTAGCTACTTGCAACCTTATCTAATTTTTCATGTGGTCTCTCTTGCCTCTAAACCATTTTACTTACCATTTATTGTAATGAACTTCCTTTCAATTGTGTGAAAAAAAATAGTAATAAAATATAAGGTGAATATTCTTTGCACCTTGTGAGAGAAACTTTGAAATTCATCAATCTATTCATACAATATCTAATCAACGATTGTTTTCGTTTATTTGAGATTTATGTAAGATGAAAACAAGGCCATACAACGAAATGTCATTTCAGTAATGGAAACCATTCAGAAACAGGGGAAACCCCCAAAAATAAGGATTGCACCCCGGATAAAACCATTTGCATTCTCTGAGCTCCCTTTATGGACCTCTATGGCTGGTAGCCTGGTAGCCTGGTTGGTGCAAAAGTTTTTTACATTTAGTGTTGTAAATGAACTCGACCCCCTCTGATTGGAAGTTCATATTACATACTAATAATTATAAATAAATATAGCCCCTCCGCAATTGCATTCTGTATTTGCTCCCCTTTTTTCTCCCAAGTGGCATTCTGACATTTGGTTTTCTGGTCTCTCCTCCATGTCCTTGGGAAACGGAGTTTTGTAGTTCTTTAACCCCTAAACGCCCAAGGATAAGGGCAAAACGTAGATGCGTTATAAAATGATATTTTTGTAGCTTTGATGCATGGTTTAATTTTTTGGCAAAAATCCCACCTCTAACAGATTTTCCCCAATGGTTTTCATTCCCTCTCAATATTCTCCAATGTGGACACAACACTAAAGGACTTATTTGTCAAAAAATTAAACCATACTTTGATGAAGTTTGCTTCAAAAGGGAAAACAAGAATGTTGATGTTTTGTAATTATCCATGTGGTCAAACATTCAAAAAGGGTTTTGGACTCTTATTTAATGAATATTAGAAGCATTTATCATTTAGTATTCATCAAAATTACAAATTATATTCATAGAATTTAAAATTTAATACAATTGGTAAAATTAAACATTCTCCTCCAAAATCCAAAAATGCAATATTTTTGAAGAAGAGAACATTATAGGCTCCCAAAATAGTAATTTTTGTAACACTAGCAAATATTGACATGTTTGTCTTTGGAAAATTCTCCTTGATGGAGTTTAACTTGGATTGACATGATACAAATTGGGTTGAAAAGTAGACTTGCTTTCCTAAATGAAGATTTATTTTATTTTATTTTGAAATGTTTTGTTCATCTTGGGTAGCCCGCAAAAAGGGCAGCAACCAAAAAATGGTCGATTGGGCATTTAGGGGTTAAATTGATTTTTCACAATGCCTTAACTTTCCTACAATGCAAGACACCATAAACCATCAAATTTCTCGTCAAAAATTGTCTTGCTGCCAATTTTGAATTTTGTTAATTTCTTTTTGGAAAATGGTTACTCTGATCTATTTTTAGAAATTTATCCTAAGAGGTTCTTGCTTATTGTTACAAAAAATTCAACTTATTGAAAAATACTATGAACAACTTACATGATTGTTAGGTCTTTGTTACTTCATGTTATCTTGCTCCATATAAATTATGTTAGTTTTTACATTTTAAAAATATAAAAATTGTTTCCTTTTGTTTGCAAAATGAAGCTTTCTCACCAAGTTTCTGTTTTTCTTTTGGTAATTCTTTGCTTAAGTCTTATCTCAAATTGAAACTAATTACCATAACACTAAAAAGATTGGCTAAACAAATGAATGTAACTACCAAACCCCCTCCTAAGCAAACACATGGTTTGCCAAATTTTGGACAAAAATTACTAATATCAATAAAGGTTATGGATGAATGGACACGCATTGTTGATTCTATCCAATTTTCCCTTACCTGCTTGCATTCCTAGGTGTGGCTTGCTCTACCATGACCAAACCAAAAAATATCAAAAAATATCAAAAAATATCACGCTTCGTAGTGTATTCAGGATGAAGTTACATTAGAAGTTGAGGCCATCTAAACTTGGTGCTTTTTGAATCAATATTTTTACTTACATGGTCTTAGGAATACCCTCAAGGATTTCTTTGGTTAGAGTATGCTGGGACATGGTTTCATGAATAAAGGTCTTAAGGCTAAGAATTGATGGGGCAATTATAAGGCTACAAAACTGCAAAAGAAAAGAAACGCTATGTATTTATATTGCGTTTGATTTAACCCCTAAAGGACCAAGTGGCTGTTCAATAGCCACTTGAGAACTCGGGTAGGGTCATATGGAGTTGATTTTTATTGGATGTTCTCAAAATTGTCACACAAGGTGTAAATATGTATCCCTTAAGTGGAAATGTAATTTTTTCCCCAATTGGATACCTAATTCAAAAGTTATGCTGCCTATAAGAATTTGGGCAGCCCGGGCAGCTTGGGCACCTTTGGAGAATCTTATGCTAAAAATCTCATCAACTTTTGAAATTTGGCAAGTATGTAATCAATAAAATTTGGTGTACAATTGTCAAAAAACAAAAAAAATTGAGCTCCCACATCAAGTTTTGAAGGGAATCAAACTTTGTTAATTGTGTTCTAGTAATTTCAAGAAAAAAAAATCCTCTAACTTCAAGCCCTATTATCTTTCAATTTATAAATCCAAATCTCTTGAAACTTTTTTTCACTAATTCCAAATATTTGTCTTTAACTTTTTGCCGTTTAGATTTCATATAAAAGACTTCCTCATTGTAGAAGAAATCATGAAAGAATGACTAGTGTATTGCCAATTCACTTAACCTCCTTGCATTGCAGGGTGATTTACAATAAGCTAGATTCTATATTTGCATGTAAAATTTTTCATGAGTGAACCTAACATCATATACTTGTGAATGGTCAAAAAGCTCAAATTTAAGTAGAGCCAAAATTTTACTCCAAAAAGGCTCAAAGTCTGTTGACCTTGTTTTGCATGAATAAAAAAAACTTATTTTTCTCACTTCAAACATTATAATCTTACAATCTGTGTGGTCAAATGGGCTGAATTTTTTTGCACATATTTATTTATTATTTTGACAAACTTTTGTATGGTTGGAATTGAGAATAAAAGTTTTTAATTTCAATTTTGGGCAGTGCACTAAAATTTGCCAATTTCTGAGATTTTTTCTCAGAAAACACCCTTGGTCCTTTAGGGGTTAAAAGTCTCTCTTTTCGCATAAGTATTAGATCAGGTGTTATTGGATGCTTCAAAAGCATCTTATGATTAGTTGGAGATTCTTTTTAAAACACTACCAAATCCAAAAACTCTTAAACAACTCCTTACAAACCACTATCAAACATACACTAGAAGAAAAACAAGGATAAACGACTCCACAAATCACAACATTTAGGTCACTAGAACTACCTTGCAATTACACAAACAACTACACAACAACTGCACGACTAGATTGTAGTTGTGCAAATGTTGTGGAGTTGTTGTGGAGTTGCAAGGCAGTTTTGGTGACCTAGTCATTTATCCTTGTTTTTCTTCTAGTGATACATGTTCCATTTATACATGGATTTTTTACTTGTTCATCAAAATGTTCTGAGACTTTTGTGTTAGTGTTTGTTTTATATAGAATTTTACAACCCTTACTTATAAAAAAAATGTAGTTCAAAGAATGCAAGTATGTTTCACCCCAAATAGCAATGGTTTTAATTTAAATAATGACCCGTAAATCTTAGTTTTGACAAATGTAAAACATGCATGTTTCTTAACCCCTAAAGGACCATGGCCTTTATTTTGTCAAAAGACACTCAAAACTGCCACTTCGATGGCAAAGAGTAAAAAAGTTTGAAAATTGGTTTTTTTGCATATCTGACCATAAGATCTTATACTAGACTTGTATAAGAAAGTGTCATTTAAAACTTAAAAACTTTGACCACACAGATTGCAAGACATTTGCGTTTAAAGTGTAAAAACCGGCGTTTTTGCACCTTGCACGACTAGTTTATTTGACTTTGAACTTTTTTGACTAAAGATTATTGCACCATGGAGTTTTGAGGTTTATTTTTTTATGGTGGAGAATTGAGTTGAGAATCTTTGGCAAAAAACCAAAACAAAAAATACTTAATTTTAATTCTTAAAAAAACATTAAATAGAAGAAGGTTTGAGATTGAGTAATAACTTACATTGTTAATAACCTTGCAATGGAATCGAAACACAATAATCTCAATGGTGAGATTGTTCTAGCAGGTAATCTGTTTTTTGAAGTTATCATTGCATTATTCTTCTAGAACAAAATTTACACTAACTCTTTAAAGTATTAAAAAATTTTTTGCAAAAATTTGTTTCAAAGAGACCATTGTATTCAACAGGAACTAATGTCTTTCATAAAGGATGCTTTTTTGATGCACCCACATGTTCATAAATTTGTCACATTCTAACTTCTTCACATTATACAATAATTAAAATAAAAATCAAATGATATTTTATGATTTTAAATTTATAGTCATTAATACTATTATGTTTATAATTGTGGCGTGTCTTATAGAACCTGGATTTTGGAAATTTCACATTTCCACATATTAGATTATTCAACTTATTTGAACTGAATGGGCTTGAATTGGAAAGTGCATCACTTATTGCTAATTTCACAATAACTATAGCTCTTTGGCCTATTCTATGTATTGAAGTACAAAAATATTGTCTTTTGAATTTTAGAAGACAATGTTTTTTGAAGTTTAGATTAGCTTGCTTTGCAGTGTATTTTTTGTTATGTTTATTTCTATACATACATTATTTATATGTGTAGGTAATGTTCACAATTGATATTTACCTTAGATTTGTATGATGAACTAAGTTGTTTATCCAAAAATATTGGTTTACTAGCATGTGTGTTAAGATTTAGCATCTAACAAAATGATGGAAAACAACCATCTTTATAAAAAATCAAATACAAGACATTCAAGACCTTCTAGACAAGAAATAATTTTTACAAACATTGGTTTTAGGAACCATTACAATCTAATCAATATCGAATACTGAAAATGAATGTTGAAAGGCTCTAATTTGTAAAGAAACATTTAGATACATGTAAAGATTGCAAAGTCAACAATGTTTTTTTTGGTGCATATTCATAAAAAAAACCTAGTGTAGCATAAGTAATAAATTCTATCCTACCTCATTTTGGGTTCCACCCTATCATGTGTCAACCCTTAAAGGTCCGTGCATCCAAAAAGTGAATGCACCTTGGTCAACCCTAATTGTAACTTTCAAAATATCCAATTTTGGTAAGTGGTTCAAGTTTAAAAATGAATTTTGACTAGTTTCCTTTTTACTCCATTTAGTCTTTTTTTTAAAACGTCAAAAATCAAAAGAGTTATTGCCATTGAAAGCTCCAAGTGTCAAAATCCAAATAACACAATATGGTGTGTTTTTCATTCATCTTTTCTACTCTTCAAATACATTTAAAATTTAAATTACAAAACTATGTTTCTCATTCTACCATTCATTTATAGTAGAAATTATAGATTTTTTTAATAAATATTATAATTAATATGAGTTTATTTCTACACTTAGCTTCAAAAAAACACAATAATTCGAATTTTCCATCAAGCTTATCAAAAATATATATATAAATAAAAAATGCATGTGTCTTCCAAGGAAAAATATCAAAATTTTATAAATTAATTAAATATAAGGATAAACTTAGTTTGATAGTCAAATTTGACTTTAGATTCTTTGTTGTGACTGTTTTGGGTGTAAAAAATAAAACAAGCAATTGAAATTTTTTCACACTTATCTTTAATGCTCCTTGTACCTCTTGAAAAAAATTCAAGTAATTTGGATTTTTTTTTTAAATTTTAACTTATTTGTGTTCATTTTTTGAAAAAAAATGATAACAATTACAAGTTTTCATGAAACAAGTTGAGATTTCTTGTGGTGATATATCATTCATAATTTCAAGTAATGAAAATACAAAATTATTGTTTGAACACACTTTAAAAGACAAAATTGAGCTTAAACATGAAGTTTAACCATTTCAAAATGGATCAAGTCCTTTAGAGGTTAAGCTGGGTTTTAAGTTCTATCTGACCAAATTTTGCTCTCAGATAAATCACTAAATAATTTTATTGTTTAATATATTTAAACAAAAACTAGGGGTACTTATTTTTTTGTAAACAATATCATTTGTCAAAGGAGTCTCAACATAAGATTACAATATATACTTACTATGCGGAGCTTTTTGTAAATGCCAACAATTTGAACTGTCTTTGAACTACATGATACACAGTATTGTTTTGACTCAATTTTGTGGTTCTACATCATATTGAATATTTAGGAAGACAATTTAGGAAGAAATTCATGTGTTAATTCTGACTAATGGTATATGTCTAAAAAAAACAGGTTGCACATTAGACTTGCAAATATTTACTGTTTTAAATCATCCAAATTGTAAATGAGGATTTTAGTCCTTTAGATTGTTTACAATTTGAGCTATCATGCCGTACTAAGTAATTTGAGCTATGCCGTACTAAATGATTTGAATAGGAATGGATATTAATGTTAGTTTGTAGGATTTGACTAAATTTTGGTTTCCAAAACGTTTAAGATGTGGAGTAGAATAGAAATGAATTGTTGTTAAACTCAATTGAAAAAAAAAGAAGTAAATGGAGATGAAAACAAAGGTGAAGTTAAAGACATAAAATTGTTAGAGATGGAGTTGAATTTGAAAATAAAGATACAAACATTAGCAAAGATCAATAGATGCATGTAAACTATATAAGATGAACTTATAGATTAAACCTAGCTTTGGATCAGGTTGCAATTGCATAGAGCATCCATTCATATCCTCACTTTTACATTTTTTTCTCTTTTTCATTTTTATTATGACATTCTTTCTCATTTTTGTTTTGGTTGCTCTCTCCTCTAATTTCCTCTTCAATTGTGTGTAGAGGTTGGAAGGTCACTTGTAAGTTGAGGGGTTTTGAAAAGGTCAATGAATACTTTTATGTGATTATTTTTTTCCTTTTGTTTTTGTTTTTGTTGAATATTATGAATTTCTTAAGGAGGCAATCATGGACTTTAAATGAGTTTCTTGGGCTACATTGGCCATTTGTGACAAAAATAAAAAAAGAAGAAAAGAAGAAAAGAAGCTAGATATATTAATAGGTTTGCCACAAACTTGTTTACAGTTTTTGTTTGATTTGACCTTGAAGGGTGTATATTTGAATTGGCATGATTTGGACCTTTGATATAAGTAGATAGACTAATCTTGTTACAGAGTTTTTCTTTTTTGCAGTTTGGTAGAAATTAGCAGTTGTAAATGCAATAGTGTTCAAGATAATTTAAGAAGCATAAAAATATAGGTTTTAAGTGTTTAAATGGTTGCACGTTCAAGTAATTGAGTGGTTAAGAGTTATTGCTTTTGGTCATTTGAAAGGAGGTGTTTGGCAAAAAGTCACCAATTCACTTGTTGTTGAAGTTGATTGAGTTGTTATATCCTACCTAATCAACCCTAGTTTCATCATCCATTCATTGTGGTCTATTTTCTCATTTAAAGTCTTCATTATTGGTTGTCCACCAAGCAAAATAATGATTGCTAATTCTCACATTATTTCTTTTCTTTTCTTTTTCTTTTATAAGTTTCTATTTATATGTTTATTTTTTAAAGAAAATGAACAATTTATTCATAAATTTTGAAGCTTGTAGTTTGCTTTTAGAGATCCATAATCAAAGTAATTGATATTAACTAATCTACATGAAATTCATTGCTTAGAGGATACTTTGAATCACAAATGTTGGTCAACTTGTAGTTGATTTCTTCCAATAAGAGAGTGTAGATTTCCATAGAAGACAATGGTAAGGTCAATACACAAAGGTGCATTTTTAAGATAACAATTTTATAAGCATAAAATAATTGATGATTTTGTTAAGACTATGGAACAATAGTTTGAAAAAAATAGAATCAAGAATGTTGATTAAAATTTCAAGCATCATAGTGGTAATCTTAAGTAAAATGACTTCTGATATGATTTTCTACCTACTAGTTAACTTTGAATTTGTCAAGTCTACTAAGCTATGGGATGATTTGACTTTGTTAGTTTTGTGCTAAACATGCTTAAGAGCATAAATCCTTAAAGAGGGATAATACAATTTTTTTCAATCATACACATATCTTTGACTATATTATCAAAAAAATACTAGTGATTGGTATTATTGCATTTTGTTATAGACTCTTTAAACATAAATGAGAAATGGTTCAATTTTTAAATACAATTTTCTTCATAAGCAACATTCGATTTTGTTTCATGTATCGATGAAGCTTATAATTCCAAAATCATCTCAGCTACACATCTTCTACATTCAAAGGTTCTGAAGCTTTATTACTTTTAACAATGATTTCAACTTGTATCAAATTGGGATTTTTTCAAAATCAAAAATATATTAACTTCTTTTCTATTTATCTTCTTATAAAAAAAAATGTAGATACTTTGAGATTGTATAAACTATCAATTTGACAATTGAAGAAATCATTAGCTAAGTTGGTATACAATGAAAGGAAAGCCTTTTTTATTGAAAATACACCCATCTATGTAAAATTCAAGAATCATTCTTGACTAGTAGAAAAACGGGAATAAACGACTGCACATGACTAGTTCACAACAATTGCACAACAACTACACAACAATTACACAATTACAAAATGAGTCCATTTTGTAATCGTCCAATTGTTGTGCAATTGTTATGAACTAGTCACATCACTCATTTATCCTTTTTTTTCTACATGTGCACAAACTTTGTGCAAAAATTGGAGCCCTCAATAAGGCCCTTAAAATTTTTGTTCTCGATGTGGGGAACCAGTCTTGCTAGTCGCTAGATTAAATTTTTGAAAAAAAGAAAAAAGAAAAAGAGAAAAGAAAATGTCTTAGAAAAAATTTATTTTTTATTTTTATTTTTATTTTTTAAAATTAATAAAATAATACAGTTTGACGTGGCACCAATGGTGCCACGTCAGATTGCGCACATGCAAAGTTTGGTGTAATGGGCCCAAGGTTCCCATGTTTGGAAACTCAGGGCCTTATTGAGGGCTTAGATTTTTTCTAATTAGGTAATCTGTTTCAAATAGATTTGCTTCAAAGTACTTAGTTGTTGATTGCTTAGGTTTTAAAATATTGAAATTTTAATTAAAAGAAAAACTCAAAATCGATACAATGCTCATGGAACTCAACATTGTAGAATTGAACTATAATTCAAAACACAATATTGAGAATATGTTTTGCTATAGTACAGCGGCCTCCAACAAAGATTGTTGGGCCAGCTTATTCCATTGGAGGTCATGCCATGTTTTTAACATGCAAATGAGGTCAATTGGTCTTTTTTTTTGTATATTTTATATTCCATTCATACTCCAACCCCAATCAAGCATACCAAATTTCAACCCCAAAAAATCCAAATCCAAATTTTGATAAATTGTTTTGTGTCACAAATCATGATTTTACATGGTTTTACAAGAAAATTGATTAATATACATTGATGATGAATTTTGGAGATTTGACTGCATGGGTATATAGGTAGCATCCATACGCACATCCATATGCAAATCTTCCAAGCTAAAAAAAAACCCCTTAAGTAAAAAAAATTGATCTTTGAAGGGTTTAGTGTGACCCATGATATGTCCAAATTTTGTAAAATAAATACTTTAATTTTTAATTTGCTTTTCACCAAAGAAACACAATAGCATGTTCAAAGGTACAAACTTAGTTACAATGTATGAGTCAAATAGCAAAATTTGATTATCATAAGAAAATATCTATTTTATAAAATTTGGACATATCACAGGTCACACTAAACCCTTTAAAAATCAATTTTTTTTACTTAAGGGGTTGTTTTTAGCTTGAAAAATTTGCATATGGATGTGCTTATGGATGCTACCTATATACCCATGCAATCAAATCTCCAAAATTCATCATCAATATTTAATAATCAATTTTCTTGTAAAACCATGATTTGTGACACAAAACAATTTATCTAAATTTAAATTTTTTGGGGTTGAAATTTGATATGCTTAGTTGGGATTGTGGTATGAATGAAATATAAAAAAGACAAGAAAAAAAAAGACCAATGGACCTCATTTTCATAACCTCTCAATGTAATAAATTGGCCCGACAATCTTTGTTGGAGGCCGCTGTACAAGAAAACAATTAATAAGCATATTCGTACTATTATGTACTTAGATCATTTACAATATAAATTTACTGAATTTATTTAGCTCTTGCATTTCCAATAACTATTCATACTCGACTAGCTTTTACACCTTGATATTGAATGCTTGTCATGGATTAAATATTTCTGAAGGACTATGACTACCCTTGCTTCACAAAGTGCCAATTAACAAATGGAACATAAATCTCCCATCAATATAAATTGGTTCATGCATAAGTTAAGAACGATTTATATATTTCATTAACCATAAAAACTATGGTATTACTAGAAACACATAATATTTTCTTCAAAGTTTCCAATGCTTTATGAAAAATTCAAGAATTTTATCAATTTTTTTTAATAAATCAAGTTCATTAAAGACACAATTGATTATAATTGAATAAAAATGCAATGAAATTGACATGCAAGATGGTTTATTATCAACAGAACAACCTACTGATTTTATTAGGATGAAGTCATTACCTCAAAATTTGCATCCACATCTTCTTCATTTTTCTTAGCATTATCATTGACACCACTTTTGTACCAAATACTTTACTTAAGCCTTTATGTTGCACAAGAAGGCAAGGCATAGATTTTATTTGTATAGCAAATTGTAATACTTGGAAGAATGTTACCTATTTTTTGGTGAAACTTTGTTTGTTATGGAGAAGACAATTACTTGGTAAGTATCTATTTCATGGTGATCTTCCAAAGCAAAATTGAAGTTTATTCGAATGACCAATTCATGTATAATGAGAAAGAAGTGCCAAGGACATTAACCCCTAAAGGATCAAAGAGCCCAATTTGACCACATGGGGTGCTTGGAAGTGTGAAAGTATACAAAAGAGGCATTTTTAGCTCAAATTTTGGTCTGTCATTCAAGTCCAAATGGAGTTACTAGTTCAATAAAAAAATTTGATTGGCTTGTTGTTCTTTGATGCACCTCTTTTGCTTTAGATTCTACATGGAATATGGAAAAAATATATTTTTTCAACAATTAGGAGAAGAATGTCTTTGGGCAAATGAAGGGAGCTGCTTAGAGAGCGGATGGAATAGGTGCTCTCATGTCTTATGTTGTACAATGGAGAAGTTTGGTGATGTGTCACTTTTTTTTTCTTGATTTGGGCAAGGTTTTTATAGCTTTAAAGTAAGGAGCTAGTGAAATCTAGCTACTTTGAGTGACCATATCTTTTGGAGTTTTCTTCCATTTGTGGAGTTTTTTTTCCATCAAGTATAGCAAGACACAACCTCATGGGATCGGCCATTAAGTAAATTTTTTTTTTGAGAAAAGATTACACAAAAGTCCAAAATCCATATTTTGAACTGTTGCCCAAATTGGAAAACATGAGATTCTCACCTGTGAGAATTTTGCAGATTTACTTGGATTTGAAATCAAATCGGTTCATATTGGAGTTATGCTGAATTTTCTTAACAAGACGCTTAGGGGTTAATTGACATGTTTGACTTTGCAAATTTTTGAATCCAAGTCATGGACACCAAGAGTTGCTTAGAACTTAAATGTGGAGGCCAGGTTTTCTTTTGATAGCCCTAATTGCTTCAAGCCTTTAAAAAGCATTGTTTTTGTGTAAGGATAGAAAATAGAAACGAAGAAAAAAAATCAATTTCTTCTATATTTAACTTTGTGATTCTTTTGCGGTTCCATTATCCACCTCACATGTTCAAATTTTGGTTTTTCTTGAACATGACTAAAGTTGCCACGAAAACTATATTGCACAAAATATTAATTCCTACCAAGTTTTACTCTTGTTGTGGCTCTGGTACATGGGAGTAGTAAGTAATAATCCTCCACTTTGAGTGCATGATAATTAAATTTACAAAATGATAGAATCTTATTGTCGAAAAATTATTTTATAGATGTTTGATCGCTAAATGCCCAAGCTCTTTCCTGAACTTCCCCAAGTTTGTTTTAAATGAAGAAAAAATCCAAAACTTTAAGAAATTTTATCAATTAAAAAGAAGTTATAATTTTACTGTACAGTTTTAAACTACGTATCTCACAAGGAAATAAAACATTGAATATCACATATAGGTTAACCTGTAAAGTCTTGTTGTCCCCTGGGATAAATGGGAATTTGGGCAGGTACCTATGGCCTCAATTTTTGTCTTGATTTTTTGAAATTTTTATTGAAGATAAAAAAACACATTAGCTTTCGAGGAACATAAATTTTATTCCAATTTCTGCCGAGAGCAAATGTTATGCCCGAGCAAAAGTTATGCCCGAGAGCAAAAGTTATGCCGATATAAGTAAAAATTTATGGGGATCAAACAATTTTTTTTTACAAAAACTTAAATTTTCTTTTTAATTAGTTTCTCATAGTTTTGTCTACATTTGAAGCTTTGATTCATTTCATTTGGACTAGTTATGAGAAAGTTATGGACAATCTTATTTTTTGGGCACCTCAAGCATCTTCTTGAAAAAATAACTTATGAACTTCACTTTTGAATGCAATTTTAACATTTTTCCAAAAAATTTGTCAGAAAGGGTGAAGTTTTCTTTCTAGAACAATCTTGCCATTGGGATTATTGCATTTCAATTCCATTGCAGGGTTATTAACAATTTAAGTTTTTGTTCAATCTCATACCTTGTTCTACCTAATGTATTTTTTAAAATGAAAATTAAGTATTTTTTGTTTTGATTTTTTTTGAAGATTCTCAACTCAATTTTCCAACATAAAAAAATAACCTCAAAACATTGTGGTGCAAAAATTTGAAGTTAAAGAAGTTCAAAAGTTAAATAGTCTAATCATGCAAGGTGCAAAAAAGTTTGTTTTTTACACTTTAAACGCAAATATCTTGCATTTTGTGCTATCAAAGTTTGTGAGATTTTTTCTACACTTTCTTATACAAATCTAGTACAAGATCCTATGGTTAGATATGCAAAAAGACCAATTTTCAACTTTTTTCCTCTTTGCCATAGAAACGGCAGTTTTGAGTGTCTTTTGACAAAATAAAGGTCCCAAGGCTAGATTATAGTGTTTGGCAAAGGGCTCAATATTGACTTTAATATTATTTTTTTCATATCAAGTCTGAAATTGAGGTCGCATAAAATGCGTGAGACTCATGACATAAAAGACACGACATGTACAGTACTCCCCCATAAATTTTCATCACTCTCCTTGGTAGTTCAAAGAACTTTGCATTGCAGAGAGTATAATTAGTATTTTGTTGATTTGAACTTTAGATGTTGGATTTTTATGTAATCCCAATCAAACATACCAAATTTTAATCCTTCAAAATCAAAACCCTATTTTTGGTGGATTATTATTTTGTATTTAATTCATGGCTTTACAAGATAATTGATTGAAAAATATTGGTGATGATATTTTGAGATGTGATTGCAAGAGTATGTAGGAAACATCCATATGCACATCTTCTACACTAAAAAGAACCCTCTTAAGTAACAAAAATTTGATCTGCAAAGATTTCAATGAGACCTTTGGTATGCCCAAATTTTGTAAAATATGTATTTTGATTTTTTAACTAGATTTTCACCTAGGAAACAAAACATCTTGTTAAAAGGTACAAACTTAGTCACAATGTAGGAATGAAATAACAAATTTTGATTTTCTCAAAGAAATATCTATTTTTGAAATACAGAGGAAAGTGACAAAAATTTATGGGAGAGTACTATATACATAACATTTAGTAGCCTCAAGAGAGGCTGCCTTTCCCTCTCTTCAGGTATCATCCACGAACCTCATTCTGACATGAAAAAAAGAGAGTTATATATATATATATAAAATAAATTTTCTGACATGGCTGGCCCCACATCAACGTATGTGCACTAAATTGAGCCTCTCTTTCATAAACTTTTTGACAAATTCAACTAAGTGTCCTCTTAGCTATTGATGGATGTGGAATATTCCACACTCTTCAATTGGAGGGAGGGTAGGCTTGTTAAGTGCTATTGAATGTTATGTAGTGGAGGTACATGGTGATTATGAATTGACTATTTTAGTCATTCAATTTTTTTTATGAAACATGGAGTATAATTAGTTTATTTTTGTTAAACATTTTTATCATTGCATCCTTATGCAATACCAAGCAAGTATACCAAATTTCAATTCCTAAAAACCAAAACTCCATTTTTGGTGAATTGTTTTGTAAGAAATTCATGATTTTACATGACAATTGAATGAAAAACATTGATGATGAATTTTTGAGATCTGAATCCATAGATATGTAGGAAACACCCATACGCACAACTTCCATGCTATGGAGATGGTTTCTTGAATTATATTTAGATTTTGAACACATAAAATTTTCAAAGTTCATGTGTATCGAGATCTTGTATTTACCATGACCTAGATATAAAAAAAAGTTGTAGAGTCCAAAACAATGCTAAAGGAAAGTGGATGTAGTATGATTTTTTTTATTGTTATTTTGAAACTCTTTTTTGAAAAACAATGTTAGTTTTGTCATTTGGATTTGAAAAGATATGTAAATTAGTACGTTAATTTGAATTGGAGTTGAAGCTAGAAAATATTAGAAGTTTATAACTTTTAAACGAGGAAGCAGATGGTTTTTTTTGTTTCTTTTGGAAATCAAAATAGCCGATAAGGAAGATTATCTTCCACTACACTATTAGGGGTGTCTATCATATAGTATAGATTTCTTCTTGTAATATAATATTTGATTCAATTATTAAGTGTGTGATTATTTAAAAAATTTGGAATATATTACAAATGAGATTTGCATATTGCAAAATGCTTTAAGCTTATTGTTTTTATGAGAATTATAATGTCAAATCAAATAATCCCTTTGTTTTAAAACAAGTCACTTTTTGTTCATTTTCATTTAATTACACTCATCTCTATTTTGCTACAATAAATGATACCATGAAGGACTAAATTTCATAATACAAAACATATCAATTGGGTTGATTGAAATAGGAATTAATCTAGTGAAAAAGTAGAATTATTGGCATGTGAGTTATACATGTGAAGTTGCTAACATTAAAAGGTTGGTGTAGGAGTTGAATGGAGTCATGAATTAGGTAAGTGAATTAGCACTACAATAGGGGGTTTCAAATATGCCATTCACTACTGATTTTGTTCACATGAATAAGATTCCTAAAAATTGTGGCCAATCACTCCATGAACAAGCCATGACAACCTCATGAGGTTGTGACAGCATATTCACCGTGGTGAACAAAAACTTATTCACTTTCATTTGTTCATTGTATTTTTGGAGATACCTGAAACCCCTTAATATTTAAAATTCTACTTGAGTTGTGAATTGTGATAGTGTTGAGAATATGGCAAATATCAAACTAAATTAATGAAGAAAAATGTAACAAGGAGATTACATTAAATACTAATATTTGTCAATTAGGATGGAGAAGGCAAAGCATTGCAAACATAATTTGTAATAGAAAACTAGACAATAGTGACTTTAGACCTAGTTTGATTAAACATAAGTAAAGATATTAATGAGCCATAATGCATTTTACTTCTAAGTGTAAAGTGACATCATTATTATTTAACCCTTAAACGACCATAGGGCATAGTATATACGCTAATGTATAATTGTCATTTGCTACTAATAAGAAATTTTAATTCGGGATCTCATGTAGCTCACTAGAACTGCATTGATCTATCCTCCAACTTCTTTGTTGGTCTCAAATGTAGTAGAGGTGTGGATCCATTCCAAATACAAGAAAAATACCTCGTATTGTATTGGTTGCAAAGGGCCTTTCGGTCGTTTTAGGGTTAAAGGTGAAATTAAAGAATCACATTGACAAGAAAGAGTTTAGGGCAAGTAATATTTAGTAGTAATGCAAGGTTTAATTTTTGGTTTTTCTTTGGTAGAGCAACATGCACCCCACCATGCCAACAAGTAAGGAAAATTTGGATAGAGTTAGACAAAATCAAGGATGTGTGTATATTCATCCAATAAATCTACTAATATTAGTAGCTTTCATCCAAAAGCTGGCAAATCTAGTGCAAACATGAGGAGGGATTTGGCAAATTCATCCATTTTTTTCAGGAGTTTTTTTAGTGTTCCAATCGCTAGTGAGGTGTTGAGGTAAGATTTAGGTGAATTTTTGCCAAGAAATTAAATGTTGTAGTGATGTACCAAGTTTATATGCACTAAACATAAAGGATTGGTTGCATAGATATCATACACATGTGAAATAAAACAAATCCATTGGCTTGGATAAGGAAAAGTTGGTAGGACTTTTGCATGTAGGTTTATTACTTTGTCCTTTTCTAAGGGGATTGAGTGAATTAAGGATGAAAAAGACATATAAAAAGTGAATTATAGAATCTTGAAGAATGAAATGCTTATATATGCTATAAGGAATAATCACCATTTGGAATAGTTTTTTGCATTGAAATTTGAATATAATTTTATTTACTCTAATTTTCAAAAGGAAATCCAAAGTGTTGTTGTAGAATGCACAAGGTAGCAATGGTGAAAATTAAGGATATTAAAAATGAAGGAAAATAATCAAAGATAAATAGGAGTTTTCTTTTGGGTAAGTGTTACTTCAGAGTATTTCATTTTGTAAACTTCTAGGTTAAAACCTAAGTACGAAATCATGTGTTAAAATGACAAGAATGATTTAGACTCAATGGAATGTGAATAAGGAGAAAAGAGGATAAGAGATACCATGTCTATTTGAACATCATGAGATAAGACTTTATTCAATTGATCCTCATTTTTGGAAAAAGAATGAAGAGAGTCAATTTGTCTACTTTTTCATATCAACAATTGGGATTGCAAAGCATTTTTGAGAATTTTTGGACCTAAAACCTTAAATTAACATAACCATAACTCCTATAAGTGACATTACCTATAAAACATCAAATAAACTCACCTTCTCCAAAAAGATTTGTACTTGAAAGTTTTTAGGGATGTAATTCCTAATTAACTAAAATTTATCTATTATAAAAATCTAATAGAAAGTGAGCCAATAGAAGGTTGGATTTTGAAAATGAAAAATTTAAAATTTGAGGAAAGTTTCATAGTACCAAGTTTTGGTAAGTTTTGAACCCTCCAAGAGCCCCTTAATTGTTGACTCTCTTAAAATTTATTGAGCCTAGAGGGGGAATATTAGAAGCTTGTGTGAAGTGTCTATGCCTTGTATGATTTTGCAATTGTTCTTCACAAAAAGCATGTATATAAAATGGTAATCTAGTCCTTGTATGACAGACCTTATCCACATGCACAATCTCAAGCAATACAAATGGCATTGCATTGATAAAATATGTAAATGAACTCCCTACTCCCTAGTCACTATCCA
Source organism: Ulota crispa (assembly GCA_963920765.1). Classification (NCBI taxonomy): domain Eukaryota; kingdom Viridiplantae; phylum Streptophyta; class Bryopsida; order Orthotrichales; family Orthotrichaceae; genus Ulota; species Ulota crispa. The sequence continues at coordinate 12,528,331 of OY987248.1, read as the reverse complement.
AGTACTTCCCTCATCTATACAAATAGAGTAAAATAAAATTTATGATTTTCCTATATCCACGTCTTTGTCCAATTGGGAATTTGGGATGGCATAACAATGTAACTTTCATAATTGCATTGAACTCAAAGGATTGGACGAAAACATGAGATTAGTGATTTGTTTGTTGTAATAAATACATATATTGGGATCTTTTTTGAAACTTTGGAGGGGCTCTTTGAGGGCTCAAATTTTTTCTAATAAACAAGCTAGTGAGATGAAATAACTAAATATTTTCCTTTTCCAATTTATAAATATGATGGATTTTAGGTAGACTTCATCGCATAAAATATGGTTAATCTAAAGGATCATTTATAGGTTTGTAAATACATAGAGATTGTTGTATTGTTGGGTGGAATTCACTACAAGGAAACCATGGTTGAATGTACAGAAAAGTTGACAAAAATTGTGACCTAACATACAGTATAATGTAGATTAGGACACAATTTTTGTCAACTTTTCTGTACATTCGACCATGGTTTCCTTGTACTTTGAAGTATTACACGTGGGTGTTATGGATTCATGATTTGATTCCGGAGTTGAGCATTGCGTAGAGATTTCAAATTAAGGAGCTTTCATTTGTGTCCAACTGCCCTTGAACTGACTTCTACATCTTATTTCTTCAAATGATTACTTCACCCCACTTTAAGTTACTAGGTTTTGATATTTGTGAATAAGTTTCCAAAGCTAAATGTAAAAAGATCATATATAATAGGTTTGCTTTGGTCTAGGGTTGATGAACTTGACTTCTCTTTATTCAATTTTAAAGAAAAATCATTTTCAATCTCTACTCAATTATGGGGAGTTGGGTGGTGAATTGGTGATGAGTGGATGTGTGGCCTTTATGTAATGATAAAGCAAAGGATAATGCTATGTTTAATTGTTTCCGATGGTACAAAATAGACCTATATTTTAAGCTTCAAACTAGCAATTTGTACAGCATCGAAGGACTCTAACTCTCGAAGTAGTGAAATTCTCAATTTGAAGGTAACATGCCTATAAGCCCTCTTAAATTCATTTTTCATTTTTGCCTTCACTTGCTAAAATCGTGGATTGTAGATCAAAAAAATTGTTACCTATTTTGTATTTTGTAGAGCGTAAGTTGGGATAGTTTGTCTTTTTGTTTAGTATTTTGCCTACAAAATTTTCTTTGGCTAGAAACTTTCAGCTACATGTCTTGCAATTTATTGAGATATAAATGGCAACTTTCAAGTTTTTTTTAATATATTCTTCAACTATGTGAATTGGTGATGTCTAAAATCAATCTTTTATAGTTGTTTTATTTGTTAGTTATCATGCGAAACTTGGACATTTGCAAAGTGTAAACTAACAATGCAAATTGAAAATACATAGCTCTACAATGGCAATACAACAAAAATGGAAGCAAGAGTAAATTTGTCATGCAAATGATAGCTTCTAACACCAATAGTTCTTCAAGAGTTGATTTCATCTCACATTGCCAATGTTTGTGTAAACAAATGATGTTATGCCAAGTCTCCGATTCTCTTACTTTGCAAAGCAAATAGGGTAGAAACTCATCAAACAACAAGGTTCAATAAAGTTGCAATTCTAATGAGATTGACAATTGCAATTGCTATCACAAGTGACCAAAATGAGTACCCACATTTTACCCTTTTGACCCTATGAAGGGCAAATTGGCACCCAACTTCTAGCTTGAATGCAAAGTGGGGGAAAATTAGATGTGATTCCTAACTACTCAAGTTGTATAGATCTGAGATCTCATTAGCTACTAGGTCACACCTCAAATCACACCTCATCAGTCACAAGCAATGTGACATCTTGAGATTTTGGCTTTTTTTTGTTTTGTTTTTTTACAATACACTTTTAGCACAATTAAAGTTGAACTTTTTTTTTTTGCAAAATATAGCCAAAAATATTACCACTGATACCTGTGTAAAATTGAATTTTGAAGGAGATCAAAATCATGGGCTTTTGGAAGTAAGAGGATGAAACTGGTGAACTTTAGAAAATTTCTCTTCAATTCTGTGTTTGGCAAAAAAAGTTATTTGAAGAATTTTTTAAACTCTCCAAATGCTATTAATGTGTTAGAGTATCTCTGGTGATGCTCTAGCAAGGTCTAACACACTTCAAGTATGGATGATAAGTATTCTAGGCATCCGTATTAATTTCATTTTTTGTTTTTATCTTTACATGCCAAAGATGTGGGTTGTAGGTTGAATTTTTTGCAACCTAACCCATGTTGCATTTTAGTAGTAGGCATGTTGCAATATTTTCTCATTTAGTTTAGTATTTTGTTTACAAGTTTTTTCTTTTCTAAAAACTTTTAGCTACATCCATGACAACTTATCTATTTTACTAAGTGGGAGGATTTCCCTAAGTGTGCCCTTTTTCATAACCTTCTAGACTTTTTTGTTGTAAGTTGAAGCAACAAAGGACGCCCAAGATATAGAACACCAAGTGCCTTACAACTATGTCCATTTCCAAATTTTTGTAGAACTTTTTGGTGGAAGTTGAAACAAAAAAGGATGCCTCATATATAGAACATCAAACACGCTTCAACCATGTGCTAGAAATCAATAAAATGCCAAGTGCCTCCTAGAAAAATATAAAAGAGTAGCATTGTGATGAAAGCAATTGGTATTGTTGGTTTCAAAAAAGGAGCAAAATGATGGTGCATGTGAATCAGATTCTACACCAATTGAGAGATATTGATTTTTTGTGTAGTACGTCAAGATTAGATTATAGACCAACTGGATTGTGAAATATCCATTTTTTGTAAAGTTGAATGTTGCATTACTCATGCACGTCCTACTTGCGCAAAGCGTGCTGTATACTAGTTAGGTTATAAATGGCAAATTTTAAATTTAATTCATATATTCTTTAGTTTTGTGAATTGGTGATGTCTAACATCAATTTTCAGTAATTGTTTTATTTTCTTAGTTGTAAATAATGCTAAACTAAATATTTGCAAAGTGTACACTAACAATTTTGTCAAGAAGCAGCTAAAAAAATATTTAGTACATTCATACAAGTGCCAAACCCTGCCATGACACAATAACTACAAGTAGTCATTTGATAAAAAGCGCATTTACACTTTGCATTACAGCTAGGTGGGGGGAAATCAAATATGATTGACTGCTACTCATGTTGTCTTAATCTAAGGTCCCATCCCATGAGCGACAAGGCAGCACGTCAAATTGCACCTCACCTCAATGGTAGTTTTGCATTTTGAGACTTCAGCAACTTTTAAAATATTTCTCTTTGTTGTTTTTACAATAAAGTTTTGGCGCAACCAAATTTGAAATAGAAATTTTGCTAAATTTAACCAAATTTATTACCGTTGGTTCCAAGTCCCTCAAAATACTCTCATGGTAGATGGCACTCCATCATAGTGTGTCAAAATAATGGTTATATGCATCCTAAGTTTAGTGTGCTTAATGGTTGTCACATTGGGCAAGACTTGGTTGTTGGACAAGACAAGCAAACATACAAAACGGACGGCACGGACGGACATGTTTGTTTACTCTTGCATTCTAGGGTTTTTTTTAGGGTTTTTGATCTGAAAAGGGAGAATCAAATTACTATTTTTCATTTTTACTACTTGATATGGCTTTAAATCCATGTTTTGATTTCAAATTGGCAACAATGAGTGTCACCAACATGTATGATGTAAGTTTTTCTTATTGTTTTTTGAAGTCAACTATGAGTTGACTACATTGGACGTATATGAGTTCAATTGGGCACTTTGGGCAGACGCACAAGCACATAAACGGGAAGTCCAATGTGACAATCATTGTGTGCTTTACCTATATTCCCCTTGATGAATGGTCAAATGACTATTTATGAGGAACACTTGAAATGTAAGGGCCACATTCAAAGTGCAAAGGTGGAGGACAATAAAATTTGAGGGCCCTTCAAAAATAGATGTTACCCATTGAAGACTTGAAGTGTCAAATTTGAAGTGCAATGCTTGAGATGATCTGTACAACTTATAGAGCATGACACTTATAACCAACAACTATTGGCCAAATAAGAAACACTAAAGCACAACACATATACCCATTAGCTCAAAAATAATTCCATCACTGAGCGGGACAAACCCTAAGCTTTAACTTGGTGGACTCAAATTTTTGATAACTTTTTTTAGACAAAGCCTTAGACTAACCACTTGAATCGGGAGTTGTTAATTGTAAATGTCATGCACTGTATGAAAAAGATAAAAAATAGAACAAGGTAAATGTAAATTACAACCAACTAAACATCGTAGATGGCCTAATTTAGTCAATTAGGCATAGCTAGGCCTTTTTGAAGCATTAATTCTCTCTTTGCAACAGAGTAACCACAAGCCTAAAGGCGAAAGTCCTTTCCACATTCTCAGACCTATTTTTAGATGAGGAAAGTAATTTAGAACTTTACAGGTACGAAAGTAAGCAAGAAAAAGACAAATGAGTACATACACGCAGAAAGGACTCCTTTGTCCTGTAGGGGTTATCAGAAGGATAACTGTAACATACGAACTTGAAGTTTGGAGTAAATGTAAATTATTGGATACAGTAAGTGTTGGATGAGTGGATGGCTGTAAAATTAAATGTTACTGGAAAGAGATGAAGCAGTAAGCTGGTCCCAACGTACACCATTAAGGAGGTTTATTGAGATATTCATCCAGCTGGACAGAATCCCTGCATTTTTTTGATTTTTTTAATCTCTCCGTTATCTCTGACTTTTTTGCTGTAATTTTGTAAGGAAAAGCTAATCTATCTAGTATAAATGAGGCTGACGTTTCGTGAGGGTTTTGAATAATAATTCTGAATTTGCTTTCCTCTTTGGGACCTGCCTTCAAGGAGCCTGAGCATCGCATGGGCCTACTTTTAAGGCAATATAAGAACATGGAATTAAAGAGAAGGCTCTGGATCAGGCCAAGCATTCTTAAAAGCTAAGACAGTAAAAGCCTAGATTTGAGACCACTGCAAAAGCTAAAGGCTTGGGCCTTAAAGCAAGAATTTAGTACAGAGAGAGTTGAACGCTTAATTGCTACCCAACAATGGCAAACAAGTGGCTTTCACGCACTCCATACACTCTGCATTATGAGGAAAACTCAATAAATCAAAGGTTCACTTAAATTTCCTGCATTCACTAAACCAGGTAGGCAGGTACTAAACTCTGGGCTCCAAAATCTTCGAACACTTTGAGATTTCCCAAAAAGGAAAAGTAAAACAAATTGTAGCTGTTTACGAGGTGGATTGAAAACTGTAAAAGGAGCTGTCCTGAGTCCTGACGACTCAGTGAATCTTGATACCAGATTCCAGATGATAATTCTATAAGGTATTTCGTCACTTTCAAAATAAGATTATGAACTCAAAGAGTACGTATCATTCGTTCCAGAATAACCATCATAAAAACATACAAATGAATAATATACTTTTGCCAAAGCTTCAAACTTCATCATGGTTAAAACTTAGTGTGGCCCACACTAGTGAGTAGACCAAGCGAGCAAGGCAACTGATTTAGAATCGGGCTGAGAGATAGTAGGGATCGCTACACCGGCCCTTGCTTTTATGGTTATCATTTATGTACTTTCACAACGCACAAATTTGCTCGTTCCCTTTTTCTTTGCTTTTTTCCTGCCTTTTTCTAGGCTGGGCTTGACTTGGATTTCAACTCATCAATGCCACCTGTCGAACTAAGTTGCCACATGATTTGACATCTTGTGAACACTTTGAATGCCCAGGGACTGTAGTCTAGCGTGAAAGGTCGATGACCCAATTAATAACAAATTCATTCCAGGTCTGTATGGTGTCACTTATGTTAAAAACCACCGTCCCCCTGATCATTGATTTTTAATGCTCAATTCCAAGCTTGACCGTCCCATGCTACAGAAGCCAATGACCGACGAGCCAGGTTACGAAACTTGCCACAACATGATTGACCGGTGGCTCGCTAGCTAGCTAGTTAGCTAGAAAGCAAGCAAGGTAGAAAACACTTGTAAGTCTTTTGTTGAGGGGTTAGACTGAGTGAGTACTGTAGAGCAAGATTTACAAGCATGACCGTTGTTGTTGTTGTTGTTACGCAGTCCAGAAAGACCAATCAATCACGCGCATTGAAGTAACTTTGTGAGATTCACGGGGCTGCAGGAACGGAACATAAATAGGGGTAATCATAGGGCAATCCGGCAAGGTACCAGGGGAGATTAGGAGAATTAAAAAGCGCAGTAAAAGCCAGCCATGAGTGAAGAAGATTGATCAGAGGCTGTAGTAAAAGGGATTGATTACAGTTGGGTGACTTGGTGACTTGGGTCCCGCGGCACTTCCCCCCTTTCTCTCCCGGTACCCCGCTTCCTCCGGCCAACAAGGGAAGCGCACACTCTAGACTCTACACTCTAGACAGCCGGCCTTTTCCACAGAAAGTGTTTAACATTTGGCTGTAGCAGCACCCCAAGGCGGCGCCCCCCCCCTCCACCCCCCACCTCACCTCACCTCACCCCACCCCAGCCAACCTTCCCAGGCACTGTTCACTACGCCGAGGTGGGGCCCCCATGCCAAACCATTTTCTCGCTCTCTGTGCCTTGATTGCCTCCAGGTAAGTTTGACTTCTGCTAGTGCTGGTGCTGGTGCTGGTGCTCCTGCCCCTTGCTTCCTCCTCGCCCTAATCTTCTCCATCACACGCTTATCTTGTGGACACATGTACATCAACCACCTGTGGAATACCGGCTGCCTGATCCTACGTTACATGAGTTCTCAATTCTAATTAAGCTTGACCCCTGAGCGTGATTGCGAGATTAGGTACCTAGTTAGGCACGTCGGTGCAAAGCTGCTGCGGGTTATATAATCTGCTGGTCATACTTGTTGTCAACAACAACTGTAGTAGTAGTGGTGTGAAGTCACCGGTGTTCTGCAGCTGAAGCAAGCAAAGATCTTCTTCTTCCCTTTACTTTGGTGCAGAAGCAGTGGGGCCTGCTTTTTCGTAGCCCACAAGTTTTGCTGCTGGGGAGTCTGGTCTGGAGACACCAGTAGGTTGGGGCGGTAGGAGCTTCGTTTTGGCTGCCTTTTAAGCGTAAACCAATCCAGTAGAGCCAGAGCTCTCGTCGATTGTGTGGCGAAAGTGAGATGAACCGTGGACGTCACTGATTGCCTCTGGGGATAGGCATCCTAGTTCCCCATTGGTGCCCTCTACTCGGGGGACCCGTCTGTCTGTCTTTACCGACGTCCCCCTCACAGGCGCACATTCCCTGCGTCTCATGAGTCATGATCCCCTTGATTGCAATGTAAGAATTTCGCTCGAGCCCAACTCGCAAGCCCCAAAGGCCAAGGCCTAATTGAGCCGGTTTTTTTGTTTTGTTTGTTGTGTTTTGTTTTGTCAGCTTCTTCTTCGGTCCACAGTTCACACCCCACCTTGATGTTTTGATTCGACCACGGAAAGGGACGTTGTTATTAATTGCTTATTGCAACTTTCGCTGCTCTCCTGCTGGCTGCTGCTGCTGCGGAAAGAACTGGGCCTTTCTCCTCTGATCTATCTAGATAAGAAGCTATGGGACGTTTCTCTCGCAAACTAATATTACTACTACTACTCCTACTCCCTGTATGGGGTAGTGGGCACTGGCTTGAGAGCAACCTTTCACCTACTGCCGATGTGCGTTGCTTGCTAGCTTGCTAGCTAGCTTACCCTTGAGGCACTTGCAATTGTTACAGAGTTTTTCTCAGGAAGAACCAGGAGCTTGTTGCGCTCTCTTTCGTAACGTAAGTTCCGACCCCCAGTCTGTGTCAAGCGGTAATTGCACAATCTGTATGAGCGTTGAGAACGTTCAGCTGTGCGCATGTTGTGAGTTGCACGCTTGCCAAAGATTTTCACAACTTCGCCCTACTGAACTAGTTGGTTTTGCACTTTGGAGCATTCTGTGGCTCTTGTATTGCTCATTTAAACTTTGAACGTTGAAACCCATCGCCGTTTCGTTGAGTAGTACGTGAACGACTCAACATATAGATATATCTTACGCTACCAGATTGCGGTTCGGGTTTCTCATTATCGGATTTGGAATTTGCGATACATTGTGTTCTGGACGGCAATGTTGTGGTCTGATCGAACTTAAAAATTACTCGGTTTCAGGTTAGCCTTTTCCAACACAATCGTTGTGAATAACATTGCTCACTTGGAGGATTCAGACAGGTAGGTAGCACTAACACAGGCACACGGTCCTGGTCGGCAAACCGGTGTAGAGCAGCAGCGCCGCGACCCATGCCAGTATCTTCACTTCACTGCCGCATGAGTGGGAATTACTAGTTAGTGTTCGGTTACCGCTTATTTTGCAATTGTTTCACTATTTGATGCCTGTGCTGTCATTTGGCTGAGTTCGAGAGCCAGAATTCGTTGATAACGATTCAACTTCAATGACATTTTGTAACAAAAACTCCGAAACGCAGTCGACCTCGTGCACTTCGATACCCCCCAGTCAGACGACTGACAAGCTTCCCGCGGCTAAGCAGCATGGTTTCTCGGAACAATTTTGTTTTGCTGCACAAGCTCTTCAGAGTACCTTCTAGCTAGATAAGGGTCGAAACGACCGGAAGTGGCCTGTGCAGCTTGGTAGAAGCCACGCTTGTTTGAGGAGTTCCGTTGCCGGTCGACCGGTCTATATTCCAATCAATCTCTGAAACGTTCAACTAACCGCAGATTAAGGTGATACGGAGATCAATATCGACGAATGATTCAACATTGAGGTACTAACTTGGGAGCCTCATGTTTGTCGATGGGTTGTTTTTGGCAGGTAATTTTCAAGCAGGCAAGTTGAAGACAATCCGTTCCATCAACTTGGGTTGCCAGCGCATGGTGATTAGTGCAGGAACTGCAAGCTGCGGGGATTTTGACTTAAATGGGTTCCAATTACGATCCTTATTACAGCAGACCAAATTTCCCAGGACGCGAGAACTATCTGGTGAGCCCCCTCCCCCTCTGACAACCACCTGGTTCCTTTATTCATCAAAACTGCAACATCACCAATTTAGTCCATAAAAGGCACGATTATAATCCATGAAAGGCACAATTATAATCATTTGCAAGTAATTGTTCAAGGTCGGTTAATTTATCACGAGGATTAGAATAAGGGTACCTACCGTTCCATCAATATCTGGAAGTAGTACTGGCAGTTTCAAGAGCACAGTTTTGGTGCACGAAAACAACAACACAAAACGAATGAGTTCCCTCATCGTCTCAGGAATCAGTTCTAAGCTTGTAGTCTCTTATGATTGTCTCACAAGTACTACAATTCGGAGGTCGCTACATTATGACTTTTGGTTATAAAATATAGCGTGATTCATTAAAATCCCTTCAGCTGTGCCGCTACTTAATCCATATAGTGCACGTGGTCTGACCTCCCAGTCAGACGGACGTCGACTGATACATTCATGAAGTTCAGGTGGTGTAAATTCGTCTCAGCCTGCCTATCCATGTCTTGCACGCATCGACCTGTCGTGGTTAGCGTGCCGCTAATTTACAGATCCAGCAAGTTGCTTGCCAAACACAATTGTCAGATTCATCTTCTCTTCGGGCTTCTTTTAAGAGAATCACTGTCGGTCGCTGTCGGTGACGTGAACGTTTTGGGCCTTGGAAAGGGCTAAACAGTTCATCTGGTTAGGAGGAAGCCTGTTGCCATAATGCTTTGAGGAACCTATTTCACACCAGAACATGCACGGAATCATTCTGCATCTTCTCGTTCATGCATACACTGGAGAATGCATGGATTTCAGATTCAGTTCAGACTTTCTGGCCAAATAACTTACAGAGAGTAGACAGAGACGTGATTGTAGATCGAAAGTTTCTGAATTTTACCAGTGGCGATTCTGGGTTGTCATTACAGGAATACTCGTCAGGCAACATGGGGAGTTGCGATTGCGATGAATCTTCACTATCCAGTGCACTGACACTGGCGGAGCAGCGGGAGATGCTGCGATCGGTGTTTCCTGGCCGATCCAGCGATGCCAGTGGAGAGTACGATGACGATGACGAGGGTATAATTACTCTACTTAACATACTCTCCAAATGTGAAGCAAATAATTCTAAGGAGTCCTTGGGTTTCCTGTACAGTCAAGTCCTTGGAATGAATGTTAACCTGTTACATCTGCCAAGTACAACACGAGTATAGTTTTGTTGTTGTAGGTGGTTCTACTTCGTACATCAGAATGCAAGTACTAGGATTTTTAGGGTGGGGATTGACCTGTTGATAATTCGTCCTAGATCATCTCATCTGCAACGCCGCAAGCACCAGGATTTCCTGTAATGGCAAATCTGCATGTCTTTCCCTGCGAGTCTCACACATTGCCCTCCGAATCTCAACTTTAGGCTCTTTAGCCACTTGTGAAGCTTTCGTTTTCAGCAAGTGATGTGTACATATGTCTTAGTTTGAAGGTTGGTTTGACAACCGAGAGTTTCTAACACAGGGAATTGCATAAGAAACGGATACTGAGAACTTTTGTGTTGCTTTAAATATTGTGATGATGCAGGATCCAGTCAGAAGTTAAGGTTCACAAAAGCGCAGCTGCGCGTGCTGGAGGACACGTTCGAGAGGCTGCAGCGACCGAACGCGCACCAGAAGAGCACGCTGGCGATGGAGTTGGGTGTGCAACCTCGCCAAGTGGAGGTCTGGTTCCAGAACCGGCGAGCACGTGGCAAAGCCAGGCGCAACGAGTCCGACTGCGAGGTGCTTCGGCAGCGCTGCCAGGACCTCATCGTAGAGAATCACCATCTCAGCTACCTCATCCAGGTATGTAACCCATTCCAAACTTCTCCAACCAACCAGTCTCAGACGATCATTCTCCTGTCGCACTGACCCTTTCGCAACTTTGAAGTTCTCTTTTCCCATGCTTTTATCTACCACGCTCATAGCCTCATACCTGCTCATCAGCAAGTAACGCGAGTTCACATTCGAACTTAACCATTCACAGATTCACTATCTATCATCGATTTTCCGTCTTGGTGGCCGTTTACTCGTTTAGTAATGAAGAACTTCTCGTCCAGGAATGTACACAGTTACTAGATATCGATTAGCGATGAGTCAGAGTGCAATCGTAATCTAGAATTTCATCACCAAGGTAAGCATACCCATTCCTAACCCTCTACCCAAATCCGTCACTATGTACCTAGGGTGATCATTTCAGGTCTAATATGATCACAACGGGCACATAATGACGGAATTGAGTAGAGGGTCGAAAATGGGTATACCTACCTTAATATGGTCACGTTCTATAAAATGGCGTGATTCATTGCTTCAGATTGTGGCGATCAAGTGCTTGTAGCTTTGAAAACTTGGACTGGCGTATATTGAAGAATTCTTTGTCAGGCTAAGCTTGACAAGTTAAATTGGGAAAAAGCTTACAGAGTGGGATTTTTGAAGGATTAAGGTGGTCACCTTAATCCGATTTGCGAGGGGAAAAATCTTAGTGGCTCAGATTGAATCTGATACTTTGAATCTGGTTTAAGGTGGCTATTTTGGATTACGGTGAGGTACAAAATGGTACCCAATATTTTCCCAATTCAATGAATATGGCGTTGCTTCTTACGAAACTGCACCTGTCACGTTTTATTAAAATTGCCGTTTTCTGGAATGTGAGGTTCAAGGTGGTGAAAGCGCTTATTGACATGAGTTGTTGTGATGCAGACTGAGAGGATGGGTTACGACAGCCGGCAACTGGCGCAGCACAGCAGTGGGCCTCTGCTCCAGATGTCGCTCTGCAACTCGTGTAAAAAGTTGCGCAACTCATGAACATAGTTACATGTCGTCCCGGCGCTAGAGAATGCGATCGATCGCCTGCCCACCGACTTTGTTGTGTTGTTGCAGCATCGCCAATGTCGAGCAGACGACCTTAACATCTCAACAAACGACAAGAATTAAATATCAGTGGTTGGGGGTCATGCCTTATGACAGTCGTCGGCTTCATTGCATGCAGTACATTTTTCTTGGTGGTGGACGTTCAACGTAGGCATCTAGTTCTAGCTAGAATTACTCATCTGCAGCAATCGTTACTCGGTTTTTTTTCTTCTAGTTCAATCTAGCGGACTTTTAATTATTATGACATTCTCTAGCCAAAGAGGAGCCTGGCTGCCCTTTTTTTTTGCAATTATAGCTGTCTAGTGTCTAGCTAGCTGGTTGTTAGTATTACTCGATGATGCTGGCTCACTCATCCACCACCCAGGGGTATAATTAGTCCAACTCTTACTCATGCAGAATGTTTTTATGTATACTACTAGCAAATGTATCGATAAAATTAAATGTTTCTGGTAGCTGGTATTGAACCTGGTTCATCATTCATTCATTCATGCATGCATGCGCCACCAGTCCATCACTGCCATGCTGGCAGGCTAGATCGAGATATCTATTTGTACATGAGCTGGTCGATCTAGTCCCTAGGTATGATAGTACGTTGTAACATTTCGGAAGTATGATTGATGCTTGGCCACAGTAGTACTACTACTACTAGCGTAGGACTTTGTCTGTTGAAATTGAATTCTCAACGCGTTAAAGTTTCAGCTGGTGCATCGCTGTGAACGAGAGTCACTCAGCCAAACTGTGATGTGACACTATAACTATGTACACGTCTTTGACATAAATGAGCTACTCTGCATGCATGTACTGTATTGGTCAAAATTTAGACCTGAAAATTAGACATTCAATCAAACCCGGCGCTTTTATTAGCATGTTTACGAATGAGCTGGAATCGAGCATGGGCGCAGATCAAACCGCATAATCCACATAATCCGCATAATCCGCTTAGTCCTTTAGGCTAATCCCACTCCCACTACACTACAGTACCGGTATGGTGGTCACGATGTCCAAGGAGAGCCACATGAAACCTCCATCTCTCCAGTTCCGGGCCAATGGAACTCTAATACTCTACAAAGCCGGACTGATTTCCAACGTGGATCTCCGAATCCCCAGCAACTCAGCTAGATTTGTCACAGCCCTAGCTTCAGTTCAAGAAAAATGTGCTCAGGCATCTCCATCGCTGAGATCTCGAAGGACTTGCTCACCCGCCCGCCAGTTCATGGCCCCTCGGCTCGTAGAGACAACTCAGTAGCAAAAAAAAAAGAAGCTTGGAATGACCGCAAGTGTGCGCTTGGTGGTGTTTTTCTTCATGCTTTGGATGAGGAAAAGCGGCGCTCTAACGAAGTTAGTGATTTCCGCAGAGTTGTCAGTTGGTTTTAACAACCCCAACTGTCATGATTGGTGTTCCGTTAGGCATGGTCATTGTAAGGTGTAGGAGTGTAGGACACCCAAAACTGCCGCTTTTTCCTCTAGGGTATGGTTCTTCTTTGTAATCATTCCCATGCAATTATTCCAACCGCCAAAATATTAATTTTCCATGTTGTTGGCAAGTATGAAAGCAATTCAAATAGTTATAGAATGTGGTATTTTAGTGAATGGTCAAAGTCAAACCGTCAAAGTTTTAACCGTAGATGTTTTAAAAACAATTATTTTTACAAAAGAATTGGTATGCATTACTCATACTGTTCAACATCTAGTTACATACTTACATCATTACATGATGATTTTGGATATCTCATCACTCAAATTCAAGAAATGTGGGTTGTGGGCATCACGGTTATTACATAGGACCGCTTGTTTATCCGCCCGTCTGTCCGCCCAAAGTGTCTAATTGAGCTCATGTCCATCCAATTTTCAATGTAGTCAATTCACAATTGATTTCAAAAAATGATAAAAAAACACTTACTTTGTACTCCCTCTGTCCCATTATAAAGCTCCAAAAATTTCTCTATGAGGGATTAACTGTATTTTAGTCATTATGCTAGTGACAAATGCATTCTAGAATCAATATACCACCTACCATATATCTTTAAAATCTCAAGTTTTTATGTTGTCATTTAGATACCCAAATTCCATGCAAAAAGTACCATAATTGTGCATAGTTTGTGAAGGCTGCTGGCTCCTCATTGTTTTAGTCTTTTTACTATTGACACATGTGTTTTAGAATCAATATACCATCTACCAAATTAGTGCAAAATCTCCAACTTTGATGTTGTTGTTTGGGCACCCAAATTCCATGCAAAAAGTACTATATTTGTAGTTTGTACATGTTGCTAGCTCCTCATTACTGATGATTTAAAGATTAGTAGCAACAATGGCACCTCATATGCCGGGCAAGGCCAAGCTTGTTAGGAGAGGAATGCTCTTTAATTGCTTAACTTGCCCCCATGAGATCATTGGACATGACAAAAAAAAATTCAGCTATTGAAATTAGCAAAAGGGAGCTTTTTAGTGGGACAAGAACTCTGCCTAATTTGGAGTTTTATATTGGGACAGAGGGAGTACGTGTTAGTGACACTCATGGTTGCCAACATGAAGTTAAAACATGTAAAACCATAAACTAATAAACGCATTATTTATTAAATTGGGAAAAAGTAATAACTCATTAACTTGGGATTTTTGGGGGTTTTTTTTTAAAGAGTATATGTTAAATACTCTTAAAAAAACATAAAATCCAAAAGTTCCAAATTATCACTTTCTTCCCAATTTAATAAATAACAAGTTCCTATCACATAGTAAAAAGTAAAAACTAATAAATAGTAGTTTAATTTTTCCTTTTTTAGGTCAAAAATCCTAAAAATACCCTAAAAACAAGAGTGGACAGACAAATTTGTCTATGTGACAGACAAATCTTGCTCAAAGCAACAATTGTGGTGTGCATAAATTATTATTGAAAATGTGTTGTTCAAAATGACGTAATTGAATATGACATTTTCTTAAAAATTACTTACTTTTGACCTTATTGAGTTCAAGCAAATACCAAACTAATTTGCCAGTTGCCACTAAGGAAGAATGAATGCATACTGTATACTTAGCGTAAATCCAACAACAACTAAATGCAAAGAATCTTACTGCGTTCAACCATTCATTACTAACACCATATTTGTTCATTTGGGAAGAAACACCCATTTTGGGAATACACTAGGTTTAAGGTGATCACCTTAAACCAAGCTTTAGGTTTCAAGAGCATTTTTTTGGGTACACGCATCCTCACTTGAGAAGAGGAATTTGCAAGGGACAATATCTCAGTTGCTCAGACCAAATTTGATACTTTTGAATTTGGCGTTTTAAACATTTTAAAGAGAAACACTAGGTTTAAGGTGAAGTACAACTTGAGAATCTGGTTTTCCCAGTTTAATGAATATGGCGTTTACTTGTTCTAGAAACACTAATATATAAAAACACAAGATAGTTTATATTTTTGCTATTAAGTATCAAGTATCAAGCACATTGAATGATCAAAGAAACGTCAAAACAAATGTCAGTGAACAAAGTAACACCATATTTAATAAATTGAGAAAAAGATACATTTTGGGACTTTTGAATTTTGCATTTGTGAGAATGTTTTAACAATTTAAAGTGAGTTTTACTTAACTCCTTCAAGATCCTACATCGTTGATGGAAGATCTTGAAAAAATCATCATAAAATTCACTCTGAAGTTTAAATCATCAAAATACTCTCAAAAATGTAAAATTCAAAAGTCCCAAGATGTATCGTTTTCCCAATTTATCAAAAAATAGTGTTTAAATGTTCAAACAAAATGTTTTAAACTGATAGAAACAAAGCTCAACAAAAGCAAACAAAAAGAGAAATCACAATATACAATTGTCCAAGCCACCAATCCCACCATCTACAACTGTTTAAGATGAACACGAATGAAAAGTTGTTGTCCAATAGACCTTGTAGAGTTGTAGACATTAAATAATGGATGTGATCATTCAAATGCAAATGTTTCCATTTTAAAAATGTTCAATGTTATCATGTTTTCCCATATGTCATGATGCATTTTACATTTGTAACAAATTATAATTAGACATAAAAATGTTGATCATGAATTATAAACTTATGAATATGATGCTTACATATGTGAAATTTCATGTGATGTTATTATGGATACACTTTTGAATTTTATGATGTGATAATCCCTATAAGTCCTTGTATATCAATCATATGTAGAGATTGAATAAGCTTTCATGAATTGGTAATACCCAATTTTTGCTTAAAATGTAATTCTTATTCTTGTATATAGTATATTAATACACCATGATCAAGTACTTATGGACTATCCAAAATTCAAGCAATAGTCTCAAAAGTGCATTGCTTTCCTACTTTGCAAAACATCAGAAGACACTTGCAAATATTGGGAGATACATATATCCAAACCATAAAATGCATGCAAAATATCTAAAGCTACATGCAAAAGATCTTCCAATTTAGCAATTTTGTAGGACATACAAAGTCCATAATTAAATGAACAATCTGCAATTTATTAAACATGTCATTTATTTGATTTAAACAAATTTGAAATATAATTGATTTTAAATGCTAATTCATAAATTAAGGCAAAACAGAGGTTAACTGCAATAACAAATTAACAACCGATTATAAAGCTTTTATGCGCTAGAATCCAAAGTACACATTATTGTGAGAAATTGATTTATTTATAAAAGCATAATTAGATTTTTATATATAATGAAAGTGTGCTTGGAAATGTCTTCTTTTGTTTAGTAAAAAATTAAAGTTATCTTAATCACTAGTTAAAAGTAGTGTTAATTTCTTTGGTTGTTGCGCTTCAGAAACATGAGTATTAATTTGTTTCCAAGATTTCCAAAAATATCATTATATGTGGCGATGAAACATTTTCACGTATTATAAATTACCAATATTTTAAATAGAAAATTACAACACGACACTAATAGATGGATCTTTCACTTAAACCCTCTTCACACAATTCATTCCTTTAGTAATTCTTATCAAATGTAAAACAAACAAATTTAAAACAAA
This sequence comes from Ulota crispa, assembly GCA_963920765.1. NCBI lineage: Eukaryota > Viridiplantae > Streptophyta > Bryopsida > Orthotrichales > Orthotrichaceae > Ulota > Ulota crispa. The sequence continues at coordinate 12,511,499 of OY987248.1, read as the reverse complement.
AATAAGGTAGACGAAAGGAATTCAAATCTAAAGAGTCTATTACTTCTCCATATCCCTTCAACTCTTGTCAAGTGCAAATTTTGTACTTTGTACTTGTGAGTATGTCATATTCATCCAGTCAGCAATGGCATCCTTTTGGCACTATGCAGCTTTGTATAACTTGAAAGCACCTCAAATCAAACACTTTTCTTCTAAACTGAGAATACAATGGTGGTAATTGGTAGTGGGGGTAATAGAATGGTGGTAGGATGATAGAATGGTATTAACCCTTTAACGACCATACCCATTTTCAGAGAATCCATTGAAAAACAGGGGCTGTAAGCATAGATTTGGAATTGACTCAAATATGGATCCATTTTCAATAATCCAACCGTATAAATGGGAAGTAAACCTTGTTTATTGTAAAATACCAAAATTTCAGCTAAATTTACCGTTGGAGGTGAACTATTATAATGATTGAGTGAACCGTATGCGGAAAATCTTTTGTGTTTCATTCTTGTTTAGTTTTGGATGTTAACGCTTCATGCAAGTTTTGATTGGAAAGAGCCTTACATTTCTAAAAAGCAGGGTTTTCCACCTTTTCAACAAGAGTAGTTTCATACAAAATAAACAAAAATAGCAATCACAAGGTGTCGCTAAGTGGAAAAAAAGGGTCAAAAACCCCACTTTCTTTGCTACCCTAAAATAGTTCTACAAGAAATTTGATAATTATTTTGGAAAATCCAATTGGTGAAAACAATCAAGAATTGACCTTAAATGTAAGATGACAAATTCTAAAGCCAAAATGACAACACTATTTTAATAGATCTTCAAAAACTATAATTATACTACTACCATATAGGAAAACAATACAAGCATATTTCTTAAGCAATTTGAATTTTTAGAATTGTGCAATTGAAATTTGACATTCTTCTTGCATACTTGATGTATTGTGTTGTTGCTTTGATCCATCTTTGACAAAAATTGGATATGTATTTTGAAGCCATGCTGTATAAACACCATTATTTATCAACTCATATACCCAATTACATTGTTATTTTTTTAGATGGATGCAAAATTCTTGTGATCACATGCGTACTTCAAGACCAAATTCCAAATTATTGAGCGATTTCAACCTACATGCCAAAAACCACTCCTAACGACCAAAATATGACCACGTGGTCCTCAAAGGGTTAAAATGGCAATGGAATGACAATAGAATGGTGGTGGACTTGTAGTGACTTTGAAGGCCTCCTAATTGTGTTTTGAATTATTTATTTTCTATTTCTAATACTGCTACTATTTCTTCTTTTATACTCTTCAGTTTTTAACACCTCTTATCTTCCATTCTTATCTTACAAATAGTACAGTCAATTATATATTTGAATGGGAATTAACTAGATGGAAAAGGTTCTAAGGAAAACTCATCTTCTTGGGTTGTACTGTAAGGGTTAAGTTTAGTTCAATAGTGATAATTTATTTTCAAGGTTTGGTATAAGGACATGGCCAAAGAAATCATGATTAATAAATAAAGAGGTTTCTTAAAATTATTCAATACCACTATATATTGTTTTCTTCATCTTTGGTAAATTCTGTAATTTGTTGGATGTCTTTGGTTATACTTATCATTGTTTTCGTAAACTGACAAAAACATATTTCATTAATAAAAAGCACAGCGTTTCTTGTGTAAATATAAAAAACTAAAATTTCTGTACAATTACAAAAGAAAAATTAGGTTTCAAAATAGCATTTGATATTGGAACTTTATACAATGAAGCTTCAAGGAATTGCACTCACTAAAGTAAGCGGTAATATCAACAATTTAAGTATAAGACATAGTTTCAAATAGTTTGGGCGTGATTGAGGTTTGTTATGTATGTACTTGTAATTGTGAGTTTTGAGCATTTGATTATTAAATCTAAGTAAAAAAAAGGCAAATAAAACGCAATGAAGATTTGATTATGAGCTCCAATTCTAATTTTTGCAACTCTACTTTGTGGGAGTGTTTTTTAACACTTAAGTGTCCCTAGGGCATAGATACATTGCCGTATAATTGGCATATACTATCATCAAAAAGTTTCAAGATCTCAAATAGTTCACTAGGAAAGTCTTGATTTATATTCCAATTTTTTTGTTGATCTCAAATGTAGTAAAAGTGTGGATCCATTCCAAATACAAGAAAAATACCTCATATTGTATTGGTCGCAACAGCACGCTTAGATGTTTAAGGGCTAAGTTAAAACGTTGTGTAGAGGTTCTCCTTATTTTGTTTTTATGAATGTGCTAGATGCTTAGAGGTGTAAACTTCTTCTCAAATAATTAGAAAAAAAACTCAATATAAGATCAATTAGATTTTAAGGAAGTTTAAATGAACTAATCTCATATTATTAAAAAGAACACGAGAATTAGGCTAAGACAATAAATTAGGAAAGATGTAAGAACTAAAGAACATAGATTAGCACTAAAAACACACCAAGAAATGTGCTACTAGCGTACTTAAGAGCCTTGAGCTGCAAGCCTAATTTTTTTTTATCAAAAAACTAAATTTCATCTATAATTATGTGTACATACTAGATCCTATAATTGTGCATTACAAACTTTCATCTCTTGAAAAACTTGCTATGTTTTTAGTTTTTGAGTTCAAAATTGGTTTCCGCTCATAGAATCTTGATTCACCACTCAAAACTTACTATTTTACACTCACAAAATAGAGTTGTCCAACAATAACACTCTAATTCAATCATTTCTTTAATAGTCAGTTGATTGTTTACAATATAATAGTTAATTGATTGTTGACAATCATTTAAACTCAAAAAATAATTTAATACTAACATAGAATATCGTATTTGAAATCACCCTCATCAGTACTATCTAGAAATCATACTCAATCATATACAAAAAATACATAAATACACTTAAACACTATTCTCATTGAAATAAAGAAATTGTCAAATTTGAATATAAATGTCACTCACACTTGTTCACACGGCTCTGTCATTTGTTTCCTCCTTACTCACATGCAAATGATGAGTAAAACTTTTTAATTTCACATTAGCCCTTAAACGTCAGGCTTATCCCCATGACCAGCCTGCTATTGTGACTTCTACAATGTTTTCAAAGATTTCAGAACTATGATTGGTATAACAAGTGTCCAGCTAGTTGCAAAACTGAACTAACAATACACGCTAAGCTCACAAAAATTACAAGAAGGACAGTATGGATCTTCTCACAATTTAGATTGTTTAAAAATATGAGTGTATTTGATGAAGTCATTTTTTGCTTTCCATGATGGAGCATGTGTTTACGATCACTTTTGGGAAAAAATTAGATGAAAATCTGCTTTTTTTTGCCATACATCATGCTTTTTTAGAAGCAAAGGACAAAAAATGTCCTTGTGGACTAGTGTTTTTTTTTGGACAATATAAGGCCCAATTGCCTCAAAAAAAAAAGGCTAGCTTCAAGCCTATAGGAAAAAAAGGGTGAACTTTTTCAAAAAATGCTGAATTACAATAATGAAAATTGCGTTGCAGCCTAGGCTTTCATAAAATCTTTATCAAATTGAAAACTAATGTCATTATTTTAAAATTATTCAAGCATTTTAATTTTGTTGAGGTGTTGCTAATCCAATTCAATACAATACTTAAGTAATGGCAATGGTTATAAGGATATTTTCAAAAAATGACCAATGAATAATTTTTACTTACAAAAAAATCCCATGATGCTCCTAAAATCCATAAGTTGAGGCCACCTTCAACTCCAACCAAGATAGGAACGAAGTCAGCAAACTACAAACCATTTTCAAAAAATGCCACCCAAGCATTGGTGAGAAAATTAAAAAAAAACCCTGTTCTGGACGTTTAGGGGTTAAAGAGAGGAATGGATGAAAACTGTCGACGACTGAAAATATCGACAGACAGAAAGCATCCGCTAAAACCCTAAAGCCTTGCGCCACTCGGAGCTTCTCCGTTTCTCCGACTCGAAGAACCAAACTCGAAGAATGTCTGCCGATGGTTCGGCTTCATGGATTTCGGCCTCGTATTTTTACAGTCAAAACTTCCAGCAATCGGTGGAGGTGAAAATTGGCTGAGATCATCGACATTGAAGTCGAAGCTGCTCTTCAGAAAGAAGAGCAATGTCAACTTCATCGGACGAAGACGATGAACTGGATGCGGCCAAGTTTGCGAGCGTCGCCATCGATTCGTCCGCTGTAATTCAGAACGCCTCTGCGCCAGTGACGTCGCTTCGGAAGTCTGGTGCCACGCGAAAAAAGTCAGACGAGGATGCGGGCAAGGATAACGATTCCGGATTGAAGCTCTATCAAACTCGGGTACGCATTCTTGATTGCCTTTTTTTTCAAATTTCTTCGACAAGAATATATCAGATGTTGTTTGGAATCACATTAGGAAACATACATTTTGACATGCTGAGAATAAAAATCCATCCACAATTGAATAAAAATCTCATAGATTTCTGGATATTCAACATTTTGTTGATTTTTTGAAAGTTGTGTAAGTCGTTTGATTTTACATAAGGTAGGAGGCTCTAATTGCGTTTGGGTTCTAATTGTGTTTGGGTTCTAATTGCGTTTGGTTCTAATCGCGTTTGGGTTCTAATTGCATTTGGGTTCTAATTGCATTTGGGTTCTAATTGCATTTGGGTTCTAATTGCATTTGGGTTCTAATTGCATTTGGGTTCTAATTGCATTTGGGTTCTAATTGCATTTGGGTTCTAATTGCATTTGGGTTCTAATTGCATTTGGGTTCTAATTGCATTTGGGTTCTAATTGCATTTGGGTTCTAATTGCGTTTGGTTCCTAATTACGTTTGGGTTCCTAATTGCGTTCACTATTTAGGAACAAGTGATATGTTCCTTCAAATATCTATTACCCTTATTGATGAATTAGTAGGCTTAGCAAGTTAACCTAATTTGCTAAGCCTACGTAACTCATCAATAACATCAATAACAATAATAGATAGATATTTGAAGGAACATGTCACTTGTTCCTAGACAGTGAATGCAATTAAAACCCAATTAAAAGCCTCCTATCTTAATTTTGGTTATAATCAAAATGACTCCAGTAGATGAAGAATAATATTTTGACGGAGATACAAAGTTCTGCGAATGTCATAATTTGAGTTTTGGAATGGAGACTTTGTGAGGCGTTTAGGGTTTTTTCATTAGACCGTTTTGGTTTTTTAGGGTTTAGGATTAAAAATCGAGTCTGAGTTCCTTGGTTTGGGAGGGGACACATGTACAGTTGCAGGACCTTTTGTACGAACACTTGGATAAAACATTTGGAGATGACGGTGTTGCCATTCCTTCACCGCCTACAAAGGAGGAGCAAGTTGATGAAGCTGGAAGCACCGGTGGCCTTCGGCTCTTTCGACGAGCTCCTCCTGGAATTGTTGTGCCGATCCATGGTATGGACTTTCGTTTTTCAGCCTGAGTACCTGGTGCCTTCTCTCGTTTTTGACTGTTGTTTTCATTTCCTTAATTTGACCTTTTTGAAAAATCTGTGTATGTGATAAATGTATGTGATAGAAGAAGACTCTAATATGTACACTAAATATTGCAGTGCATTTAGGTTGCCTTATCAATTAGGTTGCCTTACCCTTGAAAGTTACCTCATGACTCATTGCTTGGCTACTTGGAGGCAACTTTTTAGATACAAGGATTTCACATGGTTTACGACTTGAACGCCGCTAGTTTGTTTTTCTACAGTTTTTTTGTAATTCAAAGCCTTTTAACCTTTAAACAAGCATAGGGCATAGTATATACGTAGTAGCATAATTGGCATTTGCTACCAATTTTTTTAATTTGGATTTGGAATAGCTCACTAGAATTGCATTGGTCTATATTCCAACTTCTTTGTTAATCCCAATTTTAGTAAAGGGGTGATTCTATTCCAAATACAAGAAGAATACCTTGTATTGTTCACAGTGGCACGCTCAGATGTTGAAAGATTGATGAAAATTACTGTAGTATTAGTAAGTATTTATATAGAGTAAAATGTTGAGAAACTAGTGTCGGGCAATCTAAATACAATACTGGTGTAGCTTAAGTATCAGCATTTACTTCCATTGACCGAATCATCATATACTTTTTGTTATCTCTTGAAACTAGCTTACCAAATTCTGTCTTCAATTTCAAACTGTATGTTATTTCAAAATCTCGGATAATGAGGTGTAAAGATCAAGTTGCAATTCCTCCCTCAAACCAAAAGAAATTGTACTTGAAAGATTTTGCAGTTTGAAGTTATGAGATTGGGTGAATGAATGGAGGGTCCAAATTTGTTGGCTTTTTGAAAGTACCAGTTTGAAATAGCGCATTTGGTTTAAATTTTTTTAATTTTTGTAAATAAACATATTCAATAGATGGATAGATTAAAAGCAAAGAGCGATATTGATTTGAAGATTGCCTGGAGTTGTCTTGGTGTGGCACTAAATCGAACTTACATAGCTTATAAAGCTTTAAATTGAATCTCTTTGGCACTTGTGGATCATAAAAGTTTCAGAGTATTGCTCAACTTGCATTTTGAACCTTATTAAGTTTTTTTGTATCCAAAAATTAGCTTTCGGTGTAATTGGATGATTCTGGGTATAATTCGTTTTCTTTTATTGATTTTTCTTGATTTATCATGTACATTGACATTCTCTTATACAATTACCTATTATTGTGTTGTGCTTGTAGAGGTGAAAATATGTGGCCCACAGATTAAACCACAAATGCGACCAAGTTTGACATTGGACGAGGACTCAAACGAGGTATTCTTTTCATTTCCCAAAATACCCCATTTTGTATAGGGCTTTGCTCCAAGAGATGAGGTTTGCAACTGAAAGGCATTAATCACAATATTTTGTTCTTATGGTCTCGACCCAAGGGTAGAATTTAATCTAATGGTTTGAAACTAGATAAAAGTTTTCGTGCCCAAAAGAAAACAAGAAAATGTGTTGAAAGCAATAGTAGCATGTTAAGACCTATTACTCTAAGAATTAAATTTCTTAAATTCACGAGAATTGTGACATATAGTTTTAGGAGTTTTGGTAACTGAAGATCAAAGTATTAGAATAAAGAATTATCTTTCATGTTTGAGCAATTAAATATTCTAAAACCATGGTTATTATACTTGCTACTTACTGTCAAATACTTTGCATTAGATTGTATGCTCAAGTTTTAAGAATAGATGATACAACTAGAATTGATCAAATTGTATCTAGATCACAGCAATCTGTAGCTAAGTACAGAATACGGTTGACGTTGTTAAGTAGGGTTTTGAAAATGTCTATAAGGATGACATGTGACAATTTAACATTACGATTTGGATAAATTTCATGGTTAACCGCTTGTGTTTATTCCTTTCCTACCTGGGGTTGGATGCAAAGTATCGTGTCCATCTTGTTAGAAGCGAATAAAACGGTGCTCCCTTTTCTCATTTTGGTTGCAGCAATGGATTCGTCTTCAAACCACAGTAGTTGACAGTGAAACTGTAGCAGAGCAAGCTAAACAGTTCAGAGAAAAAGCACTAGCATCAGCTAAATTGTTGCAAGCCAAGGCAGGATTAGCAAGAAAGAAAGAGGACGAACGAGTAGCTGAGCTGAAGCGGCAAAGAGGCGAAGAATGGCTTCCTAGTGTTGCTGCTCAAATTGCTAAGGAAGTTGCAAGGGAGCCAAAACTACCAAAACCTGCAGCTCCTGCGATTATTTTGACACCGGAAGAAACCAATACTAATGTACCTCCAAAGCAAAAGAAGAGAAAGAAGAAAGTGTCCAAGAAACAACTTGGAATTGTCATAGATTGATACTCCCTTTGTCCCTCTCAAAACATCCAAAAAACTTCCTTGCAAAGGATTAACTGTGTTTTTAGTTTTTGTGCTAGTGACACATCCATTCTAGAATCAATATACCACCTACCAAACATATGCAAAATCTTCGGCTTTGATGTTGCTGTTTCGGCACCCAAATTCCATGTAAAAAATTCCATATTTGTGCATGTTGCTAACTCCTCATTATTGATGATTTATAGATTAGTAGCAACAATGGTACCTCATATGGGCAAGGCCAAGCTTGCTAGGGGAGGAATGCTCCCTAATTGCTTAACTCGCCCCATGAGATCATGGGACATGGCAAACGCTTTATTAACATTTAAAATCAGCAAAAGGGAGCTTTTTAGTGGTACAAGAAATGTGTCTAGTTTGTAAATTTTTAGAGAGGGACAGAGGGAGTAGTATCCAAGCTACCAATTAATTAGATGTGAAATTTAACAAGTAGAAATTCAACCTAATTTGCTAAAAGATTGCCTTGCAAATCACTTGTTCTACGTACACCGTTGTAAATGTCCTTTGCAAAGGAGTGAACTATGTTTGAAAGTGTGTTACATCAGTTTCTATCAGCTTTGTTTGATATAACATGATTGGATAATTAGATGAATAGGGTAAAAGGTTCTGACCTTGGCGTTTGTTGTGACGTCCAATGGTATCTTCTTGCCTAGAGCATTTTTCTTGTTGTACCATAGGTACAGTTCATCTGCTCCCCGCTCAGCAATTTGGGCGCTTCAACATAGTTCACGGGAATGTGACTGAATGTAATTGAAATCAAAGTTCATTATAGATTCAACAAGAGAAATGGAATGCCTTCACTGGTGAAGAGCTTGCATAAGTAAAAACCAGTTGGAATAAGCCGTGTATCCAAGAAACAATCATTTAAAGAAAATACTCCCTCTGTCCCAATATAAAGCTCCAAATTAGGCATAGTTCTTGTTCCACTAAAAAGCTCCCTTTTGCTGATTTCAATTGTTGAGAAAGCATTTGTCATGTCCAATGATCTCATGGGGGCAAGTTAAGCAATTAAAGAGCATTCCTCTCTTAACAAGCTTGACCTTGCCCAAATAAGGTACCATTGTTGCTACTAATATTTAAATCATCAATAATGAGGAGCTAGCAACATGTACAAATATGGTACTTTTTGCATGAAATTTGGGTGTCCAAAGGGCAACATCAAAGCTAGAGATTTTACACACATTTGGTAGATGGCATATTGATTCTAGAATGCATGTGTCAGTAGTACAAAGACTAAAAACAATGAGGAGCCAGCAATCTTCACAAACTATGCACAAATATGCACTTTTTGCATGGAATTTGGGTGTCTAAACAAAAACATAAAAACTTGAGATTTTGCAAATATTTTTTAGGTGGTATATTAATTCTAGAATGCATTTGTCGCTAGTATAATGACTAAAAATACAGTTAATCCCTCATGGAGAAGTTTTTTGGAGCATTATAATAGGACAGAGGGAGTGTATGGCAAGCACAATCAGTAAGGGGTAAGATCCTACTATGCTAGTAACCTTGAACAGACGGTTTATTAACATATTTACTTTTAAAAAGCATGCTCTTGTCATATTCTGGCAATATGACAAACATCAAATGTTCTGAATGCTAATTGAGAAATGAAAGATGCACCCTAACAAATTCAAACTGAATCTATGTTCCTGCACAATATTCACATAAACTTCACAAAGACTTGTGAAGCCATTCAAGAATGTATCAACCCAGAAAGTCGTAGTACTGATCGAACCCAACTTCAAAACACTCGTAACCTTTGTAAATACGGCCCTTCAATTCGTGGAACAGCTTCAGGTTGTCGACCAGTTTATGATACACATCGCAGCCTTCACACTGTAGCATCACCGGCAATAATTGTTTTAATCTCAGAGCACATGCACTCAGACATTATACGTGAAAGTGAGAACAACCATCTCAAGAATTGCTAATCAGCAATTGCAACATCCTAGGCGCAGGACGCACTAGAGTTTTCTAGTCACTCCAGCTTCATCAGGTTCAGATTTAAATGCTGAACGGAGGGCACCTCAACATTGGCAAAGTACTACTACAGTGCGAGCACAAACAAGCAGATACTTTAAGAGATATTGAATTAGAAAAGTCATGACCTACCACGGTAAGAAACAAGACGTAATAATGCTTACCTGTACAAAAACTGTGCCGTCAGTGTAGGCGTGAGGGTTAATGGCTCGAATAGACCGATGACCGCATACGTTACATGTAAATGCCACACGCATGCGACGCCTAGGCGACTTACTGAAAATAGGACTCGGCATTTCGCTTCCAGCCTTTTTCATAGAGTAGGCAGGGCCTTCCAAGCCAGATCCCGTAGTCCAACCAGCGGTCGATCCAGCAGCACGCAAGATAATTCCCATCGCTGCATCCTGTGAAAATGAAACCTTAACTATGTTAGCATGTTCTAACAACAAATAATAATTCCTTACCATCACTAAAAAATATCCCAAAAGGCGGGATATTTTTTATTCTACGTGTGCTATCCATAGTCCTCTTTCAACTGCTGCAAAGGCTACAACGCTAGTAACCTCTGCTACTACAGGCAAGTTCACATAATTCCAGATCCATCATACAGTGTACAGAACATAAGAGCCTAAACTTCCTTTTTTAAAATAGACTTTTGGTTAATGCTTTTGACTATAATATGTTTCAAGAACTGACTGAAATGCAGCTCAAGCCATGATACCGAAAAATACAATATCAACATTCAACTCACCTTGGATAGCGACTGCAGAGATGTAGAAGACGACGACAAAACAATAGCACCTGCCTCGGGAGAAATTTCTTGTTTACCCCAGGATTCAGGAGCAACCTTATCAGCATCGTCCTCTGTCTCCCAATCTGAAAGAACAAACCCCGTCAATGCTTCAATATTTACCAAATACTCTATCAACAAGGATAAAAAAGCAATGAGTACAACTCCAACGATGCTCGGCATTAAGTAACCTCAAACCTCTGTCTCCACACAGAGCTCAAGGTTAAGCAAGCACAGGAGAATGCTTCAAATAACATCCTTCCAATAAGGAACGCTACAATAGCCATAAAACAAAGCAAACCTACTCACCTCTCCCTGCCCGAAAATCGGGTGTCTGATTTCAAAATTTCGCATGATTAAACACATATTAAAAATAAAGACAAGAAACGACCTAGGAAGCGGTGGTATTGATAGCGCCGATAAAAATACAAAATACGGCACGCTCACGCTCTTGCCAAGACCTCATACAGTGCACAAAGTAGGGAAATTTTGAGATCACCACTTGACAGCTCTGAATAGCACAAGCACCAATCATCATGCTGGTAGATAAACAAGATGCACAATTTCACAAATGAGCAGTCTAACAGGTCACATTGGACACCATTGCAAACATAATTTTGTGGCAGGGTTTGACATCGGCCCTCTGCAACCTATATTCATCCAGGCACAAATGCAGGATTCGACTTGAGATATGTCTTTCCAAGACTATTAATATGTGAAAATCAATCATTAACAATTGTTGCAAGGCTTCTCAAACAAATTCTTGAAAATCCAAGAGTTATACTCTCATCAGACACTTGTTTCCGGACAAAGAGTGTGTCCGATTGCATCATTCCTGAAACCTAGCACTCTCCTCCAATCGCAAGTCTCATGTTATGTGCTCCAGTTCCAACAAGAGAAGAAGTGACAGATGTGCCAATAATGCTTAACGATCGGACAAAAGCCTTTGCTTCCACTCGAAGCTGAAAGGTCAAACAAGCAAAAGCAGGATGCCTCCTCTAAAACGACTTCAGCAAAGGAATGCATCACCAAGAACCACAACATCGAGCAATCATATCTGCTAAATTTAACCAAAAAAGCTTCAAAAATGAACACAGGCAAAAGCATCGAGCAATCATATCAGCTAAATTTAACCAAAAAAATGTTCAGAAATTAGCAGAGGCAAAAGCATCGAACGAACCAGAGGCAGAAGGCTCCTCGAATGCATCGAACCGTCGCGGCGCAGCACCAGCAACAACCGGAGTCGTCACCAACGATTTCACCTCCTCCCCGCGCAACAACAGCCCTGGCCTTTCCCTGACCTTCATCCCGCTGCTATCAATCCTCGCATACGACGGCAACGCAACATTCTGAGAGCCACTCACGCGGTTCTGCGATGACGACGACGATGACGTGCAAGAAACGCCGACACAACACGTTCCCGCTCGCAACAATCCCGCTCCAGTCGCCATAGCCGTACCAAATGGACTCAAATGCCAAATGCACTCAAATTTCAGCCAAAACGCCTCAAATTTTCAGCCAAACGCCTCAAATTTTTGCTCCGAAAACAAGCAATTGGCTCTTCGAAATGGAGATCAGATGGTGCGCTCAACCGAGATAGCGATTCCTGCCCTGAAGCACCGCGAAAAGGAAGAACCAAGTAGGGCCAGGAATTGGCGGTGCCAAAGGACCTTGGAAGACAAGGAACAAGCTGAATCGACGGGGTCGTTGTCATATAGTTGCTGACGTGGATGGTTGTGATTAGTCACCGCTTGGGAATCTGAGGTGGCGTGGTGAGGGGGTATGGGCTGTCCAACTCGGTTTATCGGGCATTTCGCCAATCGGGGGGCGGGGTGAATCTAACTGCGTCGGTTTGAACTGATATTCGGGAGTGATGAATGATAAATTGTGATGAAACGTGATACTCGTGGATGAAGAATGATAAATTTGGCTGGGTGGAATCATCATCGGACGACTCTTCTAGTGGCTTCTAGGAGCAACTGGGGAGTGAGGACATTGCCGGGACATCGCCTCGTCAGCTGCGACCAATGAATGATTTTCCCCGCCAACTTGGCAAATAGCGACGGTCCAGTCGGGTCCATTAGTCTGCTGTTTTGAGGCATTCATATTTTTTAATGAAATTTGGAGTACGGGTGATATATTTTTGTCCAAAAATTTATCATTGCATCCTTACGTAATCTCAATCAAGCATACCAAATTTCAATTTCAGAAAAGTAAAACTTCATTTGTGGTGAAATTTTAAAACAAAATTCCATGGTTTTACATGGTGTTTTATTAAAAATAATTGGTGATGAATTTTTGAGAGTTGATTTCATGGGTACAAAGGAAACATCCATATGCACATCTTCCATGCTAAAAAAATACCCCCTTAAGTGACAAAAATTTGATCAATAAAAGATTCAATGAAACTTGTGATAGGCCCAAATCTTGAATTTTTATTTTATTTTATGAAAATCATATTTTGTTGTTTGACTCAAATATTGTGACTAAGTTTGTATCTTTGAACATGACATCTTGTTTACTTGATGAAAGCTAGTTAAAAAATAAAGATATGTATTTTACAAGATTTGGGCCTATCACAAGTTTCATTGAATCTTGTATTGATCAAATTTTTGTCACTTAAGGAGATATTTTTTAGCATGGAAGATGTGCATATGAATGTTTCCTTCATACCCATGAAATCAACTCTCAAAAATTCATCACCAATTGTTTTTAATAAAACACCATGTAAAACCATAGAATTTTGCTTTAAAATTTCACCAAAAATGAAGTTTTGCTTTTTTGAAATTGAAATTTGGTATGCTTGATTGGGATTACGTAAGGATGCAATGATAAATTTTGGACAAAAATGTACCAATTATACTCCACTTTTCATTAAAAGAACTAAATACCTCAAAATTGCAGTTCGCAAGATTAATGGACCCGACTGTCCACTATTGGGATCCTCCCAAAAGTGATTGCCACAATGTTTTCTAGTGGCTAGACATATTACTAAATGTAAAAAAAATTTAGACTTAACACCTCAACTACTATATTCACATTTTTCCTTGTGTCAAACAAATAAACATTTGGTACTATTATTTTTTTGGAAATTTAACCACACTTAATAACATTGGAAACTTTAAAATAATAATAATAACAATAATTCAAGAGCATTATGCAAAACGTTATTCAACTAGGGAGGACGTTTTCCACAATAAATGATAAGAGGAAAAATGTAATGCAATTTTCACACTTTAGAGCATCTCCATTGGAAAAGGGATTTGAAGGCACTATATAGAGCCTTCCATAGACTTGTGGTCTATGGAAGCTTTATAATTTGTGCATTTGTCACAATATTGCAAGAGGTATAATATTTGGCATCAAATAAAAGTGCCAAGTGTTCATTAGGATTTTCATATGTTAGTGTAAAATAAAAATTTCAGTAAGCTTTCAAATTGTATTCTTGTGATAATATCACAAAGACTAGAGATATGATATTTACAAAGACCAAAATGTGATATTATGGAGGTTATTATGATTTTAGTAGCGTGATGATATCAAAGATTGGACATGTGATATTATAGAGATCAATTGTGATATTATAGAGGTCATTGTGATTTTAGTAGTATGACTGCTTTTATGCTAAGGTCAAACGAAACTGAAATCAACTCTAGACATTTTGGATATTTAGGATTTGTGATTTAAATAATCACAGGTTTTCAAATTTAGAACATGTAATTTTCCACATAAAAAAGATCACATGTGTGATTTATAGACCCACATCATTTGCAACCAAGAATAATCCATTATTGTGAAGGGCCAATACACAGATCATAAACCTCAACAAAGGAATCGGATTCTACTTTAAAATTGAGAATTTAATTCTAAAGCAATGTACAAACCTCCTTCCATAATTTGGGAATATACATTATTCAACTATTTATACAAATTATTCAATGTTTATTTCTATACATTTATTTACCCATGCATTTATTTACCCCAACTCATTAATGGCCATTAAGATTAGAACTTCTAATGAAAAATAGAACTCTTTGGTGATACGTGTGTCATGCCTAAAAAAACTAGAGAAGAACTTTGTCAACTCTATTATTTATATATATATATATATATATATATATATAAATAAAAGTTTGTTTTTTTGTGATAAGAGGAGAGGCTCGACAAAAGGATTCTAAAAACCACAAAGATTCTCAAAATCGAAGCCTTCCTCCTTTTCAAAATAATTAAGAAAGCACCATAACTGACGTGGTTGGTTATCCTAATTCTAAGCCTACTATTGAAAACCTGGTTTTTCAGTAATCCGGCGGAAGTTCTAGTCATGACGCACTGTTGAGAATTACCTTATAAACAATCACCAATTAATGCTACTTTGAAAACAGTTGTTATTTAGAAGTTTCAGATTATTCAGGGTTTCCGCTCAACATGAGGCCAGAAGCTACTAGTATCCAAAGTGTAAGCAAGGAAGCAACATTGCTATCTGAAGAAATTTTTATCAAATAGTCCCGTTAAAGTTGTGCTCATCTCCTTCGACATTATAAAGTACAGAAGAGAAAGACTTAGACTAAAATTACGTACCAGAAAACAAGATGCACCAACAGCAAAGGTACTACAACAGAGAACGCTTTGCAGATGAAAAACAAACAGAAAATTCACAACACCACAAGAATTCAATGCCTCGTAATACGCATTAACTGTAACATAACCTGGGAAACATGCATCTCCGGTTCATCTTGAAAACTGCAAGATAGACGACTTCGGAATCCTCATATAAACCCATATAATCGAAGGAAATCTCATGTACAGACCAGCTCCGGAGCAAGCCTCCCGAGCTCAAGTGCCGAACTACAATGCAAACTCCATCATGTTCTCACTCATTTTCCCACCAACTAGAAACGGTTGGCTGCGTCAAACAGACAACCTGCTACAGTGTTGGTGCCACACCCTGCTAAGCGTAGAAAATGCATTTACTGAGGAAACATCAAAGAGCACGGGTACCTGGTTACTGCATCAACTCTTTGTTCAAGCGCTGTTGGTTAAAAGTATTGAAAGTGCGGTCAAAAATGGGAGCTGTGCTTTTCGCTTTACAACATCTTGTGTAAACTTCTTGTAAAAGTCTGAAGAAACTCGAAAAGAGTCAATCCTCCACCATGGTTGCTTCATCATCGCCATCATCGTGCCCAGGGAACTCGTTGAACATAAATTGCTCCTGATATTCCATGAGATACTGCGTGGAGCGCTTGACATCAACAAAGAGGTGGTAGACCCGGGTAATGTCTTCAATCTCGACCTCTTTTCCCTTCCGTCTTTGGCATGCCAGAGATGAGGCCGTAATTAAGCACATTGCATAACGCAGTGAGGTCTCCTTCCTGCAAGAAGAAAACAACATGCCTGATAATAAATGCATTTGGACAAACGCAGACTAGATATACAAGTATATAAGCATTAAGGTAGCAACACCCATAACCATCACCTCTAAAATCTTGGAAAATCTGTGGAAGTGAATAGATGTAAATACAAGGATGTACAACATGTGAACATGAAACCTTCGTGTTGGTATTAGGTGCAATTGCAGTCGGCTCTTTAAAAATTCACAACTTATTCTCACAGTACCCAAATAATACATTCAAAAGTGCAAACTCATCATTTTTCTCTTGCTAATAGGATCCTATAATTTGCTAGATGTTTAATAATAATCATCATGTTCAAAACCCTCAATTTGACGGTTATGGGTGCTGCTACCTTATCTCAAAGATACCAAGCAGAAGACATGTAGCAAAATCTCTAGATATTCGTCAGATATTAGAAAAACAGACTCCTGATCAAAAGATGATGATGTATGCACACTTACGCAATTTTAGTCAGAAGCTCTTTGGCTTCATCCGACATCTCAACGTCTTCTTCCTGACACCGAATGTCAAGTATCTTCCGTAGTTCATCCTCCGTGTATGGGACGGTAGAAATAATCAGAAGCCTGTCTAAAAGGTCTATTGGGATTCCGTGTGGCGACTTATAGTTTGTTCCACGAATTCGGGTGATGCCCCTGTTCGTGGCAACAACTAGAATGGGCGCCATCTCATTCTCCAACGCCCGATTCAAAAATGAAAAGCATTCAATGTCCAACATGTGCACTTCGTCAATGAAAAGCACGCCTGGTACAACTTCAGCTTTTCCTTCCTCCCTCCATTCCGCCACCTTGCTATCTATCTGTTCTCGAACTTCGGACCGGATCTCTCCAGTGTCTCCAGCGAACAATGCGAGGAAACCTTGGGTCCTAATCACAAGTACAACCATGGCAGCCAAGCCGATTAAAGATGATACCAGAGCGGAGAAACCAAAGCAACACAGTGGATGTAAAGTTCTCGACAACAGCTCAAGCTATGAACCAAAACCATACCATGATGAAATAAGGGAAAATTTCATGGATACCCCTGAAGTTGGCAATATTTTCATAGATACCCCTGCTTTTTCAGAAATTTCACAAATACCCTTAGACCAAAAAATTAGGCGTTTGTTTTCTTGTGCATGTCACTTCCCTTCTTCCTTTGTGCGCATGCATAACAAGAAAGAAGTAGTGTGCGCACAAAGGGAGAAGGAAGTGACATGACTAACAAAACAAACGCCTAATTTTTTGGTCCAAGGGTATTTGTGATATTTCTGAAACAGCAGGGGTATCTATGAAAATATTGCGAACTTCAGGGGTATTCATGAAATTTCCCCATGAAATAAATACAGACGAAGCAAAATACGCTAAAGGGCAACTTACTGTAAAGTGAGGTCTTGTGAAAATTCAACCACAAATGTATGCATTTCTCAATCAACGAGGGTGCAGAGTATTTACCGGCTGTTAATGACATCGATTTCATGTAATGTCACAACGTGTACAACCTCCTTCCTTTTCTGAAGTTCACCATCAGGACATTGTACAAACTTCGTCTGTGGTCCCATTGCGTCATAATCACGTGACCTTGCAAACGAACGACCTAATTTGGTGATCTTCCCTGAAGCTTTGTCAATGGCAATCACGTCTCCACTGGTTACTTTCTCCTTCCCCAAGGCTTCAATCATCTTAGTACCAAGGTCGTACACCGTCTCCATCTCCGTAGTCTTTAGGGTTAGTTTTCCAGTCTTCGAAGCTGCTCCAGTCGAGGCCGGACGGTCAATCTGAATTTCTACAACTTCACCCTCGATGAGCTCTGTCTCTTCCTTGATTCTGACGCCAATAGCTTTACGGAAAGCCTACAAGAAAACAGATTAAAGAAAATAATTTTATAAGAAACGAGTTGACCGGGATTGATTCAAAAACAATCTTAATTCAGAAACCCTAGAATCTTGGATAACACATTCATGTTGATCATAAAAATGGATATTCCCTTGTCAGCAGAAAGTGTGCTGGTTGTAGAAAATCTGCTCAAATGCTACATATTAGGTGCGTTGTTAATATTTTTCGTTTGCTAACAAGGATCCGTTTCTTTATAAACAATTGCCAGTCTAATGACAGAAACCATGGTCAGTGCTTGAAATTTTAAACTTATAGCATACTCGTCATATTTGCAGAAATCTTGTTAAGCAAGTACCTCAAAAGCCTTCAAGCCTGTCTCGACTAATCCATAAAATCAGAATACAAACAAGAAATTACGTAAACCCTAAATCCTAAACCCTGAACCCTAATGAATACCTGAGTGAGAGCCTCCGTCTTGCCCATTTCAAGAGAAAAAATTTCACTACCAGCCATCATAGCAAACGGTGTCTCCTCGCCAAGTGCTTTCGCCATTCCCATGGCAATAGCAGTCTTTCCTGTACCAGGCTGACCAGCCAAGAGCACAGCACGTCCCGCAATTTTCCCGTCCTTGATCATCTGCAATATCACTCCAGCTGCTCTCCTCGCAGCCTTCTGCCCGACCATGCCCTAAAGAAAACAACAACAAAAACAACATAAATAATCTACACGTGTTAGCTAATACTCACAAAACCTAAATCTATTCTACTCGTGTGTGTAACGAAAATTTCATCATCACATGAGAAGGCTGGGGATGGATGCTACCTGAGAGACAGAGCGCGCCTCGAAAGCGTCATCTAAGCCGAGGCCGCGGATGTGCGAGTGCGCTCCAATGCGCTCAATTTTGGTGAGGTCCTTAGTCTCCGACAGCTTCACCTCCGTCGCCATCGCTCCAAGCGACAGCAATTGGAACTTAGTCGCACTCAGAAAAAAAGGCTGGACCCTCGATGAACACGAGGGATTACCACGAACCGGATAGTGCACCAGAAAGAAGAAATTCAAAAGAGCTTGAACCTAATCGACCCTAAACCCTTGGCACTCTCACTAAACCCTGGGACCCTTGACGGACCAAACGCACGCGTACCCGCCCAGAAAGCCTCCCAAGCGCCGCCTTAGGCGCTTGATACCCCGTCACTAGGTACCCGACCACCTCGATACCCGCACAGACCTAAACCCGACCATCTAGATACCCGACTGTTTAGATACCCGACCACCTCGATCCCTGACCACGTCGAGATCCGGATCCCACATATCGGGGAGATGTTTTCGGCCGTTCGATTATACCCGTACCCAGCAGAACGATTCGTAACTGGGACTGTCTTTGTTACACTCAAAATAGGGTTGATGCTGTGTAAAGACATCTTTAGTTGTCTGAAAGATGGAGATTATTATCATCTATACTAGTTTACATATCCGTTGTATCAATGGAGGCAACAAAAATATCCTTGTAATAAACAAATTGTGCAATAGCAATCTTATCCATGTGTTCTTCTATCACGTGCCCCCTTATCCCTGTGCCCCTATTCTTGTGCCCCCATATCCTCATGTCCTTCTATCCCCGTACCCCCCTATCCTTGTGCCCCCTTATCCCTGTGCCTCCATATTCCCATGCCCCCCTATCCTCATGCCTCCTATCCCCATACCCCCTATTTCTATGCCCCCCAAGAATACAACCTTTTGAGCCACTCATTTTGATTGGGTGAGAGAGTGTTGTGGTGCAACCTGTAGTGACATGTTGTTGACTTCCAATGAAACGGCTAAATTTAATTGGTTGAGAGAAAGTGTTGTGGTGTCACTTCCAATGACCCGTTATACTTTATTGTTAACCACCACATGAATCATGGAGCTACTTACTTTTATTGGCCAAAGAGAATGTAAAAGGTGCAACATGTTAAACTATTGTTTAATGCTACATGCATGGAATGCGACTCATAGTTGCACTCAAGCTCTTGTCTTTTCATCCAAAATGGAGCTTGGGATTCTTTTATATATATAGATACCTTAAATCAAGCTGTTTGGATGTTTGGATGTTTGTCACATTGAGATCTTCTAGACCGTGTGCCCCCATCACATGCTTGGTATTGTTAGAAAGCTCTCGGCAAGGAGGGGTGCATGGGCTTGGTTTGGTGACATTTGAACCAATGGTGGGAACGGTATTAAATTTCAAGTTCTTCATGGAGTTTTGTTTAAAAATAGGGTAGAGTATAAATTTAATTAAAGTATAATTTGGAGGTCCACCGTGATGTCCACTTAAAGATAAAGTAAAGTACAAATTTAGCTACGGGTGGCATGAGAAAATGGCATGGGGGGCATGGGAGGGTGGAAATTGGGCCAATGACACAGGGCCACACTAATTATTGTTATTTTTACTAATATAGGTATCCGTTGTATCAATGGAGGTAATGGGATTATTCTTGCAATAAACAAATTCTACGTTAGCAATCTTATTACAAATTAAGGTCAATTTCAAAATTTAAACTATGAATGATTGATTAACTCACAAATGCTATCAACTTGATTTAAAGTAAAGTCTCAACCTAAACCACTTTATGCATGTACCCTCTCTCCACTTTATGCATTTTAAAACCCTTAAACCCTAATTAACAATTGTGATCTTTAAAAGCATTCAAAAAATAAGCAAATCACCTTGTTGCAATTGGGTACCATCAGAAGACAAGGTTTCCTAGAGGAGGTAGCAAATCAAATGCTTGGCTTGCATCCCAAATAAACTAGCCTTCCTCCTCCTCATTGAATTTCAATGTAGGAAACATTTTCAAAATAGTCGTACGATTTACATCTTCTTTTGGCCAATCACAGTGAACATCTCCATGACTCATGTAGTGGTTAATAACAAAATGAATGCAAGATACATTCTTAAAATAGCGCATTATTGGATGTATATAAATATATATGTGTATATATACATACGTACGTACATACATATACATACATATTAATGTAACCAATGTACTTACAAAAGCCAAAGGTCATTGCAATCACTTCTTATGAGGTCCTATTTTAAGTGGACCAAATGTTCAAGTTAAATTTCAAACTCTACTTTGTAGGATTTATGACTTGTGAATGTCTTCAAAGAGTCCCTTAATTCCCTAAGGGTGTTGTTGTTTTGTGTACACTCTTTTGTATTGTATATGGATAAGGCACTTGGGTAGCACATGAATCTCATTAGAGTTGGAAATTCCAAGCCATGTCACAAACACAATACTAGTCAACTACAATTTTTGGGAAATTTTTTGACCATTTTCATGAAGATTTTCCTCCAAGTGCTAAATGGTTTTTAAACTTATACACTCAACTCTTGTGGCATGGTAGGCAACATCTGTAAGGGGTTAATGTCAAGGTAGGAGAGCCTTCATTTGAGAGGGCTCTTCAAAGCTTTTGGTTTAGAAGAAGAAATCATATATCTTGGTTTCTCCTTGGGCTACCTCAATAGGACAAATTAGCTCAACATTTCTCATTAGACAATCAACAAGGGTGCCCTACATAGCATAGTACTATATCTCTAGATTCATACTCTTTTACTTGAGAGTACTCCTAGATATGACACCAAAAGAGAGAGTGGATTGTGGTTCAAATTTAGGATGCATAACCAAATGTCATAGATCTCAACAGATTCCCTAGTAGATTCATAAAAGTAACTCATGGCAAATAAGTGTCAATGTATTAGAACACCAAATCCATGTTAGAAAATCCTAAAAAAATATCAAGATAATTTGACTTAACTTTTGACCTAACAATTGCTAGATTAATGCTAGGTTAATGCCAAGTATACACACATCACACACTAAATTCACACAAGATTTGCATTATGCGTTATACAACTTTTGACCATAACAAATCTAAGCCCTATTAACTTAACATTGGAACATTGTCAGACTAATACACAATATTTTGTGATAGTGTGCGAAAAGATTTTGAGCTTCTTCAACAAAAATCCTACATTTCTCATATTCAACCAATATTTAGTACATGCTTTTGATACTGCCTTTATCCTTACACTATAATTAGACCTTTTCCAAAAAAGATTGTCAATTTTTATGCTCTTGGTTTGGAGTTTTAATGATAGACTAGTACCAATAGTTTGGATGTTGTCAATGATCTGGAGATTAATGTCATTTTGGTGGTGCAAATCAATATTATTCATCTTCTTCCTTGTTGTGAACACATGCACCAAAATGAGTCTATGCTAACACTACCATGTCATGATTGTTTCTCATCAAAATCTATTTTACAACATAGAAATTTTATTAAACAACATTAGAAAAAACAAGAGAAAATATTGGTAGTTGTCCTAGAGCTTAAAATCCCTACATGGTTATATCCTCATGTGCCTAAGTGTCAATAGAATCCAAAGTGACTTTCTTCCGTTCAAAAGGCCAATGTGACTTCAAGAAGACAACGCATACTTCACCTTAGTCTCTATATACACTACCCTCTCCTTAACCTTTGAGTCCCTCCTTGACTTTTAAGTGCTAAAATGGCCAAAGCTGGCTGCTTCCATATGTATGGGAGTTGATGTACAAGAATTAAAATAAATCTTTTAGTAAAGTAGCAAACAAGATTACAAAAGGAGAAAAATCATGGCCTACCAATTGGTAGCACATGCACGTTGTTGAAAAAAAATACTACAATCAATTATTAGCTTCTAAAGTGGACTTCATATGTTTAGCTTGAGCATTTGGGGGTTAACATCTCACTCAGAGAGGTATAGTCTTAAGAATATTTCTAAAAAAAGAGCTAATTACAACGTCCAAAAAGTAGGAACGCAAGTTAAAAAAAAATTGCAAAAAACTAACAATCAAGTCATTTAGAATCTTGATGAACCAATTAAAGGATTTAGTAGTTGGACCAATCACTACAAAAGGAAATGGAACACATTTGTGATCATATGGCGCAAGATAAAATACAGATGAATTTGAAAACTCACACAAAAATGACTTCCTGTCACCATTCCCCCAGTGTTCTCAAATGTGAAGATTTCGTCAGCAAAAAATAGTTACAATGAAACCTCTCTTATTGCATGGGAATTGTGGGGAGTTTGTTTTAGTAATATGCACATAAAGAGGTTCAAGTGCCATAAGTTTTTTATTTCAACATGCGCATGTTGCACAATTGGTAGGTAGCTCATCTAAAAAGATCACTTGTAGTTGATTGCCTTCTATTAACAATAATTCATAAAATGAGTCACCAATGGAATTATAGACGTACTTTGTAGGTGGTTCCACTCTGATAAAAATAACTCCATCCATGGATATTGGACCACACTTTATGCACATAGGGAGTATGCAATTTAAGAACTACAATTAATTATGCAAATATGGAATTTGCATTATGGGAGGTTTCACTGTTTTAGCCAAAAGGATGAAGAACTAGAAAGAGGACCCAAGTTAGTTTTTCCAAGTGATTCTCAAGGTACAATTCCAAAATTGGGATGGAAGGTGAACTTGATATCAAAGATATCTTGCATATTACAAAAATTGCCTTTGTGAATGGGCTTTTCCCAACAACTTGTTGCACAATTGTAAACACCAAACCATATGCCGCCGCTCAACATTGTCACCACATGAATCTTTAGTCTGTCTGACCCGCATCCATGAATTACTCTTGAGAATCTAAGAAAATGCTCATCTGAATATTTGCTTACTTTGGTCAATCTGTTACTTTGATATAGCTGGAAAATGACAACACTTCCATAGGGGTAGCTGTCTGTATCATTCCTTCCACCTACCAAGTATACCTAACCCAAGCAAGCTATGATGAAAGGGCAACGCATAAATCTTTTTGGAATTGGAATGGTTTCCTCCCTCCATCTTAGAGTGGTCAAATCCAATCTCACAATTGCATATAGACCTTTTAGGCAATGCTGTGTCAAGACGCACAATTCACCACAACAGTAAACTCCACGTCTCATAATATAGTCAACAAACATATTTTGAATAAGACTCCATGTTTTAGTCATGGAGTCATACAAATCTACCATGTCATATCTGGGCACAAAACAATTGCAACTTGCAAGAACAGAACTCAATTTCATTAGTATCACAATACCTCTATAGCAACCACATAATTGAGTTCTCACATCTAGATTGTAAACTACTAGTCAACCCCTAATTGCCCAAGCTCAAATTAAAGAACACACTTCCAAAGCTATTAGTAGTTTTCAAAACATTCATTATATCATTCCCAATATTAAGGTATGATTTTGTCCTTTTCCATAATCCATTCTGTTACCTCCTATTAAACATCCAAAATCATTTACTTCACCTCCTACTGATATGGAAGTGTCTAGAATTGGTCATTGGAGCACTTAGGGTTAGAAAATGAGTTGGATCCAAGAGGCAAGAGAAACTTACAACCACACAGTTCTTTCTACCTAGCATATGCTTGAATTACATGATAGCAGTTGAAGTGCAATATGTGAATGAAAGGCAAAGCAACAATGATAATCATATTACCTGCAAGGAGGATCTTGTAAGAGTTACTCTGTTTGTCAACTATCATGCAACTAATTGCTGCGTATGTAGAATCCAAATTCCTAGAGGGAAGGAGCTCCTCCCACTTGTTGGTCAAAGGGTTACAAATAAGGGTTTGTCCATTAGCAAATTGAAAGCAAACAAGTCCTCCGTTGGTGGCCACCAAATACCAGCTATACTGTTGATTCTGCAATGGAAATTCAAACGGAGGCATAGGTATCCACTTCCTTTCACCAAGGTCGTATGAAGACCATGGAACCATATGTGAATATCCTCTCTGAACTTGAGGCACATAGAATGGTCCCCATGCTACACAGCATTGAAATTGCACACAATGGATCAAAGCGTTCCATCTCTTGCACACACAACGCAGTCGAAAGACCTCTGGTAAGGGAAGAAAAGCAAAAGCTCGTTCAAGAATGTCACTAGGCAGCGACCTCCATGGCAAAGACTCTTCTTGCATGTCCGTGCTTGCAAAATCAGAAGAGCTTGATTTCAAGGAATTGAGGATGCACCATTCTAACATTAGAATCCTCACCACCAAGTGGACCTAAGCTTGGATATCATAAAACCCAAACCACTGTGAAATCAAAACCAACGTATCTCCATTGCTCAACTTCTAATTGTGCTGCATTGAACTCATACTCTAGGGTCATGCTACCATGCAAAACCAAATACCTTTTGATATAACAAATCATTAGACGACGTGTTTGTTAAAACATGAATGATGCAGTTTTGTTAAACTTCAGATTGGAACACTAGCCCTTCATGTTTGAGTATACTAGACAAGTTTGCAGGAGGTAACCAAAAAGGATTTGCTTTCTCAACAAAAATAGGTATAGCAAGAATAGGTGCATCTCTACACCTTCCATTCATGTATACTAATAGTAGCATTCTTTCAAGAACTTCTAAATAACCAGAAACTTGAAACCAGATTTTGAACCAGAACTAGAGTTGAACGCACCTCTCTTTTTACTTTTGTCATTTGACCAAACCATTGGATACATCTCTACTATACAAGAGTAGCAAGTAAATCTGTTCACTCTTGTGCAACATTACCGTCTCCTTTGTCAGTGCACCAGTAACAACTACCACGACTTTCAGAGCTGAATTAACCGTGACAACAATATAGCTTTACCAGGCAAACCTACATTTTATATATAAAAGAGGACAAAAAAGATGATTCTAGCCTTCATAGTGCATGTGATGGAGTTAAGGTATGGAAAACCTAAACTGTTTAAGGCCACAATTCCGTTTGCTAAACCAATATCAATAGATCTAAGCATACACTCGTTTCACCTTCAAATTACGCAGTGGTGTAAGCACGACTTCCCTCAATATTTATTTACAGGGATGTTCGAATAGAAATACGATTAGCTACTGTCCCGCATAGGAAATCTCACTTGCAAAGGATTCAACAAAAATAGTCATGTATATTAACGAAATTTCAATATCGAGAGATTTTTGGCTTTTATACATAAGGATGATGGCAAATCAATGAAAGAAAAGGTGACTTACCTTAATCAAGAAGAAGCATCAGCTGCTGCAGGTCCTCCAGTTGAAAAACTCAAAAAAACAAGCTCATGTATCAAAAAATTTGGCATATAATTAGACTAAGCTCTCGTGTTAAGAAAGCTTTGTGAATACCTACAATGATTAGCATAGAAGCCATAATAAGAGCTGTTGCTCCGCAACGTGATCACTAGCATGTTGTTTTTTCCTCTTTTCTGTTGAACAATGCATACTGAATGACGAGAAATGAAATACCGCAACATACTTCTTGAATACCAAAGAAACTAGCAAAGCAAGCTGAACATATTCCCCACACAAAACATAGAAAATCGAGACCTTTGAGAAAGAAAAATTTGAGGCCATTGAGAAAGATAAAGACAAGAACATTGAGAAAGAAAAAGACAATAATACTGAGAAAGAAAAAGACAATAATACTGAGAAAGAAAAAGACAATAATACTGAGAAAGAAAAAGACGAGAACATTGAGAAAGAAAAAGACGAGAACATTGAGAAAGAAAAAGACGAGAACATTGAGAAAGAAAAAGACGAGAACATTGAGAAAGAAAAAGACGAGAACATTGAGTAAGAAAAAGACGAGATCACCAGCAATCTCTGAAAAGAAAGACGGGCACTATGAGAAAACTTTGCTGTGATGGTTTGGGGTTTGCGATGGAGGTTGGGATTTTGAGAATCTGGTGTTTGTATGGCCTTTTATGCCACCTTTTTCTTCCGACATGTAAGATTCTACTCTAAAATCTGTATATATAAAAGAATACAACCTACAATCTTTTCTTTCTAGTATATATAAAAGAATTTCATATTGGATGAAAAGGAGAAAGTTTTGGTGCAACTGTGAGTCGTATTCCATGTATGTAGTAGTAAACAATAGTTTAACAAGTATATATCTAAAAGTTGAGTGGAGGTAGTTTAACAAGTATATACCTAAAAAACAAAGTAGAGTACAAGTTTAACCAAAGTAAAAAAGATTAAAAATAGAGTAAAGTACAAGTTTAACCAAAGCATAAAATTTGGGCAAAAGTAAAAGTACAAAAGTTATAAATGGAATTTTTGAGTAAGACCTTGAAACAAACAATTTGTTTATTGCAAGGATATTTTTGTTGCCTCCATTGGTACTATAGGTTTGCTTTGCGTGAGTAGGACATGTATAAGTAATGCAACATTCAATTTTACAAAAAAAAGATATCTCACAAATCAATTGGCCTAGAATCTAATCTTGATGTATTATACAAAAAATCAATATCTCACAACTGATCTAGAATCTAATCCACATGCACCATTATTTTAGTCCTTTTTTGAGATCAACAATACCAATTGCTTTCATCACAATGCTACTCGTATATGTTTGCTAGGAGAAGCTTGGCATTTTTTTGATTTCTAGCACATGGTTGGAGGGCTTTTGGTGTTCTACATTTGGGGCATCCTTTATTGTTTCAACTTCCACCAAAAAGTTTTATAAAATTTTGGAAATGGACATGGTTGGAGGGCACTTGGGGTTCTATATCTTGGGTGTCCTTTGTTGCTTTGACTTACAACAAAAAGTTCTAGAAGGTTCTAGAAAAGGGCGCACTTGGGAAATCCTTGCACTCAATAATATAGATAAAAGAATGGGCATTCTGATTGGCCAAGAAAGTGTCGTGGTGCAACTACAAGTAACTTGTTGTTAAGGTCTGATAAAGCGGCTCAACCTAATTGGTTAAAAAAGTGTTATGGTGTAACTTCTAGTGATCCAACATACTTTATTGTTAACCACACATGAGAGAGGGGTACCTACATGAAGTGGTTTACATATATTGAGTCTTTTTAGCAGTTTACCACTAGAAGATAAAACTTGAAAATTTCAAACTCATATTTTAGGATGGAAAACTTTAAGCATGTGCAACAACAATTAGAAAGGAGATAGAATTAACTCATTCAAAAAAAGGGCCATTTTTATTTTGTTCTAGTGCTTCTGTAGAACATGAAACTGGAACTTTTCCACCTCAAAGTCCACATACTTGGAAAGAAGGGAGTTGTTTGCAAAAAGGTGGAGAAGCTTCTAATAGGAGGTTTCACACTTCGACAAGATAATTTCTCAAAAACTCTTTATATGGAATGAATATTTCCTGTTTGTCATGGCAGGCATGAACTCACCTATCGACCTGCCTGCTCATACATTTTCATATAGTTGCCAAGCATGCATGAACATCAAATTTTCTATATCAAAATAGCCTCAAACTTCCCTGAACTAGATTCTGGGAACGAGACGGAGCCTGCCTTGTAGAAAGTCTTCAAAACTTGGACCATTATTCCAAGATGCAAAATCTTCACCCAATTTTTGCAACTGCGATGTTGCCATTTGCAAGTGAAGTGCTGCATTGTCCTTCTCCACTGGACTTTCACGAGGAAGAGCAAACAGAACTCGATTTACGTCCTCATCAAGCACCAACTCATACACTTCTTCAAATCCCTGCCAAGCAAATAAGCAGATAAAAAACATAAGCAAACGAGCAAGCAAGCAAACAAGCAGATACAAAAACATAAGCAAACGAGCAAGCAGATAAACCCACTTAGTGTTAGGAAAGTATTTGCAAAGTGGCTCTAGTCCAAGTGTGCACCTAAATTCATTTGTAAGACTCTTGCCAAACATTCTTAACAAGGGAACAAACTACAAGACCCTCCAACAGAAACCTAGTGTGAAGAACCCTGCAATCTTAGCAAGGGAATGTATTGCAGAACCCGCCAATAGAAACCTCACCTGTAAAACCTTGCAACTTTTCACACAAGAGCCACACACAATTTCCATGGCAGACTGAAGAAAAATCGGGTGGAGAAAAGACCTAGCATTTCTATTAACCCTTACAGGACCGAGCTACTATAATACATAATATGTACGCTGCTATATAACTGGCATTTGCTACCAACAAAAAGTTCTAATTTGGGATCTTGACTACCTCACTAGAACAGCATTGATCTATATTCTCACTTCTTTGTTGATCTCAAATGTAACTAAGGTGTAAATGCACTCCAAATACAAGAAAAATACCCCGTATTGTACTGGTCGCAAAGGGCTGCTTGGTCCTTTAGGGGTTAAGTTAGGTAATATTGCATACAAACAAGAGCAATTACTCTCAATCACATGAAAATTCAGTACCATATGTATATTTTTTTCCATGTACACGACATAAGATTTCATGCACTAAAATCGTAACCCTGTTGGTGGAATTCCATGAGAATATGGATCTGAGGCACTTGAACGTCACAGGTCTGACCATCCATTGAATTGAATCAATAGAGAAAAAAATAATTGCTGGAGCAATTGCTGGAGCAGAAGATTTACCTCCTGAAGCTTTGATGCTGCTGAAGCATGTGCTGCTGCAGCTCGGGACACCACATTGACTACCAGCATACCCCCGGGAACAAGTGCAGCCTTGGCTGCAGCAAGGAAGGGCTCGTCCAAAAACTCTGCTGGTGGACAGCTCATTTCCAAGCTGACACACCACCAAACACACACACACGAATACTCAATTTTAATAAAATCCTTGCAATTGTGGCTTGTATCTCAAAAGTGAGGTTTTCCACTGAGTTGCTGATAAAAGCTACCAATGAAAGCGTACTCTAAAATAATTGGTTTAAAAATGCTTGAAATGATGCTAAAGAGTATCCTCTTTTGGAACCACCAGAGAAAGAGAGCCTTACCTCGAGTCACCAGCATCTGCATCAACTATAATAATATTCAGCCTTTCGTCCTTCACTGCGTTTGCACTTTCGCTAACGTGACTCGCAGCCAGAAAATCTGCGAGATCATCAAGATTCTGCTTTGCAATTCTTTGCACTAGTTGTATACCATCGCCAATGTGAAGCTGCAATGTTGGACACTACTGCAAGTTAACCCGCTGGAGTGCAAGCGGTTTAAAATTATTTTTTCCTCTTGGAAAGAAAACAAAGGTCACCAAGCATGCGTCTTGTGCGTTTTGTTTAACAACTACAGCAGATAAAAATACTTTACTTGCACCGTATTGCTTGCTAAAACAGAGTTTTTAGGAGAATTAAGTTCTTTCAGGAACGTCAAAAGGAAGGTATTCTTGTTATGATTCATGAGAATTGTTACCTTCATGCGGTCAGTCTGGACAAACCCAAAGTGGCGCTCTGCTAATTGTGCAATTACACCATCCAACTCCACCACCTGGACAGAGGTTGCAAGGATTTGTGAAAATGATCAGATTTGTTTTCAGGCTTATTTTATTACTAAAGGAGCGAATAGAAGAAACGTGTTTCTGCACAGATAGGTTGAGAGATTCAACCTCAATCTCATCAAATGGGAAGTGGTTATGCAAAAACATGGGTAACATCCCGGCTCCAAGCCCCACTACCATCACTCTGACCTGCCAGGTCAGATTTAGTGTTAATTTGGTACTTAATGTACCATGAGGCTAGACATCCACCAAGAATATAAAACAGAGCATTATCCATGGGAAAAGTTAAAAATAAACACAAAAACAAAAATTACAATAAACTACCTACATCAGAGAGAGCAACAAACAAAAAGACATAAAATGATCGCAGTGCTAACAATTCTGCCAGATGCGTGATCTATAATGAATGTATAAAAATGACTTGAAAAAAATGGTAGGTGTGGAATATTTACTGGCACTTTGATAGTCCAGCTTTGCTCTAAGTTGCGAGTGATTAATGAAAGACCTGCAACGATCCCTGCATGATAGCTACAAGCCAACTGACTATGGTCCACTCTGTACTCCATCGCACCTGTGAACAAAGATGTGCAAATACTAGCAATTTAAGGAGATTCTTAACATAAGAGAGCAACTAGGAAAACATAGAGATACAGTTGAATAACTTCAAAACATAAACACGCAAAATACCCCTTAAAAACAGGGAAAACATAAGTAACACTGCAATTTTTTACATAATGTTAACACCATACAATCTTAGAAAAGGAATACAATAAGTCAGAATACTGACTACAAGTCAGATGCGCTTGTATGAGAATTTTACCTGGTTTGGTTTCCTGCAACGGCTCCTTGGCTTTACCCTTTTTCTTATTCTTTTTCTTGTTCGCTTGCTGTTTTGCGTCTTTGGTAACTGCTGAGTAAGGTACTAATATTGCATCAGACTGAATGAGGTTTGGATTCCTTTCAAAGATGAGCCGACGAAAGAAGCTCTGTGTCGTGGTGGTTGATTCTACACCGACTTCTTCGCTGTTGTTCTTGTATTCAAGTACCACGTCTTCCACCTTAATTGTACCCGTAATTGGAGAACTTACCTACAAAAGCAACCACCACTAAGTTCATCAAAAGAAGTGTCAAAATAAACTCTGGATTTTATTTCAAAAAGTTGTAAAAAAGTTACTACACCAGTAGAAGCATACCTCTTCAAGAACGGTTCTTCGGTGTACACCATCATCTGTGGTCATGTATCTGCCCAAATACAGATTAGTCAGCAACCTGATGCTCAAATAGATGAACTTCATCCGTCTTAATCCTTAAGAGAGCCAACGTTCAAATGCTGATAGCAACAGCTTCTATGAAACGGACGAAGCACATCCAAGTATGGTTAGGAAAAATCATATATTGTCTATTTTTCAATTATGTGAATAGTTTGATCATTAATCGCATCATGATTTTGGTGCAAGGCCCTGAATCAGGAAGAAAAGTAAACAAAAAACTTGCAAAAATGGAGATCTTATTTCTGGACTTTTGCCTCAAAGCTCCAGATCTACATGCTTCAACCCCGTAGGCATTTGTAGTGGTTAAGGGAATAGAATGCTGCAGAATGATTATGAAATACATTTCAGAGAACAATTTTTTTCTTCAATAGGGTCAAGCAGCTTAAATGGCAATAGAAATGTAATAGCTATCTCTTAGAAAATAGTTGGTTATACGAAAAACAAGCAGGAGAAAACTCACGGAATATCTTTAGACTCCTTGCAGTCAAGGGGCAGGTAAAACTTCACTACGTGTGACAGTTCGTCCTGCGTTTTGCCAGATCAATCCTAGTTATTGGTAAAGGAGAACAAAAATTTTTGCAAGGTAACAAAGTGCTACGCTAACCAACTGTAAAAATGCCCAAATTTTGAAAATTTGACTCTAACCTTCAATTACGTTTCAGAAGGCTAGTTACAGCAAGGGTAGTAGCATACAAAGGACTACTTGAAGGGGCAACTAAAGCAACAGAAACTTTGAAATCAAGCTCTTCTGAATATAGTGACAGATTTCAGAACTCACAACTATTTAGTGTACGTGAAAGGAAAGGTATATAAATTAAAGAGGAGAATGATACAATTAATCATCAAAGGAAACTTGGAAGTACCTGAACGGCCGCTAAACTGCCTGGGTATTGCTGAGTATCTAACATGACCTGCATGTAAAATGACCATATCCAACGCCAATTAATTAGCTGATTCTCAATAAGCGCTCATGACTAACCATTTTTTCTAAAGAAATCTCGATACTAGCGAACCCTAAATTGTAACATTATGCTGAACTTGCTATTATATTTCCCTAATAAAAGCCTCCAGCGACTGGAATGTTTATAAGATGTCCAAAACTCAACTCCCTGTCACGTACTAGTATGAGAAAGAAAAAAGGTCCAGCCAATATACTATTATGAGACGCCCTGCTTTTGCAGCCTCAACAATCTTCCATTGGCCTTCCTCAGTGGAAAAGAGCCATTCATGTGCTCGACCCTGCACACATGCATAAACATATTTCAATTACCAAAAGAAACATCCAATTTGCGAAACATGTTACCAAGGAGACTATATGATACACGGTGAGTAGAACAATCTTCATGAAGCTTACCCTTGGGACTAAGAAAACAGCGGCCTTATACAAGTGAGGTTCAGAATTAGGCTTGGCGTCTAGGATTACTGCAGGATAATGACCTCCTAGCTTCACCGTTCTTACTGAGCTTGGACTTAGTTCATAGTATATCTCGAAAGTTTCCGCTTCCATCGACTGTTCCTCAAACGTCAGGGAGTTTAAGATACTCTTACGTTCTTCATTTTCTCCTTCAATCACAGTCACTACACCTTTCATCTGCATCAAAAAGAAAGAAAGTATTATAGTCCGAATTTGATAGGTTGCATCAACTCGGCGAGCCAGGAATCATTCAAAAATGGTGTCACCTTTCTAGTTTTTCGTTCACCACACAGAATTCTCACCTGCTCTGCATTAGCTGCTTTTGAATTGATTTCTTCCAGAGAAGATTTCACAAGTGAAACCTCAATAGAGGCAGTCTTAGTAGCCACTACAAGCAGAGGCTGTAAGACTGCAGTGTCAGTTTTGTCTTCTTTTACTTGGTACACGGCAACATCCCAGCCACTCCTGAAATTTTTGAAGAGTAATCCTACAGATCCAGGTAGCATCATCATCAATCAAAAACTCAAGGTCATGCAAGCTGTTCGCACTTTGTTCGTAAATTATCAATTTCCAGACATGAGAAATGAAGCCAGGGAGTGGAGTTCACTCACCTAGCACATGATCTTGAGCAAGTGTAATACAAACATATTTGCCGTCATCTCGCAGCACTCGTCTCACCTGCCATGAGAAGCCAACGACCTCACCTTCTGGCAAAAACAAGACTACACCAGAAACTTGTAACTTTCTATAGGATCGATGGATACTAGCCATAAACATACTGTGCATTGTAAAATCTTCAAACTTACAAAAGATTTTTTGCACACATAACTATTTCTGAAGTGGAAATTCAATCTTCTTTGAAACTAGTAGCAACAAATCTTGGTGTACTGACACCATCACACATCTATATATCTATCTATACTACTGCGGGAGGATTTCCCTCCTTGACTCCGTGCCCTTTTCCAGAATCTTCTAGAACTTTTTGGTGTAAGTCGAAGCAACAAAGGTCGCCCCAGATATAGAACACCAAGCGCCCAGTTCCAAAATATTCTTTTGGTGTAAGTTGCGTGCTGTATACTAGTACAACATAAATGTGACGATCAACCAAGATACAAAAAGATGATGGAAGTAGAGATTCAAGTACGATAAAAATTAAAGCAGAATGTTTGAAGATAAACATTAAAATAGCAACTGAGGTCTTCAATTCCGCAAGAAATTATCCTCATAATTATGTAAAGTAGAAGTGATCACTCCTGAAAAGTGGTCATCTACTACAAGACCTCATTTTGGCAATGCATTTGTTATAAAACTACTGTCAAACTTGAATATATTATAATCTGGATCACAATGGGGGTGTGAATGTGGTATAAATTAAATACAGATACACCTTACTTATACGCAAACAAGAAACCCAAAAACCACGGTCGCCAATGCAGATTCAAAGGCACACGAAAACCAGACCTCAGCAAGAAATCCTAATGCTGCATCTTGAGGTTCATCTGGTTCTCCCGAAAGTGCGTCCAAACTCCCCTTATCCAACACCACATCGAACGAACCATCTGCAAACTGGGAAGCCCCAAACACAACATCAATATCCCAAAGTGCAAGAATTCGCTAAACCCTACTCCCTCTGTCCCTCTGAAAAGCTCCAAATCAGACACATTTCTTGTACCACTATAGAGCTCCCTTTTGCTGATTTTAAACGCTGAGAAACCGTTTGCCATGTTCGATAATCTCATGAGGCAAGTTAAGCAATTAGAGAGCATTCCTCTAGCAAGCTTGGCCTTGCCCATATGAGGTACCATCGTTGTTACTAATCTTTAAATCATCAATAATGACGAGCTGGCAACATGCACAAATATAGTACTTTTCGCATGGAATTTGGGTGCCCAAACGGCAACATCAAAGCTGGAGATTTTGCATACACTTGGTAGATGGTATATTGATTCTAGAATGCATATGTCACTAGCACAAAGACTACAAACACAGTTTATCCTTTGCAAGGAAGCTTTTAGGACGTTTTAGAGGGACAGACGGAGTAAACAATAAAAAGACTACAAAACTAGCTCCCCAAATGCCAGGGTTTTCATCATCCCCATAAAATCATAGCAACGACACTTGGCATGGGCGATCGAAATTGTCAAACACAAAAAAGAAGCAAAAAAGTAATTGACATCAATGGTGTGAAAGCCAAACATGCATATCATAATCACAAACAAGCAAGGTACACTGTAACGATTTTCAATAAACCCTAAACCCTAATCCTTAAACCCTAAACGAACGAAAAGATTAATTAAGAATTATCTCTCGAATTCTAGCCTTTGCACAAAGATCAAAGTGAAGACACTAGGAACAGCGATCTGAATTTGCCAAGACAAGCAAGGTACACTACTACGATTTCAAAACCCTAAACCCTAATCCTTAAGCCCTAAACGACGAAAAGATTAAGAATTAGCTCTCGAATTCGAGCCTTTGCACAAAGATCAAAGTGATGACAATCTGAATTTGCCAAGCAAGAAGAATTAGGTTAGTGGGCACGTCAAGGGGTTTGGGGGTTTAAGGCGGGACCTGCATTTTGGTGATATCCATGACTTGCCATTTCATGAGAGGCCGCGCACGGACATGCAACCGCAACATCTCACTGATGACGCGCTTATTAAAATCCACGTTGACGATGTTGTGGAATCCAGCATCGTACATCGTTGCCGACAGTGCTGAGTTCCCACACCCGGGTACAAGGAACTGCAACGCCGGTTTGCGGGAAGGACTCCATTTTAGGAGCTCCAGGAACACTTTGGGCAGAGACGCCCACTCACCATACCACTCAAAGGGGCGCCCCTTGCTGGCCTTGAAGAACTTGTCCCAGTAGCTCTCTTGCCGGAAATCTGTGAGTGCTGCTGGTAATGGAATGTTCGACCCCACATCCCCCGGCAGCACCACCCCTTTGCCCATCTCTCTCTCACTCTTGCCTCCCTCACACCCTCTCTCCCCTGCCGAACTCACACAATCTTCTACACTCTAGGGCACATTTCAATCTGTCAAAAAAATATTGTAGAATTAGGGCATTATAGTCTGGCTACTGCGATCATTGCGGTTTCGTGAAATGAAGCCATGTTGTGATCAAATCTGCAGACCTACACTCATCATATAAGGATGAGTGTTAAAAAGCAAAAGGCTTTCTCCGAAAGCGAAAAAAAAGGTGCGAAGGAGGATTTGGACTCGCAATTCTGGTAAAATTGTGGATGCGTGGCTGGGTTGATTGACTGCTGCTTTTCATTATTCTTCTCGAGAATTGGAATGGTCGCCGAACAAAGAGCGACGACCATAAAGCAAACTCCGCGGAGGCCATGGTTCGGGTTAGAAACCCGTTTCCATTGGGGAGCTGGAGGGGTCGAGGGTCCAGCTGCACGCCTCCAGCGCTGCAGAAGTTGAATAACATTCTTGGATCTTCTTCTGGACTCGAAATTAGAGCTTGCTTTTAAAACTGTATTTTTGTCAAGATTTTAACCCCAAAAGCTAAGGTAGACAAAAGACATCAGCTGCATACCAAAAAAAGGAATGGCTATGGGACGTTCTTGAGTTACTACATGGGCACCCCTATAGCCCAACCTGAATTAAATTTGAGATTATGAATACGAAAATCAAAATATTGTTTTAGAGCACATTTGTATCTACAAGCCTTGCAAACATACAACATGACACAAATGTGTGCTAAAACATTGTTTTGATTTTATTTCATATTTCCACGTATTCATAATCTCAAATATTATTATGGTTGGGCTATAGGGATGTCCACATTGCAACTAGGGGGTGTCTCCATAGTCATTCTCTATATGTAGTAAGAGCAATTAATGCTTGTGTCATTTGCATTGTGTACAATTTAAAGGGGATTGATGTTTGTCCTTACTATTTCTAAATTAGCTTGTATATATCACTATAATGATTATAGTATCCAAAAGCTTCATTATATGGAAGAAATTCTAATTACCATTTTACAATTTGAATGTCAACTCAAGTAAAAAGTGATGCCTTGTTTGCCAATAGGATTCATTTTCCTTTTTGAAGGAGTTTCAATCCATGAAATACTTTTCAATGAATTATCCTTGCATGTAAGATGAATAAATGCCACATGTATCAACATTTATTAAGTCTTGTTTCTTGGACTTTACTTGAATTAGTTATAAAGATTTGAAGTTGGAAAGGGTATATAGTTTTAAAGAAGCTCTATTCACCACTAGTCTATTGAGAATTTCAATATGTACCTTTATATTAGAAGATGCTTGTAAAATGAAAACATGTTTAAGACATCTTGTTTTGTTTCAACAACCGCTTCTACCCTGTCATAATATAAACACACTTATTTCATGTATGCCACCATTTTATGTATAAACATGTTTCCTAATTATTATTTTTGCCTTCATTAAGATATGAAAAAGTGCCATGATAATATTCCATGTCTTTACAACAAAATTGAAAGAAACAAGTGATTTTCCTTTGTCCAATTCTTCACAAGATCTTATTGTTTACATTCACCATGATTTAAAATGGGATTTTGGCCAATCTCATAGGACTATATATATATATATATATATATATATATATATATATATATATATATATATATATATATATAGACACACATGTGTGTATGCATACACAACAATAATGTTAGGTGTAGCCAAGAAATTCAAAATCGTTCTCACAATTAATTAGATGTTTTCTTAGTTAATCTCAATCACTTTACCTACATATCAAGATCCTTGCACAATATATACCTTTTTAGCATAAAAGATATGGAAATTGATACATGTACCATCCGCCTTATTGACAATTATACCACACCCTACTATATATGGTCAATATTTACAATATTAAAATAGGTGTGGACCACGGGAAAAACATCACTAGTTTGAAAATACAACTTGACATATAAGCTAATTTTTTTTCAGCTCTTAATCCTACTCATACAATCAATTAAAAAAGACACAAATTAAACTAAACCTAATTTAGATTTTTTAATTGATACTATGAGTAGAATTATGAGCTGAAAATAAATCTAGCTTCTATGTCACGTTGTATTTTCAAATTAGTGATGTTTTTCTTGTGATCCACGCATATTTAAATATTGCAAAGATTGACCATATATAGTAGGGTGTGGTAGAATAGTCAAGAAAGGGTGGTACATGTATCAATTCCCAAAAGACATATCTCCTTAGAAATATGTATTTAATCCAAATCAAATCAATGCAAAATGGTCAATTGGTAAATTTAACTAGTAGCAAAATATATGTTACATGCAAATCATTCATTTCAACAAAAAGTAAACATGAATTCAATGATTAATGTCACAAGGAGATATTGTATGACAAAATGTATTCCACCTATTAAGACTACCACAAGTCAACCAATGTGAGATAGCAACCCAAATCAACCTCTAAGCAATGAACTTCATACATATTATTTGCATTAATCAATTTGATTATGAAATTCCTAAATTTCAACACTCCAACTTTTTTGGAATCTCATAATAAGTCAACCTTACATCTAGTTAACACAAAATACATGCTTTCAAGAAGCTATAAAGACAATATAGAAAAATTATGAAGTTTTTATTTATTTTTTATTGTGAGATAAATAAACAATAATGAAAATTTCAATAAAAGAAAAGTGCACCTTAATTCTTAAACCTCTTGGAATGGATAGCAAGGTTGGAAGTTATGTATTAGAATTCAATCACCTAATTAAACATCATAAATAAGATAATGTAACCTTTTGCTACACCTTTCCCTATTTCAACCTAACCAAAACCTTAACCCTTAAACGACCGAAAGGCCCTTTGCAATCAGTATAATACAAGATATTTTTCTTGTATTTGGAATGGATCCACACCTTTACTACATTTGAGATCAACAAAAAAATTGAAGAATAGATCAATGCGATTCTAGTGAACTACTTGAGATCCCAAATTTACGTCAGCATATATAACTATGCCCTATGGTTAACCAACCGCTTGACCAGTAAACAGACAGAAACTGATTGAACGTCATTCTCCTGACCAATTAGTAAGCGTTTGTGCCAGAGTTAAACTAAAGTAAAAGTTACTAATCCAACTTTGCTTTTTGAATGTCACCGATGAACTCAGCTGAAGCGCAACGAGGTAGAATTGTGTCTGTGCGTCTCATATCGGTACTCCAGTCGGAACGTTGTCTCACTGCGAGTCTGTGACCTTGGCGCAATTTTCTTAGCGATCTACGGCCTGCAATGCTCCTTTTGTGAAGGATCATGTGTGGAGAGGTGAGTAGATGTAGATGTCAAGTATAATAGTATCAGACGGAATGGTGAACTAAGATGTGTGCTTCGTCTTTTCAAGAGTGAGGAAGACAGGATAATCAGTGTCGTTCAATCTTTTCTTAGGTCGAAATGACACACTTCTCGCACACATATCTCACATGAGCAGCAGCGGAGTGAAATTCTCACACTTTTTTCTTGGACATGGCGGGTTGATGGCAGCACAGAAGACGTTGAGAAACATATCTTTTAACTCATTGTTACGGAATTGACTCTTGTCTCGCGGAAGCTTTTGAAACACATTTACTTCCGCTTTCTTGAGGATCGTGGCATTAAAATTAGTTTGGAGTAACTCATCAGAATCAAGTACGACATTGTTCTTACCACTTCGTAATTTGTCAAGAAGAACATTTCTTCGCGGCCTTTGTTCGTGATAATTCTATTGAATGGCAATGCATTTGTTAGCTTCAAATTGTTATACTCATTCAATACGGGTGATAATTTTCTAAACTTTTTGCTGCTGGTTTGAATTGGAATTGTGTTTAAAGTCTAGCCGTTTGATAGGTATGGACACGGAAGGTGTATGTATGTACGTTTGTATTCTTCTTCGCGTTCTGTATCTAATTTTTTCGTTGATCAATCTCTTAGTTCGATGTGAGCAATTTTCTATGTTGCTTGTTAAGAACTTTTGATATCGTATTAGCATCGCGTTCGCTTCGTTCACACTTTGTTTATGTTGTAGATTCTTCGCCTAAACATTGCAATTTGCGCAGGTCGGCTATGGATCCACGTCTTGATCCAGACTACTTGAAGCCTGTATCTCTCTTGCCAGCTGCTTTTCGATGTGTCTTTCCATTTAGGTGTGCTTTCTGACCTTACTGCGGTATGTTACCTTTGTGGAACTAACATTTTCTCAAGATCCTTGTCGGTTGACTGGAAAAAACGTTGATGTAACGATGATTACCAAAGCTTGCGCGCTGTCCTTTGGTAATCAATAGGAACACTTCTAAATATTGAAAAAAAGCTTCTGCTTCGTACAGATATTTCAATGCTGTTCAGAGTGAAAGTTTCGCTGATGTCTTCCTCTCCGACGACAATTTGGTGATCTCTGCTCCTACTGGTAGCGGCAAGACAGTGCTCTTCGAGCTCTGTATTGTTAGGCTCCTAGAGAGATTCCTGTCGGTTGAAGGTCACTTTAACCATGCTGCCGGTGCTCGAAAAACTGTAAGCAAATACCTACTTAAGCAATAAAATAGACTGCACGACTCTGTCCGATTTTCAGTCGCTGCAGGGTTGAGACTTTGCAATAATCTTTAGTAACACTTTCAAAAACCTCCATGCTCACCTCTCTCCTGAGCTATTACATAAGACTTATACCACTTAAGTTTATCTCTAAAACCTTGCAATGCCATTTAGTTCAAAAGGAGGACCTTCTGTTGATTGCTTATCTTTAAAATTTGGACAGTTCTGGAATCACCATTACCCGTGCTCATCTGATCTTTTCTCTTTCGTTGCGGCAGGTATACATTGCACCAATGAAGGCCCTTGTACAAGACAAGTTCCGGGAATGGGACCAGAAGTTCAGCTCTTTGGGAGTGAAATGTCAAGAATTAACCAGTGACTCAGGACCAACTAACGTTCAAGATATGCTGAACACGGATATTATTCTGACCACTCCCGAGGTAAGAAACACTTATGTGCTCTTTCGGCTTTATCGTGATTTCTAAAAACCATGTGTTTTCCACATTACAAGGACGAGAGCAAATAAACTCACTAATGCCCGAGAAAGCATGGATGTACACAGTACTCTAAAAGAGAAATGCTACAAATACTCGTAAGACCTCTCCGATGTCTTCGAAATAGAGCTCTTTCGATCAGCTCGTCGTTTCAATGCAGAAATTTGATGTGATTACGCGACGACATCGCGACCGTGGAGGAATGAGTTTATTCGGAGATATTGCCCTCCTTTTGATCGACGAAGTCCACCTTCTCAGTGAAACTCGTGGTGCAGCCCTTGAAGCAGTAGTAAGCAGGCTTAAGATGCTGGCTCGTTTCCCTGAAATTAAGGGATGCCCTCTATCAGCTATTCGCTTTGTTGCGGTTTCAGCAACAGTTCCAAACATTGAAGATTTAGGTGATTGCCAACTTCGATTTCTTTGCGTCCCTGACAGGGTAATTCTGTTCATTATTGTACTTCCAGAATTTTGCAAGTTTTGCTGAGAAGTAGTAGGTAGAAATCTGGAAACAGAAGTCTAATTTCTCGAGCATTGCGCATTATCAGCATCTGAGGCTGGTGCTTGAGGTTGTTGCACTGAAACAACTACACAAATTACTAGCCCTCCTGTGCATCTTCGTTGGAAATGAACTATGGTCTTGTCCTCTTCTGGCGTCCTCTTCTGAATATAGGAAGCTGATTAGGGCTACATTACACGATTTAATGGTTGAACCAGTCACTGCGTGCTGCTTAATTTGCTCTACGGTGTGTGCATGTTATGACATGTCAGCGGAATGGCTTCGTGTTCCCAAGAACGGAATCAAAAGGTTGCTGTGGAGAATCCAACTACATTAATCTTCCCTTTTTTCTTTACATTTCACACGCAACTCGTAAACACCATTGTAAACACCAGGCGATAGTTTTTCATGTACTAGTTTTTTTTTCGAAGTTCCCGACTTCAGTGCTACACCGATTTAAAGAGGAGATTTCTGGTCATGTTTTTCAACTGCAGATCTTATCTTAATGTTTGTTTGTGATAAGATTTGGCGAAGAATATCGACCAGTAAAGCTTGCAACCATTGTTCTCGGTATGTTATCTTTTCTTCTTCAACCTATATTGATTGAGCAGTCTGGTTTAGAAAATTCCTTGAACTTGTGATAGATGCGTCTGTTGTAATTCATGATGCTTAAAATTGACCGTTAATGGCCTAAGAGACTACCTGTTTCCTATAAAGATGCCTGCTAGGCAGGTCCGGTATTTCATCTTTCAAATAGACTCAAGCAGACTTAAATCTTTCTGTCGTTGCAGGGTATCAGGCTGCGAAGAACGATTTCTTGTTTGAAAGGGTATTATGATGACACTAAGCGATCATTTCCGTGGGAAAATTTCTAACTGTTTTCTCGGATGCTGTTTGATTGAATAAGTAGTCATCTTTGGTGAAGTATGTTTTTCTACGACCATCCACTGCGTAGCCAACTGTTTGATAGAAAATTGAAAGAGTTAGAATAAACTTATAAACTCTTGTTACTGCCTTTGTCGAAATGATACGGGTGGACTTAGTTTCTTGTGATGACCTGTGAGTCGACTCTCAAGAATTCAGGCGAATGAGAGATCTCACAAGTTTTGGAAAG
The DNA here is from genome assembly GCA_963920765.1 of Ulota crispa. NCBI lineage: Eukaryota > Viridiplantae > Streptophyta > Bryopsida > Orthotrichales > Orthotrichaceae > Ulota > Ulota crispa. The sequence goes on along the minus strand of OY987248.1, from coordinate 12,469,119 downwards.
GGCTCGTCGTTATATTTACGCTATGAATTTTTTTTTCTAAAGTTGTGGGATAAGGGTCCTTTAAGGCAATCGCGACCACTTCGGTTCTTTTGAGCCAACTCCTAGCGCTTGATTTGTACAGTTCTCACTCGAACTCTTCTGTGAATATGTCTATGTTTGACAGAGACTTCAGAACTACCTTTTAGGTAAGGAGCAGTTGGTGCATGCTCATTTGAACTTGTCATATCCAGTATTCAAACCTATGATGATCAACCGTCCTTCATAATATCATGATTGAAAGGTAAACCTTAGCAAACGCTCAAAACAGAATCTTCTTCAATTGCAGATATTCTGATGCATCATTCGGGAGGAAGACCATCGCTGGTGTTCTGCTCGACCAGGAAAGGAGCGCAAGAAACTGCAGTCTCTCTTGTTCAATCGGTGTCGAATCATGGGCATCAAAATCCTTTTGTAAAGAACTTGGAGCACTTTGATCGGCTGCAAGTAGCAGCCCTGAGGACAACTGATGTTCATATGCAGCAGTGCATCCGCAATGGAGGTTTCTAACTCTGAATCATAATTTGGACTTTCTTCCATAGTATAATGCCCTCGAGACAGGAATGAATCTGCTGAAATGGGAAGGAATGTTCGCCACAAACATACTGATGATCATTTTCTCCTCTAGGAGCCATGCCCACTATCACGAAGGCTTGTTTTTGAAAAATCTGGAAATCATCATTCAGCCGAAAATTGTCTCTGGCACGAACCTGCTCTTCAGAACCTCACAGGACCAGCCGTGGAATGTGCTAACTTGCCTTCTCATTTTATCGCAGTTGGATATCACAACGGCGGTCTTTCAATGCAGGACAGAAGTCTCGTTGAGGAGCTATTTCTGAAGGGTGATCTTTTAGTGCTCTGTACAACAAGTACACTGGCACAGGGCGTGAACCTGCCAGCTTATGCAGTCGTCATCAAGTCAACCCAATACTAGTAAGAGCTCCAGTAGAGGACACTTAGTCCTGAACCTCGCAGTATATTCTGCAGACGTATTGAACAGCAATCACTCCTGACCGTTCTCATTAGGCTCAAAGCCTCCGTGTGCATCTCTAACCTTCAGGCATACTTGAATGATCTAGAAGCCGTTCATGCTCTATAATTCCAATTCTTCTGGCTAGCCAAATATCTTCCTTGACAGATCCAAGCTTTTATAACTTGGAGAAATCTGGATATACTGTTAATACCTTTTGTTTGTTACTGTGTCAGTAATAAGACCAAAAGCAGCTATGTGGAGTATGAGCGTTCAGCAATACTGCAGGTCATCTATGGCTCAAGCCCCTATATGCTTTATACATATCACTTAGCTGAGCACTATAGCACATGCTCTGAAGAAGAAGGGTATGTTCACTCCCAGACTCTGACGCTCAAGTTTACTATCCAGATGAGTGGACGAGCTGGCAGACCTCAATTTGAAGATAGTGGCATTGTCATCATAATGACAAGAAATGATAGTGTAAGCATGCAGGCCGTGGTTTTTCTTTGAACGAATGTTTAATGGCTGTCGTTACGCTTATGACATGTTTCCTTATTCAGCACTGACTATTCAGAGTGAGGGATTCGTGGAAGAGATTTCTTGGCTCTACATGAGCTAAGTTGCACAATTTCCAAGATCTTTGTTAATGATAAAGAATCGAGATTGGAGATATTGACCGATTAAGTTTGCGATACCATTGCATCTTTTTTTGCAGGTACATTTATATCAAAATCTGCTCTCTGGATTGGAACCAGTGGAGTCTCAGTAAGTATTTCGTTTTAAGTTTTGCATCTTGAGTTGCTTCTGGGTTTTCGGAAGGTCGGTTGTCTCCATCTCACGATTTTCATACTTGTCACCTTCACGTAGGCTACTTCCATCCATTGCGGAGCATTTGAATGCTGAGATAGTGCTCATGACTGTAACGGATTGTAGCCAGGCCATAGACTGGCTCAAGTGTTCCTATCTGTATGTGCGAATCAAGAAGGTATGACGCATTTTGAAATAAACTACTTATCATTCTCTTTCCTAGATACTCGCGTTGGAAACATTGTAAGTGAATGACCTAACGTTGTGTATGATTCTGCTGCATAGAACCCTCAACATTACAATATCAAGAAAGGAGTTTCACCAGATCAACTAGAAAACAAGTTGAAGGGTAACGCTTTCGACAACCTTGCTGCTACTGCATAACTTGAGTGTCGATTGCGTTTTCAACTGAATGGGTGTTACGCAGATATTTGTGTGCAGAATGTGAACGAGCTTGCAAAATTCGGTTTGGTAAAGACAGACGAATTTGGCTTTGTCTTGACACCACTCGGTACAAGTTCCTTGCGCTTTTTGAAACTTTACTTTATTCAAACTCTCTCGACTTTCGTTCTTATTAAAGAACTCCATAATTTCTACTGAGAATTTCTATTGTGGCGTACAGAACCTGGACGAATAATGGAGAAGTACTATTTGCGATTTGAAACCATGAAAGCCATCACGAAAGCTCCCCTGAGAAGCACAATGGAGGATTTTCTTCATATTCTGACAAACGCCGAGGAACTGTCATGTACGTGAGGACACTCCTTCACGTTGCAACTGAAGTTTAGTGCTTTTCTACTCATCGTCTACCTGCTATTTACTTCAAACATTCTTGAATACTAGTAATTCTTGATAGGGATCAAGCTTCGGCGGAATGAAAAAAAGAGATTGAACGATATCAACGGGGATATGAGCGGCAGAATTAGATTTCATGTAAACGCATCGAACGGCAAGCTAAAGAAAAGGATACAATCCGACGCAGAGAAGATATTTATACTAGTGAATGATGCTCTTTCTGGAGAGCCTTCTGCTCTGGATTTCACAATGACCCAGGTATGACGATGACATTCATTTAGACATGGAGCTTCCCAGGACCAGTGCTTCACAGTATCTTGTTCTTCGTATCCTAAAACCTATTCTGTTTCTCAAGCAGTTTCTTCACCACTACAATTTTTTGTTTCTACAGGATATTAATGGAATTTGTAGCACCGGAACTCGTATCTGTCGGTGTATGAGCGATTACTTCATTTTCCTGAAAAGATACACTGAGATTCGAAATGCACTTTTGTTATCCAAATGCCTCAAGCAACGGCTATGGGAGAATACAAAATTTCAGATAAAGCAACTTGCTGGCGTAGGTTTGGTGACGGCAAAGGTGATAAATAAATTGTGATTCCGAATAATCGATTTAAGCTTGTATCTGCCTGGTTGCTATATCAGTCTAATATGTAATGCAATCTGTAAAATCAACATAATCAGTGCGAAAGTATATGATCAATTTTTATATTACCTTGGTAGTGTGCAATAGAATAAACCGAGCTGTCTCTATAGAGCATAATAGCGTTTGGCGTCAATCACTGCCGACAGCAAAAGTTGTAACAATTTAAAGTCGGAGAATTCAGAAGTACTTCAGGACACATACGAAAGCTTTTCATCCCGTTTTGCTAAATGCTTCGTAAATTATATGTCTCAACATTGCAGTTCGGCATGCAGGCTTTGGTCACAGGTGGTATTGATTCTTTTGAGAAGTTAGCTAACGCTGATCCTCGACGGTTAGAAGCCATTACTGGACGGAAGTTTCCATATGGAGATCAACTCAAAACATCGTTAAATGATGTTGCTCCAAAGATTGAAATGAATCTTTTTGACAATGGCAGAGATGATCAATGCCTATTAACATTGCACCGAGTCTCACAACCAAAAGCGTCAGGGAAGAAGTTTCATTCGGCGGAATTGGTAAGCTCGTCTTGAACCTTCATTAGTTGGAAGTCTTCTCACACTGGCAATATGCAAAATTTTGAAATTACATTACAAGAGTTCTCAGTATGACTACTTGCACTTGAGATACACATCCGTGTTGCAAAGAAGAAACATCAAGGTTGCTTCTCGATTGAAGATATATCGATTGGGATTGAAAGAGCATCAGAAGTTTAGACCTTAATCACTGGTGTAGTGCGTACATGTGTTGCCCTTAAGAAGTACAATCATGGAGATCTGCAGGTAGTGGGAAACAAGACAGACAATACTGTATTGTTTCGTGAAAGAATCAGGTACTATATTACTTTCGAACCACTTGACTTGACTTATGATAAACGATTATCGTATTTAAGTTATATGCAGGTTCTCATTATAACATTGTTTTCTTTTTTCAGAATGGACCAATTTTCCAGGTATGTCCAAAACTTTTGTACCGTCTAATCAAGACGCGTTGACTCCTTTCATATTATGCACAAGTTCGGATTTTTCTAACCGATTTGGTGACATACTTTGATGTGGTCGTTTCTAGGCTGCGGGTACTGATGTAAAATGCATTGTGCAGCCCTTATGCTGTCACGATTACGTGTAACTCCGCTTCCAACGAGCAGCAGATTCTAGTTGTTGCTGCTCTTATTTCTGAAGAGTATGGTAAGTGGTTCTACTAGTTCAGGCGATTCACTCTTTAAATGAACTAACTTGGACACTGCGCGCAACTATTGTTCACGCCTTGTTGTAACGGTTGGGAGGGTTGATCGCAGTTGGAGTTGACGTGGTTTGCAAATTAACCGTTAACCGTGAAACAAAGGGTGGCGGCCTGGGATTGAGTGAAGGCCAAGGATGCCAAGAACAACAAACCCCTGCAAAACATTTCTACGGTTCCTGTCTGATTGAAACTACACGACGAACAGGTGCATCCGATACTCCCGTTCTGGAAGCTCCTTCGCGTTATCCTCCAAAGAGTTTCGATCCTAGTCCTGTGACCCTAGCTACAAGAAATTTCCTGAACAAATTCATGTCGGGTATCAAAGAATCACCTCTGAAAAACATTCCACCAAATCCTACTGGGCAGGAACCAGATGAAACATCTGAAATAGAAGTACTAGCAACATCACCTATACACCCTTCTAAATTTTCTCCTAGCAAGAGGTCCGATCATGCAGATTCCCCCGAAATTTTGACCAGCTCCTACTCAAGTGATGTTGTTGATACTTCACTTTGCTCCTCGTTGATTGAGCCATCCGAAATCTTAGAGATACCTGGGTGCAATTCTCTCATTACCGCTCCGCAAAGAGAACTACTACCGCCTCGGTTCCCTTCGAGGAGACTGTTTCATACATTACGTAGCAGCAATGAAGTAACACAGGTGAAGACCAGTTCAAGCCTGATGAACGACCAGATACGGGAAGCCCCTCCTGTCATATCACTAAATAGCGATGTTTCTCAAGTGATTTCATCGTGCACTCAAGAACGACGCTCTACGAATAATGCTGGCAAGTCAACATTTCATGCCAGATTCTCATGCTATTTCTGCTCTCATTTCGATATAACACTATTTAAGAGTAGCAGCCGTCCGAAGTGGTTTTACGAATCGAAATCTGAAAGCTAAAAACTTACTGTGACCGCGTAGGTTTCCCTGAAAATTCTGCGGACAGAAGCACAATTTCATCCTCCAGGAATGTCTGCGCTGGTGAGAACTTAACAGAGACGTTGACACCGCAGCCACCGTTTGATGAGAGGCATGGAACCACGCATGACTACGCTGAGTTTAACATGGCAGACCAAGTTTATGGACCATCTGTTTCCACTCCAGCTCCATCCTCTTCTACGAGCCAGGCAGCTACACCAGATCTTCTATCATCGGATTTGAGGAGGAAAATTCGGCGAACTGGATTCTCGAGCATTCTGAAATTTTCCTCTGTTGCTGACAATGCTCAAAGAAATATAACGGGCACAATGAATATGATCACGCAGAGTTCTGAAAAGCGGCCTCTGCATACAGACGGGAATGGTGGACAACAGAACATTGTACTTGGTCCAAAGGTTTTGGTACCTTCAACGACATTGCCTGTTAGTGTCACAAGTACAAATGTACCAAATCTTCCCTTGAACAAGGGTTCCGATCAACCAGATTTGAGGAGAACAATTACAGTGTGCCCTGGGAGGAGGTTAGTTTGTCTAACACCGTCTGATCGACTGAAATCCGATTGCCATTAGTTGAAATGGATACACTGAACTATTAGCTTGACAGGATTGAAATATTCAATAGGTGCAGTTCAGTTGGTTTCTTTATCAGATAAGAGCAAGTCTTGATGTTTGCGGCTGAATTCGAGTAATTTTGCGTTCCACAATATAACTAGTGGTCTTTTACCAGATCTGAAGAAGTATCCATAGAAGAGCCGGACTTGGTAGTTCTGGAGAGCGTTGCTAACCCATGTCAGCCGAAACAGTTGTGGACCTCCATTAAGAATAAATTTTCCGCCAAAACTAAGAGGTAATTTTCACAGTTAAGATTCATCAGTTATGTGTTACCTCTTGCAAATCATTCGATACGACCGCTTGCAACGATGATTCCAGGTCGTTTTCGAGCCAAGGAATCTGCGAAAGAGCAAAATCAGTATTACATCAAGGTCCTGACAATGTCAAAACTTCCAGGTTAATTCGAGAGCGTTCAAGTATCGATGACAGGTCAGCCTGTTCTGTTCAATTAGATTTAAAATTTAATGCATCGGCTGTGATTTGATACACTATCAAATATTCTAAGAAGTAATATTTTCTCTGTTTATCATTTGGTGCTGAACGTAATAGTAAAATCTTCCGAAACGTCCTTTTCCTTCCGACATGTAAGCTGATGAAGGCCCCAAGAAGATAAACATAGCATATGTGATCTAACCCAGATACCTCACTATATATCGAACAGTAGATATTTTTCTTCTAACTGAAGATTGCAGCTCGATCAGCTACGCGTTTGATTCCTTTTTGTGTAATCATGAAGGCGTCACCATTCTGACGCTTCTGAGGTGCAGATTCGAAACCTCATCAAGTGCCCAGATTGAGAGCCCCTCAAATCAAGCACCTCTTTACAGGGAAGTGAAAAGCTTCAACTTTGAGTTCGCTACAAAACCTACGTCCAATGTTTCCAGGTTTGATCTAGGAAAATCTATGAGGATCGCGCATGTGTACTTTATCTCTCTTTTATAGATGACAACTTGGTTACTTTGATACTTACTCGATTCATGAATTTTTCCAGCATTTTGAATTCTGCGGTGGAGGATCCTGAGGAATATATATCCCTCGATCATGAGCCTTCAAACAATAACAACAGGAGCTTTACTTCTAAAGCCAAACGGTTGTGAATGAAGCACCTTTCGAGGCTAATGCCAATGTGCTGTATTCGACATTAAATTCATAATTCCAACATTCAACTGCTCAACGTGGTCAAGAACCATACAGTTCTAGAAACGTGTTTGTTTTGCTCTTGAAAATACTTAGATGTTTAATTGTTTTCCTGTTTTTAACAGGTTGAAGGTTGACGATTCTGGAACCAAAGCGATTGAGTCAAATCAAGCTTCTTTCAAAGAGGATTTTAGCAGCTACAGATTTGACCACACACCCCCAGTAGTCAGGTAAATTCATTTCTGGTTAATGCTCCTTGTCATTTTGGACCGAAGGTAAACTTGAATAATAAAACGTACTGTAAGAAATGGGTGTTGTGTAAGGTTTTGATATCCTATTTGAAGAGCAGGAGTTTTTAATGGCATCGCAGATGTCCATCATCTAAGCTTCTCGGATTGCCTGCCTTGTTTAGAGTTTTGCTTTTAGAAATTTCCAACAAAACAACTTTTCCAACTCACTTGGTTAAGACTTCGTCTCTAACGTATATCTTCGGTAACAACGTTTGTGGGCCTACAATATGCTTTGCTTAACATCAGGCATTCGGTTTCCCTTTTATGCATCTCAAGTTTTTCAACTGCATGTCTCTATTGACCTCACTGTGCCTCCTTGACGAATCAGACCAACAATTGCACTATTAGGCGGATCCGAGACAACGCAACCTTCTCCAGCTGGCAAGCAAGAGTTCATGGGCTACAAGAGTCTCTTCTCATTCCTTTAAGAGATCGCAATCCGCAATTCACAATCGTGTGGCAGCGTGCCTGATCGTCATTGAAGCTACTCCGGCTTACGTGGGAACCTTCTTTTACTTCTTGCCATAGCTTCCACTATAGTTCTAATCAAAATGTTCACGATGTGAAAGGCATCACGAAACATACTGCTCTAAAGAGCAGCGATTCGTTCGCAGTTCGGCGCCGATGCTTGAGGGGCCTCTTTCAAAATGAGCTTCACAGAGTTTGTAGCCATTCTAGAATTGATGATCTTTCCACTATTTTGACATAGTCTAGTCTCAGATTCTGGTTCGATGGGAAGACCTACCCCGATCCTCGCCACTAAATTTCCAGGCAAGAACATGTTTTTTCATCATCCGGTTTCACGGTCACTCTAACTTTCAACAGGTACAACTACTTTGACAGCCTCTTCGTGAGTGTGAGGAGTTTCTGAAACCATATCAGAACTTTGAATGCCATACGTTTAAGCCATTTCTGCCCGTGTGCTCCTCTGCCCATGTCGGAAGCAGCCTTGCAGGTGCACTTAAGTTAACAAACCTCCGTTAATCATCGGATCGTTGACTGTAGCGTCTCCGCGTGAGGCGGCTCTGAATGCCATGGTCCCGCAGGTATCGCTCCTAGCTGGCACACTAATGACTGAAAAACAATTTGAAGGTCAGTTTTTGGGAATTGATATGTGCACACCGGGCGGTTGAAACGTCATATTCGTTAATTTGAGCCACTGAGGTGTCCCACTTCGTACGTCACCTTAAACCCAGAAAATTACCTGAAGCCAGATTGGAAGGTATCAGATTCAGTTTTCCCTCTCAAATTCCTTCTCTCAGGTGAGGACACGTGTACATAATAAAAATGTTGAGCTTGATTTTAGGTGATCACCTAAAATTTTCACCTCAGAATTTGAAAGTCCCAAAAAGTACCCTTTGGCCCAAATTAACAAATATGACGTTTTGATATATGCACACCCCCTGGGTAATTTTTTAGAATTCTACCATGAAAATACTAAATTTGAGAATTTTGAATCCAAATTTGGACTTAGAGACCATGATTTAGTTTAGAACCATGAACAGATTGCAATTGAACAACACCCAATGAAAAAGCTTAGCTAGGGGGAAAAGTATTACTTTTACTTTTGTTTTGTAAAACAGATAGGCTTTTTCATTGGGTGTTGTTCAATTGCAACATTTTTTATGGCTTTGGACTAAATTATGGTCTCTGAGTCCAAATTTGAATTCAAAATTCTCAACTTCAGCTTTTTGATGGTAGAAATCTATAATTTTACCCCAAGGGGTGGTATATCAACCCCGGTGCGCACATATCAATTCCCTACACTAAATATTGCATTTAGGTTGCCTTCCTTTGGTAAGTTACCTCATGACTCATCCCTTGGCTACTTGGAGGTACACGCAACTCTCCAAATATTTGAATTTCTCATGAATTATAACTTGAAAACTGCTCGTTTATCTTTTAGCAGCTTCGTTATTGTTGACATGCCCATTTGAAAATTGTTTGTTGCAGTAACATTTAATGAAAATGATTGTAACAGCAGTAAATATTTATTTAGTATGAAATGTCGAGAAATTAGTGTGGGGCAACCTAAACGCAATATTAGTGTAGTTTTTTTTAGTGAATGCAGGGTCAGCCTCCATTTCTCCTGAATACCATCTCTTCCGAATTCTTGGAATGGACCCAATATCCGGGGTGGAAACCCACTACCCAAGGTGGAAAAGCTCTAACTTTTTATTAACAAGAATGATGGTAAAATCTGCTCGTGTTTTGTAGTTGTTTGTTTCTGCGGAGTTCAAATCAAGTAGACTAATTGAGTATCTCTTAATCCAAATAAAAATTCAAATGTTCTCATTTTGACCTACCGTGGTATCTTTCTAAAATTCCAGCGATTTCCCAAATGAAAATTCTGAATTTTTTCACCCGGGTCCACTCGGGTCCACTCAGGTCCACGCGATGGGTCCATTCGAAGGGATTCGGGAAAGACGGAGGCGGGCCCAACTAAAAGTTTCACCTCTGGGATATTTCCAGTGCACGGCATCAAAAGCATCCCACGCGGCGAAAATATAAATAGGGGCTTCAAACATAAAATCCGGTTTTCGATCTTCTTCATCTCACAGGGTCTCCACTTACTAGTGAAAATTGTTTTTGTTCCCTCAAATGAGCAAAGTCTGAGACTCCCGTGAATTTGTAGAAGTTTCTGCAAAAGAAGTTTGAGGACATAGGTGCATGAGCTGCAAGAAGCCACGAAAGTGAGTTTCCGAAGTTCACTCCTCTCGTGAATCATGTTAGAAGTGAAGTCCAGAGGTGAGCCACCTCACAGATCACAAGTGAATTCACAGAGGTGAATGAATCGTAACCTGAGTCACCTAAAATGGACAACGTGCTATGACTTTGGACTCCACCCCCTGCCCACACAGAGCACGGAAGCTCCGGCCGAGAGTAGAGTTCTTTGTGCTGATACATAACATTGTTAACAAGCGTACTACCTTTCCCGGAATCATACCCCCAGATTCCTGGGGGTATGATTCCGGGGAAGGTAGTACGCTCGTTAACAATGTTATGTATTTCTCAGGGAATTTTTTGGTTTTTTTAATTTTTTGATTAGTTGAGTGGAAACACCCTACTATGCATGCAGGGCAGGAAGAATGGATAGAACCATCCTCGAGTGCGCGTTCATCTTGTACAGATAAATCAATATCTTACGTTTAGAAATTGGCAACTACTCCGTATAAGGTAAACAGACCCATACCCGACCATTTAAGGGTTTGGGGTACCTCAAGATCTTGGAAAATTCAGGAAAAAAATTTGTAGGGTTAGTCTTTCAACAAGCTGTCATGGAATGTAATTTTTGTGCAAAAGGTATTGTAGGAAATTTTATATTAAAGGACAACTTTGCAATTCATAGGGTCCCTATTAACAACTCTAGACTAACCTTGAAATTGCTTGGATATGTTTCCATAGTGGCACTAGATGGTCCCAATCCCAATTGTCCCAAATTAGCTTAGCAATTGACATGTGACAAAATTTGCTTGTGCAAGTGACACTCACTGCTACACTATGGGTTTGGCAATGTGTGGTGAAAGCCTCAAATATAGGGTGTGAGATTGGGGAGGGGTCGGGAATGGGTGCGTCTACCTTAACCCTTAAAGGATAGATGGATCACCGTGGCTTGCCCTACCTGTAGCATTCTACAGTGTTTTGCACATGGGCACCAGTAGTATTGCTTCAAAAAGTTGAAAAAGTCAATAGTGCATGGTGCCCTCATGAAAATTACAAGAAGGGCAGCCTAGGAGCTAACACCATGTATCACAATTTGGGTTACAAAAAAAAATGAATGTATCTCAAGAGGTAATTTTTTGCCTTCCATGATGGACCATGTGTTAATGGTCACTTTTGAAAAAAATCAAATGAAAAACAATTTTTTTCTAAACCACAGAATCATTTTTCAAAGCAAGAGGATGCTTTTTGTCCTCCTTGACGTTTAGGGGTTAATGTTTGTTTGATTGGATTTGGCGATTACATCCATTCTTTCACCCAAAGTTTTAGTGTTAAGGTTGCCCGTATTGAAACAAAGTAAGGCAAGGCGCTCTAAAAGCGACCCGGCTCTAAAAGTGACCTCTAAACCAAAGGTACATTTTGTTTTTTTCAATGTACCCAAAATATACATGTCAGGAGGGGGTTGCTTTAAGTGACCATTGGGTTTCAACTTTGAAAATTCATAACTCATTCTACAAAGTTCAAAAAACATAAAACAATTTGGGTTAGATGCCAATTCCATTTTTCTTCCTACCAAAATTTACTGAAAATTGTTTAGCTTCCCCTCAAATGCAATCAGCTCTTAAAAGGCCGCTTTAAGGGCACACTACCTTAATATAATTCTGGCGAAAATTCGCAAATTTCTTTAGCTCGATGTGCCCATCTGGTTTACGTACTAAACCAACCAAGGGGTCGCACCTCAATTACGAACAAGTCAAAATATTCCCACTTACTCGACGCGAACAGTGCCGCCTTAGTCTCCTCTCCCATTTTCTATAAAACCTGAGATTGCTGACAAAGTAAGAGCTTGATCTATGCATTTTATTTTCTCGACCAAGTACCAATTCATGTGCAGGAAGTGTGTGCTGCAGATTTTGTCGATTTGAGGAGGGTTCTAGAGAGGGGTTACACTACAAAAAGTGGTGTTTTTTGTTCGGGAGATTATTAGTGACTGCAGAAGAAGGCGAGTTTGTTTGTGACTTGGAAAACCTTTGGCAGTGGAGCGAGAGCAGGGGGTTGAGGGATGTCGTCGTTTGCGTTGGAAGATTTTGTGGGGAATGGGGTGCTACGGGACCAGATGGACAGCTTAACAGCGGATGGTTGGGACGACGTGCCCACTCTCAAGATGATGACCAAAGACGACATGGACACACTTCAGCTTAGCCAGCTTCAACGAGTATGTGCACCCTCTTTTCACTCTTACTCTTGTCTTTTCTTCTAGGATCAAATTTCTGCTCTTGTTAGTAGACGATGCCGTTTCCAGGTGATCATGCTATTGTGTAATTGTCGACTTACGAAACCCTTCCAACAATTCCTTGAATTTAGTCAATAATTGGCAAATTTTGTGGAAATAGAGGTTTCAACCACAACGGTAGTTTGTATTTATTTGTATGTTATTACTTTGTTTGAGGCCATCGCTGCCGTTTCCAGTGATCGTAATTGTCGACTTATGAAACCCTTCCAACAATTCCTTGAATTTTACTTCAATAATTGGCAAATTTTATGGAAGAAGAGATGTCAACCACAACGTTATTTTTTCTGTTAATTTGTATGTTATTACTTTGTTTGAGGCCATCCAGTTGCAGAAATGAGAGAAAGAGAGACTCTTGAAAGCTTGTGGAATGGAAATCATGAAGAGGGTCTCAAGGAACAGAACTGGATTCCTGGCTTTTCGAACACTCTAGCGCTTCTTGATTTCTTAGGGTTTTTTGTTAGCTTAGATTCGTTTCAATGATATGATGGTGTTTAAATGATTAGTAATATTTTTTTAGGGAAAATTTGATGGATACCCCTGAAGCTTGCGATATTAGTACAAATGCCCCTGGTTTGCACAAAAAAACCTTGGACCATAAATTTTGGGCGGTTGTTCTATTGTGCACACCATTTCCTTCTTCCTCTCATTTGTGCGCAAGCTACTGTAGAAAAAAAGCATTGTGCGCATAAAGAAAGAAAGCAAGTGGCATGCACCACAAAACAAACACCTAAAAACTATAGTGCAAGGGTATTGGTGCAATTTCTAAAATACCAGGGGCATCTATACAAGCATTTCAAACTTCAGGGGTATCCATGCACACAAAAGAAAAACACCTAGAAATTATGGGTCAACAGTGTTTGTGCAATTTCTGAAAAACGAGGGGCATCTATACAAATATTGCAATCTTCAGGGGTATTCATCAAATTTTTCCTGTTTTTGAATTCAGTTCTCACTGTTTTGTTTGAACTAGGATTCATCGAGTTTCTGTCCTCGACCTAACTCGAAAACCCATTTGTGTCCATTCGGATGGCTGTGTGCAGGACGCTTTAGAAATCCGATCCTATCTGCATGACCATCTTCTTATGGAGTACGCCGACACGCTCGAAGCCTCAGGAAAGACGTTGTCCGAGCTTCTGAGCACCAGCCCAGCCGAGCTCACGGGGGAGTACAAGATGAAGAGAGGCCATGTGGCGAGGTTCTTGGACCGAGGCAGCGCTTGTGCCATCCAGCTGCCAAAGAACCTGATCCTCCCGGCACGCAAGGTTAGATTTTGAGCTTCTTCGGCAAAAGAAATGCGTATATTTCTCATTTTCATCCGGTTTTTCTTAGTGCATGCACCGGCTGTTCCCTATATGCTTACACTATAATTAGAAAAAAAATCCAAATTTGTACCCGTTCAAACATTTCTTCAAACCTCTTTTTTATGTTTTTCAATCAAATTTTCCATGTTGCACTAAGTTACTTACGGAAGTATGCATACACTCTAAGAAAAATTCGGGGTAAACACCCATCCAAATAACTCCGACAATAATAAAAGGGAAAAATATCAGAACTTCTCTTCTACTTAAATCAGAGAATTTTTGTGGGTTTGAAATTTTCCAAATTTGTAGTTGGGTTTTTAGCTGGTTGATGTAGATTTCAGTCGGTTTTTTCTCACAATTCATTCGGCTGACTTTCTATTGTTTTTCGGCTCTCCCCGTACATTGGGAAGCTGTTCCCTATATGCTTACACTATAATTAGAAATTTTCCAAAAATGCTGCTGGATTTTAGCCAGTTGATGTAAATTTCAGTCGGCTTTTTCACAATTCATTTGGCTGACTTTCTATTGTTTTTTTTGGCTCTCCCCGTACATAGGTAACAGCCGCTCATCATGGTGGCCAGGCTCCCCTGTCGCCACCAAGAGTGCGTCCCGTGTCTCCACCGAAACAAAGCCCCACTCGGGAGTTTGGGAATCCGGGCATGAAGGTGGCTGAAGAGTCGAAGCCTCCAGTGGTGCTGCAATCCACGAGTAATGAGCGTCCCCCACCGAGTAAGGGCATCTTCTCCGCTCCCTCGGCTGCACCCCGGCTGTGTGGATTGGTGAGAATTGGAGGGCTGAAGGAGGAGGTGTCGTCTCTGGGAAGCTTGGAGAACATCATGGTTCAAAAGCTTGCTCCGCAACACAAGAAGGGCGTCGTCAATCCGTTTTCCAGCAAGGGCCCCATTCCGTTGCCCCTTCCTTCCAGAGCTGCTGACTTGTGGGCTGACAAGCCCACCCTCATTTTGTGCCTTCGCCGTCCCGGGTGAGTGCCCAAATGCAGCCTACTCTCTCTATTATTTTATTTAGGGTAAATTTCATGAGTACCCCTGAAGTTTGCAATATTTTCATACAGTAGATACCCCTGCTTTTCCAGAAATTTCACAAACACCCTTGGACTATAAGTTTCAGGCGTTTTTTACATTGTTGTGCTCATACTTCCTTCTTGAGCAAAGTTGAAGAAGGGAATGTAATGAAACAAAAAAGAAGCAATGTGCGCACAAAGGAAGAAGGGAAGTGGCATGCACAACAAACAAACGCTTGAAAATTTTGGTTCAAGGGTTATCTGTGTAATTTCTGAAAAAGCAAGGGTATCTATGTAAATATTGCAAACTTCAGGGGTATCCATGATATTTTCCCTTTTATTTTTTAGAGCTTGAAGGTATCATCCTAACTATTTCAGTGAAATATAACTTATCAAATAGAGAGTGTTTGCTGGTAAAGCCATGAATTGTTTTACATTTATTGAAATGAATGTCAAGGTATAAAAACGGTGGAGCCACATGAAGGTAAGGCCCTACTTATCTGTCTACCATCTTGACACTAAGTGTTCGGGGAGAAATTTTACCTTCACCGGCTGAAATTCAGGATTCCTCGTTTTCCACCGGTCTTTCACGGTCATGCACCAGATATTTTATTTATTTATACTTATAATATACTATAATCTCTCTTTTTTTTTGGAAAATGCCTTCAAATTCCAATCAGTTCAATTTCAACCGGCTGACGATACAGTAAATGCCGGTTCTCTCCGAACACTGATTGACTTTTTAACTTATTTGCACTGACAAGCAAATGATGTATGTCGCTGGGAGACTGCTCACGAAACAGATTGCTTAATTCTATGGGGCTGTTAATGATAGTTATTTCTCAGCTTTTTCTCAATGAAAACTAAGAATGGAATAACGATGTATCATAACAATCAACACTTTTTTTTGGATAACAATTTGGAAGTGCAAAATTTCCGACAACCATCGTTGAAATTAATTGGCTTTGTTGGGTTTGTCCAGATGTGTGATGTGTCGCGCCGAAGCACATCAACTGTACAGCAGGAAGCCCATATTTGATGCCATGGGCATTCAGATGGTGGCCATCGTGAACGAGCACATCGATGCGGAGGTGAGGGCATTCTGGCCGCGCTACTGGGGCGGCATTGTGGCGGTGGATGAGCAGCGCGAGTTTTTCAAGGTGCTCGGGCAGGGAGAGCTGCCCACGGAAGGATTCGTGTCTGGGTTCCTCCTGAACGCTGCTGCCAAAGCCAACTACAAGCGAGCCAAGGCCACTGGCGTCGAGGGCAACTACGCTGGAGAGGGAACCATCAAGGGAGGGCTGTTCATCATGAGACCTGGCAACGGTGGCGTGGCCTATCAGTTCATTGAGCGCAATTTCGGTGACTGGGCTCCTTTGGACGAAGTTATCCAAGTCTGCGGTAACATCTCGGTATAGACATCAAAACCCTAAACCCACTGTCATGCTTGCATACACATACTTTTCTCCCCTTCTAGTCCGTGAGACCAGGGCATAAATTTGACAGTGTTGTAAATAACCGAAGGAATCTCTCTTGGGCGTCAAATTACCACTTTGCAAAATTGGTGAATGTCAAAAGCGCCAACTTTTTTGAATTTTGGGTGTACTATTTATTTTTCATTCAAATTTTCTCTCTCTCGGTAACCTTCATTCTTAGAATTGCGTATTTGAGGGACACCTTTCCTTTTAGGAGGTATCAAGGTAACACTTTCTATGAGTTTTCGAGTGTCAGCGGGGACACTTTTAATATATTTTTGGGAAAATTTTACGTATACCCCTGAAGTTTGCCATAGTTTTATAGATACTCTTGGTTTTTCAGAAATTGCACAAATACACTTGGATCATAATTTTTAGGTGTTTGTTTTATTGTGCATGTCACTTCTTTCTTCCTTGTGCGCACGCTGCTTCTTTTCCAGTTCTATTGCACTCCTTGCTTTAACATTGGTCATGAAGGAAGTGGCGTGCATAACAAATCAAACGCCTGAATATTATGGTCCAAGGGTATTTGTGCAATTTCTGAAAAACTAAGGGTATCTATACAAATATGGCAAACTTTAGGGGTATCCATAAAATCTTCCCTATATTTTTCAATTGTCATAGGACGCAAACAACCCCAAATGACACTGAAATCCGTGTCAAATTTATGGCTTGCGTGAGACTTCATTTTCCTTGTTCTCGTGCTAAAGCTTCCTTTCTTTTTCGTGTCTTTTGCAGAAACGATGATGCCGTCCAGGAAGGGCATTAACATACATTTTCCGGGGTTATGCCGAAACGACATTCAACTCACCCCTCACATTTGTGAACTGTAGTTTTTTTCCATTAAAATCTCGTGATTGAACTCCCCCTTTTTGTGTTTTTAACCGATTATTCAAATGTACATCAGGTAGCAAAGCATTGGCCGGGTTTTCGTTTGCCGACCAAACCGGGGTTAGAGTGAGCTAGCAAATATCTATATTTGTTAGGCAGTTTTCATGAAGTGAATAGTTGAACGTCCAAACGCTAGATTTAGGGTGATCTGTTTTATCAGATGAATTATTCAGTAAATTAGTACGCCCTTTCTCTGGAGTTTTTAGAAATAGTTACAACCTGCTTGAAGATCCTTAGTTTTCACCTGATGGACAAGTCTTGTCTCTCTGCTTGTATTCTCTACATGCCAGTGCCGGAGTTCAAATTTATTGAAACTGTTGAGCTTGTTAATGATCTGTTTATACAATCAGTTTTGACCTCCGCAAACGCCACTTGATACTGCATATTGGTGGTTATGGTATTCCGAGGGAGTAAATCATTTCAAGACCTTGCCATGTCACTGGTACACTGAATAGAGGATTCTCTCTTTTCGTGTTTTATTTCCTTTGACCTTCCCTTGACCTTCTAGAAGTGTATTGGTTGTTTAGTGGATTGCATCCTTCCCTTACCCCTCTAGACTAATTGAAGCTCTACATGTTCAGTATTTCAAAAGAATTCAAGCTTTGTAGGTGTCGAATAAAGAGATATGAAAGACTGGAAGTTTGAAATGAGTTTATGTGCTTATTAACCCCTAAACGTCGGCACTGACAAAACGTCCTTTGCCTCCAAAAATAAACTCTGTATCTCACAAAAAGACTGATTTTGATCTGATTTTTTTTCAAAAGTGATCATAAATGCGTAGTACATCATGGAAGGCAAAAATTACCTCTTGAGATACATTCATTTTGTTTTGTAACCCAAATTGTGATACATGGTGTTAGCTCCCAAGCTGCCCTTCTTGCAAATTTCATGAGGGCACCATGCACTGTTAACTTTTCTAACTTTTTGAAGCAATACTATTGGTGCCCATGTGCAAAACACTGTAGAATGCTACAGGCAGGGCAAGCCACGGTGATCCATTTGTCCTTTAAGGGTTAAGATTATACGGGAAAGAAACTGCAGTTCTTATGAGATGAATTGCAATTTTGCATTCCAAATGTAAACTCAACCATGAAGCTCAATGTAGCTTCATTTGGTTTGAATTTTGAGCGTAGAGGTCTATGTAAAGTTTAGCTACTATGTGTGACTCCAAAAAAAGTTAACCATCATACTACTAACATCACAAGAACCTCTGTAATATCACATCCCACCTTCTATATTATCACATCTCTAGTCTATGATATCACATTGATACAACTTGAAAACTTACTGAATTTTTTACTTTGCATTCTATATAACATATGAAAACCTTAATTAAATTCTAATGGTGAATGCGTAATGTAACCTCTAAGATTGTAAGGGGTGGGTAGCATGTAGATTTGGGGTTTTCAAGGAAAAATACATGTCCTAAGAAGTTCCAAATTAAACCAAAAAAATGGGATTTTTTTGTCCTCATTTGTACATGACTCATTTGGAGCTTTGCACAAAATATATGAAGCATCCAATGATCAAGCTAGTCACATGGTTGAAGAGAAGACAAAATTTGCTTTCTAAGCATACTTGGATGAACTTCACTTGTTTCACAAATCTCTTACAATAAGCATTTGAAAGCATTCAATTTATACATTGGATGTTGGCACTTTCAAGGTTTAGAAACCCAACCAATTTGTTTTGGGTAACAAAATGATTTGAAGCTTATTCTACTCACCATCATAAAGCATATTTTGGTTCAATTATTCCTATTTGAAGTACATTAGCTAAGTTATTGGATTGAATAGCAATTAGATCTAACATTGTTAGAATGTGCACTTTACCAATATTGGGAATAGAATTATGCAAAAATGTTTTGAAATGATTTCAATCAAAAGGGTCTTTTGAATATTTGAACTTATAAATCAAAAGATCAACATAATGAGTATAAATTTCTTTGTAAAACAATTGTGGCTTGCATTCTAGTCTAAATTGCAAACTTTTTCCCATGCATTTCAACATTATTACTTACGCTCAGTTATTTCATGCAAACCTTGGATATTAGCTAGCACCTTGTACCTTACCAACTAAAATACACTATACTAAACTAAAATCTTTTACACATGAATATGAGCTAAAAAAGAAAAAAGAATTTAGTATTTTATGTTTTGACCAATTAATATTTGGTTTTTTTTGAGGAATTTGCCTAGTTTTTCATCCTTCCGTACAAATTTGAACTAGTTAATTGTCATATAAACAATTGTCATATAAACAAGATGACTATTTGTATTGATGGCAAGTTCTCCTCAAATATTGGTTAGGACAATATAGAGGGTATGTTCGTTAGTTAAATAAAAATAAACTATTTCATTGCTAAATGCTTAAACTTTTGGATTTAAACTTAAATCTTGCAAACAACCAACGAGGAACAGAATTGTGTTTGACAAAATCAAAAACAAAAGAGCCAACTTTGGAAAACCCTTTGAAAAAAAAAAACTCAACAAAGGTTTAATCATCAAATCATAAGAAAACTATTAGACCATCCATACATTGTTGCAAACAAAATGATTGGTTACATATACGTCCACCTTCCTTCCCCTCTCTTGTTTTGATAATACCTTCAATCCTCACCAAGAACAACTACAACAAAAAAAGGCTACAAAAATTCCAAACACATTAAAATCTCATTCATTAGTAAGCAAGGATTATCAAAACCCCAACGTTACCAAACCCCAACTTTACCAATGCCAAAACCCCATCATTGCCAAAACCCCAACGTTGCCAAAAAGCCCGACATTATGGCCGGAGGGAACCCAAACCAAACTCCTTTCAAACGCGCTTCCATTTCAATTCCAAGAGCGTTTAGGGCAGAGCTCCTCAAGAATGTCAATAAAACAAAATCCTCCCTTTAGAATTCAAAAGGGATTAAAAATTGCTACAATAATATACAATACACTAAAAAAAAGAAAAAAAAAGAAAAAAAAAAAGGTACTCAAGCGACTTGCAACGTCGCCGCATCCACGAGTCCCAACAATTGGAAACATGGAAAAAACAATGGGCCTTGGCCAGTCGCAGCTCTACCTTCTCTTCCCCACAGATTTTTCCAAACCCTAATACCCGAGAATTCAATTCAATAACAACTCAACATCTCGCTGTTTGCTTCCACCTTCGATCTGCTCCAAATCTCCAGAATCCCAACCAACCACCAAATTGCTCGAAAATTGCTCAAAAATTGCTCAAAAACTGCTTGAAAACTGCTCGAAAATTGCTCGACAATTGCTCGACAATTTGCGCTCCAAGCATCGTTCTTGTCACTCAACGGTAGCTGGTGTGAATGTTCAAGCAGTCATATGCATGTTCTTGTTTGTTGTTGTTGAAATTCTAGGTCACGACATAGCCAGCCAGCCAGCGAGACCTTTGCTTGGCATGGGTTAAGCTCGTTGCAGCCTGACCGCTTCCAAGCACTCTTTGGCACGGACCACCTTGGATTGCAAGTAAAACGAACCCCGCTTCATGTTGTTCTCGAACAAAGTCTCGTACTTGGTGACCACGTCCTCCCAGGGCGCATGCTCTGCCACGCCCAGAATCTGCCGAGCCTCGTGCTCCGTCATCACCTTCCGACTCATGCTCTGCACCGCCTCCTGCGCCACCCCCGTCCTGTTGGCGTTCACGAGGGCTTGCCTGTACGCTTGCGACACGGCTCGCATCACCACCCCCGATCCCATCAAGATCAATTGCGCTATCACCCTGGTCCCCATAACGACCGAGGTTTGTTGCAATTCACGATCTTCGTTCGCCGATTCTGGGGTACAATAGTCGTGGAACAGCTTGAAGAAGTGTCACGAAGCGCAAGGATCGGAAGTGGCACGAAGAGCGAGGATCGGGCAAGGAGTAAGAAACAAGCAACTTGGGGGGCAGAGCAGAATTACGAGAATGAGTGAGGAGATAAGGATTTGGAACCCTAGAACTGAGAGCCCTAAACCCTAAAAGATGGCTTGGTACCCACGATTGCCTCTTTTGTGGGAAGCTTCACCTGGGTTTGCGCTTCTTCCTCCTTTCTCTGGGATGATCATAAGATGCTTGCGGATGGAGTTCACTTCAGCTCGGAGCAACTCTGCTATTGCCGAAAGAGTACATGCCAACGAAGAAACTTTTCTAGGGTTTGGTTGGTTGTCTCCGCCCCAACGACAACAAAATTTCTCAATAGTAAATCTCAGCTAGCTCGGTGGTCACAAGTGTGTTCGGACTTCGGAGAGACTTTGAGCTTCCTCGGCAAAGAAATATCCTGCATTTCTCGTTTTCAACCGGTTTTTTTAGTGTATGAGGTAGCAACTCACCTATAACCCTGAACCCCTAAATCCCTGGGAACTTTATTTTGTCAAAAAACACTCAAAACTGTCATTTCTATTACAAAGAGTTAAAAAGTTTGAAAATTGGTCTTTTTGCATATCTGACCACAAGATCTTGTACTAAACTAGTATAAGATTGTGGAAACAAAAATTCAAAAACTTTGACCACACAGGTTGCAAGATATTTGCGTTAAAAGTGTCAAAAACAAGTTTTTTTGCACCTTGCATGACTAGATTATTTGACTTTGAACTTTTTTAACTTAAATTTTTTGCACCACAGAGTTTTGGGGTTTATTTTTCAATGGTGGAAAATTGGGTTGAGAACCTTTGGAAAAAAATCAAAACAAAGAA
This sequence comes from Ulota crispa, assembly GCA_963920765.1. Lineage (NCBI taxonomy): Eukaryota > Viridiplantae > Streptophyta > Bryopsida > Orthotrichales > Orthotrichaceae > Ulota > Ulota crispa. The sequence goes on along the minus strand of OY987248.1, from coordinate 12,447,313 downwards.
TACTTAATTTTCATTCTTAAAAAAAACATTAGGTAGGAGGTATGAGATTAAACAAAAAATTAAATTGTTAATAACCCTACAATGGAATTGAAATGCAATAATCCCAATGGTGAGATTGTTTTAGAAAGCAAACTTCACCCTTTCCAACAATTTTTTTTGAAAAAATGTAAAAATTGCATTCAAAAATGAAGTTTATAAGTTGTTTTTTCAAGATGTTTGAGATGCCCATAAAACAAGATTGTCCATAACTTTCTCATAACTAGTCCAACTGGAATGAATCAAAGCTTCAGATGTAGAAAAAACTACAACCTATGAGGAGAAAAATAATAATAATAATAATAATAATAATAATAATCGTAAAAAAATAATTTCTGCCCAATCTTCAAAAAAATTTGCTTATCAAGGCATAATTTTTGCTTTTGGGCATAAATTGGAATGAAAGTTATATTCCCCAAAAGCTAATGTGTTTTTCTATCTTCAAAAAATGTTTCAAAAAATCAAGACAAAATTTGAGGCTGTAGGTACCTGCCCGAAATCCCATTTGTCTCCCAAGCGGACACTCAGGGATTTAGGGGTTAAAAGACCATAGGGCATAGTATATACGTTGCCGTATAATTGGTATTTGCTACCAGTAAGAAGTTTTCATTTGGGATCTCAAGTAGCTCACTAGAACCGCTTTGGTTTATTCTCCAACTTCTTTGTTGATCTCAAATGTAGTAGAAGTGTGGATCCATTCCAAATACAAGAAAAATACCCCATATTGTACTAGTTGCAGCGGCACGTTTAGTCCTTTAAGGGATAACCATCACAGTACTCACAACCATTGCCTCTAAAATCTTTGAAAATTGTGGAAGCAAATAGATGTAATTACAAGGATGTACAACATGTGAACATGAAACCTTAGTGTTGGTATTAGGTGCACTTGCAGTGGCCTCTTTAAAAATTCACAACTTATTCTCTCAATATCCAATAATACATTCAAAAGTGCAATCTCATCATTTTTCTCTTGCTAATATGATCTTATAACTTGCTAGATGTTTATTAATAATCATCATGTTCAAAATCTTAATTTGACGATTATGGGTGCTGCTACCTTGCACTAGATATTGCCTATATACTTAGGGGCGGTTCACACAAAATTCCCACATCCCAAGTCATCTAAAAATCTGATTGGTAAAGAGTCAAAAGTTGAGACTTGGCACTTCACACTAAGTTACACTGAATATTGCATTGAGGTTGCCTTGATTATTAGGTGCTTTACTCTAGAAAGTTACCGTATGACTCATCACTTGATCACTTGGAGGTGCATGCAACTCTCTAGATATGTGGATTTCACATGTTTTGCGACTTGGAAACCACTATTTTGTTTTCCAATAGCTTTGTTGTTGTTGCTAGGCCCTTTAAAATTTATTTCTTATAGTAATTATTGATGGAAGTTATTGTAACAGCAATAAATATTTACATAGTGTAAAATGTCAAGAAATTAATGTGGGGCAATCTAAACGCAATATTCAATGTACATTCCAAGTCCCACGTCCCAATTGCTTACATGGCAATATTTTTTGAAAATTTTGGTGCCAAAGGAGGTGGGATTTCACTTAAGGTTTGGGTCGATTGCCCAACTTCCAATGCAAAACCCACCCATATTTTTGCATAAAATAATCATGGCTTTATTTAGCACTCCTTTTTCCCTCAATAACCTAACAAAGTTGGATTTTGGCATTGTGATGGAACTTACAAAGATGAGACTTCGGACATAGTGCAAGTTGCCCCGCATAGGACACATTTTTAGGTTTTTTTCCATTTTTTCAAAAATCTAGTTAATTTTTATCCAATTGATTCAAATTTCAGCTGGATTTTTTACCTTTCCTTTTGGCTCATTTTATTTTGTTTTTGGATCTATCTACTCAATGCTCACAACTAAATTCGTTGACCTCTAATTGCATGAAAGTATATGGTAATGGTCAACAATGGGAGCATGACCCTTAATTAATTAGTTGAGAGCAAATCTCAGCAAAGATGTTTTTGTTTTTTTTGTTTTTTTTCCCATAATGGTCAATGAGTTGAATATGACGCAAGGTAAAACCACTTCAAGGAAAGAAAATGGATGAGCAGAGTTTGGAGAAATAGATGAATAACTTGTGATCCTTGATTACATACAAAAGTTTGTGTAAGTTAATGCTTCTTGAAATCCTAGTTCCGAAGAATGATCCACCCTACGAATGATCCAACCTACGAATGAACGATAGATTTCCACAAAATTGTTTGTTTGTGGTACAAACCAAAACTTTGGCAAAGATTTTGGAACATAATTTTGTAGCAACCGCTTCATACAAACCGTGGATGGAAGGTGGGTAACAAGATGGAAAGTTGGTAATAAGAAAGTATTTTTTTCCCCATAATGATGTTTTCAAAAGACGTAACAAAACCTCCAATGAAGAGCATGAGGGGAAGTGCTTAGATTCTGTGAACAATCTAGTTGAGGTACCATTGAAGGAGCTCTTGGTAAGACTGGTTGAAGATGAAGTCTCGTGTCAACTAAGGTATGAGCACCCACAAGCACCATAGATTGCAAGCAATTACGCAAAACATAATTAAAATTTGAATGAAGGCGTATGTGTAAACCACCAGTAAGCAAACTTCCATGTTAACCTCAGAATTAGAGAACTCAAAACAACATACAATTTTAGAATGTAAACTTGTTTGTTGTTTCTGATTTTGTAATTCCAGACCAACATAGAGGTTTGCTCTAATCGACCAAATTATTCATAAATTAAGCACACCAGATGTTTTAGAAAATACAATGATTACAAACCGATGAATTCCCAAAATGACACTTATTCAACAGCACCTTTCCATAGTTTCTCATGCCTTCAGTATTGTCATGTTCATTTTTTAGGTGTCAGCAATTAGGCAATGTTCATATTGAGTGAACATTAAATTATTTCAGTGAAATGGATTGGGATAAGCGGAGCTGAATTGCTGCCGGCCTAGTTGGCGTGACCAGCAAGACTTCAAGCCCATTCTGAAAAAGTTTAATAAAAGTCCATAAATCTCCAGGTCACTGGCGAAGACTCGAAACACACGCCCGCTACAAATAACTGAACCAAATCGGCTGTACTCCATCAAAGTCAAGATCAATGATCACAAATGTATCTAGAGTCAGCAAACATTCTAACAATTTTTTCTTATTACCACAAAACAACAAAACAAATAACATAGTTCGAAGTTTAATTTTGAACACATTTAACAGTGCTTATAGCCAATTGACTTAATTACAAAAATCACATTTGAGATCACTAGACTAAATGAAATCACTCCAGCTAGACTTGCAACGACACAGACAAAAGCAATAAAGCCCATACACTGCTGCAATTTGAGGAAATATACTCATTCACTTCGCCCTGCAAACTGGTACTACAAGGAAGCTCAGGATAGACTGAATATTGAAGTTGGAGGTACATAAATCTAGGCCTAGTCCCACCACCCCCATCACATTAGGATTCCTGAAAAAAACTACAAAACTCTAAAACTATTAGGGACCTCATTCTATCTCCATGGAGATCTGCTGTCTACCGTAACTACGGAAGTAGAGCAAGCTTTCATCACTGTCATACATGTCAAGGTCGTATTCATGTAATTAGGGTTTAGGATAAGTAAGGTTTAAGGTTTAAGGTTTAGGGTTTCAGCCACAGAAGAACGAATCCAAACAAGCAGACTCCTATGTTGAGAGTTTGGCAGAGAATTGGGCGCAAATGGGACTGTGACTGCAGCAAGCAAAAGCAGCAACAGGGCGCTCATCACAATCTAAGGTAGCATGCTCTAATCGCGACCCTCTCACATAAAGCGCCACATAGGTAGTTAGCTCAGGAATGGATATGAAGTGGTCCTTGCATGGACCCTTTAATTCATCAAAGAAAAGGTGTATTCTATTGCAAGAGTCAATCATACTCCTTGGTTTCACCCATCTCTTCACAAGTTACACAGAGACTGTTTATGGGAGACCTAGAGTCATAAAAAGGTGCCTACTACAAGAAACTTTGAAAATTCATCAACAATTCAATAATGCTTCAAAAAACATGAAAAAATTTGTGATACATTTAGCATCCAGTTCTCTTTGTCTAAAAATTAAACAAAAAATCTTCCCGTCTTGAAAAGCCCATGAAAAAGCAGACCAACCCTTAAAAGTTACGGTTTTAGCTTGACAGTCGATTGAAAAGCCCATGAAAACATACTACCTTACAGGCTTGACAGAAGATTGCCGTTTGTCTATAACTGGGAGCCTCGGGTGCTGCGGCATATGTCGTTTCAAAACCGAGAGACCGTTTTAGGGTTTAGAGCCCTAAAAGACAAGCTTTTTCTTCCAAGATTAGGGCAAACTCACGGGAGCACCCCTCTGACTTCAATACCCATGGAGCGAGCAGTGCCCATGATAGACTTACAAATCGACTCCAAGGGCATGTACTGGCAATCAGGATCAGCCTGCTTGATCTTGGCGATTTCGAAGATGTGCTTCGGCGTGACAAACCCGGCGACCTTGTGGCCCGGGTTGCCCCCGCCCGACTGTAACCCCGCGGCCTTCTTCAAGAAATACGACGTCGAAGGTGACTTCACGACGAAGTCGAAGGAGTTGTCCTTGTACGCTGTCACCATCACGGACATCGGCACGTCGGACTTGATGCTCTGCGTTCGCGCGTTGAAATCCTTGCAGAATGCCATCAGATTCAGTCGGTGCTGCCCTAACGCTGGTCCCACGGGTGGCGCCGGCTTCGCTTGCCCCGCGTTCACCACCAGCCGGATGATCGCCGACACCTGCTTCGCTGCCATCGCTGCAATCTCGTTGCAATGTTGCTGCAACTCTCCCTCTACCGGCCTTCCGATCAAGCCATCAATCTCCGCATCGCACCCTAACTCTCTCTCTCTCTCACGATGCTTTCGAAAAACTCGACATTCCCTCGGAAAGCTGTATCAGGGTTTTAGGGTTTGGGGTTTAACCCATGAGGGCACAATCACACCAACGATGAATAATAAAGTGAGGTACAAACTAATGTACAGTAGCCTTGCGAGTTTAACCCCTAAATGCCCAAGGCCTTCCTGAACTTCTTGGCATTTTCAGGAAATTGAACAATCAACCAACCTTTTCATAAATCTCATTAAGTTTTTTAAAACTGTATCCGCACAAATTTAAACTTGATGTGTTGAAGATTACATGGAAAAAGAAAACACAACAACATCACTTATGGTTTAACGTTTGAACATGAGGGTGTTAAAATTACAACAGTGACTAGAAGTTTTCTAATCCTCATTTCACATGTCAAATTTAAAATGTTGGTTATCAAAAAAATATGAGGTTCAAGGTTATTACATGTTTAACCTCAACTGATTTACGACTTTCAAAATCTACTCCTATATTTTTTTTAAATGGATTTCTAATGCGGATTTTTCTCCAAGCTCTAGTGTATTTGAGGCTCATCTTCAAGATCTTCCAACACTAGAAAACTCAAGATTGCAGCAGGCACCCTTATACAAAATCTTGAAGAGAAAAATCATGAACATTCATTTTCAAAATCAGATTTTTGATATTGAAAGTAGACTTCAAAACAAACTTGCGTTCAAAAAAAATACCAAAAATAGTGATTTGATAAGATTTTATTTGTCCTCCAAGTTTTGCAAACACCCAAATTGGGTGCCTTGGCATTTAGGGGTTAACCCTTACACCGCCCAAGGTTTCTGAAAACAGTCGCAGATGGGGACGTATTCTGTTCCCTTGGATGGTGTAGGGTTAAACAACCGAAAGGCCCTTTGCGACCAATACAATACGGGGTATTTTTCTTGTATTTGGAATGAATCCACACCTCTACTACATTTGAGTCCAACAAAGAAGTTGGAGAATAGATCAATGCAATTCTAGTGAGCTACTTGAGATCTCAAATTAAAAAATTTATTGGTAGCAAATGACTATTATAGGTAATCGTATATACTATGCCCTATGGTTGTTTAAGGGTTAAGAGAGTTCATTTTCAATTTTTTTAAATCATCAAGTTCTGAACTTGAATAAATAATGAAGTTGCTTGCATACTTAATCCATAAATCCATATGAAACATGTAAAATATTGGATGACATATTGTATATACATAAACAAAAGTCCTATCACTTACAAAAATAAAACCAAAATTATTGCACTAAAACGATAAAAACAAAAATTGCAATAAATAAATGCATAGTAATTAAGACACAACATTACAAAATAATCACAAATAGGGACACAACTTTGATATTGTTCATGCCATATTGTGTAGCAAGTTGGCAACCAATTTATTTTTATTTTTATTTTTTTCATTTTTAATCTTTTGAAAAAAAACACCATCAACAATTAGATACAATGTGGACAATGCTACAAGAAGAGACACAACAACATTCACACATGTAATTGGTGTTGTTTGTGAAGAGATCTTTAGGAGTTCCAAATTTTGAGCAATGAGCAACAAATAATTACCATCTATAAACAAGCTGATGAGTGTTGAATATCACTAAGCTAGGTCATGAACAAACAACAAACAATGAATACTAGGAATATTGCAGTTGTGCCTAAGGTTTTTTTCCATATTACAAAGGTGGAGTGACCAGCACCTAACAATGCAAGCAGGTAAGGAAAAAATGGACAAAATTGGATAGAACTGTCAACATGTGCAAGTTTATTTATGAACTATACTAATACTAGTAAACTTCATCCAAAATACAACAAACTTGATGTTAGCTTGGGGAGGGATTTGGTGGTTCCATCCATTTTTCCACCATTTTTGCTAGTGACAATTTGAGGTAAGATTTAAGCAAATTTTTGCCAGAAAAAAAAAAAAAAACCTTGGTTGTGCCCCTAATTGTAGTAACTATGTGTGCCGTATATATAATTACTTTGCGATTTTGTGTTTCTTTTATTTTGTAAACTCTTTCAAAAAGGAATCCATTTTAGAATGACAAATGTCATCAACTACACCAATAACAAAATATAGTATTATGGTAACCATAGCGTTATTAGTCCTATTACAAGGGATTTGGGCCCAAAAAGGGGCCCCTTCTCCAAAACCATGGGAATTTTGGGCCCATTCCCTCAAAACATGGGAACACTTCCACATGGGTAGGCTGACTTGATTGAAGTTCAACCACGTCATATGATATGATTAAAAATAATAATAATCTTTTCTAACTACCAACAAGGGCTTGTTTCAGCATTAGAAACAACCAAACTTGCACCTCCTTGAAGGGCTCAATTTCTTACTAATGTACCATGTACATCACTCATTCTAATTCACATTCAGTTGACGATTAATGTTCATGTTGCACACACCAAAGTTTAGTGTCATAAAGTTGAAAGTTAAAAGTTAAAAGTTAAAACTCATAAAGTTAAAGTAATGGCTGCCGACATGGACACTTGTAAGCACCTCACGTCACGCCTTGCCCCGAGCATCTTTCAACTTTCAAGCTTTTCCGGCGTCGTCCATGCTTTTCCGAGAGACGCTCCCGATTCCATGGAGCTTTCGAGGGAGCAAGCGAGGGCCTGGACTCTGGATTGCTGCCACACGAGCTCCGATTCAGGGATGCATGCAACCTCGCACAATTCTCACCAATCCGCACCAATCCACACCAATTCTTGACAATTCCTGACAATTCACAGCACGATCCGTAGCAATTTTGTAACGATGGGGGATTCGACAGATTTCTTCGAGGACCTGCGGGAACGCCAAGCGACCAAAGCGCAAGCGAGCCCGCCCGAAGAAGCTCTGGAAACCGCAGAGCCAGAGCCAGAGCCAGCGCCAGCTTCTTCTTCGACGACGCCTGATTTAGAAGCGCCCTTGTTGCAGGATCCCCCGGAGCAGGAGTACATCGAGGAGCAGCCGCAGCAGCAGCCCCCGCCGGTGTTGGAGAGAGCGCCTCTGCCGGAGCGCGATCCGTTGCTGTACGTGTGCCGCGTGCTCAGCATCGTGACGGCCGTGGGCGCTCTGTTGTGCCTCGTGGTGAACGCCATTTCTCTCTTCCGCTCGTACGACTACCGCGGCTACGACTACCGCGTCAGTGTACGATGCCCTCCCTTCCTTTCTTCTCATTTCCTTCTCTGTTTTGAATTTAGGGTTTAGTGGAAGTATCAAACCCCTCCTCAAAGACTACGAGATTTTGTGATTTTGTGACTTTATGAGGGTTGTGTCTTGTTCAATTTTGTCTTCTTCGTCTTGGAATGATACATGCCATGGTTCTTTGCTGATCTCTCACCAAATAGTGCATTTAGGTTGCCCCATACTAATTTCTCGACATTCCACATTATTTAAATACTTACTGCTGCTAGAGTAATTTTCAGGTTAAAAAACTTGACAAGTACTACAAAGCTGTAGGAAGACAAACTAGCAATATCCAAGTTGCAAATCAAGTGAAATCTAAATATAAAGAGTTGCATGCATTTCTAAGTGGGCAAGTGGTGGGTCATGAGGTAACTTTTCAAGGTAAGGTAACCTAATTGTTGAGGCAACCTAAATGCACTATTTGGTGTATGTACACCCATAAGCACCATTGTCCTCGTAATTGTCACCTTTGAAACCTTGGAAAATCTGTGAAAGTGAATAGATGTAATGACAAGGATTTACAACAGGTGAACATGAAATTTTAATAGTGGCTATGGGTGCAATGGCAGTTTGCTCTTTAAAAATTCACAACTTATTCTCACAGTGTCCAAATAATACATTCAAAAGTGCAAACTCATTATTTTTGTTCCTAATAGGATCCTATAATTTGCTAGCTGTTTATTGGTACTCATCATGTTCAAAACCCTAGTTTGATGCTTATTAGTGTACATACCTTAGACCCTTGTAAAACTAGTTTATAAGGTAGTATGTTCTAAAACTGTCAGTATAAGGGCTGGTCTGCTTTTTCATGGGCTTTTCAAGACAAGAGGATTTTTTGTTTAATTTTTAGGCAAAGAGAAATGGATGCTAAATGTAACACAATTTTTTTCATATTTTTTGAAGCATTGTTGAATTGTTGATGAATTTTCAAAGTTTTTTGTACTAGACACCTATTTGTGACTCTAGGTCACCCATAAAGCGTTTCCTTGCAAGTTGTGAAGAGATGAATGAAATCAAGAAGTATGATTGGCTCTTATAATAAAATACACTTTTTCTTCTATGACTTGAAAGGGTTCATTCAAGAACCACTTCAGGATGGTTTATTAGAGAGGGTTGCTTTTAGAGCACCCTACCTTAGCGGTTGGCGCTTGCTATGCTACGCATTCACCATTAGAATTGTGAAATTCCAAAAGCATTTCTTCAATGGAACAAATGCTTCAAATCATTTGATAATAGCAATAGAAGAGGGAAGTCATGAAAGTCCAAAGCTCCTCAAAATCACTAAAACTTTAAAAAGCAATGAAGTGTTTAGCAATAATTAATCTACACGAAAATAGTGTCCAAATCAACATGTCCAAATTGAGTAAAACATCCAAATTGACAAAAAATTGACAAACAAATGTCCAAATTGACATAAATATGTGCAAATCAAGTAGTCCTAATTGACTAGAAATGTCCAAATTGACACAGCTCCCTTGTAGTCTAAAAACTTTGACCTCTTTAATATCACTCGATGCACCCTCTGTAATATTGCCTCAACTTCAATGGCTATCTCGTCATTTTCTATAGTATCACAGAAAACTGAAGATGTGACATTACAGATGTGACATTACAGATGTGACATTACAGAGGTCACTGTGATTTTAGTAGTATGATTGAATTTTAGAAGGAAATCTTACTGCTTATGAAAATTATATAATAGCTTGATAACTTGGCCTTAAGAACATGACTTTTTTACTTACATTCTTTCATTTACGGTAAGCGAATGAAAGGGAGTTATTTGTTTGTCAATAATACCTATGGACATGTCAAAGTGAGAAACCCTAAACATAGATAATTATATTACCTGAAGGTCCAGAATATTAACAACTTTGTTTGTGAAATTTTACGTCTACAACAAAATCTATGCTAGATCACGCTTGTTTTGTAAAACATTTTGAAACCCTCTAGTATGTTTGATTGAAATGGTCATTCTATAACAATTAATCATAGGTTTTTCTTGAAAGTTTGTAGAGGTTAACCTCAGCTCTCAATTGTCCCATGTTGCAGGTTTTTGTGGGCATCTTGCGCGGTTACACGGTGGCTATTGCGATTTTAGTTATTCTGGCTGAAACTGAGTGGCCGTTGCTCTTCAGATGGTGGAGGGTGTGTATTTTGTGTCTTCCTTTGGCTTTGTTTTTTTGTTTATTTACCTGTTTTCCCCTTCTGAACATTTTTTTACTTTTTTGGAAATTTTTCTGTTAGTTTTTTGGGAATTCGATTGTGTAGATATGGAAAATTATGGCTGCGAAGGAAAACTAGGTATATTTTAGTTTTCTTTTCTTGGTTTGTTTTGATTTTTTTTTCTAATTTTTTTGTTGCGTGTGCAGATATTGGATTATTGGGTTGGTCGCGGTCTTGTTCAGGTTCTGTAAGTGCTGAAACTTTTCATCTGTTTGGATTTTGGTTGCTCATATTAATTTCCTCTTTGTACCAGTACTATCAACTCCAATGGCCGTGAGAGGTTGTAACATTATGGATCTAGTATTATAAGGCAAATCTTTAATTACATATAACGAGTACGCAATCTTGAGATTAGGAGTTAAGTATAATTTTATTGAATTTGGCATAGAAAAACTTTTGGATTTGATTCCTGTTAAAAACAAATGTTGTGAAGTTGTGTAAGAAATTGCTCAAAAGCATTTCGTGATAGGATTAGAGCAGTGGGTTTTTTTAACAAATTGAATAATTTTTTGCTTGCTCTGGAGAAGAGTTGAGCAAAATGTTTTAGATCAAATTTTCTCTTTCTTCCATTGTAGGAGGTTGAGGTAGAATAAGTGGTGTTGGGTGTGTGGTGAAAGGAAGCCTATGAGAATCTTATAGAGTGAGAATACTATTTTTGAGGATTATGGCTAAAATCAACCCTTTCCTGTCCTTTATTTTTTGAAGTTTCATGAATATATATTAAAAGAAATAGAAAATGGCAAACAAAGCATATTGAGATAAATGTTTTTGGATACTTTTTAGAATGACGATTTTTTTGGAGGATGAAAGTGGTGTGTCCTTAAGTCTAGAGTTGAGTAAGAACAATCTGAAGATCTACACTTTGAACAAAACCTGAAGAACTCAATTCTACTCTACTTGTTCTTTAATGAAGCTTTTACCTCCAAAGGTGCATAAAGTGCTACTAACAACGCCACTAAGTTTCACATGATAAACTAAGTAAGCCTCCTCCATTAATAGCTAGACAAACCGTTTTTCCAAATATACTTCTCCTGTACCAAATCCTTTAACTACTACCACAACTTCTTGTGGGTACATATCCTTGGATGACCATCATTTTGTCCCCATTTCTTCTTCAAGAGTTTGTTTACTTGTACAAATGAGTTAACTTTGTTTTAGGCTCTTTTAATGGGGCAGGTGGATGGATCCTCGCTTTTCATTTTAAAAGTATGAAACTCATTTTAAGCTTTTGTGCTATTGCAGTTTAGAGTATCTGACACAATTCAATGGGTTTTCAGTGTTGCAGTGCTGACAAGGGTGTTGAAGAGAGCAAGTGGAGAGACTTCAGCTGAGGGTTTGCTTCACGAAATTGCCAGCTGGTGGCTTTTTGCCTGTGGAATTCTGTATATTGTAGCTGTGAGTGCCATTTCATTTTCATGTTGGGTCAACTGCCCTGCTCTTCTTGGATTATGGAGAAAAAAAAGGATGATTTGTTTGATTTCCTTTCCCTTCATTTTCTTGTGTTCGTCAGTTTTGTCTATTTGAGACAGACAAGCTTGCTAGTTGTTGATTTTCCAGTACATGCAGTGGTTTGACTTGAAATTTGAGCTTACTAAGAAAAACCAGGATTCGTTTTCAGGGATTGTTATGTTTGGGACGCATAAAAAGTAACCGTTTAAAAAAGCAGAACTGGCGTCAACAAGCTCAGAAGGATCTTGAGGTAAAAAGGCTCATCCACTTTTCTTCAGTCTTTTGTATTGCGCTCATTGTCGGTCTTATTTGAATGTAAAGTTGCAGTCGTTTTGCTGCCTTTTGTGGGTTTATGGACTACTTAATTTGAAACTAACAAGACTTTTGACCTGAGAAATAATATACTGAGCCACAAGAAGGTCCAAGTATGTTATATCTTTATACTATTTACTTAAGAAAACCTTAATTGTTGTTAGATTTGCACATGCTTGATGAAATGTCCAAAAAATATTAGGCAATGGGTTTTCTGGAGCCAGTTATTGGTTGTGATTCAACATGCATGACCATGCAAAGTTGGCACCCTAAGATGGGTTGAGTCAAGTCAAATTGGTCATGGGCAAGAACATGTGCCAAGAACCTCATTAGGATACATAATTGGTTGTTTTTTTTGTCCAAAACTTAGTTCATGAATGGTTGTATGGATAGTATTTGTTGGTATATGTTGCAATTTTTCAACATCCTCTTGCATGTGCAACGCTTGATTACCATCTTTAAACCAATATTCTGGGATTAATGAGGGCTACATTTGCAAGCTTTAGGCAAGAACCGGTTATCTTGCACCGTGACGCTAAAGAAGATATAAGGCCTAGAGGACAAAACGCTTTGTCTAGTGTCTTGTCCCCCTTCATTTGGTGGGAAGTTGTTGTGTCATCATTGATTTTGTTTGTCTGGTGAAATGTTTCACACTGAAAACTAGATGTTTGGTGGAGTTATAATTCTATTCCCACTTGACATGATTTTGTCTTTACCTCACACCTCACATGAATTGAGAGTGAGTGTTTTGTCCAATGGACAAGATTTGGGGTCACCTTGGGAGGTGACCTTAAATCTTATCCATTACAAGTGAACTCCTCTTCAATTTTGATTGGAGTGAGTGATGACATGGCGTTAACACCTAATGGTTGTTTGCTTCACTTTGAAAGCTGCGCTAGACAAAACCCTCTCACCGGCCAATGAGTTGATCCTAAGTCTTGTCCAATTCCCAGTTTGAACTAGGTCTTATGACTATGTAATGTAACTTTGCACTTTGTATCCAATGCTTAGGTGCCACCTCTACACAAATGGCCTCCTTGAGGTAGTTAAAAATCTTTGGAATCCTCCAACAGGTGTCCACATTGTGCAATACACATTGCTTTGTGCCTTTTTCATGTTTGGTTAATGTTTTTTCGTTTTTTGTTTTTTTGCAGGAATTGCACAGACGGAGGGCAGACTTGGAGGGTCAGCTTGCAAAGCATTAGTTTTTCTAAATTCTACAAGGCTGACCGCAAAAATATGGGCTTTCACATTTTCGACTGACAAGTGGATGCAAAGTGTGGTTTGTAATGTTACCGCCATTGTTGCTAATGTTACTAGAATTAGGAATCAGAAAAAAATCGAGGCCTTTCTGTGCTTCTATGTTGTATAAATTGTATGAGCACTACCACCTGAAATCTGATAGCTATGGATGTACAGTAAAAATATCCTCTTTTTTTTACATGTATGCCTTTGGTATTTGTTATAAATATATGCTCTACTGTTTGGTAGTTTAGGCATTTTAATACATTTCAGATTTTGTTCTATCACTAGTGTAGTGAACTAGAGTAAGGTACAGTAGAGGATACTACAGTGACTCACAAAACCGAGTCAATGTTTGGATATTTTTAAGTAAATAAGTAATATTAGCACATGGAGTGAACAATTCAACAACTTAAAGTCATTGTAGAAAATTGAAGTTTTATTGATTATTCATATGAAAATAGAAACAAAATACACATAATATACGGAAGCACTAAAATTCTGAAACAAACCCCTCACTGAGTCAGTTTTGGACTTGTGTATCTATACAAACTCAAATTTCAATCTACTTGCCCTTTGCATAAGGGATTGTGCTTGTTTTTGTGGCATGCTCTCTTAAATGTTGTTACACTTTGTGGAAGTGATAAAATGGAAAGTCTCAAACACACACTCATAATTCTAAAATGTCCTTTGGAGGTGTTGGTTAAGAATTGAGCTTTTGTTTTAGAGTTGCCCATAGGTATTTGATGCGGTTTAAGTTGGATGATTAAGCACGCAACTTTAAAACATTGAAAGATTGTATAAATTATTACTTTTTCATTGTTTTTGTTGTATGTTTAGGATTGTTACTATGTTGAAAATGACTCTAAATGCATCTTTGCCATGTTTTTAAAAAATAGCATAGAGATTGACCTCTAATATTTCATAATAAACATACTAATTTATTCTACCTCCTATTTCACAAATCAGACCAAGTTAAATTGCACTCATGCAACCTCAGAATTATAAACCTCTTCCATGTTTCACTAATTTCTCCACTATATAATCTATAAGACCCTTTCCTTCTCAATCCAACATCAATAACAACCATTAGCAAAAGCAATTGATTTTAGTCTCATTTGAAAAAACCACTTGCTTCCAATCTGCAACAACTCAATTTTCTTGAGTTTCAACAAAATCTAAACCAACTTAAATCATATTTTGTGAAAAAATAGGTTCTTTCTTCTTCACACAAGCCTTCAAACTTGCAAGATTGAATGTGCGTTGCATTGTCTAGACACTCATTTCATTGTCAAATTGTTGCCTAACTAATTTGCTCTTTTGTAGCAATAATAGATCATTTATTTGTCATTGTTCACACATATGTCCTCCCCAAGTGGTTTAAAATTACAATTGATTTTCCTCATATAGATAGTTTAGCATCAAAAAGATGATTTTTTTGAAATCTCTCATCACTAGATTGATTAACAACAAACCATTTGGCTTTTTTTTTTGCGGTTCACCCATTTTGTAGAAATGATACAATACTATTTTGCTTTTCAAAAAACAATAGCCTTATCATGGTATGGAACTATTAAAAGTTCAATATTCTATTAGAAAAGGAGAAGAAACACTCTCTCTTACTTACAACACTCCTTGCTAAATTTAAATTTTACAAGGTATTGCCAATGTAGAGAGGAGATGGAGATAGACATGCAATACTAAAACTGAGTCACTAAGTGATTCACTTTTGAAATGAAATATCTGAAATACCTTTATAGATTTTTCATTAAATTTTCATGTAATAGTAGATGCTTAGATACCTTGAATCTACCCTTAATGATATTTGAAGATTTCTATTAATGCAATTGATATGGCAAATTATATTTAGTAATAGTAAACTTTGACTCGGTTTTCTGAGTCACTGTATCTTCATCACTTTGAGTATTGTCACTTATATGCACCAGTCTGGTTTTTGGGAAATGTATAAAGTTATGAAGGGTTGTTTGAGCACAAGAGCTAAATATGTTGTGTGACCAAACAAAAGCATTTTTATTTTTTTATTATTGTATGAACTTCTCATGAAGTTCCAAGGTGGAAGGTAGAGTAAACGACCCTTTTTCTATTCAAACTGTTTTCATTCAACGACCTCATGATTATGGACTCTGGTCAAATCGTGCTTTCTTATCTTGCTAATTTGTTGAATATTGTCTTTTGACGTTGATAAAGTGAAACTGTTTTAGTAGTTGAGTATACTGAAAATATGGGAAATTTTGATGGATACCCTTGAAGTTTGACATATTTGTACAGATACCCCTGATTTTTTAGAAATTGCACAAATATTTTTGGATTATAATTTTTAGATGTTTGTTATATCGTGTATGTCACTTTCTTTTCTTTTTATGTGTATATTGCTTCTTTTTAGTCCTATTGTACTCTTTGCTTCAACATTGGTCATGAAAGAAGAGATGAGCACAACAAAAAAAACCCTGGAAATCATGTCCAAGGATATCTGTGCAATATTTAGAAAACTAAGGGCATCTACAAAAATATCGCAAACTTCAGGAGCATCAAATTTTCCCTAAATATTAACTTGTCTTGGGACTTGGGAGTCGAATTTGAGGCAACACATAAATAAAGTCTTGTAACACCCTGGGTCTTCCGATTCACAGAATATCAGGTTCGTACAACATGATTACATATTTACTGATGCTTATATTTTAGGTGCGCAAATTTTGGGGAAAGGTCTGTGAAGGCAAAGGAACATAACCTGGATGGAGGCCAGTTCTGTACAGATGGACATTAAGATATTATGCATGAAGATTAAGCATGCTTGTGTCCAACGATGGGGATATGTCCGGTATTCACTAACGTGAAAATACAGTCTTCTTATGAATAGTATGCTCCAGCCCGAAGGCCTGATTGATCCAACAAAATGATGTTCAAATCTGAGCGTTCAAAAAAGATCGTCCAAAAAAGATGTTTTAAGTAATAACAGTTTAACGGCACTAAATACAAAAAGAAAAATGAAATTCGGTTTCACCTGCCAAGTTTTGCCCTCGCGGCAACTGCACATCTGCACTCTCCACTCTCACCCAAGTGGCATATAACAAAATAAAGGCAAAATTCGAAGGCCAAAGGTAAATGAAAAGCCAGCGAAACAGTTCGCATCACAACAAAACACCCTTCCTTCCAAAAAATTCAAAAATCCATCACGACTTGCGCTTTTTCGATTTGGTTGGTGTAACTTTCGGTTGGCGTTTTGGCTGGCGTTTTGGTTTAGCTTTAGGTTTAGTTGCCCAAGCGGGTTCATCGTCCGATTCATCTCTGCCAGAAAAAAAACAGAATCAGAAATGCAGAAAATTCAGCATAAAAAGGAGGATAAAGCAATACGTGCAGTTTCAAGTAATCACCACACTTCAACATCATCCATTTAAAACTTCTTGGCTTTTGAGAGACCTAGTGATTCAGAGAGTATGTTACTCACTCTATCCCATCCTGGAGATAACGGACAGCTTCCATAGTTGCATAAAGTATCATCTTCTTGACCTGCAATATAGCCGCACAAGAGTAAATGTGAGCAATGCCTTAAATTATTACTTGCTAAGTGAACTGGATTCAAATATAGTACCCATGAAACGAAGCGACTTGAAAAGTAAGAGGAAGCACCTCCAGTTTGTCTTCCCTTGCTCGATGGTCTACAGGGAGGAGGCGAAATTCGTTTGTCAAATCCAAACATTCCTTTACGTTCTCCGGACAAACGAAATCCAAAGCCGTTTTGATACAAGACTGCATCACCCAAACAGTCGATTACATCAGTTTCTTGAAGATGCTAAATGATTCTCATATTGAACATCCGTAATACAAAAGCCTCATAGAGTACATTAAAGGTGAGAAAATCCTACCTTCAAGTTGCGTACTTGGTGAGGACAACCAGCTGGGATGAACACTGATTCTTGCTCGTGCTGTTCGAAAGTCCATGGCTCAACTTCTACACAGCGTCAAACGTAGCACTGATAAACAAAAGGCCAGGTATACCTCTAGTAATAATAATGAACTACTAACCAAAGAATTTTTATACAAAGGAGCGCAATCAAGAATCAAGACAGCATATGGAATGCTTCACGAAACTGTCCAGTCCCCAATCAAACCTAGGTATCTATCAACATAGACTCATACACGAAACAACTGCTTTTGCAGAAGAAAAACTGGAAAGCAAGACCCCAGTGTGAGAAAAATTTAACTAATTTCTAAATTGGAGATAAAAAATGGTCTGAAGCCTGTCAATTTGTGGCAAGTCTTATAGCACACTTTGTAGCTCCCAATATTCTACTACGTATATGTGCAGAGAACTTGAGACGAATGAGAGTTAAGAAAGACCTCCAAAAACCTCTCAGTCAGCAACAGACATAAATCTGAATCAACCAAAGAGTGCAAAATCCTCCCTCAGGCCATACAATTCTGATTCAAGTATTGGCTACCTTACTAACAACGTGCACTAGATTTTTGAAACTTACGGTATTCCTCTTTCAGCTTCTTCTTATGCTCCTCATCCAGATAAAAGACTTGGTCGTGGATGGGGTGGTGAACCTGCAGCACAAAAGTTCCGATGTAGAAAAGTTCCGATGTAGGTTCAAGAAAAGAAAGGAAAACTGTAACCAAAGAAACGGATACTCTACGCACAAACCGATATTGAAAGCAAACCAACATTAAAAGCAGTATGTCGCTTACACAATCAAGGGGCTTGTCGTCAAAATGGCGGAATTCCGCCATATGCTTTAACAAGTACTCTTTCAACTTGGGGACATCTTCTCGCCTATATATATCCCACAAAGCCCCTCCATAGGTTGACTCGGAACAAGAACCCTCATTCACATTTGCATCTCTCACTGCGTTTGTTTCAGAGTCATTCGCCACTGTTTCAGCCTGATCATAGCGCTCTTGAAGAAGTTCGTCGTACCCGTTTGTATTTGAATCTCCCTGAATATTGTCCTTGATTTTACGTTTTCTTGGCTTCTTGCTAGATGCACTTTTGGCATTGGTTTCAAGTGCAGCTGCTGTGCCATTGCCTGAATTATCCATCTTCGCAGAGTATTCTCCAGCTAGAATCTTGGCTTCTCGCTCTTTGATACTCGCTCGGTAATCCCTCCGTGCAACATCTAGCTTCTGTCTTTGCTGTGAACTAAGTTTGACTTCTTGCGTGTGAGAAAGCACATTAACCTGCAACATCCAACATGACAAGTAATTATTTGTCAAGTGACCAGAAACATTTCTCACTGTATAACTTGAAAGTCGGGATCAAATCTAAACTGCAAACACAAATAGTCAGCAGGATCAAGCTAATATATCGTCTGTTGCGGGACATACCGCATCAGTCATGTCACAGTGTAACTTTGTAACGGAGTCACCATATCCAATCTCCTCTCGCAAACCATATGCAATATAAGATTTCGGCCCCAAATCAGGTTTAATCGCTTCCTTTGGAAGCTTGGTCGCTAGATTGAGGATTCCTGCCTTCGGGTTGGTGTACTCTTTGAAAGGTAATGAAGCATAGAATTCGGATCCGTGACGTGGAAGTCGCACGTCAAAAAAGTTCGTTGGTGGCCAGTCCTTCAGCTTGTACATTGCAGGCCAACCGGAATTGTCATTTATTATCCCTTTTTTGTATCCAGCAAAGAACTGGTGCAGATTTATGTAGACCTGCATTTCAGCAACCTCTCCAGTAAGTATGGGCTCGCTTCTGAATCTTACACGACATAATATCTCACATTTTAAACAGCACTTTCCCTTACCTCATTCCAATCTGCACAGTCCACTGCGTAGGCCGATTGAGTGTCTTCTTTGAATGTCCGTCGGGAGCCAGCTATCTCCCGAACTGCGCGCCACATGACCATTGGCTCCCAACTGAGGCCTGTCGACCCTTCATCAACGTTCCTAACGATGACTGGATGACCTTGCCTCCAGTGCTTTTGAAAGTGCGACGACCCCTCACTGTCGACTTCTAAAAAAGTCGGACAATATAAATAATTGTCACGACCATCTGATCTATGAGCGGCCAAACGAACTTTTGAGGACGATTCGTCAGTCAAACCATTACATGAACAGGAGTGGTCATGCGTTTCTGTCTTGTCCTCCGCATCAGACTTGAGCAGGTCCTCAGCCTGACCAATTGTTTCCTCCAACCAGTTTGGTTCAAACAACGTCCGCAATCCAAGCAGGTGCTTTCCACAACCTCCCCTCAGTTCAGGAGGGCAGGGTATCGCCCCATTCTCAAGCACTGTCCAGGGCGGTAACGCCATTGAGTCCGCAGGAATCTCCATCGATTCAACATCCAAGGGGTGTGTGTGTCGTCCGTTGGACTCCTCTGAGGCGACCTGCTCTGCTGAATCGACTTGTT
The DNA here is from genome assembly GCA_963920765.1 of Ulota crispa. Taxonomy (NCBI): domain Eukaryota; kingdom Viridiplantae; phylum Streptophyta; class Bryopsida; order Orthotrichales; family Orthotrichaceae; genus Ulota; species Ulota crispa. The sequence goes on along the minus strand of OY987248.1, from coordinate 12,427,599 downwards.
GTGAGATCTGGTTTTCACCTTCCACGCCCAGTGCCTTTAACTCAGTCTGCTCTGACTTCATCGAGTTCTGGTTCAACTGGGAGCCCATGTTGTCTTCGTTCATCGGAGTCTCCGGCGGAGTAGAAGTTGCATTGATTTGCTTAGTTGATTTTTCTGCTCCCAATTCTCCATTCACCAGCTCAGATGGGCCCAGAGAAAGGTTACCTTCTTGATCTTGATCTAATATATCTTTATCTTTCTTTAGATGCAACCGATTAGTATCGGCATTCACTCCTCCTGGATGATGCCCTGATCGTAGCTCATGACAGCATGTTAAACAAAGGTCGTACTCACAACCGCCTTCGCAGCTCCGGAAGAAATCCACAATTGATGTGCTGCAATTATTACTGCACAAGCCCAGCAGGTTAATCGTCAACCGATCGATGGTCAAGCCGGTTTCTCAGTTCCCACTAGAAGACCACAAACATATGGCCTACAAATGCACTTAAAAATCTAGAATAAAAGAGCATCTTTCAGAATTCACTGGCCTACCAAAACACTCGTTCCTTGGACTCCACGTCAGCACGCTCCACCTCCATGTCTGCCTTCCCTGCAAAAATAGCCGATATTAATTTCAATTGTTGAACAGGGCTTCAGTCAGACAGAATTTCCAATAGCAGCATTCGCTAACGAGAGAACACCTTGTGTCATGCGTTCAAGTCGAAGCTCCTCTCTTTGGTCCTGCTCTATTTGCTTCAAATAAGGGAGTACTTTCCTAAGCGTGTACTTATAAATCTTGCTCTTCTGCTCTTCGGATAGTTTCACTTTCTGCTCTCCAGAACCAAACAGCACCAAAAAGAATTCTCAGTACAAATCTTCCAAACAGAAGGAAAACGAACATGAAATCGAAAACAGGAAACATCCACCTTCACCTTCAATGGGATAACTTCTCGAAGGCAGTTCTTGCAGTTGCAATATCCTCTACAGTGAGGACATTTCTCCTGTACATCTTCCTCCGTTAGACTCGGGTACCTATATACCAAGCTCTCGATTAGTAAAGAAATTTTCACTTGAGCTCTTCCTTAAAATACGTCGATATCAAAAGTTGAAACGGTACCATTTCAGCGCAAATGCTTACCATGTTATACACGGAGTACAGAATCGTTTCCCGCACTGAGAGCAATAGGTCACTCGAGGTTTATCGTTTCTTTGGCATTGGTGACACATCCTACTTAAAGCACCAGCAGGTGTCACTTCTCTCTCGACATGACTCCAAGCCTTGACATGCTTGATCTGCCAAATACAGCATGGCACAAGAGATCTTTAAGTATGACAGGGCATGGGATAACACAGAGTATTAAACTTAAAAAATCTAGATCTTAAACAAGCCAGACAAACATTGAGGCTGATTCCCAAATGACTTTATCTGATAAGCCTGTTACATTTCAGGGGTCTCTGTGAAGTGATTAACCCATGAGTAATCAAGCAGGAGAATTAAATCTTAGGATCTCAAACATAGAGTGCTTCACATACTAGAATAATAAATGTAAAGTTCTCGAAAGAATGCAAAGAGCTTATTGTATAACTAATGAGGCAACGTAACCACAGTAGAACCGTTAATTTTTCTGCATGAACACCAAAAGGAAGCCTGACCTCTTTGAGTCTTAGTGCAGCCTCCAAAGCTAGTTTCTTTTGATCTTTCGTCGTCTCTGAGTCAACAGCGGCCCTCCGCTTTGGTGCTTTACGGCTCGATCGACTTCCAGTTGCATCACCAGCATCACCAGCAACATCATCTCCTGTGTCTGGAGAATCTTCTACACCATCCTGAGGCGTCTTCTCTTTCACATCGTCGACTTTGTCCTCACCAGTCTTCTCTTTGACAGGTTTTTTCTTACTCGGAGTCCTGCGGCGATCGATTCTGTCGTCGTACTCTTTCTCGGCATAACTAACCTTGGATGTCCTCTTGCGAAGACTTCGAGCTTGGACCTCACTCTTACTATCTTTCCCTTCATTTGACTGTTCCTGAGAATCATCGTTCACTAGAACTGAGGATGATCCTCTCTTCCTTGAAGCGCCATTTACAGTGCTCGATTTCTCCTTGACAGGTGAACCGTCAGTTGACATATGCTTTTTCTCATCTTCGGACGTGCTGTCTGCTACCACGACGACTTGTGACATGACTTCGGCTTCTCCAGCTTCTGCATCCATATTCAACAGCAGCCACATTTCAAAGGAGATGTTTTTCCACGGAACGAAGGCGTCTAGCACAAGCAAGTACCTTTGCACATGTCCTCACATGTTCTAAGCATTGACTTATCTCCACAAATATCCCCTAAAATCACAACAGCACATCTGCCTGTCCCTATAAACGATGACAGTCTATAAACCATGTATCATCTTCTAGCCAATCTAACACACAGAGCCTCTACCTCGCGCACACCTAGAAAAACACTCCAAACACAAAAAAAGCGCAATATGACCGTGCTCGACATAACACTGCAACAACAGTACAGTTCTAGTTCGATCGAAAACATCCTCTCAGTTCATACTTACGAAACAATTCATGCACCACATCGAGTGAAATTATAAATGTTCCAAAAGAACTAAAAAAAGCCAATACAAATTGCATCCAAACACAAACCTTCCATGCAAAATTTTGCTGATGCAGCCAAGCCAGGCCAGGACCTGGACCAGGCTTGGTAGAACTATTTCAAACCAAGCCAGGCCTGGACAAGGCTTACTATAACTATTTCAAACAGGTGGTTTCACCTCACATCAAATGCACGAGATACTTCCAGCCAAAATACCGAGCCGCACTCAAACCGATCCAGCACAGCACAGCACAGAGCAGCGCTTCCTAACTTCACATGCCGGAAACCACACACACGGCACTACATGAATTTCTAGTTCACATCTTCGTCGAGAGAAAACTTATAAATGTTAAATAACTCCACAACCAACGCAAGCTGCATCTAAACGCTTACCTGCGATATGAGATCTTGCTGATGCAGGAACGAACGCGCGCGCTAGAGTTTTTCCAGATCCGGCGCCACCTTCGACTCTCACATAAAGTGCGAGAGATTCTTCAAGCTAATAAGCAAGCCGTAATCGAGCATGTAGCTCTGCCACCTTCAGATTGTCACATAAAGTGCGAGAATTCTTCAAGCCAGTAAGCAGCCGTAATCAAAGCATATAACGCCGCCACCTTCGACTCTCACATAAAGTGCGAGAGATTCTTCAAGCCGATAGGCAAGCCGTAATCAAGCATGAAGCGCTCGCTGCCTAACGCACAGTACAAGCCGCACAAGCCGCACAGCTCGTTTATCCGAGCACTCCGACCAGAAAAATTGCAATCGAAACCCCAGGCCTCCTTAGGCGCACTTAAAAGTGAGAGCGATGTTTCGTTAGCTGCAATTGGCGTCTGCAAGCTCGAGATAAATATGCCACGAAAACCTATTCCACGAGTATATGAACCTCTTCGCAAGGAGCCTCACGGCCCCGACGCGACTGCTTTGAGTGCTTTCTCTCTCTCTCGGCTTCTTCTCCTTTGTCTCTCTCTCGCTTTGGCTTTGGCTTGGCCGTGATCCCTTGGCTAGCCTCCTACCACGGTACTACTATTATTACGGCCCTGTAAAACTCCCTCTAAAAAATCCCCGGCGTCCATGGTCCGTCCATGATGCCGTTGTGTGTGTCTCTCTCTCTTTCTCGCTCTTTTTCTTTCTCCTCTCTTCCTGGCTTTGCTGATTCATTATTGACAACTATCTATATTCTTTCGCTTCCTGGAGGAAATAAATTCTAGGTCTGGTCTCCCCTAGAAACATGCACAAAGTTTGGTAAGGTTTTGGTTTTGAATAGTTGCAAGCGGTGATGAACGAGTTTCAAGAGCGCACTATTTGATTGGCAAGGGTTTCGACATTTGGTAAGGAAGGGATTTATTGCAGGGAAGTGAAGTGCATCCACAACCTTCACATGGATGGAGTTTTTTTGAATTGAATTGGTCTGGCTTGGCTTGGTTTGATTTTCAAACCTTTGGAACGAATGGTGAAAACATGTATGTGTTTTCCTGCGTTTTAAGTTTTGGTTAGGATTTGAATTTGCTAAGAGAGGGATCGATTTTGTGAGATGGACTCTATTTTGGCTTGGTGGTGTAGTTTTAAAAACATGTGTGCCCTGCCTTTTTAAGTTTTGGTTAGGATTTGAATTTGCTGAGGGAGGGATCGTTTTTGTAAGATAGACTCTACTTTGGCTTGAAGATTGCCTTTTTGGAGGCGTTGGGGTCTCTACTTGGGCTTGGTGGGGTAGTTTTAAATATTTGGACTGACTAGTGGTGACTGTTGATATGTGTGTGTGTTTATTGTGTCCATGCTAGGGGGACTTTAGCTGCAAATTGATTCACAAGGGTTTGGGAGCAGATAAGGTAGAGGAGGCTGGTGCTAGAGTGCTAGGGGGCTAAACCAAGGAAATATCGAAGTAGATATGCTTGAGGCTAGTGGGGAAATTTTGAATTGTGATGGATTGACATGTTTGTAAGTAATGCAGTGGTTGAGCAGCCATTTCAAGATATAGTATGTTTAGAATTGCAATGCTTTGTAAGTTAGTTGATGCAATGTTACCAAGGGTACATTCCTACAGGAGGAAGAAAGCATTAAGCTTATGAAGTTCAGGTTTCGAAGTGTTTGGCCTAAGGGGTGTAATGTTCACCCTGAGCCAATGTGGCGTATGACACGGCTGATAGATACGGCTGATAGGTCATATCTTAAACTTGTGAGGGTTGTGATTTGCTCCCATGCGATTATAATTTTCAAAATAGTGATAATATTTAAACCCCAAGGGGAGGGTGGGATCTTTTCGTTCCATGCATGCACATCCCTTAGCAATTACCTTTCTCTCCTCTCTGTGGGAATGTGCTGTCAACTATAGGGGTATTGTCACATGAATTATGTTTCGATCTCTCCTGAACAAGCTAGGTCATGTTTTATACTTCACTTTTTCATTCACCCTTGGAATGAATGTCCCCTGAACAAGGTGGGATTAGTGGGATGTATCTCAAGTTGGGAGCTAAGTTACAACCCTAAGAAAGGGTGTCCAACACATTTCACCTTATGCACACATTTTGCTTCGATTCTCAGCAACAACGTGTCCACAGAAGCTTGGTCATGATGTTGTGACCCACTTAGACATCAGTCTATCCTTTTTCCTGGGACTAGACCAAGGAACTCTGATGATCAATAATTGACCGTCTTGTTACTATAAAACCCTTCGCCATCAGATGAAGCCAGCGTCTCTTTGCATGTCCCATCTTTGAATGGGGCTTGCCAGCACAGTTGTAAACGTTCTAAAGCACCTTACCCAGCCCCACATACCCTAAGGGTATGCTCACGTTTGGTGTTAGAAGGGGTAAGGCAGGCGCACCCATAAGCGTGTTAATAAGGGTTTTGGAGTGGTAAAACAATTTACTAACTTTGAAAAAAATACTGTAAGAAGTGTAAACCAAGAATATTGGCATCAATTTCAAGGTTTCAACTGCAAGCATTTGTTCACAAAGATTTTTCAAAGTTCAAAATCATTGAAATTGTAAGAACCATGCGTAAGAGATGCTAAACAAAAGGTTTGTTGGTTCTTAAATAGTGAGATGGGTACTCAAAACCTCATGCTAGTCACCCACAACCATCACTTCATCACCCATAACCATCATTCAATCACCCATAACCATCATTCAATCACCCACAACCATTTGTTTTTTTTTCGATAGCCCCTGCCACTGTCAGGTGACGGCCATGGGGACATAGCACTTATGGATGTTGCTACCTTACTAGCCCAGAAAAATTAAATGCATTTGGACACACCTTGAGATTACATTCATATCGCTAATACCTCTCCTAACATCAAGTGTGAACATACCTAGAGTTATAAACAAATTCCAACCATGCCAAAACATTGTTTTGAACTAGGAGTCCTTATCAACCTGGACGAATTTTCTTCTCTCCCAGAAGCAATAAAGTTGCACCTGGGAAGTTTTATTAGTTTTTCATTGGGCAAGCCACTCGCACACCATTCTACATGTGAAATAAAAATGAAACAAATGATCCAGAGTGCACATTCATCCATGAAATCGCTCTTAGTTTTCATTTGTAAAATTAGCTCATAATTTTTATCTAAAAATTAGCTGTTGACTTCATCCAAAGAGTGGCAAACCTAATGTTTCTCTGAGAGGGCATTGGCCATTTTGTGCATTTTTCACTCAAGTTTGGTTCGTGATGAGGTGTTAGTTTCAAAGTATGGTAAGCTTCTGGCAGAATTCGTCCATAAAAATTGTTGGCCACTCATGCATGCATGCATTCATTTTTTGCTTATAAGGTTGAAGAAAAGTTATCCAAGTGAGTGTTTTTGTCAAATGGATTGTCAAACCCTACATATTTCACTAGTATATGCCCTACTCACACACTAATATTCACATGTTTGACTTTTTTTATTAGTAAATTTGTAAGTAAACTATATGTCTAGATTTTATAGTGTGAATCAATTAATTAGTTTGAGTTGTATCAACAAAAAAAAGTTGCCTTGGCATCACTTACTTTCTCTTATGAAAGTGAGATTTGATCTCAAAGTAAATTCATTAATTAGTTTGAGGTACAGTAGAACTCCTCTAAACTGATATGGTTGGGACCCCAAGAACTAGATTAATTTAAGTAAGTTATTGCTCCCTCAGTCCCAATATAAAACTCCAAATTAGGCATAGTTCTTGTCCACTAAAAAGCTCCCTTTTGCTAATTTCAATTGCTGAAATTTCTTTTGTCATGTCCAACGATCATGGGGCAAGTTAAGCAATTAAAGAGCATCCCTCTCCTAACAAGCTTGGCCTTGCCCATATGAGGTACCATTGTTGCTACTAATCTTTAAATCATCAGTAATGAGGAGCTAGCAACATGTACAAATATGGTACTTTTTGCATGGATTTGGGTGCCTAAATGACAACATCAAAGCTGGAGATTTTGCACACATTTGGTAGATGGTATGTTGATTCTAGAACACATGTATCAATAGTAAAAAGACTAAAACAATGAGGAGCTGGCAGCCTTCACAAAGTATGCACTATTATGGTACTTTTTGCATGAAATTTGGATATCGAAACGTCAACATAAAAACTTGAGATTTTGCAAATATTTGGTAGGTGGTATATTGATTCTAGAATGCATTTTTTGCTAGCATAATGACTAAAAATACAGTTAATCCCTCATGGAGAAGTTTTTTGGAGTTTTATAATGGGACGGAAGGAGTAATTAATTTTGTGAAAGTGTAAATGAAGTGACCTTGAGATTAGTGCCCAGATAGCACCAAGGAGCATTATTACTATTGAATTAATTGCTTTGGTTTATGACCGATATATGGTTTGACATTGAGATTTGTGTTATGTATCAGATTATTGAGGATATCAGTTCAGAGGATATTGATTTAGAGGAGTTTTATTGTACATGGTTGTGACATGTTAGACTAGGATAAGGGACACAAAAACACCTCATACTGAGAATTGTTCATTGTGTGATGACTTCATGTATAAGTGATTCACATTTTAGGGAAAAATGAAATATGATATTTGGGTATTTTGTAAAATAATTGGTTGCTTTAGGAGATGGTGCTTTTCATCACTACTTTAAGGGCTTGGGTTCTTCTCACTAGGTTGCATGTGTCACTTGTGGCAAGAAATAAAATGCAAATTACCTATACCCAAATTTTTATTGTGTTTTGTAAATTTACTTGTTGTTCTTTTATTTTGTTAGAAGTTTAAATGACCTTAATATTAAGCAATACCAACACAAGTTGCTTTGTTTACATCCTTATTACATGTAATAAGGAAACCATGGTCAAATCTATAGAAAAGTTGACAAAGATTGTAACCTAATCTACAATATACTATAGATTAGGTCACAATCTTTGTCAACTTTTTTGTAGATTCAACCATAGTTTCCTTGTAGTGACAACTCTCTTACTCTCCTATGTGTACTAATCATAAGTCTTGAAAGCATCAAATTTCATTCAAAAATAGAATTTTAGTTACAATAATTTTGGGCTATCAATTTTGTAATAAATTTTTGGTTGTCTTATTCAAATGCATATTATATTGACTAGTACTTTATAGAACCACTAGGATAAAATTTGTCCATAATATAACCTTCTATCTAAAGAGAAATTTTAAGTTTTCATTTGTAAGTAGTTCATTTCACAATCTTAATTTTAAAATTCTAAAAACATCCTCAAGGAATAATTCATTTAGACTTTGTAGAGAGGAAGGAAAACTACCAAAGATTGCAAAGAGTAGCATGAAAAGGAATGGTTTCCTCCACACTCTTGCATGGTGCTATGATAAATTCTATTATCTCATAGGACATTGAGGTGATGAAGCCCCTTTGCAACCTTCATTGCGCCATGAGATATTTTTGTGCAACTTTTGACACCAATTAGGTGACTTTTGAGATCTTAATGACCTACAAAGAATGAATTCTAGTAGTGATGTTTGGGATCTCAATGGCTAATGAAAAATGAGTTCTCTTACTAACAAAAAATGTGTTTTATTTTTAGTGCATGAGATTTCATTAATTTATGGAGAGTGAGTTTCATTGGTGATGTTTGAGATCTCAACTACTTGTAAAGAATAGATTTTAGTGCATAAGTTCTAATTTGCAAGTCATCAAATAAATGTACAAAAATCCTAGTTAGGAGATGGGTACCATATGAAATTTATTAGTGCTAATGATAAGGAGTGCCATGACTAAATACATGGATACCAAAAGAAAATCTATCATAAATTAAGTGGTTTGTATCAAGTAGTTTGTGAGGTTATTTTGTGGGAAATTGATGTTTTGAAGTGTAATTGATACCGGAGATATAATGATAGCTAACATGCATTATAGAGAATGGGAGCCCTCAATAAAGCCTTTAAATTTTTTGTTCCCGATGTGGAAACCAGCGCTGCTAGTGGCTAGAATATATATATATATATATATATATATATATATATATATATATATATATATATATATATATATATATAAATTGCAAAGTGTCATGACCCTCTTTCACAAAATCAGTCACGTTTTCATCTAATTATTTCATCCAATTATTTTCATCGCTCCCATGTCTTTACTTAGTGACTGTAATCCTAACTGCACTTGAACATAATCTTGAGAGTAGAACTAGATAAGGAGTTACTATTTGTGTTGAGATCAGATGGTTACAATTTGTATGCATCAAGTTTTGCTTGAATATAATCATCATTTCATCATATTTGTGTTGCCATTGCATTGCAATGGGCTCCTTTCTAGTATATATATACAAATATAAATAATATATAAAAGTCTTAGAAAAAAATTAGAAACATGGCACCATTGGTACCACGTCAGATTGCGCATGTGCAGAGTTTGGTGTAATGGGCCTAAGGTTCCCATGCTTGGAAACTCAGGGCCTTATTGAGGGCCCAAATTTTTCTAATGGAATGTATGGATCATATCCAATATCAATAAGTTGTGACCTACAATGAAGTAAGAGATAAGGTTCAAGTAAACATGCTAGATTACAAAGTAGACCAATAACAGATATGCATATTTTACCTACAAAGGTAGAATTAAGTTTTATACATTTTTTTTCATTTTCATGTTTAAACTATGTGATTGTGTTTACAAGACATCAACATTCTTATAATGGCATCATTATATTTGTAGAGCACGTGAAATCTTATTAAGAAATTGCCTTCATATTTTGTTTGGTTCTTAAAGGTCATTGGTGTAAAATTCAAAAATCATGTTAGAGTTACTATAAGGTGGTTTCTATTTTTGAATTTAAAATGCAAAAATGCATAAACATATGGCAAAGTAGTTAAAATACTTTTTAAGTCAAATTAACTATTACAAGGTATTTTTTATTTATCAAAATAGGAAAACATAATAGATGCCTTAGAGTGGATTTTAACATCAAAAAATCCATATGCATGGGGTTCAATAAAAGACTCTTTTTCTCAAGATGTACCTTAAAATTTCAAAAAGTGATCCTTCAAGGTTTGGTTGAGATTGTAGGCTAATGATTACTTTAGTCTATTGCTTTAAATTTATTTTGTATAGAATGTTTTTTATGCTTCTAGAATAAAATAACTTCAAAAAAAGTGGAGATGGGTGATTGCAAGAAACACTTAATGGTTTTGTCTCAAAAGTGCTGTTTCCAGGCTTAGCATTTGCAGTGCTACCAATACTTGTAGTACTCTAGAGTGCCTTAACATTGACAATTTGAACCATCCATGTCACACCAAATCTTTTGGAACTGCAACAAGTGTCAAGCCAAGAGGTTGGGTGTTATAAATGGTGGCGTGCGGTGTATTGCAGGCCGCGTCACGTGTCACTCACTGACACAATTTTCATCCCCTGCAAAAGCGGGCCCCATTTGATTTTGAATGTCTCCATTGCCGCATTGTAAGGATCACTGCTTAGGGTTTCCTTTGTCGTGTTTTTTTGATTGCAACAGAGGGTGTGGCATGGGTTACCTTGCGCAAGTGCAAAATTACAGTGCACATGCTTTCGTGCTAGGGTTTTCTAATTCCTGAGGGTAGTCTGCTATTACTAGGTTTAGGGTACGGCATCGTGGACTTGGAGTTTTGGGGTTCATGTATTTTGACAGAGGGAGCGGCAAGTTGGAGTTTCAGGACCAACTCCATCAGCTCCCTGCAGGCAGTTCAAGGATTGACTATTTGGGGATTGCTAGGCGCGTGTTCACCTTCGACGCTCCCATTTGCTTAAAGCATGGCCACCGTAAGTCTCCATTGAATCACTACTTCTCATTTATATTGAAGTGGCCGTTTAGGGTTTTATTTACGGGAAGCACATGTTGGTTCTCTGTCGTTGCTTCAGGGTTCAGGGTTCATTCCTTTCAAAGCGGTTTAGGGTTTACGGTTCAGGGCTTTGCATTCAATGTCCGTTTGCTTAAGATGATTTTGGCAAGTTAATGTAGGGGTCTTGAGCAGGTTTGCCACAGCGTTCAGGAGTTCAGCTTCTATTTTAGAGGCCCTACTTTTCTAGCCATCACATTGTATTTCTGAAGGTTAGAGGTTCACTTCTGTTGTATACTCTCTCTGAAATAACTTGGCATTCATTAGTTCCATAAAGATCCATTTGAGGTTGGATTTAGGATTTAAGATACTGGTTACTACTGCCCTTTTGAATTTCACCCTTTCCTCTTTCTCTGATTTACCGCCGATGGGTTTAGGGTTCACGGTTGCATACTTCACATATTACTTGAACTACTACTAGATTTAGGGTAATCAAGCTTAGGAGGCTAGACGACCAGTATAGGTCTTCCCTTGGACTTGGAGTAAACAAGGATTACTCAAATATTACACTTGTCCCTAACTCGGTTAATTAGTTTTAATTCATTGCCTCATTCCTCTCATATTGAAGCACATGGCTACCATGACTTCTATAAGCCAATTTCTCCATTGCCCTAATGGAACAACTAGACGAATTGAAGCACATACAAACAACCTTCATGGAACTATTAAAAAATTCCTTCAGTTGAATTCAGCTGTACCTATCTTTAGGAGCTTAGGATTTGCATGGGAACTTCACTAAATTCAGTTGCGTGCAATTTGTAAATTCATTTTTGCATTGCTACAAAGTTTACGTGGAATCCACTGAAACCGACCCCAAAAACAGTCAAAGTCCTCTCAAGCTATATGTCTCATCAACTACAACTTCACTACAATGAAAATAATGTTGTCTCATAGTCAGTATTTGAATTTCCACCCATGAACAGTCCTTTCATTGATTTCAGATTTCCTTGAAAATCAACTGCTACTATAATGAACCAGGGCTCCTATGAGAAACCAAGATACTATAAGTATTGTTTCTACTCATATTCAGAACATCTACAATCACAAGGGAGAAGGATAAGGATATAAAGGTAACCAGTGTAAAAAAATTCTACACATAGCTTTTCCAAAACTACAATACATACTCTACACTCATTAATATGGTCTCACGTCTTACCTACGTCCTCCCATTGAGTTGGCTTGTTCATTGCTTTGAAGTTAGGTGTCTGACATCATTATCTCAAGATTCCCTCTCTTGTAATGGAACTTCTGCTTACATTATCCCCTTCACATTTTCATTCATTGAACTCAAAATAATCATGACGAGGACATGAACCAATGGTCTAAACAAGCAAAGACACAAACACCTTCACAGGGTCCTCAGATGAAAATGAACAACAAGAACTTTTGTTTCAATATTTCTCTCTTCCAATAATACTTTTGTATTATTACGTTCAAGATTAAAATCTGGCTGGTTAGGCTTCCTTCGGTAATATAGCCTAATGAATTGGTCTATTCTCAACTTTGTAGCCATCCATTTGCCTACAAACCCCCCAACCCCAACCCCCTCCCCCCCACCCCATTACTTCACATTTCCAACTTCTTCACAAACTTACCTTAGTTTGGATACGCGCGACTTTCAAATCCTGGTCATCGTTCCAAGTTTCACTGCGCCAACTTTTAGAAGGGAATCTATTTCCCATGTCCTTGACAACACTCCAATCAATAGTATAGGTTGTTTGTAGTATCCCATGTAACACATGCTGTACTTGGCTGCTAAATCCCGCATTAGTAAATACCCTGTATAGTACTCATGTGCATTACATAGTCCATTTACTTTGCTTTGTTTACACCTCTATTGCCCTTTTCCTCCTTTGACATGTTTAGTTTGCGCCTCGAACTGCCGGAAGTGCCCCCCGTAGTCCTACATGTCCTTAGTAACAACCCCTGCATCATCCACTACCCGCAATTCCCTTCCTCTGCAAGTCATTGTTTGCAAAAAACAACGATAATGAGGACCATCCTACTAGCACTCTTGGGTCTTAGTATTACTTGGAACTCTTTCCGTTGGAGCCACTAAAATCTATCAGTATTATAATCATTGCCAAAGACTGCTTGAGCTCTTACGTAGTCCTCCATTGCTGATCCCACTATTTAGGCAATGCCCCGTACCACTTGAAGATACTCTCAAAATCTACCGCGTCAATGTATGAACATGAGCTCCCATCACTTAGTACTCCCATACAACTTCCTAGTATCTTCCCTTTGTGGTGTAACACTAACGACTTCCTTCAAGGATAATTTAGTACTCTACATGCATTTCCAAGAACGTTTTAGGATGGTCCAGTAGTAAGAGTTGAGGGTCCCGTAGTTGCAATTCCAATTGCTTCCTCCGTCACGTAGTACCCCATAACCACACATCCCAATACTTAGTTGTATTAAATAGTATTTCATAGAGTATTGCATAGTGCTAAATATAGGACGTCAAATACTACTACTGCATTATTGGAATTGAAAGAGATGCACGACTTCACATTCAACCCATTAGACCTTGAACCCACCTGTCGTCGCACAACATGTACTCATGAAAGGACATTGTTGTCGTTGATTTTTCTAGAATTCTATAAACATATTTTTTTCCAAGATGCTCGACCAGTTCCCCCATCTAGGGACTTTCGAAAGCCTGACACAGTTAAGCTGCACGCGTGGGGTGGTCTACAAGATGTTGCGCATCAGGCTGTATTAGCGGGGAGAAACGGTGACGCACCAATCCCGCAATTGGCAGTTGACGGGCACGACGCTGGGGCTCCGACGACCTACAGGAGGACTTTCCATTCTAGAGGAAAGAAATCCAAGGAGGGGGGCCCCCCCTTGGTGGAGAAGGATGTTGGATTGACCCTAGCGAGCAGTAAAGACATTGTTCCCGGGTGCAAAGGAGTGCTACCTCCAAAGATAGTTCAATTGACGGCGACGGTCAACAGCATGGCGTCCACTAACTTCTACCTCCGACTGCTGAGGCCAACAATCGTGAGGTCAATGATATCAACAAAGCTCCTGCTCCATCGGCTGGACCTCCGTCAACATCGGTGAAGCTTGGGGGGTCAAAGAGGAAAGATGAATCAAACAAGTCTGACTATCACACCGACGACGACGACGACGACGTGAACTCCTCCTTGACAGACTAGCAAAGTTCAAGGTAAGTCTCCAATCCAGACTTTTCCCCTTTTTTGGGTCATGCAAAATTAAGAGATATAATACCTGCATGCTTGTTGAGTAAGTCCAGCATAGTCACACTAGTTTTGATCAGTGTACTAAACTCCTTTGTTGATTGTATGAACTCCAGCAACCAAAGCATGCCAAGAAGAGGTACACGGCCGACCAATGCAGGAAGGCATTGGATGATCTGCAGATGCCTTTGAGAAGGCCCCCTCACATGCTGTCAAAGGAAGATTTTTGCTACAAGTTCAAGCTGAGCAGCATCGGCATCAACCCGCACAAGCTCAAACTTGGTAAGCACGTCCCAGTCATTGAAATGGAGGCAGTGTTTGGCCCTGACAAGAGTTGGAACGGCTACAGCTTAGCAAAAAGATTAACAACCGCTGAGCGACGAGAAGTGGAGTCTCTTTACTGCCTCTGTTACCAAAAAGAAATCCCGGCCCATCACATTGCAAAGGAACTAGCGATGGGTTTCGTCTTACAACACAAACACGGTGAGAGCATTGACTGGGCGGACTTTGCGGCAAACACTAACCAGCTTCAGTAGAGCAACTATAGGGTTTGCATGAGGACTTGGCTCCTCATACTCAAAGCAGCAAAAGATAACAACCTCAATGTGGCGTCAGAATTGAACTCCATAATCCAAGGAAGCTTTGAGAAGGATAACAAGGCAGCGGTTAACCGGTCCGTCGCAGAACCACTTCATGTGGAGGACCAGCATGGAGATGACATTGCCCCTCACTCGAAGTTCACAATCCCCACCTTCGACTTTGACATGCTGTTGTCAAGGTAAACGCAAAATCCACTGTATTTAACATTGAATTCCCTTTTCAGTTTTGACCCAACCTATTAGTTCATTTGCATGTACAGTTTCACATATTCCATGAATGACCAACGCTTATTAACGATGCGTATTTTCTAGGAACTGCAATATGGAGACTGTGTTAAATAAAGTCGAGGGAGAGGTGGACATCTTGTTGACGACTTTGGTGACATCACGACAAGTTTGGCCGATGCCGACAAGGAGTCTTCCTTTTGCAGAGCCATGGTTGAGCAGTTAGTAAAGCAGTTCGCAAAGTTTGGAACTACATTTGATCTCCCCATCGGCGACGACATGGAAGGGTGGCGTCAAAAAGTTGTTGGGGACAACCAGATGCATGACATGCTTCGTAACAACTTGGACAAACTTGCAAACCTCATGATGCAGAAGCGTCTATTAGAGGTGGAGCAGGTGCGTACTAGCCGACGCCTAAAATTGTTGAGTTGGTACTTGCTTGCACTGCATGAAGAGCAATTGCTTCTACAGTCGAGACGTCTAGGCTGCGTTGTGCATCTGGCGCCACTTTCCACGCCCAGTTTTGACACTCTTTCAATGCCAAATTTTGGAGAAATGCCACCTGCACCGGCTTGTGCTTTATGCTCAAATGGTTTTCCATACTGGCACGCATTGATATGTAGTTGCAAGCACTTCTACCACCCGTGGTGCGCTACTTCTTGGTTTAGAGAATCCTAAGACTACGCGGCTTTAGATTATGGTTGAGTTTCTCCAATGTGGCTCAAAGCTTGCAATTTCTCTGGTGTAGACGAGAACAACAAAAGTGCAGCCACGTGTGACAGTATCACTCCTGGGTCTAGACTTGACTTTGCTCAACTGAAGCCCACTGGAGGTCTTCCAAATTTAGGTTAGTACTGAACTTGCGTAGTTTCATCCTATGTTTTGAGCCATGACTTCAGCTCTTGAACTAAACTATGAACTATTTAAGCTACTCTTGCTAGAGTTCAACGGGGCCGGTTTTTGTGTGGTTTATTAACGTCAATATCCTTGCTTCTCTACGTGGCAGGTATCGACATGGTGGGTGCAAGTGGTGTTGCGGGTACAGCTTCGGCATCCGACATCACATTCTCCACATCCCTAGCAAAAGCTGAAGACCGGGGAATGCGTCTTCCAGGGAAGCGTGTGTCACTAAGTTTCCCCTCCGACTTCACGCACTTGTCTCCCGCTTTCATCCCACCGTCTTTAGAGACGATTCCAAGTGCAGTGGTTGCCCCCTCTAGCACTGACGCTCCTGACGACAAAGTCCATGGCATTGCGAGTAGTTTAGGTGTTGCGTCTATGGTGGAGGATGTGGACAAAGAGTGCAAGGTCGATCAAAATCCTTTGGCCTACACTGAAGCAACAACAGACCTTACTGATGAGGAGTTGTCCGTCTTAGACACTAAGCCGGTAGATAATGACATGGAGGTGGGTTTTTACTCCTTGCCACATGTCCTTCTAGCTGCCTAGAAAGGAATCTCGTCAAAGTGATCTTTTCTGATGCATATTCTTTTTGCGTGCTATTTGCATCAAAAGGTTTGCGGAGAAGTCAATGCCAGCATGCCAAGGGGATCCAGTCTTGCTGCGCCTGCAAAAACTGCTCTTGGAGTTAGTAGGGAGGAGCCGAGAAAAGACGCTTATATGGAGTTTTTTGAGGAGGCACTTAGAGTTTTGCAGAAACTCAATAGCGGTAAGAAACTTTTCCTTGCATTTCTTGTTGTTATATTCTACTTAATTTTATCCGGATATGTCTTCCACAATGATTGTCTATGAATTATTGCAAGTATAGAATATATGTAACTAATTTGTTCTTTGACGACGGGGTCATTGAATGCCATGAACTTCCTCATTGTGTGCTTACTGCACATCTAGATCACGTAGCATGACAATTGTCAAGGAAAGGAAATAATTTGTCTTATGTAGTACTAACTGATTAAGGTGCCCTCAATTTGTTGTTTGTAATCCACTATATTATTTGTAGATCTTATTAGTTGTCTTGCAAGGACCGCTAATCACACTAAATACGTGAACTTGTAAGTAACCGTGCACGGAATGAATTCGCATACAAAAACATGCACTTATTGATAAGAAGATTTGATGTGGCAGTGACTGAACCTCGGCAAGTGCACTGACCATTAAATGAGATTTTGAATTTTTGTAATAGGTGCATTTGCTTTGAATTGGGGTCCCCTTCTAATTTGCATCATAATTTACATGGTTTGAATCAATACATGGAGTCATGACCAATAAGAGAACTGAAGCGATTTTACTGTGCTGTTGCTATAAAGTTCACATCATTACACATCTGAGTACATTTTTTGAATTGCGAAAGTAAAAAATATAAGGACTTACATGGTCAAAGCATAGTGGTCTATTACTTTTCAACGCAATTCACTTCTGCCGTATCATATATTATTGAGGGGAAATTCCATAGTGCTATACTCTATTACAGAATACTTAAATAAGCAAATATGCTCCCAATATCAATTTCATGTGAAAAGAAGTTGCAAGTGGTGGTTGCTCTCCAGTACTGACCAAGTTGCGATAATACATTCTTTACCGTCAGACTCTTATACACTGTGCTACCTTGACAATTGGGCTTTGAACTAATGATCTAAACAAATTCATTTAACTGCATGCATTTGTAATTCATTGCAAACCCTAAAACCGCTGTAGAGCAAACTGACTAAACTGCGAGAGTGATCAACGGATATAGTCCTTTCTATCTATTACTCTGCTTTTGCGATTATAACATAGTCGGGTACATGAATAGCACATTCTCTTTATATAGTTGGTTTTAGACAATTCTCAGCATAAGATTAATGAAAATAACATTCAATGAATAGTTAAAGCGGTTTAGTCCATAGTCACCTATCCAATACACTGAGTAACTATTGGAATGTGTTACCTTTTCTTTTGAAAGCTCTATTAGAATATTGAATACTCGGGTCTCCGTGGTATGTTCAAGAAAGGGCGGAGAGGTTGCACCACTTGAATTTGTAGTGCATGAGGAGCCCGCTACGCAAGCGGTAGCCGATTCATCTCCCTCTTGGATGTATAGCGGCATGAAAGGCAACGAGGACGGCACTAGGGATGTAGCTCTGGCACCATGCGGATGTAGATCTCTGGACTGCAAGCATTCACTTTGTTCATCAAAGTAGTTGGTAGAGCCAACGGCGATGCCGAAGATGAGGGTCCTCAAGCGAGACGTGGGTCCAAGAATTGCAAGGTAATGAAGAAGTGAGCTTGGTCCGGTGTGTTGTTAGATTAGACCTTCGCATGATCATGCAATGCAGAGGCTGGTCACCAAAACGTACCTCGGCGCGCAAGATGTATGGTGTAGTGTCGTGACATGTTATTTCTATTTTTTGGATAAGAAATTTGTAATGTTCAATTCCTTTGCAGCCATATAGGCCTACTTTGAAATGATAAAAGAAGTAAGATTAATACCACTTACTTCTTCTCACATACTAGTTGAAGAACTCAGTATGTGTGTGAAAGACGTGCACGGTCTCCCTTACTGCTAGTCTTGTTTGTTCAATTGCTATGGTTTGCTCTCCCTAAATTGAGTGGCACTTGTACACGTGTTAACGTAGTCGGTTTTTATGTCTTCTTTGTAACGGTATGGTTTGCTGTGTCCAAGTGAATATTTTTGCTAGTACCCATGTCTCAAGAATCAGTTACCAACATAGGAAGGCACCGAGATTGACTGCTCCTAGGGTGTTGAGAGCATTCCCATTTGCTGCTCTCGATGTGGTAGCGTCCATGAAGCCCCACACTGGGATGTGTCCTCGTACAAGTATACGAAATTTCCCATTGTACATTCATCTATTTTGTGTGGACCCCTAATCAAGTCCCTTTCAGCTAATACGCTATGCACTTGTACTACTTTATGTACCAATTAGACTAGTGCTTGCTGCTATTGTGTAGTAAGTGGAGGGTTTGCGTATGGTAGAGATGGTTGACTAAAGGATCAGCTCATCCAGTAGGTATGTCTCCAATGCCCTCCAGTTTTTGTTTAAGCATTTTGAGTTTCACTTGATTCAATGGTACCATTGTAAGCTGTATTCTAGCATTTAAGTGATAAGGTGCTAACATGCAGTGGTAGACCATGCTTAGCATTTTAATTCAACTGTTTGTTTCCATAGTTTTTGGATTGCAGAGACGGCGACACAAGTTCAATGGTCCACTGCTCATGAGACTTCCTATGCAAAGGTTGTTGGAGGGGGGCCTGCATAGGTCACGTTCAACGTGTATACATTAAAGAATGCACCTCTAAATGCCACTGCAGCCCCAAATGCGGTAATTGAGTGATGCAGAGAGGAATGACGAACCCATTTGAGGTTTGATTACATAACCTAAACTCATCATATTTATTTGTTGATATTTGTTTCCTACACTCACATGATGTCGCTACTACTCATGACCGGGTTGCTAGCAGGTCTTCCTTGCTAATGCTTAGAAAGGTTGGGGGATCAGGTCCGTACAATCCATTTGCAGAGGTTCATTTCTATTTAAGTGCGCAAGCAAAATTGTCACCAACGAGGTGTTGATTAGACAAGGAGAGGGTGGTAGATTCACATTCTTACTAGATGCACATTAGCAATCCAAGTCCGTGAAGGGGGATGACAAGTTGCTTGGCATCAACGCAAGGCATTACACTAACATAGCTCGGTGGATGAACCATAGGTATGGTAACCAGACACAACTGCTAATGAATAATATCCATGTCTTTGTTATACTACCATTGATTTTCTCATATTTAGCAGGTGCTACAATGCCAACGCGAGATGCCAGTTTGGACCGATAATACAAATCCTACGCTACATCATGTAAGAATATTTGCTTGTTCATTAGGGTTAGGAAAAAATGGTGAAGCAAGTGCCTTGCTTTACTCTAAATGTTTCTATTTTTTCTCAAAGTGGTCTTCAATTCAGATTGCCTTCTTTGCTAATAGGGATAGTGCAGCCAAGGAGGAGTTGACATGGGATTACGGGGTAGAGTTTGAGAGTGTAGAGTCTGGGATGGTCCCATTCAATTGCGCTTGTTGCAATCGTTTTTGTAGGCAATAGTAATTTATGTTCTGCAACATCATTGACTACAAGTTCACGCATGAATGAGTCAAAAGTTGGTGTAAGCTTCTTGCACGGAAATCAATGAAGCCTCTTTGCGGAAGGAACGCGTAGATATAAAGTGCGTACACTATGAATGAACTATACTTTCTAGCCATTCTTTTGTTGAACTGTAGGAATGGACTGTCTAGCTCAAAGAACGCATGCATCAAAGCCCACTATGACATTTAGGATTAAACCTCTATTACACATACCTGCACCTTCTAAATCAAAACCATCTTCAAAGTCAATATTGTATTATGTAGGACTACTGAGTACATTTTAGTATTTCACACTAAAGCGGTATTGCATAGTAGAATTTGTGACATGATTCACTGCATGGGACTACGTAGTACCCCTCATTACTAGAGATAGAATTGACGGATTGTATGGATAATCTTAGGCCGTCATAGAAGTTTGAAGCCCCACCTAGTACTATCAAGTATGAAATAAACAAGTGCAACGGCAGTATTGTAAATTGAGACTTCTTCTAGAGGTGTATGTTGGGAAATTCTTCACAGACGTAACCCACGTTGACAAAAATGTCGATCATAGTCAAACACACTCAATTGTTCTTGTGGTGTTCTTCTAGCGCGCACGTATTGACATGGACGCTCTCAAGTGGCAATGTGTATAGATGATCACTGCCCTTTACTTTGTGTAATATTGGTATCATTTGAAATTTGCAGGCTAGGACAATATCCGCGTCTACATGCACCTGTCTAGAGTTTCTCAAGTACTTGTAGTTGTAAGTTCCATGCCTTCCTCATTTCTGGTAATAGGTAGCCGTGATGATGAAGTCACCTCTTTTGAATTTTTTTTCCCCCCCCCCCCATGAACATTCAAAGTCTTCTTGGACAACATACTTTTTGGATTGACATTAGAGAATATAGAAGGACACTCCTTCTGTGTTGTCTAGTTCTACTGGAATAGCAAAGTTGTCGCCTGGTTGTACCAACCCTAACATGCTACTCTCATCTGCTTTGTACTTCCAATTCCCTTCACCATTGTCTTCCTCAGTTTCTAGAATAGTCTATGCGTAAGTAACATTTATTGGTTAAATTTTGTAGACTTTCTAGTCTAGGACGTTTGACAGCTGCTTGCAGCTTCCAAAATCCTCCTCCACGCATGGTCTGCAGAAATAGCTGTAGGGGCAGACGAAGACCTTTGTAGGATCCCTTGAATCGGGTGCAAACACGGAGTAGAACTTGGAAGATCCATGTACCTGACGACACGCATGGGAGTTGCTTTGGTCTACGTCATCCACGCCTACTAGATGAAAGTAACGGTACAACTTGGGATTGTTGAACCATAGAAAATATGAAAGTGTACACGCTAAGTTGTAACCAAAGAAGATTTTGAAAGCAAGTTTGACCTAACCTGTATTAAAAAAAAGAAGGTATTCATTAGTCTAAGTCCTGTTGACAATGATGAAAAGAACAAGTATTTGTTCATGTTGGGTATACCAAATGGAAAATGCAAGAACTATTTATAATATAAATATACACGCGTACCTCTTTATTTATATTTTTCTGAATTAGTTTTTCATGAGTCACTAATATTGATAAATGCACCAATTTGAGCCGGTTTAGGGGCTATATGACTCTCACAATTGTGCATGTCAATAATTAGTTGCGCCTAAATACTCAGTATTAGGACAATATAAGTAGGTACTTGAAATAGCAAACAGTGGTTTAGACGTATGTAATGCCACGCTTGCTATTTCACTGACACTATTTATATTGTGATCTCTCTTAATAATTGTTGACCAAAATAAACATTATGGGGAGTAGAATTGCATTTCATGATTTCTTTACATTAATCAGTGGAAGTTTATTTTGGAGGTAGAGAATGTTTTTGTCCTCCTGAAGGGCCTATTAGCACACAATACTTTGAGACTGAATTGTCTGTTAACCATGTCATATGCTATTAACATTAAGGACAGCTTATCTGTCGCTAAGAAATATAATTAAATTCTGGCTAATTGTATGTTCATGATTGCAGAGGAAAGGAAATTAATTCAAGAGGTTACGACGTGCTTTGGTGTGACATACCTCATCCCACCATTTTGCACTAGGACAAGCCTCCCCATTGCACCAACCAGGAATGTTACACAATCCCGAGCATCTTGCAATGGTCTGTTTGTGTTCCGGAGTTGCTCTTGTCGCAGCGCTCTCTTCACTACAGCTCTAGCGCCATCCCACTCTCCCTTACCGAGACCAGAACCATAGAAGTTCCATATCATTCGGCAGCCACCCATCAAAGATGGATACTTGAAACCATAGAAATGAAGATGGCGTTAATCAATCGGCTACCTAGATGGACAGAAGGACATGACTTAGGGGAAATGGTCGGGGTTGACATAGATGAGAATACCTTGCAACAAAATACAGAGATCTTGCACCTTTAAATTGAGTAGTGCACCCTTCACTAAAGACAAGGTGCATATTTGGGACGCATCCTTGATCTATCAACCACCGCTAGTGTTCAAGCATGCAGTGCTGCACAAATAGTGTGTCGTGGGTTTTGTCGTCTGAAATCTAGTAGTGCATTTCACGTATGAGCATTGGGTTAGACTCCTTTTCTTCTGCCACCTCCTCCACGTGGTAGACCACTTGCACCATTATTGTAACTTGCGTGGAGTGGTAATACATGGACTAAATTTTGTTCTGGATCTGGAAAGAGTAGTTTTCGGCAAAGTCAATGTTTGTTAGTATGGAGCCTCAAGGCAGAGACTCATTTGCTAGCCTTGCTTGATTGGCTTGCCAGCGTACGCAAAAATTGTGGACGACAAAAATTTGTAAAATCGGTCTAAGGAATTCCATGAAAGCTAAGAAACAGGTGAGCTGCTCAACCTCCTTGATCTATTTTCTTGGTTTGGTCAAATCTGGCACTTTCTCTATTTTGTACTCAAATTATTTCCACTTTATCTGTCGATGAGGTCCATCAACTCTCTCAAGTGGATACAATGGAAACGTACAAACCCCGCACCACTCACACAACCCTGTTAGGCAACTGAGATGAAGATGTACTTTAGTCATTATTTCTGGAGGCTAAGGCAGTAGTTGAAGGTCATGTAATCTCAATGAACGACTTTGGTGGGCAAAATGAGCACCTGATTTTGTGAAACAGGGATTCTTATTCTTTGGCACAGATGACGAACATCCACATCTGCGTAACTCCGGATAATTGAGTCGCCCCGATGTGGCATGTTCTGTCTACACTTGAACCACGAATACCACACCAACATTGGCAGTGGAGTTGAACATGTGCACCTAATTGAGGGTCGCAAAAGGCATTTAGCACTTGCAGAAGAAAAAAGACTTGAATGTGGTGACAGCAACAACACACATTTTGCTCCTTGCACCTAATAACAAAGAAATTGCAGAGCTTGATGAAGGATCGTATCTTGATATGGAAGAGAGGAAAACCATCTTTGAATTGCTGGAATAATTCGGCCTGCAAAGTAAATGAATATCCAAGGTCAAAGAACGGGGCAGTACTACGTGGTGGACTAAGTATAAAACAGTGTACTGGAAGGGCGACGTAGCGGCGACAAAGTACTCTGTAGCGTGCACGTAGTATACGTCAGTACTACAGAGCACAAGTTCTAAGTCGTCACAGTCTTACATAGTATGCATATGGTAGTGCTAGTACTAAGTACTCGTGTGGCAGCATTAAACAACAAAACTGGTACCGCAATTAGATACTACATTGGTGCACCACATACTGGATCGGTACCTAAGGCTATTTTGCAATCACAACAGCAATACATAGTAGGACTCAATTTCTCAATAGTATAAAGTGAAATATTGAAAGTAAGGGATGGAAGTACTAGCACGCACATCCACTAGGTAGTATCATAAGACTAGAGTTCTCAATAGTTTAAAGCATAGTAAAGGTAAGAGATTGACGTACTAGGTTCCTAAAGCAGTGAATAGTATTGTAGGACATGCACATAGTTAGGTACTCGGATTTTTGATTGTACCACTACTTAGTGCCAACACCAATGTAATGAAATTGATCGAAGTGATGAGGAACTCCTGAAAGTAGTCCGAGTAAATGCGTAGTACCTTTAACAATATATGGTATGCACCCAAAATTTATTGTCAACGCTACGTAGGTCTAAGTGAATCATGTCAGCATACTTATACCAAAGTAAGGGTACTGGAGCTTCATGAAGTACAGGCGTAGTACTTTGCCTAAAACGCTAACCGATATTATTCAGCGTATTGTACTGCAATGTGGACACAGTACTAATGACGGGCAAAGCAACTATATCATTAAGGTATATAGTATCTCAAGTTTTCCTTGTGTAATATGACGGGTATTACTACCAATATGGAATTCTCATAGCGCACCCAAGAAAGAGTGGAATATGATGCTAAACATGGAAAGAGTAGGCACTCACGACACACAAGGAAGACCTCTTTGAATAGCAAGGACTAACTGGAAACCACCATGAACTGATAACGACAGCTCCGTCCAATAAGCACAAGAGCAATCCGTAATCAAATACATGCATTAGGTGATGTAGGGAATAATAACTACAGGAGCAGTGGAGTCCATACAGAAGTGGAGAATGTAAAGGAAAGATACGCAATATGTATATGCTACCAGTCATGCCAATCTCTAGTGGAACTTGATCTTTAACAAATGAAGGTAAAACTGCAGCTGGGCATGAGTGTAGTTAGTACCTAACTCTCCATAAGCAAGTGTGCAGGATGTCGTTCGTACAGCATTCGACCAAGCCTCTTTTTGCACACTTGTTTCTAGTTAGAACTCATCCTTGTTTCGCATGTCCACCACGCTATGACAACGTCCTTCACTTCCTCGCCTGTCCCGCTGTCGCGTTTCTTGCGACCTGGTACCTTGAAATGGAAGGATGTTCCCGCTTTGGCTTCAACTAATCTAAGCGTGGCAGAGTCCACATTGGATTTTTGTGTTCCAAGGATCTTATGGATCCGGCTGGAGTCACAATTCCAATTTGATACAACAGCTTCCAAGATTGCACGCTTTCTTGTGAGCATGCCACTACAATAAGGGACCTTCATGGCCTGCAAATCCAGCCTGATATTTTGAAGAATATCTCACTAAGCTATGATGTCCTCAAGAGTGGGGTAGTAGTCTAGAAGCAACATATGCACAATCTGGTTCTTGAACACCATGTTGAGGACGGCCGCTCTTAAGTCCTCCTCCGATAACCTCTCCAAGTGGTAAATCAAATCTTTGGACAATTCTGCAGCACGTCGGTGAAGCATTGCACGGGAGGACGCTGAGTGCACACCCTCCATCGCAATGTTTTGTTGTGCATGCAGCCGCTCATGGTATGCTCGTTGCTTCTCCCTCCATTATCGCCACCACCTTTCATCGATTATGTGCTCAGCTTCTAGCCGAGTCCGTGGCTCAGCGCGCTTCTCCCTTGGTGGCGGCATTGCATCTTTGCGGGGAAGAGGTCATCAATATTGACAAACTCCTCAAAGAATTATGTCCGCTGCAAAACAGAATGAAATCAAAGTTTGACGATACAAAACAATAGAACAAACAAGCGGCAAAATGACCAATGATTTCTAAACTGCTAGATGTAATTACTCCTTGTCCATAAAGCGACGATAGGAAGCCAACTTCTATTAACGGCAATCCTATGAAAGGATGAAACTTAATGTCCTAGTTGGAGTAGATGTCATTGAGCCGTGGTACTACGTAATGCCACTAACGCCGGAGGACCGCTATGGAGGCCTTAAGACAGAAAATTACAGGATTTTGTAGGCTGTCATGTTTTCAATTTTAGTAATTAGGGGATGATAATAAATAATTAAAGGAAAAAATGGCCATTGTGGACATAATGTAGTACCTTCAGCTAGTATAATTGGTTTGTTGAGATTCATGTTTCCCAATGACCAATCAAGGGAGATAGGAAGGCCACTTTGAGGCAGTGTAAACTCCATGGAATTTGGAATTTTGTCAAACCCTTCTCCAGATACCTGTAACTACACGTCATGAACAACTTTCCTTGTTTATGGTCTCAGATTTGCTAATCTCGGCACAAAGTAGTACTCAAAACCTCAAAAACAACAAAGGTAGACATGTAATTGGGGCATAGTTAAAAATAGTAAAGTAACTTTTAAAAAACCCAAAAAATTAGTAAGCGTTGGTAACTTCTATGTTGACGTTAATATGAAATTTCTACCCTAAAAGACATTGTAAGCAAAAGATACTACCCTAAAAGTACTCGGAAGAGGGGGAGGGGACAAGAAATAGGACCGCTGTTTCTTGCAAACACCCAGATATTGGTATGTTTGTCCTAAAAAATATGTACCACCAAAATAATCTCAAAACAACTCAAAATATATACATATATATATATATATATATATATATATATATATATATATATATATATATATCAAAGTTTGACTAAAGTTATCCATTTTAATGGAGTTTTAGTTTTTCATAGATACATGCTATGACCAACACTTTTACTTTTGGTTTACTTAATATATACTTAATTTTTTTCATTTACTCTTTTAATATACTAACCTTTTGCAAGAGAGTAAAAGTGTGTTTTTAGCCATAAAAAAATTTCAAAAGATGTTTTCAAATACACACAAGATGACAAGGTTAAGAATATAGATTTTTGCTATGTATAAAAAATTTGATAATTCTTATTCTAATTATTTTGAATGAAATAGAAAAAAAAATCTCAAAAATATCACATCATATTTAATAATTTTTTTGTCTAGATCATTTTGAAAATTATACGTTTTGTTTTAGAATTATTATTTTTAAATCTTATTTGCATTTTGTATGTTCATTTTTAAACTAGACAAATAAGTTTTTTGTATAAAATAAGAACTCAAAAATCAACATTTGTGTTTTGTACTTGGTTGAGTATAAATTGTGCTAAATTATTTTGAAGCAGTTGTGATTTTTGATTTTTTTAAAGTAATTGATATTTTTAGAAATCACTCTACCTAATAATTTTGTGCCTTTACTATTGTGTAGCAAAATCAAGAGCATATTTTGGGCTTACTTTCTTTTACTATTTGAAACTTCCTTTTTTGTTTTCTATGTGCATAGAGGCCAAATGTACAACTATATGTTGAAGTGAAAAATCAAATGGTGTTCATAGTTTGCTTCCAATTTTGGTGTATTGAGCTTGCAAAAGCAATAAATTGATCAATGTTTTGGAATTTTAAGGTTTGAAAAGTGAGACACATATTAGACTTTTAAAACTATATAAGAATGTTTTATTTGTGAAAATGTCAAAATTGGAAATGACGTACATTAAATATTTGTCATTCTTGACCACATAAGCTATGAACCAGTTGTTAAATGCAACATTTTACATTACATATGTCAATACAAAATATACGTTTTGATATACCATAGTGCACTTCACTTTTGTTTCAAATTGAGACCAATATTTTTTAAACTTGTTAAATATGACATTTTTATATATCTTGAGATATATAATGCTTAATGAAGAAATTCAAAATGCACATAAGAAGTTTATAAATCCTACAAACAGATTCAAGCTAGTATAAAAAAGATTGTTCTTGAATAACATAATTAGAAGTTAACCACACATTCAATTTTAGCTTAGTTAGTTATAGCTAGATATTTGTTTAATCATTATGAAATACCCCTAAGGTAAAAACAGAGAATTGAATACCTTGAACCCGCTCAAAAGGGCTCAATCTATTGCACATACGTTGATGTGGGGTTGGTCGATGTGGGGCGAACGACGCTATTTCATGAGCATAGAATGGTGAGCCAAGATTTGGTGAGCAGAAATCAATTTTGATTTTAGAATCAATATAAAACCTAAAAAAGGCAAGTTTATCAAAAGACAAAAGTTTAAAATGTATAATTACAGGGCCCTATGTACACAATTATAGGTAAAATTAAGTATTTTGAAAAAAAATCACGGCTCACAGCTCATGGATCCCCGCTCATGAAATAGCATTCCCCGATGTGTGGCCGGGGTGGAAAACCTCAAACTTTTCACTTCCCAAAAAAATGTGAGAGTTTAACTATTGCCATCTAGTGATTGAATTAAGGAAAGTAAAATTCATTTTGAATTCAGTGACACTTCATTAGTCTAGAGCATGGAGGAGGGTACAATTGAACAATACAAATACAAGGGACAAATTATTACCATTACCTTCTTTGTGAAAAACTTGAGGTTTTCCACCTCGGCCCCACATCCACGTATGTAGACTGAGCCACTCAAAAGCAACAAATGTACTAACAACAATTAAAGTATGATGATGGGTGATAATTAAAAGTCTTAATTATAGCTGTCATTCAAAAAACAAAAGATAGTTATTCACTCAATTTTAAATGCTAGTTTTTATTAGCTTTCACTTCAAGGTCAATAGGGTACATGTGAATATTTATTCAAACTAGCCCCTATCAAGTAGTTGCCACTCAGGGATGTCTCATTACTCTCTAGCATGATTGAATTTCTTTCCACAATTTTTTTTGGCACATGTCAAACTAGGTGTATTTGAGCTTAATCATGGCACTCAAAGTGATTTCAAATCTGCCTTGAAGGCAATTCTTCCATTTTATGAACTTTTGATTGTGAAAGTATTTCATTTTCAAGATTAAAATGAAATACAATGTGTAATTTTGAGTTCTAGTTTTTTTTTCTAATGTCTACATTTCCATCTTACACTTTTCAAAATAGATAACCTAACTATGAAATGTCATAAAAGGTAAACAATAACACTATAATATCAGTTTGCTACATATGTAATGTATAATTGCACAATCATTATTTTCACTTACACAATTTAGAAGTAGTCCAACAAAGTAAGAAGAAGAAAATTTGGGATTTCTATTAGAAACAATCACTAAAAAAAACTAATCTTCATTTAGTAACTCCACTTGTATTTGTGAAATTTTATATTTTTTTTTGTGTAAGACACAATTTTAGATGCATAAGTTCAAAATTATTAAACAGTATTGTGGCAATTTTGAAGAGAAGTATTGTTCTTTGCATTGTTTCCCAAGAACAATGGCAAACATCATGCAGTAAGGGCACTCTCAATGGGGTCATAGAGCATTTAGGTAACAACACAATTGAGATAGTACCTTCAACTTTGAAATAAACATTAGAAGCCTTGTTAGAAGCATAAAAACAGTTGCATGAAATTTTGGCCCTTTTCTTATACGAGTGCCTATTTTCTACCCTTTGAATATTTGGTAAATGGAGTTCTTTCATAGTTGTAGTTGTAAATGTATACTTAGTAACCCTAGATACTTAATAAGCCTTTAACTAATGAAAACTAAGCAAGAAACTCAATGACATGTTTAATGAAATAGCTGCAAGTTTTGAAAATTAAGAACTTGTATCCATGCATTTGTGTAGGTTTGGAAATCTGTCACAAAAACCTATGCAAATATGCAAAACATCATGTAGAAAGCTATATAAGTCATAATTGAAAACATGCTTAAAAGAAGACATGAATGTGGGTGATACAATGCATGAATTTTCTATGGATATATGCTATGTTATCCTATAAATGTCAACAAAAACACACATGTCAATTAGGGGTAGTTCACACCATCTTTTTTGACCAAATTTGCACTAAATATTCAAAATTTTGATTGATTGAGAGGTTGAAAATGGGATTTATTGCTTGAGACTATGTCCAACGTTTTATTTCATTTACAAATGCCTACATGGTCATGCTTTTTGGGACTTTGGGCATCAAGCATGTGGGGCTTTGCTACAAACATTGGATATAGTAACATAAATCCAACTCAAGAACCTGGTCCTAGAAAGAATTGGCCTAAAATACTTAAGCATGTTTTTTTACAATTATATTTGCCTTTTTGCAATCTAGCAAGTGTTGGAATATGGAGTTGAATTGGTATGTAAGCACTTGGGAAATAAATTGTAGTGTGAACAACCTCCAACTATCAACTTGAATTGTATTGATATCATTAACTCTTAGGTATAATATAACTTACTATCTCTTGACTCTTAAACAAATGAGAGGCAACATGTCACGTCACCATTTGTAAGTACATTGCAAGTATTTGGACATTTAGGGAATAAGGGTTGACACTTGATAGTTGTGATTATAATGTTCAATTAAGAATTGAACATTGCATTATTGACATATTAGTATCCAACTTTTGAGAGGCTTTCACTTTAAGCAACATGATGCACATAATATGCAAATGAATAGACTTTGTTTTTTGTCATTGAGACACATTGAAATAAAGGGAAAAGGTAAAGAAAAAGAAAAAAGGGCTTGATAAAAAAAAATCCATTTGATTGTGCAAAAACACAATTGCAATGTACAGCAATTGTTTGTTTTTTTAAGCCACAATCAAGTGAACAATGTTGAACTGCATTTGTGTTGAGAGATGAATATGTCATTCTTTTTATAGTGACTATTGTTTGATTTACAATTTTGACAACAACATTGGTAATATACAAAAAACTATTTCATAAATAATTTTTTCATTAAAGGTCAAAAATTAAAAATTTCTCAAAAAATCTTATATTGCAAAATGATGACACACGATACCGTTTTTTGTTCTCAAGCTTTAAGGTTGGCCTTTGGATACAACTTTTGTTTTTTCTGTTCCAATCACTAGTAAAAAAAAGGGAAAAAAATGACTGCAATTAACGATTTCATTTTAGTGGTTTATGGCATGAAACTACTCAAGCTGCAATTGTACTTTAGTCGGCCACAATTGCATGCTAGTGATTGTGAATCTGTCACATTTGCCATCTACTCAAAAACAACTGCGACCTTTTCATCCATTGCCCCTCTTAAATTTTGGTAATAACCTGCCCCCTCTGCCCTTCTTTCTTCTTTGTTAGAAGCCATCTTTCTCTCTAATCCCAATGTCTCCATTAATGCACATCTGACACACAAATGACCAGGTGCCACTTGTCATATTTATAGAGGTTCTCGTCAAATTTAGGCAATTTCATGAAATGTGAAATTGATAATCCACAATGACACGTGTCCATTGTAGTTGTAAAGCAATTGTAAATTAGTGGTAAAGTAGTCGCTTTGTAGTTGCTTATATTGTTTTAGTAGAAAAATGGTTCACCTATAAATTCAGTTGTACATTAGTTGTTTTTCAGTTGTCATACAATCAATTTATAGTCAAGTTCAAGACATAAGGGACCCTTCAATCTTTTTTGGTACTATAGTACAATTGCAATGTACAGTAGATTGACACTGATAGTTGCAATTTAGTTGTAACTAAGTTGACCTCACAACTTACATACTAAGTTGCTAACTACGCAGTAGCAAGACAGTTGTATCTTAGTGGTTTCAGTGACTCTGTTATCACTTATCAATTGCATTGCAGTTCTCACCTAGTAGAGACAAAGTTGTATTTTAGTTGCATTCTTGTTGTAACTTAGTTGTATTCTAGTTGCAATAGAATTGCAAGCTAGTCATAAACACAACTCATTCTAGTCATCATTTGGTTATAATGTACTTGCCACAAAGTTGTAATGTAATAGCATAGTAGTGGCAAAGAAGTTGTACATCAGTCGCACATTAGTGATTAAATAGTATAATGCAATAGGGATTCAGTTGTACATGAATAGGGCAAAATACCTAATACAAGGGTCAATTGCAATGTAGTTGCACACTGGGCTTCTCTACTGCTACATGATTGATTACATTAAAGTACAATTTAGGGCAATACATAGTATGCAGCCAATCTCCGTGTGCTTCACTTTCTAATCAATGTTGGTCTTTAGTCCTTCTAAACCACTACAGAAATCATATCTAAACATCAAAAATTAATAACAAGCAACCTAACTTCAATGATACATATAAGCCCTTCTAAACTCCTCTAAACACCATAAAAGGAACACCAAATCTCAATGTTAAACAACCTAACTTGAACTATAGAAATGAGCCCTTCTAAACACCTCTAAATACCATAATATCAACATCAAAGCTCAATGACAAGCAACTTACCTTCAATGAAGCAAATTGGCCTTCTAAACTCCTCTAATCACCTTTATATCAGTACCAAAGCTCAATGTTAAACAAACTAACTTCATTGATGCAAATCAGCCTCATTTAAGCCTTATACATACCACAAGTTAAAACTAAAGCTCAACACCAAGTAACCTAAGTTCAATGATGCAAATCAATCCCTTATAAGCACTCATATACACCACAAATGAACACCAAAGCTCACTACCAAACAACCTAACCTCAATGATGCAATTCAACCTCTCTTTAAGGATTTCCAAATACCATAGCTCTTGTGGATCACGTGCAAAATGAGATATAGACTACGCTGCCTTGAAGAAGTCAAGGTTTGGGCATTGACTAATACAACTGTAATACAACTACAAGCTTACTAAAAAACAACTGCATCACCACTCAAGAACAATTGAAAAATGACTACCCCACTAAGATACAACTGAAGCCGTGTAGCAATGTTATAGCATTTATTGCTTAGGTATTGCATGGTGGCAACAAAAAATAATTGAAACCTCACTAAAAAACAACTACGTGACTCCAATACAACTGATGTCATCTAGCACTTTAGTATTTATTTATTAGTTAGTGCATGGCATTGCGGACTGTGACATGAATTACTTTTTAAAAAAACAAAATTGGTCACAATTCTCCACTTACGACCTGCAATGACACAAATTTAGAAACAAACTCAACAACTCTTGCATCCTTGAGTAATTTGTAAGTATATTCTCTCCTTCTCTATTGTACTTGTAGTTTTCAATTACTAGATTGATTGCAAGTGTAGAGACTAAATCTAGATCCTTCATTTGACACAAGCAAGAATGAGCATACAGATTCCACCAAAAGAAGAGTACAAATAGTGGAGGAACCATAGAAGAGAGAGATACCTATTCAAAATTATATTACTACTGTTCACGCAAATTTGCTTAGTAGTAGGGGAAAAATAATAAATACAAGTAAGATGTCTCAGATATCCTAAGTTCAAGAACAATTGACTTCTTGAGTTGTATAACAATCATTTTTACTATTGCCATACATTTGTCAATTATGTAGTAGTTGTATGTCAAATGTTATGCAATTAGTTATATTTGACAGGTCATATTGTAGTAATGTATGAGTTGTTTTATAGTCACACAACACTTGTATTCTATAGATAAAAGCTGACGACACTCTAAGATTAAATTGAATACAAATTCAACAATTGTTGGTCCATTTCTATGTGAAAATAGAACATAAAAGTCTATGAGCTACTCATTCTTAACGTGCATAGGGTACGCTTAAGGGACAAAATTAATGCAGTGGACTAGAGAAATCAAAATAGCATTGCTCTTTCACACATAGCACTTCCACTAACCTTGTTGTGTGTGCAAAGGGAGGAAGAAGTGCCTATTGAGAACAGTGAAGAAGCAACCAAGTGATCACGGTAAAGAACTCAAATTTAAGGTTTGGAAGGGATTAGGTGAA
Source organism: Ulota crispa (assembly GCA_963920765.1). Taxonomy (NCBI): domain Eukaryota; kingdom Viridiplantae; phylum Streptophyta; class Bryopsida; order Orthotrichales; family Orthotrichaceae; genus Ulota; species Ulota crispa. Next base: position 12,394,179 of record OY987248.1, on the reverse strand, counting down.
TTAGATGCCTCCAACTATGATTAAGAAGAACTGTTGCAAAGATCTGTTGTATTGATGGAGATCAAAGTAGATTGTACGAGATTCTTTTGGAAACATTGTGTATCAATACAATAGAATGATATTTTGAGATTTTTTTTTGTTTTGCACAAATCACAAACTGCAATCATTTTTTGAACTTTGAACTATCAACTTGCATTGCACAAATAAAGTTTAACTCTTACTTGTTGTCATAAATATCTTGATTGCAGTTGTCAAATAGTTGTATCCTAAAAAAAACAACTGTACATTGAAAATGTAACTGCAGAGATACGCAGTAGCTAATTAGTCATTTATTCAATAGAATTAACTAGCATACAACTATAAAACAACCTAAACACTAAATCCACTAACGACTCAAAGATGACTACAGTCAACTACTACTCAATTATTTCTCAACAACAACACAATTGCAATAGCTAAATGAGTTGATAGCAAGACTATGAGGGATAGTAGCAATAGATCAAGTGAAATGAGAGACTAAAAGAAGGAAACCATATGTTAGGTCTTAAAGAAACAAATCGTACGGAAAGAAAAGGAGTGAGATGTTTTTCAGTTGATACATAGTTGTATAGCAGTCGTTCCCAAACCAGAAACAATTATAATGCAGATGCGTTTCAACTATAAAAAAGTGGCCCTATTCACACAGTGAACTTTGAAAATAATTTCTAAACCTGACAGTCCCCAAGGCTTGACAGGGGATCTCAAGGAACATGTGTAATGAAGGAAATTCAAGAACAATTAAAAATAAATATGTAACAAGTGCAGTTGTTTTTTTGTTGATTTATAGTAACACCTAATCCCAAAAACAACCAGCTTGCAATTGCCATACAACAGCAACTACAATATGCATTCACAGTAAAACCCAACCAAAAGTATTTGAACAAAACTAGCTGCCCAAAGCAAAAGAAGGGCAGCCTCAAATGTTAATGGAGTGGATCAAAAACGCAGTTGTAAGAACAACTGCATTAGTTGCAATGGAGTTGTTTTTTAGTAGTACAACAGTAGCTTAAACCACTCAAAAACAACTGCGGTGGTACTTAAATGGTTACTAGAGTCCATATGAACAGAAAGCTTCCATGACTACATTGTAAATTGATGATGATAAGATTTTCTGTCCTCAACAGTTGTATAGATGTTTTTTGTAGTTGTATGTACAACTACAATACAACTGGATTGTTGTTAGGGTTCCCCATTTGTTGCTCAACTACTTCAGTGAGTTGCCATGTAATTTTTCAGTTGTTTTGCAATGGTTTCACGGCTTAGTTGTGCTGTAGTTGACAAAATGCAGTTGAAAAATCCCATTTTCCCATTTTTCTTCTAATGAATGGATCAAAAGCCAAAACCAAGGTACATGGAACCATCTTGCACCTTGTTTGATTTTTTTATTTTATAATTATGAAAAGCTCTATTTAGTTGTATTTAGTCAATGAACAAATGATGTTTTTTCCAAACTTGAAGGTTGTGAGTACCGATTTAATCTCTTAAACTATATTTTGAAGCAACATGCGTAAACTATAAAATTGAGCTCATTTATAGAGGTCATTAAAAAGAATTATATGGATTGATTACAATATTCTTTCAAATTAGTGATGCTTCTTCCTCCACGAGTGTACAATGCAAGTCATGGGAATCACAAAATCATGTTTTCATATTTTCAATTGATTTTCTTAGAGTTACCTTGAGTTATATAGAGTAAGAAATGTTTTTTTTGTTTTTTTGTATACAAAGCCTTAAAAATTTAAACATAAATTATTATTTTTTGACACCCTATATAGTACACAAAGTGAGCACATACTACTCCACATCTTAGAGAATTTATTAAGGTAAAATGCAGAAACTTTGTGAGTGACATTATAGGATGGTTTCTATTTTTCAAATTTACTAATCAAATTTGCATACATATATTATAAGGTAGCTATTATGCTATATGAGTTATATAAATATTATAGATGACTGTTAGTCACTAAACGATAAATTAGATACTTTAGGGTGGATTTAAATGCCTAAGGATTATTTATATTGGGCTCAATAATATACTCTATGTTGCATGAAGGTACTTTCAATTTTGAAATAGTAACCTCTCCAAGCTCCACATATAGTCCTAACAAAAATGAGTGTGTAAATTTTTTAAGCTGTCAATAGTAACACTCCTTACATTAGGTTTAATTCAAAGCAACATTTTGGTAAAACTACTTTAACCCCTAAAGGACCATGGCCTTTATTTTGTCAAAAGACACTCAAAACTGCCATCTCTATGGCAAAGAGTAAAAATGTTTGAAAATCACGCATTTTGCATATCTAACCATAGGATCTTGTGCTAGACTACTATAAAAATGTGTCATACAAAACTCAACAACTTTGACCACACAAATTGGAAGATATATGCATTTAAAGTGTAAAAAAGAACTATTTTTGCACCTTGCTTGACTAGATTTTTTATCTTTGAACATTTTTAACTTAAAATTTTTACACCATGGAGTTTGGAATTCTATTTTTGCATGGTGGGAAGTTAAGTTGGGAATCTTGAGAAAAAAATTTAAAAAAAAATACTTAACTTTCATTCTTTAAAAAAACATTAGGTAGAAGAAGGTATGAGATTGAACAAAAACTTAAATTGTTAACAACCCTAGAATGGAATTGAAACGCAATAATTCCAATGGTGAGATTGTTCTAAAAAGCAAACTTCACCCTCTGCAACAGTTTTTTTTTGAAAAAATGTTAGATTTGCATTTAGAAATGAAGTTTACAAGTTATTTTTTCAAGAAGATGCTTGAGTTGCCCAAAAAACAAGATTGTCCATAACTTTCTCATAACTAGTCCAAATGGAATGAACCAAAGCCTCAAATGTAGACAAAGATATAATCTATAAGAAAACAAATTAAAAAAAAAATTCAAGTTTTTGTAAGATTTTTTTTTGCTGCCCCCCGTCCCCATATTTGTGCTTATTTGGGCATAATTTTTGCTCCTTGGCATCAATTGGAATAAAAATTATATTCCCCAAAAGCTAATGTGTTTTTCTATCTTCAAAAAAAGTTTCAAAAAATTAAGACAAAAATTGAAGCCGTAGGTACCTGCCCAAAATCCCATTTGTCCCCCAAAGGGACAATGATCCTTTAGGGGTTAAACAATTCTTCCAACAATCCTTTGATTTGCCATTTTGATATTGTTCTTCAAAGGCAAGGATGGGCACTTCTCTGCAAAAGAATATTTTTTCTTAGTAGAGCGCTAGCAGTTGGTGCTTGCTAGCTACACATTCATCATTAGAATATTATTACAAATCTCATATGTTAAATAGAATGCAAAATAGAAGTTTTAGTAAGTATTTAAATTGTATGTATGTGATAATCGTGATATTACAAAAGGCAAGATGAGATATTAAAGAGGTCATTGTGAATTTAATAGTATGATAGCTTTGCATATGAAATATTCCTAAAATTTTACAAAAAATTAAAAGATTCTTTACTTCTCTATACATATAGATTCTTTGAGTGATTAGTTTCCTTGCAATTTCTGCAAAAACAATTAAAATGTTTTTGGTTGACCTTGCTTTTGGGGTACAATAACTAATATCTTTCAACATCCTTGTCTGCTACATGAAATGGGTGCAACCAGCAGTTATTGCATTTAATGTGGGTAGTACGCTCAAAAACCGCCCATCTAAGGGTTCATCCCTCTTTTTCATGGTCTTCCGTGGATAGAAGGATTTTTAGTTCATTTTTCAAACAAAGAGAAATAGATGCTAAATGCAATACAAGTCATTTCATATTTTTTGAAGCATTTTTTAGTTACTTATGAATTCTCAAAATGCATGTGTTGTAGGTACCTATTATTAACCTTAAACCTTCCAAGAATCGTTCACTTGCAAGTTGTGAAGAGATTTGAAGAAGCAAGGAGAATGATTGGCTCTTGCAATTAAAAACAAATTTTCTTCTATGCATTCAATGAGTTGTAAGAGGCTGATGTAAGAACCACCAATGCACCATTTCACAACAAGCTACTGGATGGTTTGAAATGAGCGAACTTTTTTTGAGCGTGCTACCTTACTCCCTCTGTCTCTCTAAAAGCGTCCAAATCAAGCACATTTCTTGTACCACTAAAAAGCTCCCTTTTACTAATTTCAAATGTTGAGAAAGCATTGGCCATATTCAATGATCTCATGGGGGCAAGTTCAGCACTTAGGGAGCATTCCTCTCCTAGCAAGCTTGGCCTAGTCCATATGAGGTACTTTTATTGCTACTAATCTTTAAATCATCAATAATGAGGAGTTGGCAACATGCACAAATATGGTATTTTTTGCACGAAGTTTGGGTGTCCAAATGGCAACATCAATGCTAGAAATTTTGCATACACATGGTAGATGGTATATTGATTCTAGAATGCATGTGTCACTAGCACAAAGTCTAAAATAACAAAGAATTGGCAACATTCACAAACCATGCACAAATATGATACTTTTTGCATGGAATTTGGGTGCCTAAATGGCAACGTCAAAATCAGAGATTTTGCGAACCTTTTGTAAATGGTATATTGATTCAAGAATGCATGTGTCACTAACAAAAAGACAAAAAACACACTTAATCCTTTGCAAGGAAGCTTTTTGGACGCTTTTAGAGGGACAAAGGGAGTATTTGCAAACTTTAGGATTTTGGCCTGATACAAGTAATATTGTGGATCAAGGTTTGGAATAACCGGCATTTTAGTGTATTGTTAGCTGGTTGAAATTGCAAAAAACCCAATTGAAATTTAATCCCTAAATCCTTGGGACCTTTATTTTGTCAAAAGACATTCAAAATTGCCATTTCTATTGCAAAGAGTAAAAAAGCTTGAAAATTGGTCTTTTTTCATATCTAGCCATAGGATCTTGTACTAGACTAGTATAAGAATGTGGAAAAAAATTCCAAAACTTGACCACCCAAATTGCAAGATATTTGTGTTTAAAGTGTAAAAAGCAAACTTTTTTGCACCTGGCATGATTAGATTATTTGACTTTGAACTTTTTTAACTTAAACTTTTTGCACCACAAAGTTTTGAGGTTTATTCCTTTATGGTGGGAAATTGAGTTGAGAAATTTTAGAAAAAAATAAAAACAAAAAATATTTAATTCTCATTCTTTAAAAAACATTAGGTGGAAGAAGGTATGAGATTGAACAAAAACTTAAGTTGTTAATAACCCTACAATGGAAATAAAACATAATAATCCCAATGGTGAGATTGTTCTAAAAAGCAAACTTCACTCTCTTCAACAGTTATTTCTTGAAAAAATGTCAACCTGGCATTCAAAAATGAAGTTTATAAGTTGTTTTTTCAAGAAGATGCTTGAATTGCCCAAAAAACAAGATTGTCTATAACTTTCTCATAACTAGTCCTAATGGAATGAATCAAAGCTTCAAATGTAGAAAAAACTATAAATCATGAGAAGAATTTTCAAAAAATTGAAGTTTTTGTAAAGAAAATGTTGCTGCCCAATCTCCATAAATTTTTGCTTATCTAGGCATAACTTTTTGCCTTTGGGCATAGATTGGAATAAAAAATATATTCCCCAAAAGCTAAAGTATTTTTCTATTTTCAAAAAATGTTTCAAAAAATCAAAACAAAAATTGAGGTTGTAGATACTTGCCCAAAATCTCATTTGTCCCCCCAAGGGGACACTCAAGGATTTAGGGGTTAATTTTACCACATAAACAACTGGTCAAAGTTTCAAACCCTTGAATGCCCTAGAGGACCAAAAGTGTCCTTGCATGATTTCAAAGGCTTGTTTGAGGCATTGGATTTAATTTTCTGGTCTTGCTATAAACTACAATTATCACGGTTCAAGTTGTCCTTGTCAATGGAGTAATGGCAAGGCAAGCCAAATGTTGTACAAGTGCCTCAAAAAATTTGACCAAGTGAAACACCATATGAGGCGTGGTGGCAAGCAATGTTTTACAAGCTGCAATCGTTTAATACCCCTTGCAAGCTTCCTTGTGTGTGCTTTGTGATACCGAAAAATTTGTTGGCAAGGTTTCAAGCATGTTCTATACCCTTATTGTGGCAATCCTCACCAACCATGTTGGTTATTGTTTTCCGTGCAATAGCAGTTTGAAGCCCTAAAACTTTACATAAAAAGAAGCACAATCTTCAATAATTTGCAAGTGTGTGCATTCACATCTAATCTTGCTATTTACAAAAATTGAGATGAATCAAGGGCTTATAGAATTTTGTAAAAATCATCAAATAGCAACTACTTACCAAAAAATGAGATTTTGCCATCACATGTTGTTTGATCAAATGTTATAATCTCCCATCTCCCACAATCAACGGTTCCCAAAATTTGCAGACCTTCTTCTAAGCTGGTGTTCCACTATTTTCAATGGTCACTTTTTATGGATCATCCAATTGATTGAGATATGATGCATCAAAGTTGCCGGTCTGCAAAAACCCAGATTTTGGTGAAATCGGCGTGGACGCTCAGGGATTCACATTGTTGGTAACACAACAACCTTGACACTCAATGTCAAACTTTCAACACAACATCAAGCTGGATTTAAGTGTTTAGAAAAGCAATCCGATTCTTTCCAAAGTTGAATAAGAATCGATATTTCAAGCTCTAAAGAAGAAATTTTGTGGCATTCCAAAATCCCAAGTAACAAAAATTCGAATCTAAAACAATAGGCCAGTTGGAAAATGACATGTTTTCTGACCAAAAAAATAGGGAGACAAAAGAGGTGAGAGAATGAAGGATTGAAAAAATCGGCCACTCCCAAGATTAGCGGAAAGTAATAAAATAAACCAAAAGTTCAAAACCTCCCCAAAAAGCTGAATGGGATATTGTTAGCTGTTAGAAATTGTTTACACAAATTCTTATTGGTTAACCCCTCATTGCCTAAGGGGATAGTTTGTGTCATGTGGCATTCCATTAATCTTACTTGAAGTGTTGTAATTTTTGCGTTTATAGTCCAAATTCCATAAAATTTGTTGGTAAAGTTGCGCATACTAGTCTAGTTTTTATGATGGAGTTTTCATATCAATCTAAGACATATTGAGTTTGTGAAAGTCATTCAAAGTTCACAAGGTCAAATTGAGTTCATCACATTGCATTGTGATGGCTACAACTTTGGGGGCTTGTATCTTTTTCATTAACCCCTAAAGGACCATTGTCCCTTTGGGGGACATGTTGGACTTTGGGCATGTACTTATGACTAAACTGTTTTGTGTGATTTTTCAAAACTTTTATTGAAGGTGGGAAATTCAAAGATCTACGTGGGCATCTAATTTTTTCTTCATTCCAACATTTGATAAAGAAGTTATGCATGAATTTATGAAAATTTGCGGAAGACTGCTTGTCTGGGCAGCCCAGAAACTTCTTCAAAAATTAGTCTTTTTAAAATACAAATTTAAAACTGGTTCTTTAATTTTTTATATTTATGAGAAGCTTTGAATCATTCAATTTCAATCAATGACATGATTGTTAAGAGGAGTTTTAGTTTGAGGGCATTTATGGAATCTCTATTCTAAAATAAACTTTAAAGTCCTTTATTTTACTCAATTTTCAATATTTTGGAAAAATAAATAAACCTAAAGAAGTAGATTGTTTATCACAACATTATCACTATTGGGATTAGCATTTTTCATTTCCATAATTAAATTCTTAACAGTTTAGTGTTTTGACTCATTCTCTCCTTCTTTTTATTTACTATTTTTTCCCATGTCTTGTAAAGTTCCAATCAATTTGAAAATTCTTCCACACATACCTAACTTGATCTCCTACATGGAAAAAATAAAGCGCAACTTTGGGTAGAGCAATTTTTTTGTTATAGGAGTGGTCAAAGGCTTTTGAAAATTTTAGGCAACATAGAAAAAAACTTTTATTTTTTCACTTTAGATGTAAATATCTCACTCCTCTCCATTTGGAATGAGCTGATTTTTTTTCCCACAAGTACCTCTTTTAGTTTGGGGCAAGATCCTATGGTTGGATTTCCCAAATACAAAACATAAAATCCCTTTTTACTAAACCTCCTAGAAGTGGCAGTTTTTAGTGATTTTGGCAGAAAAAATGGCTTGGTCCTTTAGGGGTTAAATATTTGTTTTTAACAAAAAAAATTGGTTAATTTCTCTTAAAGTATAGTAATTGTGGTAAGATTTTCACTTCAATCCAAGTTGTTTTGATGTTTAGGAGCAACTCAAAGTTCAAAATTTACACATTCTTGCATTACAGTGAACTTGGTGGCTTATAACTTCTTCATAAAAAATTTCTAGTATTTGTTGTTGGAAAAATTGTGCATATTAGTCTACTTATTGTGGTTAAAATTTCATATCAATCCAAGAAGTTATGATTGAATGAGAAGCATTTTAGTAGTGGGAGGTTTAGCCAAAGATGTGATTTTTTGCTACTTTTTCACTGTTTTTTGACATTTCAAAACAATTTTGCAAACATCATTAGTATATTGATTGATATTTTTTTTCACCAATGTGTTTGTATATTGGTTTGAACCACTTTACAATTTCATCTTTTTTCATTTGAGTAGGTTTAGAAATCAAAATTCACCTCCAAATGAGTTTTTGAGAAAATTTAACATCTTTTTTCAACACTAAAACATTATAATCTTTCAATCTATGTGGTCAAATGACCTTAAGTTTGATCCACATCATTTACTAAATGCACATTACAAGATTATACAGTTGAGATTTTCACACTCTACTTACATTTAAATTTACAACACTTGAAAAGCAAGGATGCTTTTTGACCTCTTTGAACCTTAGGCAATGAGGGGTTAAGGCTCGTGGCAGGTAAAACAACGCAAGTTGTTCTTGCTAATATTGATGAAGTTCACACTAGCAGCGGTGGTATCTTCCCGAGCCTAAATGGATGCTTAGCTGGCAGGTTCAAAGTGCCGCTGTTACTTGAAAAGTAATTGGTGACTTCTGGGAAGTCTGCCCGCAAACACCGATGTTACAAAAGTTTCCACCAAAAAAGGAAGATTTGAGAACATCTCAGAAGTGTAGGTGAGGTGATTCATACTTGTCAATCAAGGCATTTTTTTTTGGCAAACTGGAGCTAGACTAGCAACACATTGATAGATTCGCACCATTCTGCATTAGTCCCTTCATTTATTATGCAATGCCGAGTTGACACCTGTAATTTGGCAAAAAATAAAAGAATGCCATGTTGTCGATACCAAGGTCCATTATCAAAGAGCACTGTCAAAATTCTTGAATGTTTCAGTATGTCTTCAAAACAATTGCGGGTTTAAGCCTTAAAGGACTGAGTGTGCCGCTACGACCAGCACAATATGGGGTATTTTTCTTATATTTGAAATGGATCCACACCTTTATTACATTTGAGATCAACAAAGAAGTAGAAGAATAGATCAAAGCGGTTCTAGTGAGCTACTTGAGATCTCAAATTAAAACTTCTTATTGGTAGCAAATATTGATTATATGGCAGCGTATATACTATGGCCTATGGTCCTTTAAGGGTTAAGAACCAGGAAGAGGATAACAACAAATGCTTAATAAATTGCAAGTGGGCAACGAAACATACTTGCACCTTTAGGCATTGTCAACAACACATTTTGGAGCTAGAAGGTTTGTTCTTTGCATTGTGGATCAGTCACCTTTAGCCCTTTTTTTTTTGGCACCAAAGTGCCACTTGTCCCCTTCACATTCGAGCAAAACTGGAGGGACAAAAGTCTAGTGGTGGAAACTGGCACTTTGGTGCCGGAAATAAAAAGTGACTCACCTTGTTGTATCCGTGTTTTTAATTTGAGTTTGTATAGTCTTTAGAAATCCTGCAATTCATAATTTCAAGTTTCTTCATAAAAATTGAACTTTGCTATAAAAAAAAGTTCTTGGCGGGTTATCTTTGCTTTTTGTGAATTCAATCTTGCATATAAGTTAGTCCAAATTATGTGAAAAAGTTGTGATTGTTTGAAGTTTGAGCAACGTGAACGGACTTCCTCCGCATGGTTTGTTGAATTCCACATGTAGTTGGAGCACCTGCAGCAGAAAATTGATTGTTGTGGGTGGGAAACCAAGAACCAGCTCCTTGTTGGCTGCACAACTGTTCTCTTACATGCAGTAAAATTTGAGTTCCTCTTAAAATTGTTTGTATGTTGGGTCATGTTTACAATTGCAGAAATCCTTTGCAACGGAGAACCAATTCAATACGCATGTGCACAACTTTCCTATTCATCTAGCTTAGAGACAATCACAACAACTAAATGAAAGGAATGTCCATAAGCGGACATGCTCACAAGAAAGAAACACTAACTTTTGAAAAAACACCATCTCAATTGTATTGCTTCTACATCCAATTCCATTATTAAAATTGCAAAGCAATTTGAATGTGAATGTGCCTACAACAACTACGTGCAAGTGAGGGAGCAACTACCATCCAGTGAAACTATGAAGTAGTTTGCAAAATCCTACTCTTTGGTATGACCTCCCACTTTGCTAGCAGATCCAAAATGCCTTGCTGGCATTTCCTACGTATCCCATCAAGTACGTCACACCATATGTGTGAATGTAACGCCATTATTGTAGGTTGAGAGCAGATTTGGCATAAAATAATTCCCCAAAATTTTGCCTAATTATTTTATAAATTATTTTTCAAAAATGTCCAATGTCAAACAAATCAAAAAATTGAAATGCTAAATATTATAAAAGTCATTAAGCTTAATTAACAATGGAAGATTAAGGTTGATTCCAAGAGGGCTCAATCTATTATAAATTTTACACCAAGGATTAATTTTAGAAAGTGGAAGATGCTTAAAAAAAGCTTAATTCTACTAAATTTTTTGATTGAATGCTAAATAATAACAACTTTTTCTAAAAGTGCCTAATCTTATTAAATTAAAAAATCTAATGCCGAATTGATTTTTTCTCAAAAAAATAAACAATTTGACAGAGGTCTGCCGAATCTGCTCTCAACCTACAGTATATGAAACTCCTTATGTAAATACCTCTAAAAATACCCTTCACAAGTTTCCCAACTTGATGCTCTAAAAACAGGGGCCGATGTTATTATTCAACAACAATTCTTCATATTGCCAAGTGAGAACATGCCTTTACACGGGTAAAAACATTTATAGCCTAAGACGAATTTGCAATCAAAGCTCTTAAGTTTTATAAGATAGGCTATGTAGGCCAAGAATTTGTTAATATTAAAAAGAAACATTTTATAATAGAAAGAGAAAATAATATTTGATAACTAGAAGTTGAAATTGAAATACGTCTACTTATCATCACAAGTTAGACATGGATCTATTCTTGCATTGAAAACATTGTACGGTGTAAGACAACATAAAGTAACAAAGACCTAACAATCATATGTGTTGTTCATGGCATCATCCTTAATAAAGTGAAACTCTTTATATATATTATAAGTAAGAAGGTCTTTGGATAAAATTTACAAAATAAACTAGAGTTATTTCTAGCCAAAGAAAGTTATCAACATTCAAAATTGGTGACTATTTGACATTTTTGGTTAAGAATTTGTTGGTTTATGATTTATTGCACTATAGCAACATTAATAAGGATTATCATTTGTGTCTTTTAAATTTTTTGGGAATTGATATATGCACACCAGGGGGTTGATATTTGCACACCCCACTGGGGTAAGTTTTAGATTCAGATTTGGACTTAGAGACCATGATATAGTCTACAACCATAAAAAAAAAAATTGCAATTCAACAACACCCAATGAAAAAGTTTAGTTAGGGGAAAAATGCTACTTTTATTTTTGTTTGTAAAAAAAGATAAATTTTTTCATAAGATGTTATTGAATTGCAACTTTTTTTTATAATTCTAAATTAAATCATAGTCTCTAAGTCCAAATCTGAATTCAAAATTCTCAATTCAAATTTAGGACACTAAAAATCTAAGACTTACCGCAGGGGGTGTGCAAATATCAACCCCGGTGTATATATATAAATTCCCTAACTTTTTAGTGCCTTTATATGCTATATTAACTAAATGTGGACTATTTGCTTAATTTTGAACTTTGTGAGCAGAGCATAAGGAGATCTTCTTATGTTGAAGGATATAAGTTATGTACACCCATCCCTGACCATTTAAGTATTTGGGGGTATTGCGCGGTCTTGCAAAATTCATGATTTTTGTTTTGTTTTGTTTTTTTTGTCTTTTGTTTTTTTTTTGTTTTTGTAGGATTAGCCTTTCAAGAAGCTATCATCGAAAGTCATTTCTGTGAAAAAATATATTATAGAATATTTTATATTAACCCCTAAAGGCCCATCTATCTCCCGGAGGGACAATTGAGATTTTGGGCATGTACCTATAGCTAATCTAGTTTTTGTGATTTTTTTAAACTTTTATTAAAAGTGGAGAATTCCAAGACTTACCCGGGAATTTAATTTTTTTGTCATTTTGACATTTGACAAAAAAGTATTGCAATAATTTCTACTGCCCCGAGGGAGGGAGGGCAATCTAGGCAGCCCAAAAACTTCTTAATATTTTGTATTTTCTAAAAATAGAAATCTGAAATTGGTTCTTTAGATTTTTTTTTAAAATGTGGGAAGCTTTGAATCATTCAACTTCAATCGATGAGATGAAAGTTATGAGATGTTTAAGTTTGTGGGCAGTTATGGATTCTCTACTCTAAAATAAACTTTGAAGTCCTTTTTTTTCCACTATTATCAATATTTTGGAAAAAAACTAAATCTAAGGAAGTAGATTGTTTCTCACAATATTGAAACCGTTGGGATTTTCAATTTTTCTTTTTAATAATTAAATTCTTAACAATTTAGTGATTTGACTCATTCTCTACTTCTTTTTACTAACTATTTTCCCCCATGTGTTGTATAGTTCCAATTGATTTGAAAATTCTTCCACACATACCTAACTTGGTCTTCTACATGGAAAAAATAAACCTCAACTTTGTGTAGAGTAATTTTCTTCATGTAAGTGTAGACAAAGGCTTTTGAAATTTTTTGGACAGCACAAAAAGATACCTTTTTTTGCACTTTAGAAGTAAATATCTCCCTCCACTCCATCTAAATTGACCTGATTTTTCCCCATAAGTATCTCTTCTAATCTAAGACAAGATCCTATGGTTAGATTTGCAAAACAAACTTTATTTCCTACTTTTCTACTCATTCCCTCCAAAGTGGTAGTTAACAGTGACTTTCATCGGAGAAAACTGCTTGGGCCTTTAGGGGTTAAAGGACAAAGTTATAGCTCATTGGGGTCCCTAAAAGCAACTCTAAACTAACCTTGAAACTGCTTGGATATGTTCCTATACATGAACTTGACTATCCCAATCCCAACCCTCCCAAACTAGCTCCTAAGCTAACATGTGGCACAATTTGCTTGTGTAAGTAGTATTCCTTGCTCCACTTTGGGTTCATTGTGAGTGGTGAACACCTCAAGTGCAGCCTAATCGTAGGGGCTAGCTTTCGGGACAAGTTGAAGAAAGGTGTACATACCTTAGATCTTTCTATGTTTAGCACACATCTCCCAATGTAAATCACACAAATTGCAATATTGTATTGTGCACAAGACTTCCATGATATTTAACAATTTATTATGATTTTTGAAATTTAAGTAGTTAATTATTTAGATGTATTTTCTAGATCCTTTAATAAACTCCCCACATTTTTACACATATATCTGTACCAATATTTAATTTACCTAAGAATCTTCAAGTGCTCACCAATGATCCCAGAACTGATTTTCCTTTTTTAGCATTTGGTCTACACGCCTCCTTCACAAATAGCTGTCATTGCTAGAACCAACTTTTCCATTGAGAACAGGGCTGATACTTGCCTTTAAAAAAAGTAAAATTCTGCATATTTACTTTTTCTTGGGTAGTGCACAAGTTGCAATTTTTATTTTTATTTCATAGGGCAGGTTGCGATCCTGCTGATATTTGTGGAGATCATCCAATGCTATTTGCCTAAACGGATGTAGATGAAACTAATAAGTGACTCCATATGAGATGAAGTATTTGCAAAAAATTTAGTGAAATTTGCTGAAGTATGAAGTATGAATTAGCAGTAGAAAGTGTAAACTCAATGGCAAAAACTTGTTTAAGTATGAAACTATGAAGTCAATGAACAAATTTGAATTTAAGGTTTGAGTGAAAACTCAATGGAATTTGCCTGGGGCGGAGTTGTTATCATTGAGTTTACAAGCAAATTCCATTGAGTTTACACTAAAAATGAACACTAATGGAACTCAAAGGCAACAAATATGATTAAGTGTAAACTCAATGGCAACAAAATGGCTCAAGCATTTTAGTTGCCAATGAGATTACACTCAAGCAAATTCCATTGAGTTTACACTATTAGTGTACACTTGATGGAAATCAATGGCAACAAACATGCTTCAGTCTAAACTCAATGGCAAAAAATCTGCTCAAGTGTAAGTTGAAAACAAATTCAAAAACATGTCTTACTATGGCAACATAGAAATACACATATTTCAAGAAAGACAAAGAAGAAATGAATAAGTATGCAACTATTTTGCACATTCATCATAGCTCATGTCACTAACTTGGGGATTGAACCCAACTTGCAAAGGTGCAAGGTTGCCCAAATTGCAATGTTAGTGATCTGCACACAACACTAGACATACAAGCACACATTAGTAGACTATGTTAGGAGTTTTGCTGTTGTAGATTCCACTTGTTGTCTTGCATGCCTTTAACTCCACGCTCCATCATCCACCACTCCATGTAGAGGCCAATTTGGTAAAACTTGAAGTTAAGATCCACTTTAGAATTGCAAAACTGGCATGACCTCATGAAAACTAAGGGTGAAACTAAAATGTAACATGCTGAGGATACAAATGTGGTTTAGGGTTACCACATATCTATGCCATCCCACCTTCTTAGTCTACACATCTCCTTGGCATCCCACCTTAATGGCACTCCTCCAAGAGTCAATTGCTTCCTTGTAAGGGAAGCCCTCTAATGTGTAATATTTTTGACCAAACATTCTTACCACAAGGGGTAAGTGCATGCCAAGACAATTTTTGTGGCAAGACTTCAAACACTTAAGTGTTGAGAAACACCTTTTGTCTTCCACCGATCCTAAGACCATGCAACAACCAATTTCAGCGAGTTTGAAATACTCTGAAATTAGCTTGGTCAAGGGGCGTGATTGGGAGAGATTTCTCCACAATTTAACAACTGGGTTTTGCTGGAAAGGAGGGCCACAAGCAACTTCACTATGTGCCTTCATAGTAATCTTGAACAATGCTTGTTGATTGTGCAAGTGTGCCTCAGAAAGCATTTCTAGGACAGTGTAGGATGGCCCTCCAGAGAAATCTCCATTCATGGTAATGACATGGCAATAGAATTTCTTCAAAATCTCGAAGTGAGAAGGAAAACTTTCCTCTGCCCCCTCTTGCCTCCAATATTGAGGGTAAATGATGCCAAATGCATCTAAAAGTTCTTGTTGGGGGAATCTGCGGTCAAGCTTGCCACAAAGGTTCTGTGCAATATCTGCATAAGGAAAGAGAAACACTCACAAGAAACCAACCAAATCAGGATAAAGAAAAAACCAAAGCATGTAACTCATTTTTCTCAAGGCAAACCGGCAACACACCAAATGAACAACAAATATTAAAGACAATTATAGCAGAAACGTGTTAAAGGAATAGAACCCCAACCAAGTCATTAATCCAGAAAATCAGAGCCTCAACCTTTATCTCCAAGCAAGCCAGCACAGCACTAATTCAGCACCAAACTCGAATGAGAATTCATGAAGAAACAAATAAAAAAATTGAAAATTAACATCAAGTCCGAAATTTCTACACCCCCTGGCCACTCCCTTTTTTCCCCGAGGCAAACCAGCAAAGCACAAATTCAAACTTGAATGTGAAATTATCAAGTAACAAATCAGATAAATGAAAAAAACTTCCAAGCCAAAAATTCCCCCTCCCGGCCACTCCCTTTAATTCCCGATGCAAACCAGCAAAGAAATAATTCAGAAGCAAACTCAAAAGTGCATTAATTAAGAAACTACTCAAAAAAAAAAAAAAAAAACAACCAACTCAGAAATTTTCCCCCCGGGCCTCTCCCATTTTTCCTTAAAGCAAACCGGCAATACAATAATTAAGCAGAAAACCAGAAAGTGAAGTATTCAACCGAAAAATGAAAGAAATGAAAATAACAACCAACTCGGGAATTCCCCCACCCCCCTTCAGCCTCTACCTTTTTTTGTGAGGCAAACCAAGCATGCATCCAGGTGAACAGCAAACATGAAAGTGAACTACACATCAAATAACGAAAATGATTGAAAGAACACCACTTCAGTAATTTGCCGCCCCCCTGCCTCTATTTGTTTTTCCAAAGAGTAACCAACCCTAAACGATTAAACTAGAGAAAATAAAACAAGAAAGGAAACAGTTACAAACCATGCAAGTTTAAGAATAAAAAAGCTAGGACTTTGCCTTTTCTCCACCAAGGCCAACAGGCACGTATCAATCAGCATTGAAGAACATCACCTAATTGACCAAAAGACACCAATGAACTGACAAAGTATGAAAAGAAGGAGCCGAAAGGCAGCAACAGATGAATATGTAATTCGGTTACAATGAACAGAAACTGAAATTTAACACATTAAACCATGAAGAATACGAAAAGCAAACCTGATCATTTGAAAATAAAAACCAGCCTACATCTTATGCACTACTACAATGATGGAACCTCACCTGCCAATAAATCAGCACATTCCGAGTTAGAAGAAAATTACATAGAAGAACACAAAATGACATAAAAACAGAACTACCAATTCATCACAATAATTTGAAAATCAAAAATAAGGAAAAAAGTGCAAACCTGCAAATTGCCGCTCTATGTTCTGTTGGATTTGTTGATATTCCTCACATGTAACGAACTTGTGCTAGCCACTTTCTTCGTCATGGCAACGGGCAAAGACTTGGGTGAACTCAAAATCAAAGTACAAGTAAGACATACCAATCTCTTCTGGCATCTCCTTCCATTTGAAAGGAATGTCTTCAGAGGTTAGCATGATCAGATCATTGTAAGTCTTCAAGTCTGAAGTGTTGTAAGAAGTAGATCTATCAACAAAAAGTCTTGCCAACTCACTTTGACATAACTTAATAGCTTGTAAGAAATCACAGATAAAAATGTCACAAGCCTGAGATAACTTCACCAAGCAATGAATAGAATTCAGCAAAGGAATAAAACAAGCAAGGGACAGCAAAACCTCAATGTCTAAGAAGAAATCGAAGTTGTCCCTTGCTACAGCAATGGCCTTGTGGCTGGGCCCTCCAATCATGTCTTAGCCCATTTTCACCATCAATGTCTTGTATTCAGACATCACTCTTTGGGCTGGGATCCACCTAGTATCCACATTGCGCAACATCTTGTTGCCCTTAGTCTCCATGAGGTCAGCCAACTTTTGCAACTCTGCATGACGCTTGTTGCTCTTGCAAAAGTATGAGTATACTGCTTGGAACATGCTCTCCAAGCGAGAGATTAGAGGGTATATGGAAAGTGTTTCCACCACCAAATTCACCCTGTGGAATACACAACTCAACTCCAAGGTGAAAGGAGCCCATTTCTCCCTTATTTGTGATGTAACCCCATTCTTTGGGCCCTGAAATGTGCTTACTCTGTCTGCACCAAAACAAACCAACTTACATGCTACTTCCTCCTTGGTTAGTCATTCCTCACACATCAAAGCACCCATGATAACATTGGTTGGATGGTTTGCTGTCCCACTCTCCAATACACAAGATAAATGCAACAAATGAGGAACTCTCTCCCAAGACTGCATAGTATATACATGCACACAGATCCAAGATGTGTTGTCAATGGCTGTTACCTCATCAGAGCTAATAGAGATAAACCTAACAAATTGAACAACACTCTTCAAAGCCAACAAAACAGAACCATGGAGATGCTCACTCATCTCCCACCCACTAGTTTCAGACCAATGCTTTCTAGGCAAGTGTTTAACTTTCAAATGCATGAGAAGGAATTGCTCACGCTCATAATCACACATTGGGCGTCCATGTGATAAAACTTGAAAAGAGGTAGAGAACTGAACTCCCTTTCTCTTCATCTCACCCTCCAAGCCTGCTGAAAGTAGATCTAGCATAGTTGATGGTTGCTTACGCGCTGCCTAGATCTTGCAGTACTATATGTGCTTGCAATCAACACTAAGAAAGGTTTCACCTTTCTTCAAGTGGAGAAGGGGGACTCCATCTTCACGGCATATCCTCTTCCCCTTGTGCTTTTCAAGGTTATCACCTTTAGGCACCATCACTTTCCTCATTCCACTTATGGAAGTGCAACTCCGATAGAGAATGCCAGTATGATCTCCCACCTCATTGAACTTAGCATCAGCCCAGGAATACTTGCACGCCCACACTTCTTGCCAGCTTCGGTTTAGAGTACTGGCCGTCACTTTTCTTCTCTTCTTGGCTATATAAGAGGCCTTCGTCTTCTTCCGCCCACTGTAGACAAGCTTGCCATCACTCAGTACCTCCACCATTTTAAGGTCGCCGTTCAGATCCGGCAAGACAGCGGTTTCTTCAGAGCTCAGCCCCTTGTTGCTAGAGGTTGCGACGCCAGATTGGAGACTCGTGTCTCAGACACATGCGTGACGCTAGGGGCTGATAAATATTTCCCAATCCCACTGTTGTTCCAGCTAGACCCAAAGGTTCAAAACCGGAAGTTCTCTAGAAGTCTCGGTCGAGGTGCCATGGAATTGAACCTTTGCATCAAAAAACGTACCCCCAAGTCCGAGGCTCTTAGATTGGATGTAGCAAACAGTGACAATGAACCCCTACACAAGAAGCCGCCTAGCCTACCCTACGTAATTCTAATCCCCAGCAACAGAAACCTCAGTGTTGAACTCTCCAATTCCCCCTCTACAAACCCTCCCAAACTACACCAGTGAATAGAAACCTTTGTTTTCAAAGCCTTAGCCTCTCAAGAAAAGGGTGGATAGGACACAAATCCAACATGAGAAGATCAAAACGCAGCATTGATAGCACCAAATTGAAGCTGAAATGAAGATGAAAGCATTGTAAACCGCAGTAACGCTCAAAAAACAGCAAGATTGAAGAGAAATGCAAGAGTTTGAGTGCTGCACCACCTAGATCCAGCAGCAATTTAACAATTACAGATGTGAGCAACTAAGCAAAGGGGCTGGCTTGGAAGGCAAAGTTTGTAGGCGCCGTTAGAGATCTACGCACCATTTCCAAAGTTTTCCACATTCCCCCAGAAACACAGCATTTCAAACGAGCAGTGAATGCCTGAGGCCTCGCAGCCTCTAGATTTTCACACTAGCTTACAATGCTTGTGTTGGCCAGGGAAAAAACAACAAAAATCAAATCACAATGGCAGGGCTAGGGCCACAATGCCGCATTGAACTTGCGCCAAAAAACAACGGCTTCTAGCCCAGGAGGAGCAGGTAAGCAGCACAGAATGAATGAATTCAATGACAACAAAGAGCCTCAAAGAAAATGCATTGCAAACAAAGATGGCGAGTCTCAGATCCAAGATCCAAGGCCAACGCGCCAAACCCTTAACTCACGCGGCGAGCCAGCAAGGAATCCAAGGAAATCTGAGGTTGCTAGAGTGCCAGGGCAGCCAGGCGCAACCGTGCTAGCAATCTAGCAAAGAAAGAGACCGTTGTGAGAGGCATTGGCAAGTGCCAGATAGACACTTGTACAAGGTTTAGTGGTCCTAGAACTGACCCTACTACTGCAAAAAGCTTGCTCTTGCACTACAGGTCTTGCTAATTGAATGGCTGCAGCATTGCCGCCCTTGTGAGCTAGCAACGGATCAGATCGAGCCTCAGTGATCTGACAAGATATCACCTAGCTGACAGCTGTAACATCCCCATCAATGTAGGAGATCACGTCGCCACCACCCCCTTGCGCAAGTATGATTTTTTGCTCTTTTTCTTGTTTTTGTTAAGATTTCTTGCATGTACATGTAGCGTAGAGGTTTTTTTGGTAGTTTTAGGCAAAATTTAGCCAGTTTAGGGATCACTAGTGCTCACATAATGAGGTTGGATTTTGTAGGTTCAGAATCTACATTGGATAAACGAGATTTACTTGAACAAAACGCCATCATCAAATGTACTTTGTTCGTCATCTAAAATACGGATTCATACTGCTTGGAATACAGATTTGTCAACTCTTCTATGTTTACTTAGTTAAAGTTTCACTTCTACGCTTAGTTGTCCAAGATAAGAAAAAAAATCCAGAAGTCAAAAGATTTTGAAATCAAATCATACTTCTAATGAGTGCGTACTGACACATACATACATATCTAAATATATTTAGGGAATTACTAAAACCGATACTCCAAGATGTGCTTTGAGCATGAAATCTAAGGA
This sequence comes from Ulota crispa, assembly GCA_963920765.1. Taxonomy (NCBI): domain Eukaryota; kingdom Viridiplantae; phylum Streptophyta; class Bryopsida; order Orthotrichales; family Orthotrichaceae; genus Ulota; species Ulota crispa. The sequence continues at coordinate 12,373,819 of OY987248.1, read as the reverse complement.
TTCAATGTTAACTTCTTTGATTTGGTTTACCTCTTCTATTATAGGGTTATATCCTCAAAATTTGGAGGTACTTGAATTTGCAATTGAAAATATACAACTTTGGAATTATATAACATAATAACAAATAGACTAAAATAGCAAAGTTGCAATAAAGATTTAGTATAAATTTTTGTTTGTTCTTCTTTCTTTCAAGGAGGTGGTAAATTAGTAATGTTATGGTTAAAAGAATGATGGACTACTTGGATCAAGAATTTAGCTTTAAATTCTCAAAGTGCATGCTCACAAGTGTTGCTTTAGCAATTCCCTATATATATATATATATATATATATATATATATATATATATATACATACATATGTATGTACATACATACATAGACATGTGTTTGATATGATTGTAATTGCAACAATACAAAACCTATAAATTTAAATAGAATGTCTGTTTTTCTTCTTAGAAAATCAGATTGTGCATTTACAATTTTGCACTTTTTTTTTTGTTGCTTGGAACCACAACAAAAATTCTAAACGCATAATAATTCACGTTCTCCAACTTATACCAAAAAAAAAGAGTCAAGAATTAATCTCATTACAAATATCTACAATAGTGTTTGCAAAATTGCCTTCATTCAATTTTGCAACATCTAAAGTTGACTTTTCATATTTTCAAAAGCCCAAGATAGGACCAAAGTTTGTGGAATTTGACTCAAGATCGGGCAATGGCACAATCAGGGTACCCCCGAAAGGGCCTATTGGACCTCCGGAAAGGACTCTTTCTTAAGGAGTCTGGATTATTTTTGTATAGGTAAAAGTTTGAACTTGCAAGTGATGAAACATTTTTCTTAAGCTTTCCTTACGTTAAGACATTCATTTAGAAAGTGCTCCTTCCATCCAAAGGACTTTCTTGATCTTTTTTCACACCATAAAAGTGATTAGAACCCAAATGTCCTGATCCAGACTTTTTTTGACTTGTAGTTTGTAATGGTCCCCTAAAATGAATTATTAACATTTTAATAATTTTGACCATATGTGCACCTAGAAACAAGTATTTGTGCATGCTTCTGCCACTTTAAAAAAAAATTACAATTTTTTAATGTTCTTTATTGGACATGGAAAAACTCGCTTGAAAGTGTCCCTAAAAGAATTCATAACAACTAGTTTTAATAATGTATGGACTAATATAATTCAAATTCATGAACCATAGAAGCTTGCAGAACTATAAATGCATTAACCTAATTCCTACTAACCAAATTTGTTGTCCGGATGAGTCCTTTACTTCATTTTTATGAAATGAGACAGTCCCAGAACTTCTCACATAATTGCTCATTTAAACATGATAACATTCATCATTTGAAAAAATGTATTTTTTTTCTTCTAATTTACAAGTATAAACAACTTCTTGCCAAAAAATAAATAGCAAAGCACTATCTAGTAAGATGTAATAAATAGCAAAAATATCATGGGTATGACCAAATTGAAGTTAAGGAGTCCTTTTCGGGTACCCTGATCGTGCCATTGCCCAATCCCAATTCTATCCAATTTTTTTGTAGAGTTTTGCTAAGGGACTCACCTAAAATATTGTGAATTTATAGTGCAATACCTAGCTAGTTGGTTTAATCCTTAGTAGGTTTCTATCGAGATATAGAGCTATAAATACATTCAGAATTTTGAGTATTCTTGGATGATAACTTGCACTAAATAATAATAATAAAATTTCTCAATAATAGTAGATACCTGTACTCCAAAGGTGCAATTGGCAAAAGTTAGTTTAACCCCTAAAGGACCAACTGTCTGTTCAACATACAAATGGGATTTTAGGCATGTACGTATGGCCAAACTACTTTGCATGATTTTTTGAAACTTTACAATGAAGATGGGGAATTCAAAGATATGCATGGGCATCTAATTTTTATTCCATTTGATGCGAGGGAGCAAAAGTTATGCCCAAATAAGCACAAATTCGGGGACTTTGGGTAGCAAAAAAAATTCTTTTAAAAACTTGAAAAAAAAAAAAAAAAACTTCTCATAGATTATATCTTTTTCTATATCTGAAGCTTTGAATCATTCCATTTGGACTAGTTATGAGAAAATTATGGGCAATCTTGTTTTTTAGGCAATTCAAGCATCTTCTTGAAAAAATAACTTATGAACTTCATTTTTTAATGCAATTTTAACATTTTTTCAAAAGAATTTGTTAGAGAGGGTAAAGTTTGCTTTCTAGAACAATCTCACCATTGGAATCATTGCATTTCAATTCCATTGCAAGGTTAAATTAGCAATTTAAGTTTTTGTACAATCTCATACCTTCTTCTGCCTAATAAGTTTTTTAAGAATGAAAATTAATTATTTTTGTTTTTTGTTTTTTTCCCAAGATTACAAACTCAACTTCCCACCATGCAAAAATAGAATTCCAAACTTTGTGGTGCAAAAAATTTACGTTAAAAAAGTTCAAAGTCAAATAATCTAATCATGCAAGGTGCAAAAAAAGTTGTTTTTTACTTTTTAGATGAAAATATCTTACAATCTCTGTTGTCAAAGTTCTTGAGTTTTGTATGACACCTTCTTATAGTAGTCTAGTACAAGATCCTACAGTTAGATATGCAGGAAGACCAATTTTCAAACTTTTTACTCTTTACCATAAAGATGACAGTTTTGAGTGTCTTTTGACAAAATAAAGGCCATGGTCCTTTAGGGGTTAAGAAAACATTTGCCAAATTATTGAGTTTATGGTTTTCCAGATTTTTTTTTATATGGTGAAATAAATAATTTTTGAGAACATTTCCAACTATTCATGGCATATTTAAAAATATCTCATTTCGAAACCTTGATTTTTGAAGACTTTTTTTTATTGGTAAAGAAATGTAGACCCTTTCCTTGAGTTATGGTACACACTACACAAACACATGTATGTACTTGAATTGCATAAATCTATTGTGGTATTTCTTGAAGAGCATTAGCTAATGAAGAGGGTCATAAAGAAGGAATCCATTCACCTAAAAAGATTACCAAGCCATTTTAGACCCTCAAATATTAATATTTCATGATGTGTGTATTAAAACATTCAAGTGCATTTCAAATGCTAACATGTATATATACAGGTTAATGCTACATACTTTGTTTCAGATAATTGAGTTTGAAATAAAAAATAAAAAATATATATACTGAAGAATTTGTAGAAGCACAATAGAAGGTGAGCGCAAAAAATTAATGTCGTTAAAAGAGTACAAAATCATGGATGATTAGTTAGGTTACATGAAGCTTAAAATTTTCTAGAATGACACATGCAATTCTAAAAACTCTGATCTTCTCATAATTATTCCAAAAAATAAAAACAATATAAGGCTCCATAAAATAGGCTTAAATTTGAAAATAAATCAAACAACTCATTTTTTTAAAAAATAGAACAAATCTAGAACATTTGTTTCTTATTGGTGCAATCAAGCCTCAAAATAACTACATTTGGCCAAGTTCAAAAGCTACGAATTATTTGTTCAAGGCAATAATGCATGATTCAAATTATTAAAAAATTCTACCAACTTGTTTAACCCAATCCTTAGAAATTTCTGATACTAAGTTAAGCTAAAATTGAGATATTGGGGGGGGGGGGGGGGGGCATTGTTACGTTGAATCTAAGTATGGCCACATTAATTGGTTTTAATAATGTCAGTAAACGTAACTCAAATCTTTGCAATAACTGTAGGCTACACTAGATAGTGCACTAAATTTCCCTTAATAGTTAAGTTACTTACCTTGGAAATTTACGTAGTGATTCATTCCTTGATCACTTGGAGGCTCATGCAACCCTTGGAATACTAAAATTTCAGATGGTAACCCTAAAGATAAAGGAGTTGGTTGCGATCAGTACAATACATGATATTTTTCTTGTATTTGGAGTGCATTTACACGTTTATTATATTTGAGATCAACAAAGAAGTTAGAATATAGATCAATGCTTCTCTAGTGAGGTAGTCAGGATCCCAAATTAAAACTTTTTGTTGGTAGCAAATGCCAGTCATACACCAGTGGACATAGTATGTATTATAATAGCTCAATCCTTTAAGGGTTAAGGTGGGCACACCCATACCCAATAACTTAAGCAATTTTGCAAAAAAACTATAAAGAGTTTGAAGCAATGCATGTTTTACCCAAGTAGGAAGATAAGAAATATTGGGACTATAGATTTCATAATTGTAATTGCAAAATTAAATTATTGTGAATTTTGGGAGTCAAAAAGTGCTTTGGACCCATTACCAACCTCAAGATTCATGCAATCTTGATAATAGCCAAACCACTTTTTGCTCATTACTTCCTACTTTCTCACTCATCACTTTGGGACATGTGGCATGACTTAAGTGGTCCCAACCTTGGAAAAGACAAAAGAACGCACTCCAAAGCTTGGTTGAAAACCTATCCTTGTTGAGATTGGAAATAGTGCCCCCCTTTAGGTTGAATATGGAGCACTGTTGGCAATGGATATCTCCACCTTATGGCCTTGACTTTGCTAGTTTGTTTTTCCATAGCATTGTTGTTGTTGCCAAGTCCTTAATCTTGTTAACCGTTTAACAACCGGTCGACCACTTTGAGGTGAATCCGGCTCCTTTTCCATGTGTAGGAAGAGAATGGCAATGAATTTGGTGACTAGGCAAAGGGAACGTGTATGGGGAATTGGAAAATGAAGAGTTTAGGACAATAACCAGACCAATCTAAGGTGGCATGTGGCCATAGGGTTGAAAAAACTAAATGAGCATTGGCTGAAAATATACCATTGAATGCAAAAGATGACCATAACAACTAAAGAGTGAGCATAATTCATGATGCATAACACTAAACCCTGCAAAATACTTCCATTTGTATAGTCAGATCTGTGATAGACATCTATATTCAATAACCCTAAATTTTTTCCCAAATGGCCATATAAAGGATTGCCTACCCCATAATCGACCACGGTTGTTAAAAGGTAAAAAATTGAATATTACAATAATTACTCATGAAAATTATTGTAATATCAATAAATATCTATATAGTGTAAAATGTTGAGAAACTATATGGAGCAATGTAAATGCTCTGTTTAGTGTATTGTGTTCTTTTCCTAATATCTATGAATGAAACTGAGTAATTAAGCTTGTGTTTTAACCCCTAAAAGACCAGACCCCCTTTTTAGAAACATAGCGATTTTGGGCAGGTACCTGTGATTGGAGCTTTTCACATTTTAGGCTGAAATTTTAATAGAATGTGGGGACGAGGTTTATCTTTCATATGCACTAAATTTTTATGACATTTGGAATTATGAGTAAAAAGTTATAGCCTAAAATGTTGTTTTTTACGTTTGGCTGGCAGCTTGGGCAGATTTTTTAAATCACTTTTTTCAAAAACAAAATTATTAAATTGGTTTAGGAGATTTTTGTGAATGTAGGAAGCTTTGAATCATTCCGTTTGGATCAACAAGATGAAAGTTATGAGGATTTTTTGTTTGCAAGCAGTTATGGATTCTCTACTCCAATATAAACTTTGAAGTCCTTTATTTTACTCAATTTTCAACATTTTGAAAAAAAATAAAACCAAAGAATGAACATTGTTTGTGACAACATTATGACCATTGGGATTGGCATTTTTCATTTCCATAATTAAATTCTTAACAATTTAGTGTTTTGAATCATTCTCTACTTCTTTTTACTTACTTTTTTTTTTTCATATTTTATACAACTCGAAATGATTTGAAACTTTTTTGACATGTACTTTACTGAGGTGGAATAAGGAATTTAGAGAAGCACCACCCTCATGACCTTTTTTCCCTAGGAATTTCACCTTTTGAAGGGTAGCTGCCCAATTTTTCACAAGACGTTTTTGAATATTCAAACCATTCTAACTTCCAATCCACATGATGGAAAACTCTGAAATTTTTTCCATGTCTTCTAAAACCATTCTTCTACAAGATCCTACGGTCACATATGCATAAAGATTTTTTTATTTTCAAATTTGGTTGATGCTCTAAAAATAACACTTTTGAAGAGTTTTTGGTGAAAACTTGCTTGGTCCTTTAGGGGTTAAACAATATGGAAGCAAAGTTCATTTTCGTTTCCCCAGTCCCAGCCGCCTTGCTCATAATGTCAAGTAATAAAAAAAAGGCAAGAACTTATGATCAGCCATCAGAGCATGGACGTTCAATAGCAACGAATTAATTTTAAATCATTAGTAGGCGGTTCTTATAATGTCCCAAGCAGCGCTCATAATTTCATTTTTTGTTTTTATCTTTACTCGCCAAAGACGTGGGTTGTAGGTTAAATTTTTTGCAATCCACTTTGAATTTTAGTAGTGGGTAAGTTGCAATATTTTCTCATTTAGTTTAGTATTTTGTCTGTAGGTTTTTTTTGCCTATGAATTTTTAGTTACATACATGGCAACTTATTAGATTATAAATGACAAAATTTAAGTTTACTCCATATATTCTTCAATTACGTGAATTGGTGATATCTAACATCAACCTTCAATGCTTGTTTATTTTGTTAGTTTTAATGCTAAACTTAGACATTTGCAAAGTGTACACTAATAGTTTTGTCAAGAAGCCACTAAAAGACTATTTAGTACATTTGTATAAGCACCAAACCTTACCATGGTACGATAACTATAAGCAGTGATTTGAGGGAGGTGAATATAAAGCGCATTTACACTTTGCATTATAGCTAGGTGGGGGGAATCAAATATGATTGATGGCTACTCAAGTTGTCTTAATTTGAGGTCCCATTAGCAAGAGGGTAGCACGTCAAATCACACCTCACCTCAAAGGCAGTTTTGCAACTTGAAACTTTGGCTACTTTTTGAATTTTCCTCTTTGTTTTTACAAGACAGTTTTAGCACAACCAAATTTGAGGTAGAAATTTTACTAAATTTAGCCAAATTTATTACCGCTGGTCCCAAGCCCCATTTGGACAATCTCAAATTTTGAACAAGTTTGGAGGATGAAATTTAGTTGAAATTGGCATTATGCCTATGGTAGCAAGTTGTATTTTATTTGAAAATGCCTGTTGACCTCTAAAGGCCCAAGTGGTCCCTTGGGGGCCAAGTGGGGTTTTGGGGATGTACCTACAGCTAAACTACTTTGTGTGATTTTTTGAAACTTTTATGGGAGATGGGGAATTCAAAGATCTATGTGGGCATCTAATTTTTTCTTCATTCCAACATTTATTGAAGAAGTTTTGCATGAACAATTGAAAAACGGGGGAGAATTAGGTAGCTCAAAAAACAAAAAAAAGAAAAAGAAAAATCTGAAATCGATTCTCTAGATTTATGTATATGTGGAAAGCTTTGAATCATTCACTTTTGATTGATGAGCTGAAAGTTATGAGAAGTTTTAGTTTGTGGGTAGGTATGGGACTTCCAAACCTCCATTTCTTTTGTTCCTTGTAAACTTTAGTGCTTAATTTTTTTGAGCAATTTGTGTATTTATTTTTTGACTTTTTTTTTCCAAGTTGTAATAGACTAAAAGTTCTTGGTTTTCACCATTTGGATCACAATAATTCAAATTATTGAATTTTACACAAATCCTCCAATTTTGACTAGTGTATTAGCAAATTTCATGACCTTCAAACATTGCAAGATTTTACAAAGTATGATTCACACCTCCAATTGATTTGAAAATTCTCCCACACATACCTAACTTTGTCGGAAAATAAAACCTTAGTTTTGCTTAGAGCAATTTTTTTGATATAGGAGTTGTCAAAGGCTTCTGAAATTTCTAGACAATAGGGATTTAGTTTTTTTTTTTTTTTTTTTTTTTTTCCACTTTAGATGTCAATATCTTACTCCTCTACATCTAGAATAAGCTATTTTTTTCACACAAGTACCTCCCATAGTCTAGGGCAAGATCCTATGGTTGGATTTCCCAAAAAAAAAAAAATTTCCCTACCTTTCAACTCATCCCCCAAAAGTGGCAGTTTTGAGTGACTTTCACATAAAAAAAAGGCTTGGGCCTTTAGGGGTTAATCAAAAGGTTTTGAAAATTTTGGCGTCAAGAAAGTGGAACATTGTTTACAGAATTGGAAAAACCTAGTTGCATTTAAGCCTCAACATTTTTCTTGCATATAAAATATGAGCTTTGCTTCAACTAGTATGCCTTGCTTGCACTTCATGCCGTCTCACCTACTTACTTCTTTCTTTCTTTTTCTTCTTCTTTCTTTCTTTTTTTTTTGTTTTCCTTCTTTCCAATATCTGTGTTGTTCACCTTGTCCATCTCTTAGCCTATCTTTTTCACTCTCTCTATCCCTCCCTTTTCTTGTCCCTCCCCCTTGTTTGAGTTTTGAATTTTTGGTGGTAAACAAACACCCCACAATGCTTTATAATGTAGATGTTTGTTTACGTTTACCTTTTACAACTCAGCTAGGACTTGTGGAATTGGGATGTGGTGAAAAATTACCAAGGTTTCATAAGTCTACGATTCAAGCTGATTGTTGCTGCTTTCCCCTTATAAGATTTTCTATTGCTCTTGTCAAGGTTTAAGGAATTTATTGAGTCATTAAAGACAATATCCTTTATTTCCCATATTCAATCAATTTTCCACGTGCATACTTTAGATATTTCCTCTATTGATACTATAATTAGACACCTTTTGGAAATTGGACAACCTTTTCTTCTATAGCTTCAAAGCTAATTGGTTTTCAAAAAAGAAATTGCTTTCCCGATTGCTTTTCCACAAGCCAACAATAAGGGGTTTTAAGACCCTACTTTCGCTAATGCAATTTTCTCCTCCCCTTTTTCATCAAAACCATTATACTCAAACACCATATTCTCCTCCTTTTTTGCACTTGAAGCGATGTAATTTCTCACAACAGTTCCAAAGTTGCCCTCCCCCCTCATGAATTCCATTGGAAAATGTTTGAAATGGCGAACAAGGACCTTGCTTTCTCATTGAATATCTCATGTAAAGGAATTCAAAGTCAAGGAGGGTGGTGTTTGCACATGTTTGCACCTCACAACTAGTGTCTACAGAGATTTTGAGCTTCTTAGGTAATATTTTGATATTTCTTCAATTTAAACCAGTTTTTTGAATGCATGCGCTAGACATCTCCTATGTAATTATACTGTAACTAAATCTTTTTTGAAAATCTAACCAACTTTCGTACTTTAGATTCAAATTTACGACCAGTTTTTTTGCCATTTCATGTGGGTGACTTCCTGTTGTTCTTCAGATCACCCTTCTGTTTGCTCAAAATGTGTTAAAGCTTTTCTCATGACAACTCCAAAAATTAAGTGATAAAAGTTTAGTTAGTTTTCCCATGAGAAAATTGTAAAATAAAAATGCCTTGAGAAAAATTAAAAATTCCCTGGACATGGAAACCTTGTTATACTAAGACCCGGTTCAGACTAGCTACCAGTTGAGACACGAAAATCAACACCCCATTCAATGTTTTGCCCAATAGAAACTTTTCCATATAATTGGGTGTCATTTAAGAGTGTGCCTCTATCGGACAAGTTTGGTACAACCCTTGGAGCAAGCCCTAAATCTTCACTATCTTGGCCGTTGATGTGGTTATATAGGGTGGTCCCCACTGTGATGAAGATGGATGTAAAAGTGCCAGACAAACTCGTCGTCTGAACCCAACACCGGAGAAAACCCAAATTTCAACCAATCCCATTTGAGAAATTTTTGGCCAGACCCTAGTCTGAAACGGGCCTAACAGCCGATTCTCTTCAAACATCGCAGTTTCAATATCTGTTCAACTTACTCGAGATCAAAACGAAGAGGCCACGACACGTGGAAAACCTACTATGCCTGTGAAATAATTGCAGATTCAAACTTTCAAAATAGCATGATCGCCAGCCCCCAGTTGCAAAAACATTGAATAGGCCAACCAGCCAGGCACCCCCGGCCCCCGGGCCCAACAGGCCAGCACTGCCAATTTCAAAATGGTCTTGGAGTCTCCGTCAACGTGACCCCCCCTGTAAAAAGCCCTGGGGGCGGTCATCAATTCATCATCATCCACCAGCCCTCCCAGTTCCTTTCACCATCACATGCCCCGTAAGGGCATCCGCACCGTTGCACGCAACTGTTGAGTGGCCAATTGTTTCCATCTAAGGTAAGAGCATTGCCATCGCAAACGTAACAACAAATATAAACGTAATTGTTGTGGGAAGGGAGAACTTATGAGCTTCATAGTATTTATGCCAAAGCCTTTCCCTATCTTTTCGGCAATGCTATAAGCTCCTATCCACGCCACTCTCCAGGTCTTTTGCGTTCACGTTACAACTTAGGGGGGACTCAAATAGGTTGAGACTTGGTCTTGATCGTTTCCTTTCCCAGTGCTGGAGAGAAGAAACAATGAAGTAGCATGAATGCACAATGCAAGAGCTCTCAAAAGGGCGGAGCCGGTACGTGAAGTGGCCCACGTGGTAGCCCGTGAATTCTTTGGTTGCGTTTGATGTTGCAAAAATGCGGTGGAGATGCCCTAACCGTACCTATACCCGAGCATTTAAGGGTTTAGGGTACTTCAAGGTCTCGAAAAATTCAGAAAAATTTGTGTAGGGTTAGCCTTTCAATAAGCTATCATGGAACATAATTTTTGTGGAAAAAAGTATAATATATTATTTTATATTAAGAGGCAAAGTTGCAACTCATAGGATCCCTATTAGCAACTCTAAACTATCCTTGAAAGTGCTTTGATGTGTTCATATACATGTGCTTAACAATCCCAATCCCAATTGTCTCACAACAACTTAGCAACTGACATGTGGCAAGATTTGCTTCTGCAAGTGGCATTTACTGCTCTACTATGGGTCCAAGAGTGTATGGAGAACACCTAAATGTAGAGTGCGGGAATGGGAACTACTCATGTATAGGTATGGTTTCCTTACTTTTGGAGAGCCTCCAAATTTTTTATCCCCCACCCTTGCTTTTCAAGCATGTTCCACAAATAGTCAATTTGATCCCACAAATAGTTAATAATGAATTTCACAAATAGTTAATCAATCCCACCAATAGTTAATTGATCCCACAAATAGTCAATTGACCAATCATCAAGTGGAGTAGAAGATAGAGCTCACTAAACTTAGAAAGAATAAGGTAGGCATACCCATTCCCAACCATGTACCCAATTCCATCACTATATATCCAAGGTTGTCATCTCAATTCTAAAATGATTACCATGGGTACATAGCAAAGAAATTGGGTACATGGTCAGGAATGGGTATATTCACCTAAGTGATTCCAAGGGCCATTGTTTGACACACTCAATTGAGTGTCAAGAAAACATTTTCAATGACCTTGAGGAATTTATCATCCAATTACTGAGTGTGCAAGTCCTTGCGCATGTGTGGGTGCACATGCTTTAAGGAGAAATGAGTAGGTCACCCGTAGAAAGGTAGCTTTCCATCTGTAGCAATTTGAACTTGCTTCATTTTCATTAAGGTAGGAGGCTTGAACTCCGTTAGGGCACTAAAATTGCTTACCTCCCCAAATGAACTCTGTTGGTACATGTCCTTATTCATAGCCTTTCAGAAATGTACAATGCACGTACATTTGAAGAGGTGGGTGGTTTTAGAACCCTGTGACCTTTCCACTTCAAAATTTCATAACTAATTCCATATTACTCTAAAAAAACAAAATAACCTGACTTAGATGCCAATTCCTCTTGTCTTTCGAGAAAAATTTACTGAAAAATATTTCAAGAAGTTCCACCTCCCAAAATTCAGTTTCAACCCTTAAATGGTCGGTTTATGAGCCTCTTACCTTAGACCCCGCTCAAATTCGCTCAAAATTCAAATCACCGGTGATTGCATCCAACTTTGATACAGAAAAGTTGCTGGAGTTACTGTCAACGTTGCTTCAGTCACATGGAGGGCGGGGGTGCATGAGTTGCTTGGAGAGGTACAGAGCTGTCTCCAGTGCAGCCTGTAAAAGGGTCTGACACACCAAAATGGATGAAAAGCACAGCTTTTGCCGAGTTGCTCATGCCGAACCGTCATATTTTGTAATTACAGCAAGCTTTTCAAACCTTCCTCTAAGATTATATTTACATGGATCTCAATATGTAGGGCATCTCCATTGGTGGCTCAAACAAGTTCAAAGTGGGTGAAAAGTGATGAGGTCTCTCTCAAAACACTTTGTCCTATCGTGTCTAGCAAGGGTCCTTCAAGACACTATTCATCTTGAGTTTAGTGCACGTTATCCTTTATTTTTTTAATAAGTAATTAATTGATTATTTATGGGGCGTGTTGGAGTGCAAGGCCACCTTTATGAAGAGCAAGAGTGGAAATCAAGGGGCTTGAGGGCCGATCAAAATAAACGGGAAACTTTGAAAGAGCCCGGACCGCGGTGGAGATGCTCTTAGATTATAGTCTTGATGAGAACCTCTACTTACAACATCTCCACCGGTCTTGGTTCTTTCAAAGTTTTCCATTTGTTTTGGCCGGGCCCCAAGCCCCTAGATCTCTACTAGGGTAGTTTTTTTTCTGGCAATAGACTCACAATTCTTAGCAATTGAGAGTGGTCCCTCCATTTTTCTACCTACACACTGTCAACACTTGACAGTTGTGTCGCCAGAAAAAAATACCTTGATCTCCACCTATGCTCTTCAAAAATTTGGCCTTGCACTCCAACATGCCCCATAAATAATCAATTGACCACTTATTAAGGAAAGTAGAGGATAAAGTTCACTAAACTTAAGATGAATAGTGTCTTGAAGGAACCTTACTAAGGTGGAAGCACCAGTGTTTTTTTTTCACCTACTGCACGCCACATGCCCTCCCAAGAATGGAGAATTTCAAGAGGGAGAGAGGAGCATTGGTCCAATTTTTGACAAGGTGGCCTCATGAGGTCCAAAAAAAAAACACTGGGAAGCACCCATCGCCCCATTCCCAATTAGTAGGGTGTGCTATTTCCACCATGAGCAAGGATAGGTGCTTTGGAATGCGTTTTTCTGACTTTTTCAAGGTGGGGGCTACTTAAGTCATGCCACATGTCCCAAAGTGAGGTAAGAAGTAATAAGCTGAAATTACTTAGGCTAATATCGGAATTGCATACATCTAGACATTGGCAATGGGTGTGGAACACTTTTTGACTCCCAAAATTTATAGTAATTTTAGTTTTGCAAATAAATCATGAAAACAATTCCAATCCCAATATTTCTTATCTATCCACATGGGAAAAATATTTTTTGCATCAAACTCTTTGCAATTTTTTGTAGAATTGCTTAAATTATCAAATATGAATGCCTCCACCTTAAACTCAATAGGACAAAATGTCTTGAAAAAATTTTAAGTGAGATCTCATCACTTTTCATCCACTTTGAACTCGTTTGAGCCACCGGAGGAGATGCCCTTACATTTTAAACAAAATGCTTCAGTTACATTTCAAATTAAAGGAATCTCGATTGGTCCACATTCCACAGCATGTTCGCCGGGTAGATATAGCGAGGGCGATTGGGCCCATGGAACCCTAAAATGGGATAAACCAGTACAATGACGGGGACACGTACCGGATTGCATCGGCGATGCTCGCAGGACTATACAGTAAAGCTTATACCATCTGACATTGCTCAGATTAGGGCATCCGCAGTGCAGACCCTCAGAACAGGCCTCTACCGGGAAACAATAGGGCTATTTCTAGAGAGTTTTGAAGTTTTCATTTTATTTCCATGTACAACACCCTAATGCAGGGTCCGTATACTAGTCTGCACATGAAAACTTGACCAATCATTACATGACACGTGGAGGCAAGGAACAAGGTTAGGAAAGATTCTTATCAACTTGGTTGTGACAGAAGTAACGAGAGGGACAAGCAAATAGCTAAAATGTACTGGTGTGAGCCCTTGGCTTGCCAAGACCCTGGAAGCATAGGTGCCTGTGAAGGTCACATTAAGTTGCGCCATTAAGAGCATCTCTTGCAGCACTAGAAACAAACCCCGGAGCTCAAACCCATAAGGGCTACCGCGGTGATATTCTCCAACAGCACTGCACTTGTCCCTGCAAAAGTGCCGGTCTTGTAGGCCAAGCCCAAATACCCTTCAAATTTCAGCATTTTGCAGGGTTTTGTTATGACCCTTGCCTCTAATAGAACTCTAAGCCAATCAGATTGGGCAAGGTTGCAAGTCAAGCGAGCATGCAAGGCTGCATGAAAATTTTCCTCTCTGCTCCGCTACTTCCTAGAATAGCTCCTGTAAACTTGATTTGCAGGTGCTTCCTTTCGAGTGCTGCAGGAGATGCTCTAATAAAAACGCCTGTACAATACCGATGCAGTAGTTGTTACCTGCTGCATTGCAGATGCTCTTCGCAGCAGCGTTCTGCAGTGCGATGATGTTTCTCTGCAAAGCATTCAGTCAGTGATGGCAGCCATTGCCGATGAGAACCGGTTCCAGTCACGGGCCTGCACAAAGCTTCATTCCAAGCAGGTGAGCACTGAGCACTGAGCAGTGGAGCTAATAAGTTAATAAGCTTAGGTGTAGACTGCCGACCCCACGCCCTGCTCTGATTGCTGCCACTTTTCTCCTTTTTCTATATGCCTCTGTCTGCTGCCACCATCGTTACAGAGGTGAGCTAAACTTACAGGTATCCTGACAACTCCAGCCTCACTCTGAATCAGTCCGCTCCTCCGACATCGAACATTTTTTTTTCCCCCAAGTGTCGGATCAACTCCGATGCAATTTCAGTTCTAAGTTCGGAGGTTTATCTTTTTGAACATCCAGCCTGATGCAATTTGAGTTCTAAGCTTAGGAGGTTTATCTTTTTCAAAACCCAGTCAGCCTGTCTTTCTCTCTGTCTCCCCTGCTGCTGCATATTCAAATCTCATGGGCAGGCAGTTGGTTGGTGGGAGGGACAAGTGAGCTCCATGCCCCTTCTTGCTAAAGATTCAGCCTCATATGAGATACATTTGTTGTAGATTTCGATAGTGTGCTGCTGCTGCTCGAGAGCTTCACATTGCGCGAGTTGGAGTATCTGGTGACAGACAGAGAGGAGGTTGGGCGAGAGGGTTAGGTGGCAAGTACTGTTGTGTGACGCCACTTCTTCGTCGTTTGTGATGCATAGTTTTGGTGGTGAGTAAGTTAGCTGGAGTACTCAGTTCTTGGTTGATACTCTTGCTCTTGCAGAATGTTAGTTATTTGCTTGTACGATAATTCGATTCTTGTTTCCTGGTTGTTCTTGGATCTGCAGTTTGTGGTGTTCAAAGTGCTCTGTGGAGTCGTATTGATGAGTGGTTTTGTGGTGGTAGCACTCGGAGATGATAAAACCCTGAGAAACCGAGGTTAGATCGAGATTCTGGAAACGAGAGCTGATCAGAGAGAAGAGAGTGCAAAGGGGAACGGAAAAGGAGATCCGATCTCCACCATGGCCTACGGAGATGTTCTTGTGGCTGCAATTTTGGTCTCCGTGACGGTTATGGCGAGCTTTGGGGAGTTCCGAGTAGCGGCTCAAGCACCATCTCCATCGGCATCGGCACCGGTCATCACATGCACTTTGCCGAACACTTCCATGGTCTCGAGCAATTATTGCAACTCATACGATGAGCAGAGCATGGAAACGCAGACTACCGGGTGTAGCGGGTTCTTGACGAATCAAGAGCCTGCTCCGAGCACCGCGTGCTGCGAAGGTTTGAACGAGGTAGCTTACAACCGCACCGCTTGCATATGCGCATACACCTTCTACCCGTCTTCTACGAGCAATGCGACACGTCAGCTCGATCTTCCTAATCTATGTGGTCTGTTAACCAATTTGTGCGGCCAGTGTCCTACTTTTCTTGTAACCCGCTCCAATGGCACCGATGCTGCCCCAGTTTGTAAGCCTTCTCAACCTCATTACATCCTTTTCAAATTTGTTTGTCCCCCTTCGCCTTTCAAATTTGTGCTTCTCAATCAAACTCGTGTGTAAAGCGTCTAAGGTAGGAGGCTCTCATTTGGAGCGGGCTCTAAAATGGTGCACCTCCTCAAATGTACTTCGTTTGCACATGTTGTTTTTCATAGCCCTTCAACAATGTACATGTGATATACATTTGAGGAGGTGCTCCATTTTAGAGCCCTATGACCTTTCCACTTCAAATTTCATAATTAATTCCAAAAAGTTCCAAAAATATGAAACGACTTGGGTTAGATGCCAATTTACTGAAAAATATTTCACGAAGTTCCACCTACCTAAAATTCAGTTTCAGCCCTTAGATGCTCCATTCATGAGCCTCCTGTCTTACTCCTTGTTACCATGGATTTTGCGGTGATCTGTTTAACATAAGGAAAAGTTTCATGGGTACCCCTGAAGTTTGAGGTGTTTTCATAGATAACCCTGCTTGCTTTTTCAGAAATTACACAGACACCCTTGGACCGAAAATTTCAGGCATTTGTTTTTATTGTGCATGCCACTTCCCTTCTTCCTTGTTCGCACGTTGCTTCGATTTTGTTTCATTACATTTCCTTCTTCACCATTGGTTATGAAGTACAAGCACAACTAATAAATGGCTAGAAATTATGGGTCCAAGGGTGGTTGTGTAAATTTCTGCAAAAGTAGAGGTATTTATGCAAATATTGCAAACTTCAGGGGTATCCATGAAATTTTCCCTTAAAAGACCGATGATCGAGTTTTTAATGGTGAATGTAGCATGACGAATATTACTGAAATTTTCGAGCAGCCATGGTTTATAAAGTTTTATGTGTACATTTCAGCTGCTTCCTATGTTTCAGCAATGTTTCTGTTGTTCGCTTCCTTTGCCGCTGGTTGGAATACCAACATTGAGTCTCTCTCTCTCGAGGTTTTCGCAGGCGTCTTTTCCTCAGATTCTAGAACTGTACCTAAGTACACACGAATCTGCTTTTGTTATTGATCGACAATGCCCATGTTGGGTGAAGTTTCTAGAGAATATTCAAATTATGAAGGGATTTTGCTAACATGTTACAACCATTAACATTATGAAGCACCGTGGGATTTCGCTGTTTTAACTTCTTAGATGGAACTTCGCTCATTATTTTTGAAGAGGTGTTTTTGTTGCAAGTCATTTTTTTCTTTATTTGAATATTAAACCGCATAGGTTAAAGTCCAGCCCTTGAGATTATTCAACAAGCTAGCCACATTCAAACCTCTTTTATCTTCTCACCTGGAATGCCAAAAGTTTGTATATGTGGAAAGTGTGCTACTGGTAGTAACCGTAGTGTGGTAGGCCTGCAATATCCATTCGAGAATGTCACTTGAGAGAGAAGGGTTTTACTAAAGAGGCTTGAGTGTAGATATAGTTTTGCAGCTTCTTATTCATTATTTATTGCATCATACTGCTTTGTACTCGACAGAGCTCAAACTTTCGCAAAGTACAGGTCAGAGTTTGTCACTGTTGAAAATTGCATAAGATACTTACTCTTAATCCTTTTGCAGTTAGTGACGCTAATGTTTCTGTCTGGTGTTGGTTTGTGAAGCTAATAAACCAACTTCTTCCGAAGGAAAATCGATGGCTTCTACAGTTGGTGCCATTTCTTTGGCGGTGGTTTTTGGGTTGCTACTGGTGGGCGGCATCATTGCCCTAATTGCAACACTCGTGAAGAAAAGGAGAGCCAAGAACAACCCTCCAGGACCTTACGAAATTGCTCCACCGGGGGGAGCCTTTTGAGATTCTACCTTGACTCCGAAGGTAACTTTCTGGATATTGAAACTTCGAACTCCCGGATGATGATGGTCTGTTTGCATGTGTAAATATGTTGTGGAAGAGCTCAAACCTTTTTTTTGGGTGAAGGTGCTCGACCAGGAATTTACCTCACCTTGGATTTAGTATTGCTAGCTTCCACTTAATTCTCAAGTATCCAGATGCTTTCCACTGTGGAATGGACTATGCATTCAGGACCAGTTTTGCACAATGTAGCGTATGACTTGTACGTTGAATACTCCAAAATTTCTGAATAAATTCTCAACTCTTTTTTGGCTCTTCATTCCTTCACCTTTCTCCTGGTGGGCGAATCTGTACTTCTGCTCCTGCTGGCCGGCGTTTCCTTATTACATGCTCTTCATTGAGATGATGGTCTGCTTCTTCTTGAATTTAGGAGATTCATATTTCCAAATATTGTTGGCGAGATAATGCTGTAAGGTAGGAACACCCACAAGCGTCACTGTCCCCATAATAGTCACCTCTGAAATCTTGGAAAATCTGTGAAAGTGAATAGATGTAATGACAAGGATATACAACATGTGAACATGAAATCTTAAAAGTGGTTATGGGTGTAATGGCAGTTTGTTCTTTAAAAATTCACATCTTATTCTCACAGTATCCAAATAATACATTCAAAAGTGCAAACTCATTTTTTTCCTGTTCCTAAAAGGATCCTATAATTTGCTAGTTGTTTATTGATAGTTATCATGTTCAAAACCCTTAGTTTGACGTTTATGGGTGCTCTTACCTTAATTGATGGATGTTTTCAACACTGAGTTTCAGATCAGTGACTGGCTACAATCCTATAGATGAGGAAACCTGAGGAAAGAGGTCGCAAAATCCACAGGTTGAAACCTACCGTGTAGAACCCAGCAGCTTTGCTCTCAGAAGAGAGGTGTGGTGGAGTGTGTCCATGGACGGGGTTGAATCAACCAATCACATGATGTGAGTGGCGCAAACTCTATGGGGTTGAGTTGACCAAACACAGAATTCCCTTAGACAAACTTTCTGACAGAAAAGAATTGTGTGGTGACAAAAATTCCATTAAGCTAGGTAAGTTGATGATGACAGGGTAGAGTTTAGAAGTTAGAATAGGGTGCTGCCTCCTGTACAATACAGTACTATTTTGTTACTTTTTGGATGTTATTTAGGAGTATTGGTCCTATAAACAGCATACTTCTTGTAGTGTATCTTGGCACATTTTATTATTCAGTTCTTAAACTTTGTCGAACAAAGTGATTTCTTTAAAATGATGCAGTACTAAGGTAGGAGCACCCTTCACCATTAGTGTTCCCATCACCAATATCTACTTGTGTCACTTATGTTTGTGATTGACAATTCATTTTTTTGGGGTTATGAGTGACAAAGTGGTGATTTTGGGTGATTGGCATGACGGTTCTGAGTGCCCCATCTCACTATTTAAGAACTCCTGAAGTTAGTATTGTGAGTGTATGAGCAGTTGAGCATACTAAAAGACATCTCCTACACACACCTAAACATTTTCAATAATTTGGGACTTTGAAAAATATTCAAGAACAAATGCTTGCAATTGGAACTTTCATTTTGATGCCAACGTTTTTTATTTCCTCTTTCTATATTTTCAAAGTTCATCAACTGATTTTCCTACCCCAAAACCCTTAGTTCCCGCTTATAGGTGCTCCTATCTTATATGAGTTTAGTCTTTATGTTCCATGAAAACTTCCAAAAATAGTTTAAAATGTATGTTCATGCTCTATTCAAAAAAATAGCGAAACAACCACTTTTTTTGAGGTGGAGTGATTTGTAAATATGGTTTGCATTATGACCCTTCTTACTTGAATACACTTATGGTGCAATCCTCAAATATATCGAGTAAACTTACGAAAATCGATATAAAGTTTTTTTCTATAGAATGCGTAACAGTGTTATTTATTTATTAATGAAAGTGGAAAATTTTACCTTATGAACAGCATGTGACTTCATCTTGAAAAGAAAGTATTACAAAATACAGAAATCAATCATTCTTGTAAAACAGTATGGAGCATCGTGAGCCAAAGAACTGAATATTTGACAGTACATAGTTGTAGGTTCATTCTTAACAAAATTGAGGCGGCCACATCAAGTATCCAGGGAGGTTTTGAATTTCCTCGGAAAGCATCCTACATTTCTCGTTTTCAATCGATTTTCTAGTACATGCACATGATATTGCCTATATATACTTACGCTATGTTTGACATTTTTCAAAAATCTAGTTGGTTTTTATTGGGTTGATTCGTTTGTTGGATTATCATGCTCAATGGCCACACTTATTTGATTGCTATCCATTCTACTCTATCTATGTTAATAACTAGCAAAAATCTCCATTGTGGATCAAGAGTTCCTTGAACTTAGCATTAGTTATATAAAGGTGTTTACATGGATTCAAAGCATTTTGGGCATTACAAAAATTAAAGTTCTTATGGAGTGAGTTATAATAACATTAAAACTAGTTTAATGATAATTCAAACAATTATTCCTACATAACCTCTCATTGTCAGTTGATCTTAGAATAAACGGGAAATGGGGACAATTTTGTCCGCCTATGCAATGAGGGGTTAATGAAGGAGTCAAAATAACACCAAAACCAATGTCATAGTTTCATGCTAAAGCCACACCCAATATTGCTAACCCCACACCCTAAAGTGCGTTTTGAGCATGAAATGTGGGAATTTAATGCTATTTTTTTAATATTTGTATCTAAGGATTTGTTTCACTTTGATCATTCGAAGGCTATACTTAAATAATTTGGAGATGCTTGAATTTGAAACTAAAAATATGTACTACTTTTGACTAACTCAAAGCAAAAATTAAAAAAAAAAATAGCAATGGTGCAAAGACAATTCAACAAAATTTATATTTGTTTTTCTTTCTTTTCATGATATGGAAATGCCCTCATTGAATGAATGATGGACCACTTGAATAAAATAAAATAGCATTAAACTTTAAAATTACATGCTCACATAGGTTTGAACACCATATTTGTTAATTTGGGAAAAATGGTACATTTTGGGACTTTCAAGAAGTTTGAGGTAATCACCTCAAACAGAGCTCATCATTTTTTTTTGTACACGTGCCCTCACCTAAGAGGAGGGATTTGTGAGGAAAAAAATCTTAGTGGCTCAGACTAAATCTGATATCTTTGAATCTGGTTTAAAGTAACTTTTTGAATTTGAGGTGGAGTACAAACTGGGATACCTATTTTTCTCAAATTAACAAATATGGTGATTTTGGAGTTAGCAATTTTGGGTGTAACTTTAACAATTCCTTATTTTTAACATATAATCACGTGATTTGGCACAAACTTAGTGCTAGTTTATATTTGTTTTAGAGCCAAAAATCTTTGTATATGAACGTGTGCAAATACAATGTAACGACAATATGCAACAAATGTCTAGAATTTCCTCTGTCTTATATAGTCACATAGTTAGAACTGTTATAACAAAATTATAAATAGCATCCATCATTTAACACTAGTAACACTAGAACGGTGTAGCATTAAAAATGTTGACAATTATGGGATAGGGAGTTTTGCAATGCAAATAAAAAGGAATGAGTGGCTACATGTGTCTAATTTTAGTTCTCAAGATTTTAGAGCGCAAATAACGCCTTATTTTTGGAATTATGTTTTTACTTCCAAAAACAATATCTAAAGATAAGTCAATTGACAAATTCATATAAAAAATAAGCTTTTTTGTAGTTGAAATTTCATAAATTTGTTTATTTCAAGAAATCTTGTATAAAACTCAATAAAAATAATTTAAAAATTAAAACAATCTTATTTTTCTCAAAGCCCAAAGTGAGTTGCTTGTGTTTTTGAAAAGTTTCTATAGATTGGATGTATGAATTTTTTCTTGGTTTTTCTGAAGTAGCTTCTAATTCTTTTGTTTCTAACATACACTTTTATTTTATGTGGTTTCAATACATAATTCACAGGTTAGAACAAGTTCTTACAATTTTCTCAAAATTAAGAAAGAATTGAGTGCTCGATTGAGTGTAGAACACCATATTCTTTAAATTG
Organism: Ulota crispa; assembly: GCA_963920765.1. Classification (NCBI taxonomy): domain Eukaryota; kingdom Viridiplantae; phylum Streptophyta; class Bryopsida; order Orthotrichales; family Orthotrichaceae; genus Ulota; species Ulota crispa. The sequence continues at coordinate 12,352,187 of OY987248.1, read as the reverse complement.
GAATAACCAAATTCCCAAGTTGTACTGTCATGGTTAGTTTAAGTTGGTTAACTTAATCCCAAAATGTTACAAAATTCCCAATTTAATGATTATGGTGTTGTAGGAATACAAATGTACATGTGCATGAAAACTTTGAATGATTTTAGTGTGATTAATGAATGAAAGTCATAAAAAATAATTATTTTTTGTTAGCAATCAAAGTATCCTTTTTGAAGTATCCATATTGGAATTTTTTTGAGGTTCATGAACAAACATAAACTTAAGTTTAAAAAAAAAAAAAAAACTCAAAACAAACGCATAGAAGCCTTAAACAATTTACCTCAACCTCAAAATTAATGAAAGGGCAATTTTCACTATATCCTCAAATTCTCAACTTGGCAAGTTTCACCTCAATGCAAGATCCCATCTTTATTGGGTTATAAATGGTAAAAATAATTTAATATGACGTTGAATAGTTTAAGCAAAACAAAGTCATTAGGAATTGAGCTCAAAGATTTTCAATTTTTGCTTGGTCAAACTCTTGAACAAAGTTCCAACCTTCTTGATACCAAAACCTCCAAAATGTGATAGCTAATATAAGGTAGGAGGTTCTAAAAGCGTTTTAAAGCCAAATGCTTTTAGAACCCAAACGCTTTTAGAACCTGCTACCTTACATAAGGTAAGAACACCCAAAAGCGTTAGTGTCCCCATAACCGTCACCTCTAAAATCTTGAAAAATATGTAGAAATATATAGATGTAATTACAAGGATGTACAACATGTGAATATAAATCTTGGTGTTGATTATGGGTGCAATGGCAGTTTGCTCTTTAAATATTCACAACTTATTCTCACAGTATCCAAATAATACATTTGAAAATGTATACTCATTATTTTTCTGTTGACAGTACGATCTTATAATTTGCTAGATGTTTATTAATAATAAACATGTTCAAAACCCTTAAACTCATGCTTATGGGTGTTCCTACCTTAGGCAATTTTAAGTGGGTTGGACCGTTGGAACTTGTAGAACAGTGCAAATTGCAAAGTCCCGATTTTCAAATCTCAAACAATCAAATTCTTCTGACGTTCTTGTGAGAATTGTGACTTGGGATCTGGGATACGAGACTTGGGACGTGGGACGTGGGACTTGGGACGTGGGATGTGGGACGTGGGATGTGGGACGTGGGATGTGGGACGTGGTTTGATTTCACCATGTGGGCACTTCGGAGGTCAAGCCAGTGAAAGGATCTCAACTATGCATCCCGAGCTCTGGCTTCGCTTGATGCACAATTGCATACCAGTCAAGGATTCTCATTGCATTTCAATGCAGTCTCTACAGATCCTCACTCCCAGCAAGCTTTGCGTGATCGGTGGTGCATCAGGTCAACAACGATGGACAACAATCCCGTGCACGACGTACAACGAGGTGGATCGATGGTCATCAGCCAGCTGCCTAAGAAGGCTCCATCCAGCAATGTTTCCGCTTCTTGACATGTAATTCTCTTGCAAAGAGCTGCTGCTGCAGGTCGAGGAAGCAAATGATGGAGTGCCTTACTGGTAACGGTAATGAGAGCTTCCACATCGAGAAGTACAACGTCGACGACGGCGCTCCGCCTGTCTTTGGCATTTGTCAGCTGAAGCGCTTGTTTCAAGAGCAGCAACAGTATCTCGATTATTTCTTCAAGAATTTGAATTACGAAGAGGTGAGCGAAACCTCTTCCACGTCGAAGTAACTCTGAATTTTGACGAGTATGTGCTTTTGACAGTTCTTCAAAGAAATTTGAATTACGACGAGGTGAGCGAGACTTCGAAGTAACTCTGCATTTTGACGAGTATGTGTTCTTGACAGTTCTTGAAAAATTTGAATTGCGAAATCAAGGACAGGTCTCTGTGTGATGTCGTTTTTATTTTGTTATTTTTTGATTTTGATGGTGCAATTTTTGATGTGGAGAGCCAGAAAATAGGTGCAAGCATTTACGCAGCTATGCATAGACACGAAGGGCGTGATATTCTTTTCGGGAGTAGGCAAGAGCGGGTTCGTGGCGCAGAAAAGCGCGCAGACGTTGGTGTCCACGGGCACGAAGGCGGTGTTTCTGTCGCCAACGGACGCGCTTCACGGCGACATTGGCCTTGTCGGTCCGGACGACGTGGTGGTGTTGTTCAGCAAGTCCGGGGCCACGGACGAGCTCAACAAACTCATCCCCTGCGCTCGGGCGAAAGGCGCATACCTCGTCGGAATCTCGTCCCTGAAGAACTCCAACTTCCGGGAGATGTGCGACATGCATGTTTATCTGCCGTTGGAGCGGGAGTTATGCCCTTTCGATCTTGCGCCTGTCACGTCGACGGCCATTCAAATGTTGTTCGGCGACACGGTTGCCATTGCGCTCATGCACGCCAAGAATCTGACCAGGGAGCAGTACGCTCTCAATCATCCTGGTGGCCGCATTGGCAAGCGCCTCATCTTCCGGGTACGATTATTGCTAACCTCTCTGCTTTTTGAATTAGGTTTTCATTGCGATGAACGCCGTGCTCATCCCGTAAATTGAACTCCAGGTTCTTTTGGTTCAATCTTGACCATTGCTTCTTCAGAGTCGGTGGTTTTTGGTGATGTAAGATATGGCCTCATTTGAAGCAACGATTCTCAAGAAAATGATGAATTGAGCTGGTCATTTTTCAAACCATGATCCCTTCGTCGTTTGTTTTTAGGTTAGAATGTGAAATTCCGTGTCACGTCAGTTGGCTGGGAATGGGATGATGACGACGATGCTGCAGGTGGATGATGTGATGAGGAAAGGTGATGCACTGCCATTGTGCAGAGAGAGTGACTTGATCATCGACCAGCTTGTGGAGCTCACAACCAAAGGATGCGGATGTCTCGTTGTTGTTGACGAGTGCAAACGATTGATTGCTACCTTTACTGATGGGGATTTACGGCGAGCTCTCAATTCGAGCCGAGATCGCATCTTTCACCTTCAAATAGGCGAAATGTGCAACAGGTAATTATATTTGCAGCCAAGTAATCAAATATTAACATGATTTTCAGTAAAAACAGAGTATTTCAAGAACGAGTAGGCAACATTGTTAAGAGAATCTTTTGTATAAGGATTTACTCATTGTAACCATATAAGGAGATATTTAAGAATGATACTCTCTTGCGTGATGTCTAAAATGGTGATGAAACTTTCTTAATGTTTACTGAAACCTCAGATGAATCCTCTATTGCTGCAATTTAAATTAGGTGAGAAATGTTAAGTTCGGTCCATTTTCTGGAGTATAGATGAATGAATGATTTAATGACCGGGTGCTGTTGTGAATGATCAACGTGCAGGGAGCCTCGGTCGATTATGGCCCATGCAATGGCATTTGCAGCCATGAAAACGATGGAGGAAGATGAATCTTCTGTGGCATTCTTACCTGTTGTGGATTTCAATAAAGTGGTGATTGGACTCGTCACTCTTCGCGACCTTGTTTCTGCAGGGCTCTAGAAGTCCATCGCATTTCAATCAGGTCCAAAAATCAGTGGAGGTTTGGGCTCATGAACTTGGTCAAAAACCAGGTTGGTTGCAGATCATGGATCTGGCTCGCAGTACGAAATTTGATTGTTGGAAGTTGAATGGAATCAGCACTGGATGACTTACATCCAATGTTTGCAAAGAATCATGAGAATCATGAGCACGCCAACAAGATGAAGTTTGAAACAGCTTGCCCATATTGATTTAATTATTGGGGATATTTTCCTGCCTAAGTGCAGACGTATAAGTAGCAATACTATAGCTTCAATCTCTCTAATCTTTGAGTGTACCTCTGTGTTAAAGGGATTCAAATTTTGGTGTCTACCATGTGCAGCTATGGTTTGCTTTGTATCTTGCACAGTTCCAATGAGTGTGTCAGTGACAAAATAATTGTTTAATATGTTTTGTTATTTTTATGGAAAAGTGAGATATAATGTGCTTGCACTTTGTACATTGAATAGAGAGTTAATACATGCATGAGTTGAGTTTATCTATTGCTTAGAATATTGACAGTGAAAGCTTTCACTACAATGGAAGAGCCCTGATTCATGTCAACCAAAGTTTTGTTAAAAATACTAGTATTGGGACTCCATTGAAATGTCAAATGAATAACATCAAAACTTCTTTCCAACAACATATTTATAAGGAATAGGTGTAAATTAAATATAATAAGGATTGGTGTTGTTTGTCAACAAAGAATAAAAGTGAATGTTTTATCTTTGGATGACTATTTGTTACCTCAGCCAAGGATTTATTGGATATTCATTTTTTATTTAACAAATTTTTGAGAATTTTGTTAGTGTGATTGTGCATTTGATTATGTACTATGCTACATAATTAAAGCTAACAATCATTAAAAATCTTAATACCAATAGTGGTGGTTATGAACAATTGGTTTTGAGTAATAATAGGTGCCAGTAGTGCTATTAACTCCTAAAGGCCCAAGTGGTCTCTCAGGGGCCAAGTGGAGTTTTGGGCATGTACCTATAGCTTAACCAATGTATGCAATTTTTTGAAACTTTTATTGAAGGTGGGGAATTCAAAGATCTGCGTGGGCATCTAATTGTTTCTTCATTCCAACATTTATTGAAGAAGTTATGCATGAATAACTTAAAAACAAGGAAAAAATGGGCAGCGCAAAAAACAAAGTTTGAGTTTTTTTAAAACAAAAATTTGAAATTGGTTTTTTAGATTTTTATGTATGTGGGAAGCTGTGAATCATTTGATTTTGATTGACAAGATGAAAGTTATGAGAAGTTTTAGTTTGCGGGTAGGTGTGGGGCTCCCAAACCTCCATTATCTTTTGCCCCTTGTAAAATTTGTTGCTTTACTATTTTGAGCTCTTTGTGTATTTGTTTTTTTGACTTTTTTTTTGCAAGTTGTAGTAGACTAAGATTCCTTGGTTTTCACCATTTGGATCAAAGAAATTTGGGTTTTTGAATTTTACATAAATCCTCCAATTTTGCCTAGTGTATATGCAAATTTCATGACCTTACAATATTGCAAGATTTTACAAAGTATGATTCACACCTCCAATTGATTTGAAAATTCTCCCACACATATCTAACTTGGTCTTCTACATGGGAAAAAAAAACCTCAATTTTGCGTAGAGCAATTTTTTTGATATAGGAGTGGTCAAAGGCTTCTAAAATTTTTGGGGAGCACGTAAGAAAAAACTTTTTCTTTTTCACTTCAAATGCCAATATCTCACTTGTGTACTTCTAGAGTGAGTTAATTTTTTTCTTGCAAGTACCTCCCATAATGTAGGGCAAGATCTTATGGTTGGATTTTTGAAAAAAAAATTTCCTACCATTCTACTTATTCCCCCAAAAGTGATAGTTTTCAATGACTTTCACAAAAAAAGGGCTTGGGCCTTTAGAGGTTAAGTATGTCAATCTCATAAATCAAGGAATTCATCAAAAATGGAGGTATTTGTATTTTTCCACTACACTATTGCTTGTGAATAATCTTGGAAGGGTTCAACTTACTGAACTTACAATTTTTGGTTGGTGATAATGAAATTTTGATATGGCATGAAGACCAATTATATAAGTGGTTTCAAAAAGTGCCCAAAATGATTAGAAGAAATTGTTCTTAAAAACAAAGTATTTAATTCATTTTATTATTGTTTATAAGTAAACCTACAATTTTCACGCTTGTTTAATTCTTAAATAATTAAACATGCTACTATGGCCTATATAATGTGAGATATTTTTCTTCTATTTGGAATGGTATCACATCTTTACTTTGTTAGAGATCAATAACAAAATTTGAATATAGATTCCAAATCAAATATTTTTAAATGTTAGTAAATGTTAATTGTACAGCAATGTGTATATCATACCTTGGGGACTTTTAAGGGCTAAACTTCAATCATTTTCATGTTCAAGGTGCAAATACAAGGTTGCATCCCTGCCTTAATGGCCAAAAATGGTAGTGGTTAGAGCCCGGATAGCTTGCATTTGGGTCTTAATATAAAAAAAAGTTAGAAAAATTCAAAAGTTTTTTTTTGCTTGTATGTGTGACTTGATTTTTTGTGATTGCGCCCTAATAGCTAATGCTAGCGCCTTGACAGCTTGACCACTTCTGTCAGCGCCCTAATAAAAATTAATTAATTAATTTTAAAAAACATATTTATTTATATTTCTTAACTGTTTGCATTTGCGCTTTGACTACTTGCATATATGATTTTAATACTTACATCCGCGTATTCATTAATATAAAACAAAAAATAAAAACATCCACATCTTTATTTTAATTGTTTGCGTATGCACCTTGATTATGCATTTGTGTCCATGGTGTATACATTGGTGTCCAACCTTTTTTTGCAATAACTAGCATATACAAGGTAAGTCTATTTTTGCTTATATTATTTTTTAAAAATCAACTATGAGTTTATTTTATTAAATATTTAAAAAATCAATTAGACATACAGATATGTAAGTAGATGGACAATTTATTTCATGTCATAACTATCTCATAGACATACATTAACAAGAAACTTCCAAGATAGCTGTTGTATAAACCAACATCACTACACATAGTACATTGTGTAACTAAACCACAATCATATAAAGAGAAAAATGTAAATTAAAAACATTTATGCAAACATATTCTAAATGATTAAATATGAAATCTATGCACTATAACTTAGTCAAGCTACCTTTCACTCCATTAGCGGAAGAATCCAAAAGTATAAGGAAAATACAAAAAAACTTTATAACAATAAATCACCAAATACAACAACCTCTCTCCTAACAACTTTACAAAATTTGATTTTGCAAAGTATGTCAAATCAAGAATGAAAACTCATATATTAACTCAAGTCTTAACTCATTAAAAATATATAAATATTTATATGATGAATTCCATGTAATAAAGCAGGCACACAATGCCATATTAGATGACATAGTTTTTAAATCAAAAATAGAATTTTATATTTAATAGAAAAGCTTAATAAATTATGAATTTTTTAATAAAATTATAGTAGGAATTTTTAAATAAAAACTAAATAAAAAATAACAATTAAAATGAATAATAAGGAGATCCTTAATTTTAATAATACATTTTTTACATTTTATTTTTTTATTTTAGATATATGTTTTGAATAGTAAATGCAATATTTATTGTTTTTATTGTTTTATAATGTTTGTAACATTAACGTTATAAAAAAACATTGAGACTTAGTAAAAATAACAATATGACAAATGCACTTCAATATTGATTATGTACTAAAATTTGAGGCCATACTTATGTCTTCTACTATATAAAATCAAATATTGAAAGTTTATTTGAATGCCATAATTTTCTCAAATGCAAATACAGTTACGTAAATATTATTCAAGTTGCAGTAGATTACAATAATTGTTGTGAAAAATGCTATAATTATAACATGTATGAAAATTGTATATTAGCATTTGAATATTTTCCTATAGTACTTTGAATTGCATTTTTGTGTAAAAGTAAAAGTTTATATTTTGAGTTCTTAAAAAAATTTGTTTTTTCATTCACAATGTTGTTGTTATATCTTTAAAATTTCAAAACATAAGCTTTAATTTTTATATATAGATGCAATTTAAAGTGCTATATGCAAATATTCAAAAGTTAATGTACATTTTTCATACATATTACAATTATTGCATTTTTCACAACAATTATTGTAATTTATTGCAATTTAAGTGATGTTTGCGTAATTAATGTGCATTTGAGAAAAATTAAGGCATTCAATTAAATTTTTAATACTTGAATTTATATAGTAAGAGACATGAGCATGATCTTAAATTTTAGTACGGAATCAATATTAAAATGCATTAGTCATATTATTATTTCTATAGAAAATCTTAATATTTTTTTTATTTCCATCTTTCCTATTACTTTTTTTCCCTTTCAAAGCCATTGTGCCAATGCAATTCAAAAAAAAAAAAAAAAGAAATTTACTTACTTCATGTACTTATAAACTTTTCATTAATTACAATTATTTTCTTTCTTTTCATTTTTTTTTTCTCTTAATTTTTTCATTACAATTGTTTTTTTCTCTCTAATCACTTTCATACACATGTATATCTTTCGGATGAGAAATATCATTTATAAAGTCAATTAGAAATAGTGCAAATACCTTTTTGAGAAAACCAACTGTAATGCTCTTCAGCACTTTGATGAATTAGTTTTAATCAAGCCACCGAATTATATTTGCATCTTCATAAGCGTAGAAGCTTTTGCTCTTTGAATATCTGGACTTGATGTGATTGAAGATATTTTTTCAGATGTTTTTTGGAAATAATCACAAGAGCAAACTACATTAATATTATTCAAATCATTAGATGCACCATTGGAAAAAAATAGTTTTGGAGGCTTCTTGTTCGCCATCTGAAACCATAGAATTTTGAACAATCTTTAAAATTCAAAAATAAATTTAATTTTTTTGTCTTTTTAAATTTGCAACATTCATATTGTTAGTTCTTAAATTTAAAATAAAAATATAATGAAAATTTTGTCTATAGATGAATTGATGATTTCAAAAATGAAATATGATTTAAAAATTCTATCTTTTTAAAAAATATATTAACATTTATTTTAATATATTTATAATAATATTATAATTAATTATTTTCTATGTAATGTTTTAAGCTTCAAATCTATAGATAGATGATCTAATGATAAAATCATTTTATTGATAAATTTATATTCATATAAGAGTTGATAAATACATTATATACCACAAGACCAAGTCTTGAAGTGTCACAAGACTCAATTTTTATCAACTATATGCATACTTCTTTTAGGACAAACCATAAATCCTAAAATTTCTATACAACTACTAATGAAATCATGTATTTAACATATAACTATTTGATTTTGTTTTTAATATTATGAACCATAAAATCTAAATTAATCATTTATTATTTAAATTGTTATTATTATGTATAAATGCAAGTTACCGTTAGTTTTGCTTAGATCAGTAATACATTTATAAATGTTAATGATAGTAATCAATAAACAGATGATACTCTCATTTGCATACTGAACTCATTTATTTAGAAAAAACATGTATTTTCAATTTTGAATATTTTCATATTAACATTTTTCTTGCCCAAACTTGCTCAAATTATATCTTAAACAAACTACTAAGGTTTTAAAATCTACTGCATGTTGTCACCAAAAAGTGTGATTAATTCCTACGTGAAGGAAATTTAAAACTTTATTAGAGATTTTTATAATTAAGTTTGTAGTTAAAATACCACTCTATATTAGCATTACATTGTCTCAACTTGGCAAAACAACAAATTTATGCAAATTGGTTTAAATTGTTATATCTCAATGAACAAATACAAGTATGCAAATTCAAACATATTTATATATAAAAAATTTACATTAATATTTTTCTTTATTAATAAAGTGGCAAGAACAAAACAAATCTTAAAATTACAAGTCCTTGCAAGAAGGCTTGCACATAAAGCTTAATGAAAAATAACTTCATAACCAATAAAACAACCAAAAGGGAGGCTTAGAAGTTTAAAAGCTCAAGCAACTATTTTTGTAGAAAAATAAATGATGGCAACAATAATACCAAATCTAAAGAACAATGCCTTATGAAACATATATCAATGATTTTTTACTAAAACCTTGTCTACTTATGCATGAAATTTCAAAATAATATGGTGATTTAAGTAATGTATTGCATTAATTAAAAACAACTCAAACAAATCAAATACAATAGTCAAATTATATAAATGTTTAGCAATAGGTTTGTTGTCTAAATGGTTTTCATCATAAGAGCAAATAAAATCACACCCTTGGAAAGCTAGAGAAAAAAATAAGCTTCAACTGTAATAGATGGAAGTTTGTCTAGACTAGATTCTTTATAAGGGAAATAAAAAAATCATTGACTTCTTCAAAAACCAAAGAGCTAGGGGTCAAACCTTATTAGCTTTACCAATACAACAAAAAACCAAAGAAATTATAGAAAGTGGAATATCCTATCTTTTGATAAAACAAATAAAAGATTCAAAGTAAAAATTGCATGAACAAGGTTGATTTTCAAAAACATCTTGATTGGTCTTGTAGGACATCTACCACCAAAGCAAAAGAATTACTATAGTTATGACAACATCAAACAAATCATATGACTTACGATTTTTTTAATCTTGTAATAGCTTTTAATATTCCACACTGTTTGGTGGTAAACTTCAGTCAAATAGGTGTGCAAAGTAAATCTACTAAGGTGGAGGGCGTTTGAACTTGAGAGAAAAAAAACCAAAAATTGTTATGTACCAATAATGTTGAGAATAAGAGCCAAATTATAGCTAGTGTTTTCAATTGCTAATGGGAGCTTGCAATTGTAACAAGTTGTATTTATTGACAAAATCACACAAACTTTACTAACTTAATATAAAAGATAACAATAATGCTTGTATGCAAGTTTTAATTTTATATTTAGCACCAATTATTGGTCAAGATCAAAGATATGTAAACAATTTGGAAAAGGAATCTTACCTCATTATTGTACATCAATCTTGAATTCAGTTAGATCAATTGGCCATCCTCAAAATCACAAAATGATGTGGCTCATTGACTACTAATTTGTGTACAAGAGTGTTGTGTTTTTAGAGTGAAAGAAGACTAGCCACTCTTTGATTTTGGTGCTTTGCAAACCTTTCAAGTTGCACAAGTAAATTGCAACCAACAAATGTGATTTTATAGAAGCCCTTTAAGCACGCATTCAAACAACAATTCAACATGTGGGCATCATTGACCAACCAAGAACAACCATAACAAGGATAAACCTAATTTGAGAATGTCTAGCTTGAATTGCACCTTTGCTCTAGGCTATGTTAAGCATGGCTGCACATCACTTATAAGGGTGAGGTGATTGAAAAAGGGTAGCAAAAAACAAGAATCATGTAAGCATTTGCACCAAACTTTCAAGAAGTTGCAATGAAAGAAAAATGTTGAAGTTTCATTGTTTCAAACACATGCAACAATATTGAAAGAAAAAACAAAAATGTAATAAATACAACATTTGAACCAATAGATAGGCTAACAATGATACAATAGTCTTGAAGGAGATAGAATTGAGTTATAGAGAATACCTTAATGCTTGCTTTGACATATTTTTTTAGAAGATCCCAAACCAAAGGCCAAACCAAAGTGAGACTTGGCTAAAAGGTTTGCTTGTAAAGTCTAGTCTACCACTCTACCATAATCAAGTTTCAATTTTAGAAAAGTGTGAACCATGCAAAACTTATGTTTGTGATCAGTCACACATTTGTGAAACACATGGTGCATTCAAACTAAACTTCTTTTGGATTTTAGTCAAGCTTCGGAAAGAATTCTATAGTTTCAGACTATTGGAAACTAAGGTGGAAGCACCCATTGCCAACAATGCCCCATTCCCAACTAGTAAGGGGTGCTATTTCCACCATGAGCAAGGATAGGTGTTTTGGTATGCGCTTTTCTGACTTTTTCAAGGTTGTAACTACTTAAATCATGCCACATGTCCCAAAGTGAGGTAAGAAATAATGAGCTGAAATTAGTTTGACTAGTATCGGAATTGCATACATCTAAACATTGGCAATGGGTGTGGAACACTTTTTGACTCCCAAAATTCATAATAATTTTACTTTTACAAATAAAATTATGAAAAAATTGCAATCCCAATATTTCTTATCTTCCTACATGGGAAAAAAAAATATATTTTTTTTTGCCTCAAACTCGTTTCTCTGCAGAATCGCTTAAGTTATAAAATATGGGTGCTTCCACCTTAATGCTTAGCTTTACAAATCGACTTCGAAGTTGAAGAATAGCACATGACTTAGAAGTCGTTGGTAAGTCAATATCTCAACTTGTACTTGTCCCTCATTTATTTTATTTGTGAACACAAACATTATGCTGATTTTGAATAACCTATAATTGCAAGAATCCCAAGGCCACTTGGTTGACACTGACATCAACAATCACACGTTTCTAGAGGTTTTCATTCTGGTCCTTTTATGTAATTTTTTGCATCCATCATTATATTTTATTTTAACTCAAAATTATCTTAAAATATTTATTTAAGATTGAACAACACCTGCTCTTGTAGGTAATGATATAAGGTAGAGGGCTCTAAAATGGAGCGGGTTCTAAAGCGGTGCACTTCTAGGAATGGTTGACATGTTCCCAAGCTATGCCCACATAACTCATCAACACGTAACTCATCAATGACAATAATAGATATTTGAGGGGAACATGTCAACCATTCCTAGAAGTGCACTGTTTAGACCCCGCTCCATTTTAGAGCCCTCTACCTTACATATCCAGCAAGTTGAACGAAGGCAGAATAGGTAACACAATGAAGAACCACCAAGGCAGGAAACAAAGGTACAACTACTTTTATTGCAAAAATTTAAAGGCAAAATCAAATCCCCTAATTTCAGAGTTGCTTGACAAGCGTAAAAAATTGTGGACCAAAGTCTGGGTTATCAGCCAGGTCCCAACCAAATGTTCCAATCTGAACATTTTAGCTGCTCCGTTACGAAGCCAGAAATCTAGGAAAGCGTTCTAACAACTACGCCTGTACCTGAACAATTCTCCTGGAAGTCGGCGGAATTCTTGTTCTTCCTTGCTCTCACAGCGTCTTACTCACCTGATATGCTAAAAGCAAGCTCAATTAAGCAATACCCAAAGCAACGTACCGTTCACTATTGAACAGACTTGAGATAAATGTCGCTCCCGAGCTTGTAGCAGGCTGCAGGGATCCAAGTAGCAATGCTATTCATATACGCTTAAAGGCGACGACGAAAACTACTGCTTCAGGAGGCAATTTAGTGCCGAAATTCTCATCCAGCCCCATTCTACCAGCCACTAGAACATCTATACTCTTGGCGTAATAAACTGAATGCTCAAATATTTACCTCCACGATACAGCAGCAACCGAAAGCGGGACCTCGTATATGGGGTTTAAACTGGAAGAGGGCCGAAAAGTAAATAACTGCAAAAACGCCTACATCACGAAACACACCGACTGGACACCTAAGAAACTGAAAAGAAGCCATCTTCAGGAGGGGAATGAAGAGAAGAGCTCCGGTAGTAGGACTCACCTGCAACCACAAAAGAGTTTCACCAAGGTGACCATAAAATGCACACAAAATCCATCAACATAAATTGCAGAAACAACATTACATGCATGACCATCATAGTACGATAAAAAATAGAGAAGAAACACTAAGCTGAGTTTGCCGAGAACTTGCTGAGCGCACCTGAGATAGAACTTGATGATGATACGGGGGCAGAACTGGACACAATTGCCACACAACAGAACCACAAAGTGTTGTCTTTAGTACAAATCATGCAAACCGCAAGGAACGTAAAAACCAGCACCACCACAATCAGATCACAACTGCATGACAACAAAGCAACCCACATAAGTCACTATGGATAAACAACTGAAATGGCCTACGGACAACATAGCCGGTCCCTCAGCTCCTAAGGTCGAAGGAGCTTCCGTAAATTTGACTTCAGTCAAAGTGCCTTCGTGTCCATATTTTCGTACAAAATTTCGCAGACCCATTCAGATTCATTGATAATACGTACGCCAGCAAAAGGAACCTCCAAGGATGAAACACCTTTGCAACCTGACCTTGTCAAAAAACGTCAGGCTTGATTGAATCGTCAAATATAGCTGCACTTCTCTTCAAACTGGCCGAGAAGGGATGATGAACTAGGGCGATTTGGTAAAAACTGCGGAGAGAACTTTCATCTTGCAACCGTTCTAGCAATTGCCCTGCCTCTACCCAGTGTTGTTCACAAGCCTGTGGAGATGCTTGTAATAAAGAACCAAAAAGAAGTGAGCTTATCCACACAGCGGCAGACATATCTGCAATACTTTTCGGATTGCCAATAACCATTCGACAGATTTGCGACAATAACTCATAGTTCCCAGGAAATATCTCCATCACTGATTCGACAACCAGTGCAACTTCTTTAGTTACGCTGGGCTCCTTGCTGATGATGACTTCCACCACGCAGTTTATCAGTGAGTGGTCAATCGAAGTAGATCCCATGAGAGACTCAAGAAATACACGAACCCTGCGCTTGGAGATGGGGCTGAGCAAGTTGGTAGCAAGAGGCACTAATTTGCACGTCGCGCTTGTAGCTACACTACACCTGTCCAAAAGGTCCAATACAGCACTAGCCTGCTCAGGACCTGCCTTCCTGGTGCGTATGAAAGATGCCATTTCTTTCCAGCTATGCTGCATATCCTCCCGTGTAACTGCAGCTTTCATGCCTTTTTCCAGTGCCAGTTGTGCATCAACTTCGTTTCCTGAGAGAATCTCGTATAAAGCGAGATTCATCCATGCAAATATTGCCTCACGACCAACCATACAGGTACCGTCACCTTTTTCAAACTTTCTGGTGTTCAGCTGTAGAGCTTTCCTAGTTTTATCCACCTGATCAGTATGACTAAAATTCTCCCACTCGGTGACGCCTACGCATGCAGCAGTTGCACACTGGTGGAGGATATTCATAGCACCAACACTGCCCTCAGCTTTAAGCATGTGCACAGCATATTGGTACGACAGTCTCTGTTGATCGATAGACCCTTGAGAAGAATTCTGCAACGCTTGCTGAAACACATCTTTCCATCCTTTCTCCCTTTCCAAATGCACAATGAAGAGAGCAAGTTCGAGGCAGGTAGGATGTCGTTCCATAATTTGCCAACTTATCCGCAACGCATGTTTAGATCCATAATAAAGGGTCAAGCATTTTAGATAATTGATAGCCATAACTTGCTCACTCACCTCCTGAGATAAAACAGGTCCACAACGCATACCTGCCTCCATTATTTTGAGCACAAGATCCTTTGAGCCTTCCTGTACCTGTGAATGCCTCGACCAATCAAGATCCCATGGCAACTGCTGCTTATATCCTAAACGGAGAAGGTAGTTCTGAGGCAGCTGGCCAAATGCAATCGCATAAGCACAAGCCACCACCAGGATGCAACAGTCCTCAGGGATCAGGCAGGCCAATAATGATGCAGAAGTTACACTAGAAGAAACAAAGCCCTCGGACCAAGTGTACAGTGAGTCGGGAATCTTTGCAACACACATGCAGTCCAGCATCTGAATGACCACATCCAATATGCAGGCGCTCTGCTCCTGGCTATGTTCCCCAACATTGACCAGGGCTTCAAGAGCCATTTCATATGCCTTCAACCGATCTGGCAGAGTCGTCCTGCTATTGATATATAGAAGCAGCAACTCATATGAACCTTTACAGTTCTCAATCTGCGCAAAATTTCGTTTATTTAATTGCAAAAATAAAAACTACCAGTCAAGCCATCATATTAAGCAGTACTTGCTGAACAGAAAAGGATTAACATGCTTTAGGGCTTCCAGAGGAAAAATCAGAAAAATTCAAAGTCGAGCAAGGTGGACGCTCAAGCTCTCGAACAACCGATGAGAATATAAGAGAGGGCTCAAACTTCATGTGGGTTCAAAAGGCAATACTTGAGCTTCAACTTCATCTCACATGTACAAGATTCACAAGACTCTCACATCTATAACGATCAGTAGAGACCGGAACAACCAAGAGAAATGATTTGCTTAAGCCACAAAACCACAAGGATGCAGTTAAAGGAGACTTCCTTTATCAAAAGAAAGTGGACAAATACCGCAGGAAAAAACAAATCGCCATCGTCCATATCGCTTTTCCCATGATAGAATAAACCTATATAGACAATCCATAACATGGACGCCGAAGGATTTGCCTCGAGTGCCCGTGAAAGAACGTACAATGCCTGCTCAAAAGCCAAAGAATTAGAGGTTAAGCACAGAAGAACTGAGCTTCAGGACATGCTACGACAGAGTAACCTTGACCTGATACAAAATCACCTTCTGAAATATATCTGGTAGTTGTTAAGCAATCCCTAACAGACAATTCAATCATACGTAGTAATAACAGATGACAATGTTGGGCTTGGTATCAAATGACAAACAAGATACAGCAACAAGCACCTTACAAATCTATATACCAACACAAGAAAATCCTCAATCTGCAATAGACTCACATCATTGTACGCATCGCTATCCGTGCAATTTAGATCGAAGTCAATGCGTATGAGAGCAAGTTCCAGCCACGCTTCAATATCTCCAGGTTCGTTGTGAACGTGTTCCTGCATGAACGAGGAGTCACGGCCTCAAATTCAGGATGACCAAGGACAGTATAATCAAACTTGTGCTGTCCAAATCAGCCAAGGATTAGCAACATCCTGCAGCTCAAGTGATAGATTTTTGTATGAGTACCTGGAAATTTAGCAAGTAAAATTTGGGTGGAAAATTACTTTCACTAACCTCAATAGCAGCCAGCGATCTTTCACCAGTATAGCGCCAACCACTTGAATCCGATGGAGTGGTTTGACTGTCGATATTAAAGAATACCGTTGGCAAGCAAGGCATGTCGGAGACCATTGGCCTCCGTACTGCAGATGAAAGCGTGAAGGATGTGAAAAGATTAAATTTATACTGATTACTAAGACAACACCTCACTCTGGAAGTCAAGCTCTCGTCTTGATTGATAGAATATGGTCCAATCTTATAAAGAGGTACTGGTGATACTCTATTCCACGTAAAAGGTCTAGGAAGTGGTAACTTATTGCTAATGATAGACCCAACATTTTTGGATGCTCCATTGATGATTTTTCTAAGTGATGCGCTGATTGCTTCTGAAGATAACTTCTGAGCTTCAACCTCCTGCTCAGGATTCAGATACTTGCTGAGCTGTGATAGAAGGTGAACGTCGTCCAGCGCGTAGTCAGCTATATGCTGCCATGGACAAGCATCATCGTTGCATTTCCCTCGATGCTCAAACATGCAAAGAGGTTTACAAGAATCCAGCATGTGGCTCCAAGTCTGAGATGTTACGCTGTTGTGCCAAGCAGTCTGAAACGCTGAGCACATCCTATAGGAGCGAAACATGGTTAAAGGACTCTCGTACGAAGCTAAGCGGAAAGTGGACTCATCAAATCTTTTGTCTGAGACCACCTGATGGTAAGCCAAACAAAGTGCGGGAACATTTCCAGTTCCTAGATTTTCAAAGCCAACAGACAGTGCAGTGGATGGCACCTGCATACTTTCAAGCTCTACAGATGGATCATCCAGAACCAAGTTCTTGCTTTTGTGAAACAAGTCGCTCCTATCGAGAAGCTCTCCTTCATCAGGAATATCATCGAAATGATATTCTGCCGATCTTGCAGGACTAGGCAACTCAAGACACACGTCATCTATATCATTCCCTTTGCCCTCTTCTCTGCCGTCTTCTTTTTCTAAAGAAATTGTTTCTCCAGCACTTGAAATACTTGTGCTACTTGCGCAATCTCCCTTGTCTTCATTAGCTTCACTATCATTTGCTTGTGCAATACTGCGGCTCTGTTCATTCACGATTCTTTTTAACCCGTCAGTCCATTCATCTATTGGTGTATCTTCCAAGGAGGGAGGTCTGATTGCCGGGCCACTGTATTCTGAAGTATCCTCGCATCCTCTACCCAGGTGCTGCAATTCGTCATTCTCTGCCAGAGCTCTCAACCCAGAAATTTCACGCCTGTTCTTTAGACTCTTTGTCAACCCGGCAGCTGCAGTAATATCAGAATGCTGCTTCCTAGAACCTTCATTCTGGCTACCATGCTCTGAAATCATAAGTTCACTATTCGGAAAGTCGTGAGATCTTGAGTCCGCTTCCAACGGCTTAAGACCTTCTAGGTCCACCATATCCATATCCATATCCATATCCTGCTGACCAGTCAACCTTATAAATAGTCACACCTTCACTCTCTTTATCAAGTTCATACAAACAACTCTTGTTCATCTGCCCAGTACAGTTCCGAAAACAGATGTGCATTACTACAACTTATCAAGCATCCTATGTAATTAAGTTTACCACTGAATCCACCTAGCGCTTGACTAAAAAAATAAGATACTTGTTTAAGACATCCTTGCCCAAAAAAATGTACATAATCTCCCTTCGAGACAAACAAACTAAGGAGTGACCGAAATTTAAAACTAGGAAATTAAAAAGATGTGCAATTCATGCAGTCAATAACAGACTATAAATTTACACAGGAGCAGAAAAGATTTCAGAATTGCTCTAACCTGTTCTGATACATTGGCAAGGGCTTGTCCAGTTCCACTTCCAAGAGCATGTGGCGACGGAAGATCTTGTCCTAACACGTTGAGAACGTTGGAAGGATCATCATCTGCAACGTTTGAATAGATAGTTTCAAAATGGCCCTACTAGAAAATACCAAAAAGACATGCAAATTTGACCATTTACAGATTTGTATATTTATTGCAATGCCTGTCTGAGTAGATTGCTCTAAAAGCATCAAATTTTGAAAATGTTAGTGACGAGGAAGCAAAACATCATGCGGTTCCCGATACTGAAGCAAGCAAATAATCGACTTACTCGTTTACTTAACATACACAACACACGCAATTTAGAAGGTGCATAAGAAAAGATGTGCGCAAAAACAGCTCGCTTTCGGCAGCACACATTTGCGATGGGACTCCTGCATACCTGTAGTACTTGGTTTCTGCATTGTAAAGTTGGTAACCTTGATGACCTCTCCAGTATCTTCAACGGGCCCTTGTCCTGGGGAGTGTAGACAAATCTGAACACATTGATCACTGCCAAATGCAGTTCTAGTTTCTTCCAGCTCCAACAACTCTCTATCAGTTTTCACGGTCGAGCTCAACATAACTCGAGCATCACGTGCCTCTTTACCTTCCTCCGTTTCGGCGACCTGAGCCTGCACTTGTGCAATAGATGCTGATGTGAATGGTGTTTGAATTTCACCCTCATTTCCAGGAACTGAAGCATCATTATTATGGATTGCCATATATCTATTCTGTGAATCCAGATCCTCATGGAAAGAATCTTGCGAATCCATTAAATTACTTAATCGTAGCTCTCCATGGCCAGCTGCGTCAGAAGACACAATATTTCCAGTGTGCTTTTCGCTTCTCCGCCCTTGTAAAGAGGTTGGGCTTTCGCTATTTGTTGATATAGAAACCTCTCCATCTACACAAAACCCGTAATGACGAGCTCTGTCCTTGTTGTAAAGTGCATCTACGCCATCAAAAGTAGCGTCCTCCGTACTATGAATTAGCCCACCTAGCGATTGAGTGCCATGGTGCGTTTTTCTATCAAGATTCTCTTCCAAAATTTCGGTGTCCGCACTGCTCGACGGCACATTCGACGTATGGTCATTAACTTGGGCAGAAGATTGAATACGAGCCTCTTGCACCCTACGCAGTCCTAACTCATACTCTGTTAAGGGTTTAGCCGTAACCCCTATTGTCGACGGATACCCTGTAATAGGCAACTCGGTTATCCTATGGAATGTAATATTATTGAAGGGAACGAATGGAACTAAGCTAGTGTTGTTGTCAGGTATCGAG
The DNA here is from genome assembly GCA_963920765.1 of Ulota crispa. Classification (NCBI taxonomy): domain Eukaryota; kingdom Viridiplantae; phylum Streptophyta; class Bryopsida; order Orthotrichales; family Orthotrichaceae; genus Ulota; species Ulota crispa. The sequence continues at coordinate 12,332,762 of OY987248.1, read as the reverse complement.
AAAGAAGGTTGTTGAAGGCTGCGTAACTCTGCGGTTTGGACCTGGATACTCAGATGTTTCTGACGTTGTGAAAGTGCTTCACAATGGGCATTAGCTTTACTAAGTGCACGTTGAGATTCACGATAGGCTCTACGTAACTCCCGTTCTCGGATTTCACAATCTCTTCTGTGGACCTGAGCTTCTTCAAGATCTTTCTCCACAACTTCCTCTTCCTCTCGCAAATTCTCCAACGAATAACCTGCACTACCTCCCCCGACGGTGTGCTGCATTCTTAACTGCTCCAGATGGCTTCCACCACTTCCAAAATGTGGCAAAGTAGACCAGGGACTACAGCCTCCAGGGTCCCCTGGATCAGGAGCGGACTCATGATTATCTCGCAAAGACAGTTTGTCAGGGACTTTGCTCTGCACTATATGAATTGAATTGATTGCACATGGCAACGGCTTAATACCGTCGTTGTTCATAATCTGAATGCCAGCCGCACCAGTAGTTGCAACAAATATCGTATTAGAAAGATCACGTGATGATTGCAGCAAGCCACAGGGTGCATCTCCGCCATCCACTCTTGCAACATGATGATCGTTGGTCCCTTGTGCCTCAAGGACTCTAGATACGGTAGCATTCGCCAACTCGTACATATTTTCACCATTCCGGATCAGCTGTGAATGTTCCGCTTGTGAGTTGCTGAAATGTTTACTTGCAGGTCGTTGAACATGAAGACTCTTGCTATCTCCGAGAGTATTCGTGGAAGGTCCATCAGATACTTTTGATGAAAAATGTCCATCAAGTGCCTTACGGTTTTGTGCATGTGAGTGCTGCTGATCGTCCACACGAAAAGCTGAAGCTGAGAACGGAACATTCTTTCTATCAAAAATACTGCTCTCATCTCTGCACTTCTCACCTTGGTCCGCTGGCGAAGGACATGGTGAACAGAACTCTTCTTTTGAACTTCGCTCCGACAAGGAAAGGACGGGACGAACATTAGCGGCTATGTGCTCGGCAACACTTAAGACTTGAGGCGAGTGCTCGCCTGTTCGCTGTCTCTTAACTATCACTTTATCTTCATTAGCTGCTCCACCAGCGACAAGATTTGCAACCTTAGGGGCAGAGTTCCCACGGTATACAGAATCTGAGCCCGTCCTACCAGAAGTTTGGATAATCATATCGGAGCTATGGTCCAATTGGTGTTTCTTTTGGTGGTCCGTAGAATGTTCAAGTCCAAATCCACGTCTTTTCAAACCCAAGCCCTTGACCTGCTCTGGCTGTGATGGCTCCAGCGGCCGCTTTCCTAAAACTACTGAAAAACTTGAAGGGCCTTTCCCATCTGCTCGAAGAGAACTTGCTGGAATTACATCTGCGAGTTCAGTCTTCTCGCTGCCAGCCGCTGTGGGGGCAACTTGAAGCGACTCCCCATTCCCCGGTTTAATAATGCCAGATTCAATTACTGAAACCCCTGAAATACTCCTTCTACCAGAATCCGCCGGCTTTACTCCAGATAAGGCTGGCTCCGTAGAGACGGCAGCCGCAGTACCACGAGATGTTCCAGTATGAGAAGGTTCTGCAGCGGTAACTGCTGGAATCATAATGTCACCTCTGCTAGGTGCAGTAATCCCAACTTCTTCAAAACTTCGAAAACTGGATACCCTGGATTCTTTTGCCCCATCTCCAGCGCCATCTACCTGTTGAATTGCAGCAGTTCCTCCTGATGGTCCAGTTGAAACCTGATGCTCGGATGGCTTCCCAGAAACAAGTTTTTCTACTTTTTCTATACCAAGGTCGCTGAGCTCTGATCTATTTACTTGAATGCTGCTAAGCCTCGAGTCTACATGCGCGAAACTAGATATCCCGGGTTTCTTCTTGAATAGTACCTTACTTCCGCTATTCACACCTAACAGGCTTCCTGCTGTCCTATCTACCTTTTGTGTCCCACCCTGTATCAAACTGCCGACAGTAGCATGATTCTGTGGTTCCGGCACTTGACTGACACGTTTATTTTGTTCTATCTGACTCTCCTTAGCTGCGATCAGTTGACGCAAGCTCTCTATCTGTGCATCCGGGCGAGATGGAGGAGGCTTTGAAACCGGCACAGTTCGTATCATGGTCCCTGATCTGGTATTCGCGGTGGCCTTATTATACGACATGCCAGTTGTCCGCCCCACCCTGAGCCGGTTAGGTTCTGAATTTCCGTTCGGCGGGTTTAGGCTGCGAGAGATTGATTTATCGCCTGCAGCTCCAATTCGGTTAACACCATTTCTAAGCTGAACTTTTGCGGGTTGTATCTGCACTCGCTCCCCATCACTGTCACTGTCGTCGAAGTTTATAATAAATTCTGAGTTAGTTCCAACTTTTCCAGGAAGATTAAGACCAGCCAGAAAGTTATCGGCTTCTGAGCGATCAGCCGAGTGAGGGAGTGACTGTGACCGCGCACCTGCGAAAGAAACGATACTTTAGTCAGCCCTTTCCTGCAAGTAGTAGTAAAAACAATAAATTCAAAGCATCGGATAAACCTGTAATGGATCTCAGTAACCCTTCCTGTAGATAATCGAGTTCAAAAGATTACATTAAAGAAGAAACAGCTGTCAGTTTCAAGGTCTTTTAATGAAAAGTAGTGGATTGATACATGTGAATCTCGAATAGATCGTTCATTACATGTGCATGGACTTCTGTCACACATCCGGACAGTTGAGCGATACCTGACGAGGGCCTGGCACCAACTAATGGTGAAGTGGGTCTGTGCGAGGCAGCAAAGGGAGGTGAGAAGGGCCTGTGCGGCGCAATAAAGGATCGTCCTAGGGTCCCCTTAGAAACCTTCGTTACATCTCCAGCTCTTCCAGTATTCTTTCCAAGTTTAATTGGTTGCCTAGCTCTAAAACCATCAGGTGCTGGTCTATACACTGGTGCTGCAGCAGGCAGATATTTCTCAGGACCATCGACAAGACCTTGCGAGATAGTTGGTTCTCTTTCTGAACTTCGCACTGCACTCCCGTGCTGCCTAGCTGTATTTACATCTGCCAAGGGAGTCTGCAAGGACATATTCATCAAACTATCACAAAAATGTATTAAAAGAAACATTTAACAATGAAACTGACCTTGCAAAATACGTGACAGAAGAAGACCTAGGATTAGGATGGGTAATGACATACTTGAGTATGGGTCTGAGAAGCTACACTGAACTTCGTAATTTCCACTGCTCCAAAAAACACCATAAATCTGTTAGCGAAATCCAACTATAGTTGACAACACTCGATGATTTAAAAAGAAGTGGTAGCAGTATTAGGCTTCAAATTGTAAAGTCGACGTCTACATGAAACCAGGCCGTCTCAAACAACAAGGCATTTCAAAAACAAACAATACGCTCATCACTGCGTTCAAAATATAGAAGCCGTAACAGAGAGAACCAACTGATACCTTCATTTCGTGACTTCATTGAAATTGTAAATGGAGCCGAAGCAGTCAATCCACTGAGAAATTCTGATTTCCTGAAGATGGCATTGGCATTTGCTGCTGATGATGTTGCTTCAGGCATCGCCACGTTGGAAGCACCGGTTGGGTCAACCATACGCATCATCTCCTGAGGAACTAATTCTGAATGTCCTCCTAATCTTGAATTCCTCGAAGGAAGACCACGCCCAGATGTCTAATATCACCACAGCCACAACATACACCCGTGACCAAATAACTCCTCACATTGTACAAAACGATAGAGACTATCTCAGAAATATCATGAAATGGTATATGCTACAAAACTCATATTCGTTGCATTGACATTAGAAATGATTTGTGTGTGTATATATAACTTATAGTGTGTTGAAATGCATATGAAATCCACACTAGACCAAAATCTTTCGAAATGTTTCTCCACCGATGACGAAGAGATCGCCGATTATAGTTGGAGCATAAATATGTTACTTAGATGAAATCCAGTAGGCGAGTAAGAAAGGGCGCATCGACAGACCAAATCGGATTAAGAAGAGGATATAAAAGTGGGGGCACCAACAGGTTGTGACGAGAGCGACACTTGATCGTCATCAGATGAGCAGAGCTCGCCTTCTTCTCTCTCCACTTCTGATTGCTTCCTAAGCGGCCGAGGTTGTAACTTCTGTTTGGAGGGCATCGAAGCAATCGCACGAGCCCGCAATACATCAATTTGATTGGCATCTGACATCTCGTCTCACTGCCCTCTACAGACACCACAGGACGATTAGTTTTGAAAATATTGAACTTAAAGCCCGTCATTACAGACAGATGCACCAGAAGAGAAGCCATAGTGGCCACCCATCCTCCAATGAGATACTCAAGCGACAGCGGATATTCTTCAAACTTCAACAAGATGCAGTTTGCATGATCAAAAACCTCGCGACAATCATGTATAAGCAATATAGGGAATAAGACTGGTCTCTGAGAAATGCGAATACAACATTAATAACAACCAATGACGCTATCGTTCTAAGATTGTTAAAAACTTCGTGTATAAGCCCTCAACTCACGACCACCTCGCAAGAATATGAAGTATCGTCATTTTTCCGGATACCGAGACCTTCTAAAATCGAAATTTATGGAGAATAAACGGATGCAGCCACCGCCATGAGTATACACGCACACTAACGATTTCAATTATCGCTTCCACAGAAGAGTCATTTATAACTACGAAAATTAATAACTCCTCGTTCTTATCACCTGAGAGAAGACATATCAAGACCTTGCACCTTCCAATATACTGGAGAAGTAAACCCTACTAATTCTCGACCTCAATCTCAGACTCAGTTCTTGCACATTGCCACGAAACCAGCATTTCCATGGAGGCTCAAGCACATCTACTAAAAACTTGCTATCTGTCCTAAACAAAGTCGCGCAATCCCGAAAATGCGTCGAAAGATAGGCAAATAACGCACCGAAAAAGAAAAAGAAAAAGAAAACCTCCAATTCCTCAAGGATGAGGTTCAAATTAGGTCAAGTCTCCTGAAATACTAATCCTTCCAACAAGGCGGTACTAAAAAGAAGTCACGACAATAGGACCTCACAGTTGAAACACGACAGAAGAATGCAAAAAACGCTGACGAAACAATTGTTACAATAACAGGAGAGACAACGCAATAACTTACTGAAAAGATCGCGCACAACACTCAACACTGATCTTAATAAACAGAATTCAACACCTCCGCCTAAGAATATCCGCGGATTAAAAAGAAAATCAACATTATCGCAACAAAAGAATTTCAAAAAATTCAAAAAATCGGAAGACGCCTTACAGAAAAATCAAACGAATACGAAATCTGACCTGGCCGAGTGTACGAATGCATTCCTAAAAGTCGCCCCTGCCCGCGCGTCCAATTCGAGGCCCTGCAAATCCCTCCACAAACCCTAGAAACTCCGTCAATTGAAAGGAGGAGATGGTGCAGCACAAAACCCCGGTCCGTCCCCGGTCATTCACCTCAGGATCTGAGAATCGAGAAGTGCTTAAAAAAGGGACTGATGCCGCGAATCGTGAGCGCAGGGCAGTGTCGAGTGAGGACTGGAGGGAGGGAAGAGGGGAGAGTGGGAGGGTGAGTCGACGGAGGCGTGGGATGGTAACTTATGTGGCTCTGGTGAAATGAATTGAAGGCTGGCCTGGCGCCTAAACCTTACGACGGTGACGGCGACGGCGACAGCTCTTGCTAAGTTATCATATTGCGGCGCAGTCTCCAACCTGTACTGTACTTGCGCACATCTTGGGAACGCCGCCTTCCTTTCGAATTCTGCCTTTCCAGTTGAGCCTTTCAAATTCTTAAATTCTTTCCGTCAACTCGGAACCCCTGAACCCCTAAACGCCGGGCCATGACCCGCCCCTCTCTACTGGCTCTACAGTGCTGTGGGAACCACCCATTCCCAATCATTTAGGCTTCGGCAGGACAGCACATTAGAGCAAGATCTGGGAAGAACCAACCGCTAATTTAATACTAGCCAAGTGAAATGAGAAAAAATCATTTGCAATTTATAAACTTTGGCTAAACACCGGTCAAAAATCTTTTAAAAATTTACTTATAGTGTGAAATATAGAAAACAATCAAAAGAGCTCCTTGATAAACCAATTCAATATAGGGATTGAAGGAAATCTACCAAAAAATCTCATAAATTTCTCAGACCCTGCATTAGAATAACTTGTGGTACAATTTTTTTTGGTGATTTCATATGAAATATTGCGACATAAATATTTTTGCAATTTTTCACGCAAAATTGAGTTATATACAAATTTTGAAGTGCATAAAGTATTCTAAACCCATACACAATCACTAGACTCTCATGATCCTAATCATAGCCAAAACACTTCTCACTCATTACTTCCTACTTTCTTTTGGGACACATGTCATGACCTCATTCAGCTTAATCTTGGAAATAGGGGTTAGAAATAGCACACCCTAGACTAGTTGGGTTTGGATCCTTGGTTGGGAATGGGTGGTTCTACCTTACCCATTATAAGAGCATTTTCATGAGGGGCTTCCCTTTCTGTATCTAGATGGAATTCATCTATACAGTGGTGCTTGGCTAACATGAACAGGTCAGGACAAAAAAACAATTCGTCTTAGGAGAGCATTCATTGTAGCCAAGCGCAGCTACTTTGAAATAAGTCTCGGGCTTGAATGGGACAGGATAGTCATCTTAGCTAAGCATTTTTCTAACAAGGGTTTGACCTAGACAGGCACTACTATATAGGGAAAAACATCCCCCACTAGGAATCTCTATCCCCAAATATTTCATAAAAAAAATTAAAAATAATTAGTTAAAATACGATTGAAAGTAAATTTTGTATGCAGTATTTATTTAATTTAACAAAATTCAGAAAATGATAATTTGAAACCACAATTGAGTTTGATTAAGGTGTTTATTGATTACAGGAAAGCGGTTTTAGGAATTAAATAGTTAGATATTCCAAACTTAAAAAACTTGATACATATACATGGATCATATCCACACATCATCAATCTATAAGCAAACAAAAGTATGTGTTTCAATCAATCTTTGAGAGCATCTTCAATCCATCTTAGCAATTGGGGGCAACAATGCATCACTATCAAATATATTGTGAGTATATCAATCACTTTAGCTACGTTTCATGAATGTTGTTGATGGATGCAACAAAAACGCTCTCTTTGGCTTACTCCCTTAATCCCTTAAGGATGTTAATGTTTGTATATGCTCTCCTGTATTGTATATGGATGGGGCATTTGGGTAGCACATGAATCCCAATGGAGCTGTAAATTTTAAGTCAAGTCATAGACATACTACTAGTCAAATAAAAAAATTGGAATATTTTTTTTGGCATTTACATAAGGCCTTTTCCTTCAAGTGTTAAATGGTCCTCGATCCTTGTACAAGTACAACCATCTCTTTTGGTTGGCAGCATCTTTAACCCCTAAAGGACCAAGTCCTTTTCCTGCAAAAATCATTGAAAACTGCCACTTCTAGGGGATGAGTAAGAAGGTAGATTTTTTATTTTTTATTTTTTTTGGAAATCCAACTGTTTAATCTTGCCTTAGATTAAAAGAGGTGCCTATGGGAAAAAAACCAAGTCATTCTAGATGGAGAGGAGGGAGATCTTTACATCTAAAGTGAAGGGAAAAGGGTTTTTTCCTTGTTGCCAATAAATTTCAAAAGCCTTTGACCACTCTTACATGAAAAAAAACTACTCTACTCAAAGTTGCACTTTATTTTTCCATGTAGGAGATCAAGTTAGGTATATGTGGGAGAATTTTCAAATCAACTGGAACTGTACAACACATGGGAAAAAATAGTAAGTAAAATGAAGTAAGGAATGAGTCAAAACACTAAATTGTTAAGAATTTAATTATTGAAATGAAAATGCAAATCCCAATGGTTATAATGTTGTGACAAAAAATCTACTTCCTTGGTTTAATTTTTTTTCCAAAATATTAAGAATTGAGTAAAATAAAGGACTTCAAAGTTTATTTTAGAGTAGGGAATTTATAATTGCCCGCAAACAAAAACTCCTCATAACTTTCATCTCATTGATTGAAATTGAATGATTCAAAGCTTCACAGATGTAAAAAAATTTAAAGAACCAATTCCATTTTTTATTTTTTTTAAATGCAATTTTTTTTAAAAAAAATTGGGCTACCCAAACTGCTCCTTTTTCCCTAGGCAGCAAAAAATTCTTGCATAACTTCTTCATGAAATGTCAAAATGACAAAAAAATTAGATGCCCACATAGACCTTTGAATTACTGACGTACAATAAAAGTTTCAAAAAAATCACACAAAATTGCTTATCCAAAGGTACATGCCTAAAAACAGCATTTATCCCCCAAAGGGACAATGGTCCTTTATGGGTTACGGGGTTAACCCTTTAAGGACCACACCCATTTTCAAAAAATCCACTAAAAACAGGGGCTGTAAGCTTAAATGTGCAATTGACTCAAATATGGACCCATTTTTAGTAATCCAACCGTACGAATGAGAAGAACACCTTGTTTATTGTAAATCACCAAATTTTTAGCTATATCTACTGTTGGAGGTGAAACATTATAATGATTGAGTGAGCCGTATGTTGAAAATCTTTAGTGTTTCATGCTTGTGTGGTTTTGAATGTTAACCCTTCATGCCGGCTTTGATTGAAAAGAGCCTTACATTTCTAGAATGCAAGGTTTCCCACCTTTACAATAAGATTGGTTTCAAACAAAATTGACAAAAATAGCAATCACAAGGTGTAGCTAAGTGGACAAAAAGGGTCAAAAAACCCACTTTCTTTGCTATCCTAAAATAGTTCTACAAGAAATTTGATAATTATTTTGGAAAATCCAATTGGTGAAAACAACCAAGAATTGGCCTAAAATGTAGGATGACTAATTTTAAAACCAAAATGACAACACCATTTTAGTAGATCTTCAAATACTACAATTATACTTCTATTGTATAAAGAAACAATACAAGCATATTTCTTAAGCAATTTGAAATTTTGTAGAATTGTGCAATTGAAATTTGACATTCTTCTTGCATACTTGATGTATTGTGTTGTTGCTTTGATCCATCTTTGACAAAAGAAGAGATACGTATTTTGAAGCCGTGCTGTATAAACACCATTATTTTTCAACTCATATACCCAATTACATTGTTATTTTTTTAAATTGATGCAGAATTCTTGTGATCACATGCATTCTTCAAGACCAAATTCCAAATTATTGAGCAATTTCAACTTACAAGCCAAAACCCACTCCCAATGACCAAAATATGGTTGCGTGGTCCTTAAAGGGCCCTAAAGGATGTTGTTGTTTTGTATACGGACTCCCGTGTTGTATACAGATGGGGTACTTGGATAGCACGTGAATCCCATTGGAGTTTTAAATTTCAAGCCAAGTCAGAAACATAATACTTGTCAACTAGGACTTTTTGGGGAATTTTTGACATTTGTTGTAAAGTCATTTTTTCAAGTACTAAATGGTTCTCCTACAAACACATACAACACTTTTGGTAGGCAACATCCTTTAGGGGTTAACAAGAAAATCTTAGCACCACAATGGCAAAAATGTTGAAACATTTAAAGCACAAAAAGAGGAGAACTTTTTTGCAAATGGAAGAGGAGTAATTAAAGCATGACGGAAACAGATTTGTTCTTAACCCTATAAAGACCACACACATTATCCCAAAATCTACTAGAAACCGGGGCAATAAAATTAGATGTGCATTTGAATCAAATATGGACCCAATTTGAATAATCCAATCATACAAATGTGAAGGACACCTTGTTTGTTGTAATGCATCAAAATTTCAGCTAGATCTACCGTTGGAAGTGAAATATTATAGTGATTGAGTGAGCTGTATATGGAAAATCTATAATTTTTCATGCTTGTGTGGTTTTGAATGTTAACGCTTCATGCAAGCTTTGGTTGAGAAGAGCCTTACATTTCTAGAAAGCAAGGTTTCCCACCTTTCCAACAAGACTAGTTTCACACAGAATAGACAAAAATAGCAATCACAAGGTGTAGCTAAGGAGAATGCTATTTCGTGAGTAGGGATTTGTGAGTCGTGAGCCGTGAGCAGAAATTTATTGTCAAAATAATAAACTCCACCTGTGAATATGTACATAGGGCCTTAGAATTGTGCATTTTAAACTACTATCTTTTGAAAAACTTGTTGTTTTTTTAATTATTCAATTGATTTTGAGTTGAGAGTTCATTCGTGCTCATAGAATCTTGAATCCTTGCTCACGGCTCACCATTTTACGCTCACCAAATAGCATTGTCCATGTAGCTAAGTGGATAGAAAGAGCCAAAAATCCCATTTTCATTGCTACCTTAAAAAAATTCTACAAGAAATTTGATTATTGTTATGGAAAATCCGATTAGTAAAAGCAATCAAGAATTGGTCTTAAATTTAGGATGAATTTTTTAAAAATAAAATGATAGTATTGTTTTAATGGATTCTCAAATACTACAATTGTACTACTACCATATAGAGAAACATTACAAGCGTATTCCTTAAGCAATTTGAAATTTTTTAAGGTTGCACAATTGAAATGTGGCATCCTTCTTGGATGTTTCATGTATTGTGATGTTGCTTTAATCCATCTTTGACTAAATATGGATATGTATTTTGAGGCCATGATGTATAAACACCATTATTTATTAACTCACATATCCAATTCATTGTCATTTCTTGGGTTGAATGCAAAATTCCTATAATCACAACCGTTCTTCAAGATCATTTTTCAAATTATTGAGCGATTTTATTTTATAGGCCAAAAACTACTCTCGGTGGTCTCTAAAGGGTTAAAGGCAAGAATAGGTGGCCAGAGTAGGTGGCCAACGTGGCTCACCTTCGAGTTGTGATTATTGCAACCTAATCATGTCTTGACAAAAACAGAGCTCCTAACTTACCAAGGACACAACATGTTAGGTACAATGCCTTTCTTTTGCATCTCAATTGATGATGGCTATAGTGTACCATTGCGTCTTATTTCCATTAATTTTCCAATCACGTAAAAGAATCAAAGCAATCTCTTATATCCGATTGTAGCTTGCATTGGTACGTAAGTCAATTGTGCAAATAGCAGGTACTCCCTCTGTCCCTCTAAAAACATCTAAAAAGTTTCCTTGTAAAAGATTAATTATGTTTTTGGTCTTTGTGCTAGTGACACATGCATTCTAAAATCAATACATCATCTATCAAATGTATGATATTTTCTTAGTTTTAATGTTGATATTAACTCCTAAATGCCCAAGGCATCCAATTTGGGTGTTTGCAAAATTATGAAGACAAATAAAAATTGATCAAATCACTATTTTTGGTATTTTCTTTTGAACACAAGTTTGTTTTGAAGTCTATTTTCACTATCAAAAATCTGATTTTGAAAATGAATGTTCATGATTTTTCTATTCAAGATTTTGTACAAGGGTGTCCACTGCAATTTTGAGTTTTCTAGTGTTGGAAGATCTTGAAAATGAGCCTCAAATACACTAGAGCTTGGAGAAAAATCCACATTAAAAATCCATTTAAAAAAACTACATGAGTAGATTTTGAAAGTCGTCAATTGGTTGAGGTTAAACATGTAATGACCTTAAACCTCATATTTTTTGATGACCAACTTTTTAGATTGGACATGTGAAATGAGGATTAGAAAACTTCAAGTCATTTTTGCAACTTTAAACCCTCATGTTCAAACGTTATAATCTTTCAAACTATAAATGATATTGTTGTGTTTTCTTGTTCCATGTAATCTCTAACATGTCAAGTTCAAATTTGTATGGTTATAGTTTAAAAAAACTTAATGAGATTTATGAAAAAGTTGGTTGATTGTTCACTTTCCTAAAAATACCAAGAAGTTCAAAAAGGCCTTGGGCATTTAGGGGTTAAGACACCCAAATTCTATGCAAAAAGTACCATGTTTGTGCATAGTTTGTGAATGTTGCCAGCTCCTCATTATTTTAGTCTTTGTGCTAGTGATAAATGCATTCTAGAATCATCATACCATCTACCAAATGTTTGTAAAATCTCCAACTTTGATGTTGCCATTTGGGCACCAAAATTGCATGCAAAAAGCACTATATTTGTGCATGCTTCCAACTCCTCATTATTGCTCATTCAAAGATTAGTAGCAACAATGGTACCTCATATGGGCAAGGCCAAGGTTGCTATGAGAGGAATACTCTCTAATTGCTTAACTTGCCTCCATGAGATCATTGAACATGGCAAACGCTTTCTCAACTCTTGAAATCAGCAAAGGGAGCTTTTCTAATGGTACAAGAAATGTGTTTGATTTGGAGCTTTCTAGAGGGGCAAAGGGAGTACTAAATAGCCAACGCATTTCTATCCAAACCAATGTCCAAGAAGAACCCGCATTCAATATTGTTAGTCAATTGAATTTGAGAGAATGCCAATTCAGTTTAGAAAATGCTAGATGTAAAATTAGACAAATTTTTTGGTCAAATTGAAAATCAATTGGTTAACCCCTAATCATCCAAAGAGCCTAATATGGCCAAAAGGGGTGCTTAGAGGTGTGAAAGTATACAAAGGAGGCATTTTGAGCTCAACTTTTGGTATGTCACTCAAGTGCAAATGGAGTTGCTAGTGCAACAAAAAAAATTGATTAGCTTGTTGTTCCTTGAAGCACTTGCTTTGCTCTAGATTCTTTTAGGAATATGGAGAAATTTCTATTTTTTCAACAATTAGGAGAAAAATGTCTTTGGGCAATCAAAGGGCGTGTCTTAACCCCTAAGCGTCTTCCTAAGACATTTCAGCATACCTCCAATATGAAACCTTCTACACATTCCCCAAGTTTTTGGAAAGTTGAACAAGTAATCACATAATCCAAATCGGTCATTCTATATCCAATTATAAATCAAATGGTTTAAACCAATTTGATTTCAAATCCAAGTAAATCTGCAAAATCCCCACCATTGAGAATCTTGTGTTTTCCAATTTGGGCAACAGTTCAAAATATGGATTTTGGACTTTCATGTAATATTTTCTCAAAAAAAAAAAATTACCTGATGGCTAATTCCATGAGATTGTGTCTTGCTATACTTAATGGAAGAAAAAACTCCACAAATGGAAAAAAACTCCAAAAGATATGGTCACTCAAAGTAGCTAGATTCCACTAGCTCCTTACTTTAGAGCTATAAAACCTTGCCCAAATCAAGAAAAAAAAGTGACACATCACCAAACTTCTCCCTTGCACAATACGAGACATGAGAGCACCCATCCCATTTGCTCTCTAAGCCGCTCCCTTTGTTTGCCCAAAGACTTTCATCTTCTAATTGTTGAAAAAATAGAATATTTTCCATATTCCATGTAGCCTCTAGAGCAATGGAGGCGCTCCAAGGAACAACAAGCCAATTAGAATTTTTTTTTGAACTAGCAACTCCATTTGGATTTGAGTGGCAGACCAAAATTTGAGCTAAAAATGCCTCTTTTGTATACTTCCACAGCTCCAAGCACCCCCTTTGGCCATATTGGGCTCTTTGGTCCTTTAGGGGTTAAAGAGCAAATGGGATGGGTGCTCCCATGTCTCGTATTGTATAAAAGAGAAGTAATGTGATGTGTCACTTTTTTCTTTCTTGATTTTGGGCAAGATTTTTGTAGTTCTAAAGTAAAGAGCTAGTGAATTCCAATTACTTTTGAGTGACCATATCTTTTGAAGTTTTTTCCCAGTGCTATCCAAATTGAAAAATATGAGATCCTCAACAATGGGAATTTTGCAAATTTACTTGGATTTGAAATCATATTGGTTTGAAACATTTGGTATGAAATGACCGGTTTGGATTATGTGATTACTTGTTTAATTTTCCGGAAACTCAAGGAATGTGTTGAAAGTTTCATGTTGGAGTTATACTGAATTTTTTTAGTAAGACTCTTAGGGGCTAAGGAAAAAGAAACATTGAATTTATCATGAGGGTCCTCTTAAAAAACATTAGATTATTGCTGATTGTTTACCACAACTAGTGGCAAATATTCGGGGGTTTTGCAAATTTTGGCAAGTATAAGCTATCATTTTCTTTGTTGTTAGAGGCTTAGTCATTCCAGGCTTAAGTTGGACTAGAGGCTCGACTAGAGGGCATGTACTTACCAAAGTCATAATTTGGAGGTTTATGAATGGTCTTCTTAGCTTCTAACTTATCTTTGTAGCTTCAGTTCTTGTTGCACCAAATTCATTTTTTCAGCACTTCTAGAAAACTCCAATTTTCTTGCTCTCACTTGCACTCTATTTTTATTGGGCTTCTTTACACTCTAGGTTTCTTGTTACCTTGCTTATCACTCTCTTGCTTGCTAGCTTACTCTTTGGCTCACACTCGAGTTTGTAGTTTCTTTGGAGCTAGCTTTTCTTTTTGTACTTATTCACTTTGCCAGTATCGTGATTAAGTTTTTAATTTTTATTGTTGAATCTTTATTTGTTATACTTTTCTATGCTTTTTGCTGCCACATTGACATTCTTAGTGTCAGATCATAAATAGTCAAACATGAACTCATTTTTTCATGTTGTGATTACTATGCAATCATTTAGAGTGGACTGTGGAGCATTGCAAAAGAACAAACTTAAGGTAGGCGCACCCATAAGCATGGAAATAAGGGTTTTGGAGTAGGTGAAATAATTGACTAACTTTGAAAAAAAAAATGTATGTTAGGAAATGGAAACCAAAAATATTGTCATCAATTTCAAGGTTCCAACTGCAAGCATTTGTTCACAAAGATTTTTCAAAGTCCAAAATCACTGAAATTGTAGGAACCATGTGTAAGAGATGCTAATCACAAGGTTTGTTGGTTTTTAAACAATGAGATGGGTACTCGAAACCTCATGCTAGTCACCCACAACCATCACTTCATTACCCATAACCATCACTCAATCACCCACAACCATTTTTTTTTATTGATTAGCCCTACCACTGTCACGTGACGAGCATGGAGATGCAACACTTATGGATGTTGCTACCTTATTTGATTCTTGAACTGTCGATTGCCTTGCAAATCAAACCCTAAGCAAGGTTGGTTGTGACAAGTAGCCATTTGAAAATTTTGAGTAATGATTTGTGCTAATTTTGATTCAAATCTTGCAGATAAGTAACTTTTGTGATGCAAGTTAGAATGATTAGATTTTTTTTTTTTTTTTTTTTTTTGTCAATTATGATTTACACATTTGGCAAAATTCTTTCCAAAGTATAGCTTACAATGTGTTTTAGGATCAACTGTAATTTAAATTGATGATTTGTTTCTAAAATATATTTTGTGTTTAATTTTTGAATTGCAATTTGGAGACATTTTTTTACTTAACTTTTGAAATGTAGATTATGAAGAAGTTTGGACAATTTGTATGTTTATATTTAATTTTATATTTATGATTTTATAATTTGTGATAAGCAGTTCACAGTTTAATTTATTTTTCTTGAATAACCTCAAATTTATTGTTAATATAACAAAGTTGAAAATTTAAAAGCATGTAATAGGTATAAGCTAGGTATACCTTTGGAGCTGGTAGTAGCATTGTCGTTGCCCACCATGTATTGATTTAAAATTTTGAATTTAGCTTTTTTCAGGAAAACATTGTACTTCAAAATTTTCTTATCACCATCTAACAATTGAATGTCTATTCTCTATTATTGTAGTCTTGTTTCTTGATAAAAATCATGAGGATCTCTATACGAAGATAGAATGATGTGGTAGTTTGCTTCATCAACAACTAGCATTATTCAAGTATTTTTTAAAGCTTTTTTCTAATATATAATTATTATTTTTAAATTTTAGGATTTTATAAACTTTATAAGTTTAGTGCACCACTCAACTTCACTCATTTCCTTGGCATTCTTCTACAACTTTCTCAATTGTGGAAATCTTATAAATGTAAAAGTTCATTCCTCGAAGCTTGTTTGCTAAGCAATTTGAGTTAACAGTTTTTAAGTATTTTTCGATTTGGGGTTTCGTTTATTCAAATTTTAATTCTAAATCATGAATAATGAGCAAAAGATAGTACAAAACATATTTGTTAATATTAAAGGTGGTGCTAAAATGGTGGAAATGCAAAACCTTCACAATATTGCATCTGCATTATACACACTACTAGTTGTAAATGAAAAAATTGGAATTCAAAAAGTAGATATGGAATGAAAATATAGTCAATGTGAGTTTTATGATTGGATGGAAACCTAATCAGGTATTAGAATTGTTTTTTAATGAGATTTGGAAAAAGCAATGCAAAAAAGATGTCCATGTCAGGGATTATCAAATATTGAAAAATATGCTTTACAAGATCACACTTAAACAATAGAACATAGAAAATTGGCTTGGAGTAAGCATAAAGAACAAAAAAACATCTAAGAAAACAACAACAACATCAAACAAGTCTTGTGGTAAGCTGCTAAGGTCTCTTTTTAGAGCAGTATATATGATGAGAAGGAAACCGTTTGTTTTCACAAATATCCTAATTTGTGTGACTTGCTACTATTTTACAAAGCATTTATAGCAAAAAAAAATTGTATAATGATGTAAAAGAATGTGTAGCCATGGTGTTTAGCATCTTAACCTCTAAGCACATGATCAACCATTTTTTGGTTGCTGCCCTTTTTTGCAGGCATCCTAGATGAAAATGTATATTTTTTGAAAAAATATCAAACATTATCAAATAGGGAAGCAAGTCTACATTCCAACCCAATTTGAATCATGTCAATCCAAGATAAACTCCATCAAGGAGAATTTTTCAAAAATAAACCTTTTAACCCCTAAAGGACCAAAGTCCTCTTGGGGGACTTTTGGGATTTTGGGCATGTACTTATGGCTAAACTACTTTGTGTAATTTTTCAAACTTTTTTGGAAGATGGGGAATTCAAAGATCTGTGTGGGCATCTAATTTTTACCTCATTCCAACATTTATTAAAGAAGTTAAAAATGAATTTATGAGAATTTTAGTTCGGCAGGCAGCCCAAAAACTTCTTTAAAATTTGCATTTTCAAAAATAAAAATTTGAGGTTAGTTCTTTAGACTTATGTATATGTGGGAAGCTTTGAATCATTCAATTCTAATTGATGAGATTAAAGTTATGAGAAGTTTTAGTTTGCGTGTAGGCATTGTTTTGAGATTCTCCACACCTACCCGCAAACTAAAACTTCTCATAACTTTCATCTCATCAATTAGAATTGAATGATTCAAAGCTTCCCACATATTTGTAAGTCTAAAGAACAAACCTCAAATTTTTATTTTAAAAAAATGCAATTTTTAAATTTTTTTTTGGGCTGCCCGCCAAACTAAAATTCTCATAGATTCATTTTTAACTTCTTCAAGAAATGTTGGAATGAGGAAAAAATTAGATGCCCACATAGATCTTTGAATTCCCCATCTCCCATAAAAGTTTCAAAATATCATGCAAAGTAGTTTAGCCATAGGTATGTGCCCGAAATCCCATTTGTACCCAAAAAGGGGGCTTGGTCCTTTAGGGGTTAATATTTGTTAGATGTGTTATAAAATTTACTATTTTGGGAAACTAATGATGTTCTCTTTTTCAGAAGTATTATGTTTTTGAGTTTTAGAATAGAATGTTCACTTTTAACCAATCATACCAAATTTCAAATTCTATGAATAAAATTTGTAATTTTGATGAATATTAAATGGTAAATGCTTCTAAATTTATTAATTTTTTGTTAAATAAGAGTTCAAAACTTTATTTGAATATTTGACTATATGGATAATTACCAAACATCACAATTCTTGTTTTCTCTTTTGAAGCAAACTTCAATGAAGTTGATTATCATTTTATAATGCATCTATGTTTTGTCCTTACCCCTTGGGCATTAAGGGTTAAGTGTCATACACAAACATTTATTAAATAAGGTTAGAGATTCAATATTCTTTAACTCAACCCCTCACCATCCATGGTAGTTTGGAGTATCTTAGAATTTGCTTGAAAGTGAAAACAATGCTAGCATTTTGATCCATCTTATCAAATTTCTCTAAAGCGCAATTGTACAAATTCAAAGTAGACATCTTATAGATCACATAGGAAAAGTAATCACAACAATATCATTTATGGATTGAAAGATTATAATATTTGATCATGAGGATGTTAAACTTGCAAAAGTGATTTGAAGCCTTTCAATCCTCTTTTTGCATCTCAAACCTAAAATTGAGGGTACCAAAAAAAATATGAGTATGTAAAGTATAACATGCTTAATCCCAATCAATTTATGGCTTCTCAAAATCTATTTTACAAATTTTTAAATTGAATTTTTAATGTGATTTTCTCTCTAGGTTCTAGTGTACTTGAAGCTCATTTCCAAGAGCCTTCAACACTAGAAAGTGAAGATTTGCAATGGACACCTTTGCACAAAATCTTGAATAGACAAATCACTTTAGTTCATTTTCAAAATCAAACTCTGATGCTAAAACTAGACTTCAATAAGAGTTTAAAAATAATAATAATCACTAAAAAAAATATTGTAGAAAGGTTGAGCATCCTTGAATAAAATTCAGAGAAGCCTGATTTGGACCCCTTGGACAGTGAGGGGTTAACTTGGACAGTGAGGAGTTAACCCCTGAACGGCCCAGCAGCCATCTGTGGCCGTATGTACAGCCGTATTTGGATTGCTCTAAGGGCTTTCCAAAAAAAATTCTGCACCCACCATCGTACAACCCCTCAATGTGTATGATTGTACCACTTAATTTTTAGCTAATTCAATCTTATGAATATTGATTGTGACCGTATTTGGTACCGTATCTCTAGAGCCCAAGGGCCCTTCCGAGGTTAATGATCGATGAATCTACTTATATATTTGTTAAAAGGGTCATCTGTTTTGCATTTGCGACATTTTTGAAAAGTGGTGTATCACAAACACGTTTTTTTAGGACCGTTGCTTATTGAAAATGGAAGAAAAGATTCCAAAGACATTTTTGAAATTCTTACAGCGGCCGTAAGGACTTGAAGTCTAGGTATGACAAAGGATGTAGGCTTTGAATTAAACAAGGCAGCTACAATGGTGGGTAAGTATACAATAGTAGCTACTCTTCTAAGGAAGGTAAATCATTTTCTCATATCCACCCATTATGTAGCTCATCAAACAAATTTGGTTGCTTTAGAGACATTAAAGAATGAAACTTGCAAAGATGTATCTAATGAGGTAGACTTTATACTAAATGCATGAATTGACCATTTAAAATGGTTTCCAAAACAAAAAGAAGTCTAGAAGACAAACTAAATGATGCACAAAAAACATCAAAAGATATCATAAAGTTTGTTGGTTGTCTATTTAGCAAGCCGTCACTACGTTGTGTGATTCTCTTGAGTTAGTGATGGTATATTTGCCCAATATACTTGATTCAAAAGTTAAGGTATCCTCACAAAGCATACTACTAAAATCACAAGGACCTTTGTAATATCACATCTTGATCTTTGTAATATAATATCTCCACTCTTTGTGATATTATCACATAGATACAATTCAAAAACTTACTAAATTTTTTACTTTGCATTTTATTTAACATATAAAAATCTTAATAAAATTTTAATGGTGAACTCATAGCATAGCAAGTGCCAATTGCTAATCATACTACCAATCATACCACTAAAATCACATTGACCTCTTTGATATCACACATAGCCTTTGTAATGTCATATCTTCTCTCTATGATATTAAATTACTGTTAAACCCTAAACCTTATGTAACATAGCAAGCGCCAATTTCTAGTTCTCTATAATAAAAACTCTTACATTTTTATTTTATTTTATACTTTTTAGTTGTCATTTGTCATATAATCTTCAAATAATCAAAATTATTTCAATATAAATTTGTAGCTGTTTCAACTCTAGAATTATATGCCAAAATAAAAATGACTACCATAAGTATATGTTATTTTGTTGGTTTTGCACAATTTAAATCAAAACATTTTTCATCATAACATTAGATATCACATCATGCCAAAATTTGAAGTTCATGCTATTTACCTTTGACACTTGTCAAGCAAAATTAGGAGGTCTACATTTTGTAGTGTTAATATAAATAGAGACCCCTTTTGTGCTAATTTAATGCCTATCGTAATATTTCAAAAAAAAAGTGTAAAAGTGGTTTGCAATGCCTTAAAAATTGGATTTAATAACAATATTTTAATTGGTGCTTTTAAAATCTTTAATTCAATTCACATGCCTCAAAAACAAATAGATTTGTCATTATGGAGCATTGTTCAATTATGCATGCTTCTAAAGCAAGGTGGTACAAAAAGAAATTGGTACATAGTCCTCGATGAAATTGCAAAATTCCCACGTGTGAGCATTGCAATGTGTGAGAGGGCTTCTTTTGTGCAAAATAGTACCAAACAGAAGCATTGAAATTGCATGACAATAATATAATTTGGAAAGTGTCATATGGGTGGTTATGGAAGGGCTTATCAAAGACTTTGATTATATACGAATTAAAGCTATGGTGTTGTGGAAAACTGGTATTAGATATTGATACATGTTCAGTAGTCAAGAGATACCTTGCACAATGTGGTGAAGAATCACTTTGAACCATAAACTTCATGTTATGTTGATTTGATGTTATCCAAAATTTTCATTCTCAATTTCATATGGGAGTTTGGACAAACCATAGCTTTCATATGGTGAAGGATTATGCCAAGTTCAATTCTTGACAAGGCTGCAAACAAAAGGAATACTTTAGAATTTAAAAAAAAACCAATTTTAACACTATAATATGAAGTTTCTAATATTTTGAGGTCTCAACCGGAAAACATTTCAAATTGTAGGAAACTGACCGATACATAATTGAAAATACAGAAAATAACCCGAAGATTTTTAAAATTGCCGGCTTGAACCGGTGATGTTATGAAAAAAACTGGTTCAATACTGTAATTGCCGGAGAATAACCCGCCTAGCCGGGGTTCTAACATAAAATCTGGTCTATGAGTTTCTCACCTCACAAGATCGCTGCTCACTAATGAATTATTTTTGTTCACTTGCATGCCCAAAGTGTGACATACCCGTGAGTTTGCGATTAGGATTTTGTGCACAAGTTGGGGTCTATGCGTTTGAGACACTTAAAAGGTTGAGCCGCGCAAAAGTGAGTTTTTAAAGTTCACTCCTAAAGTGCATCACCTTAGGAGTGAATTCCAGAGGTGACTCACCTTGCTGTTCACTAGTGAATTCATTGAGGTGAATTGCAAAATGAGTCACCTGAAAAATAGGGGGTTTCAAATATCTCAAAAAAACGGTGAACAAATGATTGTGCATGAGTTTTCATTCACCAGTGAACGTGAAGTCACAAAAGTGAACAACCCATGAGGACCTCCAGGAGGTCCTCATGGCTCGTTCACGCGTGAATGACGTGAAGCCTCTCCCTCCTTGCCTCTCCCACTAGCTCCGCTTGTGGTCTTGTAGCTCCCGCACTCGCGCGTGTTTGTGTTGTTGCCAACTTCTCGGCTCTCGCTTGACGCCTCTGGCCCTGGCTTCACGCCTCTAGATAGTTTGGATGCAAAGTTGATTGTTAGGTCAAGGTCATTCAAGAAATTGCAATGCACAAGAAGCGACAATGGTGGAGCTAAAGAATTCTTGATTAGAAGCAAACAATTGTGGAGACGAAGGGTTGTAGATTAGAAGTGACAATGGTGGAGTTCAAGGGATCTAAATTAGCTTATGGGATTGATGATTGTGAGTAAAGTTGAAAGGATGGTGAGTAGTTCACTACAATTTGGATATTTGAATGAGTGATCGCAAGGACATGAACGGTGGCTTGACTAACTTGTCCAACAATTTCATTCACGGGAACAAAATTGCTGGTGAACGGCATATTTGAAACCCCCTAATGTTGATGTTTGAAGCCCCTAATCTGTACAGTGACGGGTACGTAAAGAACTGAAAAAGCGCACCCTATTGCAAAGGGTACCTTCAAGGCCGCATTGTTCTCACAGCATTCGGGGAGAATCTGCTATTTCGAAATGAAGCGGTCGTTTCTGAAAAAGCGGCCGTGCGTCATTGTTGCTTGTTCTTCTTTGTAGTTCGCGTCCCGAGTTACAACCAGAGTGCAAGAATGTTCAAGAATCATAAAAGGTTTCGCAGAGAGAGATAGAGAGAGCATGGAATATGGTACTTGACATTGAACGTATGTCTACCAATAACAGAAGGGCATCGTAATACCTGAAGCCTGAAACTAATCGCCAAGAAATGTTACCACAGTCTACACCGTGCTTTACAATTTAAAAACCATAAAATATATCAGTTCATCTGAATTCACCTCACGAACATCGGAACACAAACCCGTTCCCTACTGTGGCTAACTACTGTCCCTTCGGTTGAGGGCGAAATTATGCCACCTCTTGAACTCCGTGAGACAGCCGTCGACATTCATGGCCATGCCAATGGCAGTGGCGCCGGTAGCCGAAACACCAACATAATACAACCTCCACTCGTCGTCATCCATGTGCACCAAGCACGGGGAGCCCACGCCAGCGCCGTCCCACGCCTGCGGTGATTCTGCAGGCCGGAAGATTGGTTCATCTTGGCATCTCTCCCACTTCAATAACCCTGCATCAGATTTCGCCATACCGATGCTGGTTCTGCCAGTAGCATCAATGCCTTCGTAAACCATGATGTAGCCACTCCCGTTTGGCTTCTCCACAACTTGCCGGGCAGCAATTCCCAACTCGTCAAACGACCCCGGTCCCCCCCCGTCCAATATCTTCCCAAATTTCAGCCACCGCATGGCGTCCCTTGACCGTGCAAACCCCACACAAAACCTCCCGGTGTTGGGGTCCAAAGAATGATAGTACATGCGGATGTCACCTGCCTTGTGGAAGACGACTTGCGGCGCAGCAATGAACAGAGAGTCCCACTCGCCTTCAGCACCCACGTCAAAGAGAGCTCCACTATGGTGGTCACCCTCCACGCGCGCCCAGTTTCGACCATCGTTGCTGATGGCAAGACCGGGTCGCATCCGACCTTGGGAAAACCTCGCCCAACCTGGAGGAATTGTGGCATCCAATGGCAGAGAGATGTCCTCTGCATCCGCACCGGAGTAGTAGAGCCAGTACACACCACTGGCAGCTCGCACCTTTGCACTGGACATGATGAGCACATCCGAGGGATACAAATGCTGCGTGTCAAAAGCCCACCAGTTGTCACTCCGGTCCAGCACTTGCCCTACCGCACCCTCTTCGCCAAGTCCTTCTGTGTCGACCTTCGATTTACCCCTTCTCCAGTGCATGCCGTTCGAGGAAACGGCTATGCCCACAGTGGTACCCTTGGATTCGTCCAGAGACTCCCCAGCATACCACATGCACCACCGTTCATCGTTGTCACTCACGTATCGTCTCACAATAGGTGATCTAACGCGGCCGCCATCCCATGCACCGCTCTCGCCATTTGATATTACCAATCCCTCGTGTTCTAACTCATTCTTGCCGCATGTATCTGACACTGGCGTTTCCTGCCCTGTCATGGCTCTTGAGGGCTGAATCGCTGAGGTTTCATCGCTGCTGGGATCCCCAGTTTGCTGCAGTTTGGCTTCATTGTTTCCAGGGTCCTGACTGGCCCCCGAGCCTCGTCGGCTGAGCACAGCGAGGATACGAGAGGCTCCCCTTGATGTCTTTACGTCTGAAACACGTCGTCGTGTATGGTGGCACTCAAGGGCTCTGTATGTGTGCTCAAATTTGCGAAAGTGACCTAATGTCTGGGCCTCTCCGCGGAATTCAAAAGCCTTCACTTGCTGAGTAGTGCAGTTGCAAATTGACGATGCCCGGGAGATTGGTAGTGCAGGACTACTCATTGAACCCATCAGGATCCGACTCTGATGCTCATAATACGGGGAATACAGTTGCTGCTACAGTTCCACACCAGAGGCCACAGGCCAGGCTTTATTCAGCACTGAATTTTTTTTTTGCAACAATCACTAGTACTCAACAAAAGAGGCAGTTCACAGCCTTCCTGAGTAATTAAGCTGTGGCCTTCATTCTGAACTCTTCCCAGCCTCTTGACACAGTTCCGGATCAGATCAGCGCTCGCTTCTCCTGCAAAAAAAGGCTAAATTCAGGAGATGATGCCACACACAAGTGCAGTTCATTACATAGCCTGTTAAAGGAACGAATCTTACGCGGCTTTAGATTCAATAACAAACCAGGAGAGAGACAATTTTACATAAAAAGTCACATCCCCTCAATCGCACTACTCCCTCAGATTTCCGTATTTTGTGTAAATATTGTTCTGATACTTGCAAATGATAAGGTGATAAAGACGAAGTCGCAAATGCTTCCTCACTCCATTTCGTTGATCCCAGATATTCTAAATTAAATAAAGCTATACCTAGAAACTGCTCTAAACCCTAAGGTCACAACTAGGGGAGGACCTATCCTGTTCGTGGCAACCAATGCAGACAGATTCCGTCATTCTCAGCAAAAATCGACACTCCGGTGAAGACGAGAAAGACAAACGAAGAAAACAGACCTGAAAAAATCAAGCAATTCGAACAAGAATCTTATCCTATACTGATACGAGGAAGTGTCAGTACTTGACCTAAATTTGATCCAAACTGGACAGAGCGCAATCCTACTATTTTTGATAATTCCTTGCTACACAACATGATAATCCAGCTCAAAAGGCTGTGCAAGAGCGAGTGGCTAATAAGTTGTTTGAACTTCTGAAGACGAGAATGGTGCGAGGGTGTCGACGAGCACAGAAAAACGAAAATTTGGTAAAAAACAAAACAGCGGTTGAGAGTGAAGTACCTAGTGATGTCGCACCTCATTCGATGACTGAAGCAGAAGAAGAAGAGCCACAAGTGCATGAAGTGGGCAGTGACGGTAACGAACTCTGCAAGCTTTCTCTTTCGTTAAGCACTGGAAACCAACTTCGGCGCAATCCTAAACCTCTCCGTCTAAAGAGAATTGGCGTGATATTGTCAGTGAGCGGCGACGGCACTTTAGTTATCTTCTCCGGGGGTCTGCAACGTGCACATCAGCTTCGACGAGAATGTACAGGGCAACAAATCTGACCATCTTTCACGAACAATGATGCGGATGAGTCGCACGGAGAGAAAAGAGGGCCGACGCGGTAATGGGTGGGTTCCGTGGTAATGAGTTGTCTCACGGTGTCAGGTAAAAGGACTGTTGCCCTCTGCCCCTGTTCTGGCTTCAATAGGGGTTTCAAACATGAAATCTGGCCTTCTCACTTCTCACCTCACGGATTTCAGCTCACTAGGGAATTGTTTTTGTTTCCTCGCACGCGCAAAGTTTGAGATATCCGTGAGTTTGTGAAAATTTCTACAAATTTTTTTTTTGGGTTTGAAGACGCATGTGCATGAGCCGTGAGAAGCTACAAAGATGAGTTTATGAAATTCACTCCTCACATGAATCACGTTGAGAGTGAAGTCTAGAGGTGAATTACCGTGAGGTTCACGAGTGAATTCACAAAGGTGAATTGTAACGTGAGTCTCCTAAAAAAGTTGATGTTTGAAACCCCCTAATAGGGGGCTTCAAACAAAAAATTTGGTCTATGAGTTTCTCATCTCACAAGGTCCCCGCTAACTACTGAAGTATTTTTGTTCACCCGCATGTTTGACACATCTGTGAGTTTGTGATTAGAGTTTTGTGCACAAGTTGGGGGTTTGAGCGTCTACGACACCCTTGAAGATGAGCCGTGCAAAAGTGAGTTTTTGAAGTTCACTCCTAACGTGAATCATGTTAGGAGATGAATTCCAAAGGTGAGTCACCTTGCTGTTCACTAGTGAATTCACCATGGTGAATCGCGACGGAGTCCCCTAAAAACTTGATGTTTGAAGCTCCCTAATGGTGGGAGAAACCAAAACCGTGCACTAGAAACAATCCTTAGGTGAGTTATTTTAATTGAAGAATAAGGGCCAACAATCTTTAAACTGGCTATATATTGCAAAATTGCTACCAAAAATTATGGATGTAAAAAATTTGTGAATTTTACATTGTTAAATTTGAGAATTTTAACTTTTTAGCAATGTTCTTAGCCACTTAAGCTAAAAGTGAAAATCGTATTTGAGATCACTAATAAGGGTTTTGCGTAAGGGCATTCTTACATTTAAACCATTGGGGAGGGCAGAGCCCAAGTAATCACTGACACAAACGTGAAATATTTTGTGCGTGAGGTCTTTAGCCTTCGTGATCTTTTGCTTGAAAAAGATATTGTCACGTGTCTTTTTATTGATAAGAGTGACATTACAAAACGTGATATCACTCTGCAATTCTTGTTGTTACTTAAAGTTTTATCAATGCATGTTGAGTATGGAAATTTTGAATTTGAATTTAGCTTCAAATATCCTTCATTTGTGTATTGTAATTAAATTGGGTAAAAATGATCATCTGCAAAATAAGGGCAGATTTTTAGTATTCTTTCTTGTTAATAAAGAAAATTGAACTTTTCCACTTTGGGATTTTGCATAAAGAGGAAAGATGGATGCAAGGAAAGATGGATGCAAGGAAAGATGGAGGCGGGCCTTACTTTTCCTAATTTCACCTTTGGATTGCTTTTAGGGTTGCTCCACACTATGGTCAAAGGTCAAGAGGTTGTCAATTTCCATCAATTAAATTGTAAGAAACCAAGAGTTTGGCCTCTCAATCCTTCACACTAAAAACCAAATTTCTAAAACTGTCATCCTCCAAAAGCCTACATAGCAACACTTTATCATCCAAAGCAACGGTCTCTCAAGAAAAGTTTGGGTCAAGCAAAAATGGAGACTCAAAATATGGTTGAGAGGCCATCAAAATGTTTTCATAAAAAAATCAAAAGCATACAAGATCCTAGCTATTGGATTTGGAAGGCCTAATAAATGTTATGGCTTTGGACTTTGGGCTTAGCCTTTGGAGGCTTCACACTATGACCATTCAAGTTAAGAGGGTATAGAAGCTCATTGCTAAGAGTTTGGCCTTTGGACTTGGCATTTGGAGGCTTCACACTAAGGGTGACCAAAGGTGTCAAAAGAATATTTCATTACCAATTTTCAACCCATTTCTTTGACCTCTCAACAAAGTTTGGCCACTCAATCCCAAGACCTCTTCACTTGGTTAGTATATTGTGAAGCGGCCCTTAATGCACAACAATATCAATAGCCCATGCCTCCAATTTCACAAGTGTGTTGGTTTTGCCACCAACACCGTATGATGGAAGCCAAGGAACTCTTTTTGGGCAAAAACTATTACCAAAATTTTACGTCCTCTAGACATTGGCTACCTTAACATTTAAAACAAGTGAAAAAGTGGATGAAATAGTCAAATTTAAAATAAAAAAATAAAAAGGGATTTCAAAATTTTAAGAAAATAATTTTCTTCAAGCACTTTCCTTGAAGATATGTCGAATCAAGTTTTTCATGAGAAAATAAAAAACAATTGCACAATGAGTAAGGTGTGCAAAAGTGCAAGCATGGGACTCTTATGCATGAGAAAATAAAGAAAAGGACAAAAAAAGAGCCTTGAAACCACCTTGAAATATTCATTTTTGTAACAAAAAGTAGCAAAAGAAAAACTAGGTTTAGGTGCAAAATGCACAAACTTTTGAAACTTCCTAACAAGTGTCCCAAAAGTTGCTTGGAAGCTAATATTATTTCATATATGGATGTACAGTACATACACACATTAGTGGAAAAAACATAGACGAACAAGAGGTTATATTCACAATGATCTTTAAATGACTCAATTATATTCAATGTGGACATTTATAGTCATTATAGAACAATCATTTAAAAAACATGTTTTTCTACTCGCTAATGTGTACCACCCAAATCATGATTTTTAATTGCTTTTGCAAGTTGTTTGGGATGATAGGATAGAGTAGGCTCGTGTATTCAACCTCGCCCTTGATCACCTAGTACGTAGAAGACTCGAGTTGGATAAACTTGACTTTGAAGAAGATGAAGTAAACTTGGAAGTAGTAATCAATAATTTGAGGTTATGATCAATCCAAAAAAACCAAAATAAATTCAACTTCACTCACTAAAATTCAAAACTATATATCATCATCCTTACATATTTCATTTTCGTGTCAATTCAACTCACTTATAGCTCCCCATGCTTCGCTGCAAACTAGAAGGTTTCTATTGTTGAGAACAAGTCCTCCTTCTTGTTGTATCAACTGATTTCCATACAAATTGTCCTTCTTTTCCTACCTTAATCTCTCCTTTTTTTGTCCTTGAATTTCAAAATTTGAGAAATATAGAGACACCCAATACTATAGAAACTTCAAATTCATAATGCATCAGCCATGCCTGTGCCTCCATGCTTGTGCCCCCCATCCTCATGCCCTTGATGTCCATGCTCCCCATCTCCAGGCCCCCCATCCCCATAATTTGGTTATAGAACCTCATGCACTCACATTTCCACAATTCAGTTACAAACCCCATGCACGCACATCCCCACAATTCAGCTACGGATTTGTTGTCCTTAGTTACAAAATTGTCAAGAACTACCAGCAAGGACACTTTTTAGATGAATTCTATTATATATATAGATAATGTTGTTGACAACTAAAATTGTGTGTCAGCGAGGTTTCATTGTTTAGTCACAAATCAACAACATCCTTCTAAATTTAGGTAAAGTTACAAAAATATTGGAATATTGGTTACAAAGTTGTAATTTTGATCATTTATATCTTAAATACATTTTTTAACTTAAACATCCTAGAATTTGATCAATATATATGGAATGAGTATATATTTGTTACGTAGTTTTTTTTGGGTACACACTTGCAAGTGGATATCCTACTTTCTTATTCCTTAAACAAATTTATTCTCCTCATTACATGTTGTACTTAATATCATCTAGACTATACATGTAATTCTAAATTCTGCTTGTAAAACATGAAAAAAAGCTCCCAAAGTTTAACCCCTAAAGGACCAGACCCCCTTTTTTAGAAACATAGCAATTTTGGGCAGGTACCTGTGATTGGAGCTTTTCACATTTTAGGCTGAAATTTTAATAGAATGTGAGGACGAGGTTTTATTTTTCATATGTACTAAATTTCATGACAATTGGAATTATGAGTAAAAAGTTATGGCCCAATATGTTGTTTTTTATGTTTGTCGGGTAGCCTAGGCAGATTTTAAAAATTACTTTTTTCAAAAACAAAATTTCAAATTGGTTTAGGAGATTTATGTAATTGTAGGAAGCTTTGAATCAATCCATTTGGATCAATGAGGTGAAAGTTATGAGGATTTTTTGTTTGTGGGCAATTATGGAATCTCCACTCCAAAATAAACTTTGAAGTCCTTTATTTTACTAAATTTTCAATATTTTGGAAAAAAAAAAAAATCAAAGGATTAAAATTGTTTATTACTACATTATGACCATTGGGATTGGCATTTTCATTTCCATAATTAATTTTTTAACAATTTAGTGTTTGAATCATTCTCTACTTCTTTTTACTCACTAATTTTTTTCCATATGTTGTACAACTCCAAATGATTTGAAACTTTTTTGACATGTACTTTACTAAGGTGGAACAAGGAATTTAGAGAAGCACCACCCACATGGCCTTTTTTCCTTAGGAATTTTACCTTCTAAAGGGTAGCTGCCTGGTTTTTCACAAGATGTTTTTGAATATTCAAACAATTCTAACTTCCAATCCATGCGGTGGAAAACTCTAAAATTTTTTTGACATCTTCTAAAACCATTCTTCTACAAGATCCCACAGTTACATATGCATAAAAATGTTTTTGTTTTCAAATTTGGTTGATGCTATAAAAATGGCAGTTTTGAAGAGTTTTTGGTGAAAACTTTGCTTGATCCTTTAAGGGTTAAAGACATAAGTTTTTGGATGTTATGCAAAAATCCAAAAAAATTGCACCTAATACATGCAAAGAATCAATAAATTTTCAAGTGTGTTTTGCATATGGATTATTATTTCAAGGCTTTGCAACGTTTAGAGTTAGTTAAATATGTCACTTGCTCAACACTTATCAGAATTCAACTTTTTGTGTATGCAAAACACATGCATCAACATACCTTGAGATTACTTCCAAACATTTAGAAACAAAACCATATTAAAGCAAGTAAACTCAGTCTACTAATGTTGCAACGGAAAAAACCTTACGTTACATAAAAAGGATGCATTTCTGACACATAGAATACATTAATAGTTGTCGATTCGTAAGGGTGATGGTGTCCAATATATGGATGATGAATGATTTTTAATGCACATTGAAAGATTGTGTAAAATGGATGAAATATATCCATGTTTGCTTGGGAAATAAATTTTATCTATTTTCCGACTATGTAATTAGTTTGCTAATTGAATGCTTCACTGTTTTTATGTAAACCTAAACATCCATTCATGTAGAGAATGCAGGATAGATACCATTGGGCTTTTTTGCAAGTTTCTTCATAAACACCATTGGTGAAGACATGCTGGTCTTAAAAGTTCTTGGTTTATGTTGGCAACTTATTTGCAAAAGGCCCGCTTGATCAAAACCTTACAAAAATATTCTTGAGAGGGTGCCTTTACCCAAAGAGTCATTGCGTCATTGGGGACAAAAATTGTCCTCAATCAATTGCTGAGGTTGAATTAAATCTGATCAAATTATTATTTTTAGTAGATTATATTTTTGAAAAGTTCTTTCTAAAGTTTAGTTTTAGCTTCAACAATCTGATTTTGCAAATGATTAATTATGATATTTCTATTCAAGATTTCATGCACGGGTGTTCATTGCAGTCTTGACTTTATGTAGTGTTGAGGGCTCTTTGGAATGAGCTTCAAATACACTAGATCTTTGAGAAAAAATCACATTAGAAATTCGTTTAAAAAAATTGTACAATAGATTTTGAGAAGTCATAAATTAATTGGGGCTATGCATATTAGGCCCTTTAACCTCATATTTTTTTGATGACCAAGTTTTTAAGATTGACATGTGTAAAGTAGACTGAAAGATTACAAATCACTTTCATAGTTTCAACACCCTCATGATCAAACATTATAATTTTTCAATCCATAATAGATACTAGTATATAGGCACTTGCTTTGTGCAAGTATTAATGAATGTCTCACCTAGATGGGCAAAGGAGAATTTCTAGATTGCTTCACCCGTCATAATTAAGAAACTATAGTCTTAGACCAAAGCAAACTGTAAGCACAAAAAGGCATACGGCATATTAGTGACTTAAAATTTACTCTCCAAAATCCACTTCCAAATCCTCTTTCTTGATATGTTTAGCAAATATATCTCAATGAAAGTATCAGACTACAACTGATACCTCAATTATGTCTACAATCAAAGATTGAAAGCGTTCAAGATCATTGAGCACCTTCACAAATACAAAAGCAACACACACAAGAAGCAAGAAAATAAAATCATGGAATTTTGAAACAAAATAATACATACTTAGGTAAAGTCAACTTCAACTGACTAAATGTAAGCAACCTTGCATGTTGGGAGGGTGTTGTAGAGATGTGCTATGGATGTAGTTAGCAGCTATTAGATTCAACAACAAATCATTCAGAATTGATTTGTGAATACGGAGTGCCCCAAATCTTACTTTCTAAGATGGGTAACTACACCAAAAAAGAATTCAAACTTTGAGGGCCTTTGTGAAGGTGGACCATATGTTTTTATCATTAGTTCCAAGTTTTCACTGCATTATAAACATTTTAGATAAACGTTTAAGCTCCAATAGAAGTACACTATGTTTTAACAACTCTCATAATTGAGAGGTGTTTGGTGCTTGGAGTGCTATTTATTGTTTCAACTTCCACCAAAAAGTTTTAAAAGAATTTGAAAAAACACATGATTGGAGGGTGTTTGGTGTTCTATATTTAAAGCATCATTTATTGCTTCAACTTATGCCAAAAAATCTAGAAGGTTCTAGAAAAGAGTGCACTTAGGACAATCCTCCCACTTAGTAGTATAGATTGTTGTGTTTTTTTATTCTAATTAGATCTCTAACATGTCTACTGTAGGTTGTTAGCATGTTTTGCATAAAATAATTCTCCAAAATTTTGCCTAATTATTCTATAAATTATTCTCCAAAAATGCCCAATGTCAAACAAATCAAAAATTGAAATGCCAAATATCATAAAAGTCATCAAGCTTAACTAACAATGGAAGGTCAAGGTTGATTCCAAGAGGGCTCAATCTACTGCACATTTCTTACCAAGGGCTAATTTTAGAAAGTGGAAGATGCTTAGAAAAAGGCTTAATTCTACTTTTTTTTTTATTGAATGCCAAATAATAACAATTTTTTTTAAAAGTGCCTAATCTTATTTAATTATACAATTTGATGCCGAATTGAGTTTTTCTAGAAAAACAATTAATTTGGCAGGGAGGAGTTGAATCTGCTCTCCACCTCCAATAGTTTGATTTTATATGGTTACAATTCAAAAATAATTGATAACACTTAGCAAAATATTGGCTTTTTGTTCAAATTAGAGAAATTTCCTAGAAGCCCTAGAAATGCAATGTCACTTTGGGATTAAGTTGGGTAAGTCACTTCTACTTTGACTTGTCCCAAAAATAAGGTGCACTTTACCTTTAGAATTTGTCCTTTGACTTAGAACATCTTATTTTGAGAAAGGTCTTTCGAGGAGGTATCTTTCTCTTTACTCAATTCCATGTATTGGTGAGTCAAAATCAACAATAAATCTATCTCTACTTCAACTCTGTGTCCTTTTCAAAACCTTCTATAAATTTTGGTGTAAGTTGAAGCAATAAAGGATGCCTTAGATATAAAACACCAAGAGTCCTGCAAGCATATCCTATTTCAAAATCTTCTAGAACTTTTTGGTGAAAGTTGAAACAATAAATGATGCCTCAAATATAGAGCACCAAATGCCCTCCAACCATTGCTAAAAACCCAACAAAATGCCAAGAGCCCTCCAACAAAGTATTACAAAGTAGCATTGTAATGTAAGCAATTATTATTTTCGGTTTTAAAAAAGGACTAGTTTCATGGTGCATCAAGGTTAGACTCTAAACTAATTGTGAAGATTTTCCATAAATTACAATAGGATTAGATTCTAGAGAAATTGATTTTTTGTAAATTTGAATGTTGCATTATCCATACATTTCCAACTTGTACAAAGTGTGTGCTCGTATGCTAGTAGTAGATATACGTCTCAATGATATCTATTTGAAAAGAAGTATGTTTTTATATAGACTATACTATAAAGTGCATTTAAGTTGCCCCACACTAATTTTTTGACATTTTACACTGTATAATTACTTATTGATGTTACAATAAATTTCATCAAAATCATTGCAGTCATTTTTTAACAACAATAAAGGACTTGGTTTAACAACAACTTTGCAAAAAACAAACTAACATTGTGAGGCTCTAAACCATGTGAAACTTTATTATTCAAAGAGTTACATGCATGTGCGTCCAAGTAGCCAAACAATGAGTCATGAGGTAATTTTAGATGATAAGGCAAATTTTTTGTTAATGCAACCTAAATGCACTCTTTAGTGTACTATATTGCGGGGTTTTGTTTTTGGGCAATAAAATGCCCAATTGCCTTTAAAAAAAGGGTGAGCTTGAAGCCTATAGAAAAAAGTGAAAACTTCATGGATGTATACCTCTGAAGTTTGCTATATTGTCATAGATACCCTTGCTTTTTCAGAAATTTTGCAAATACCCTTGAACCAAAATTTTCAAGTGTTTGTTTTAGTGTGCACGCCACTTTCCTTCTTCCTTTGTGTACACGCATAACAAAAAAGTAGTGTGCACAAAGGGAGAAGTAAGTGACATGTTCACCAAAACAAACACCTAAAAATTTTGGTCCAATGAAATTTGTGAAATTTGTGAAAGAAACAGGGGTATCTATGAAAATATGGCAAACTTTAGGGGTATCCATGAAATTTTCCCTAGAAAGAAAAGGAGAAAAAAAATCAAAAAATGCCAAATTGCAATAACAAAAATTGCATTGCACCCTAGGCTTTCATAAAATAATTATCCAATTGAGAATTGATGCTATCATTTTATGATGAGATGGATCCAAAGGCACCATCAAAAGAGTTGATTGTAACAACTTCTCCTTAATATCATTATTAATAGCCACATCCATGCACAATGGCCACCTTCAATTCCAACCAAAAATAGGAATGGAGCCTGCAAGCTACAAGCTTTTCAAAGAATGCCACATAGCCAATGGTAAGAAAACCACAAAAAAACCTTGTGGAGCCTGTTGAAGGGCCAAAGTAGTTCTGAAAAAACAAGAATATACCAAATGAGTTTGAAAAATACATGGCTATTTCCAATTGGTTATTGTAACGCTGCGGAACCTTGGCAATTAGGATTTCAAGACGCAACAACACCTATGATGCAAGGAATAATTGAGTGCGCCTAGATATATCATCATGGTTGCAGAGCTCTGCTCTAAACTTTGCCATATTTGCTCGAGCTATATTGTGCTCAAATTTATAAAAACAAATACATATAGTAATATGGTAATATCCATGCATGCATGCCCTTTGTATTCTAAGGGGCGGTTTAGACTATGTCCCATGTCCCATGTGGTGAAATCCCATGGGAGTGTTAAATCCTTGGAGGGGGTGACCATTTAAATTTTAGAAAACTAGGTGAGATAAAAAGTAGGGTCAATTTTATTCATTGGAGGTAAAATTTATATATTTTTTAGATCTACCATAGCATAGAAAACATGTCTTTTCCTTGTTATAAGTAAAATATGGTTGTGAATATTAGGTCCCTTTTTCTCTTTTTTAGAAAAAAATAGGGTAGGAGAAATATTATCCTCCAAAAAATGCTTAGTAGGTTGAGTTTGATTATAAATGTTTCAACAATTTGGATGAAAGGGATTGCACTTTTTACCCAGCTTGGAAGTGGATGAAAAAGGTTTAGGATTTATGGGTTTGGGGCTAGACGTGGCTGCTGCAGGATGGAGCTGTTAGCAAGAACAGATGTAGGATTAGGCTGTAACAATAGTAACATATCTTTATTGATGTTCATTTGCTTTGGATGCCTCAAGGCGCTTCATGTTTAGACCATTGGTAAGGCTTCACGCCCCTTGGATTCTTCCAATAGGCTTATTTTCTTTTTGACTGCACAAGTGTTGTACATTTTTGTGTAATTTCTATGTTGAATTCATTGATCTCAAGTTTTGCAAATGTCAAAGCAACTGAGGAAGCGGTGCTCTTTGGTTTTTGCTTTTTCTAGTTTTTTCCTTCTAGACTTTGTTTCACCCGCTAAGTGTTTAATCAATTTGTCAAAAAAATAGGGTGTCATGAATTTGTTCTCTAAACCATTTAAAAATAAAAATAGGGTGGTGTAAAATACACCATAGTAGCTTTTAATCTAAAGATAGGGAGGGAAAAAATTCCCTTAGAGAACATAAATACCCCCCCTTTAAATACCCCATTATTGCATGCGATATACAAACATAAGGTTGTGTGACCCCCCCAAGGTTAAATCCCATTTTTGTGGGCCGTAAATGATGAGAAAAGATGGGACTTGGGCTAAAAGATGGGTCTACCAAAATGTTTGACTCAATCTTGGAGTGAAGTCCCACTTTTTTGGGGCCAAAACTTGGAAAAGTGCTGCCATGTAAGTGTCATATAAGAGCATCTCCATTGGTTGGCCAGTGGAATGACACGCCATATGGCTCAACCAAGTCCCTTCATGGAGAATCGGCTCACTATATAACTCTTGTGTCCACCGGATTGAGTTTAAGAGGATGCGTTACAAGGTTTGGAATTGAAAGCCATGCCAAAAATAGCTGCAATTTATGAATGCTCCAAGCATCTTTGCCATTGCAGCATGGGATGCTTTAGGCATCTTTGCTGTTGCAGCATGGAATGCTCTAGGCATCTTTGCCACGACAGACTGGGCAAGCTAATAGTTTAGACTTTAGAGAATTGATGGCAAATAAATTGGGGCCTCACCAACCATCAAGGCAATAAATATAAGTGTCAGAGCCACAATTCAAGCGGGCTACAAATGAAAACTACCAGGGCAGCTAAGAGTGCCCAAAGCCTTCTTTGACACGGCTGGGCAAATATTTGCCATCACTGTGTCAACGCTAGACACTCTAAAATCATAAACAATCCTAAGGCCACAATAAATGACAGGCCGGAGACAACTGGTAGAGATGTTCTAACTTAAATAAGTGGGATGTGAAACTTGAGGCATAGTCTAAAATGCAAAATCCCATCTTTTGTCTCTAAGCCAATCAGATTCTCAGATTCTCATATTTCATCAGATTTTTGTGGGACTTGGGATGTAGTTTGAACCGCCCCTAAAGTAACACGTGTCCTCCAACTGCCGCGTGTTCATTTATTCAACTCAAGATGGATGAAGGCCAAATTCATCCATCTTCACTCAGTTTTTGAGATTCCACTCTGAGTCACACTGGCTTCTCCATGTTGAGATAAGTATTCTATTAATACACTCTCCACATAGTTAACTAGAGTTCATTGGAGTTTATTTTAGTAAAGGGATCCCATGGACCAATAGTAGAGAAGGACTTCTACTTTCTATCTTTGGTCTTCCCTTGTATATAGTAGGCAAACCCTACTTGGATAATAACACTTGTTACTTCTTCTCTTTGCATACTTTGTTATATCTCTTTTGTGTCCTTGTTGTGTTTTCTATTCCCAACACTTTCCTTAGAATTTGTAGCTCTATCACAACATGTTATCTTGGGGAGATCACTAGCCTATGTTTTAGGAACCACGTGAGTTAAAAGATAGAGTCCATTTTATTCAAAGGACAAAAAAATTATATAATGTATAGACCTACTATAGGGTTCATGAAATACTATATACGTTAGTATATATAAATTAGGGTACATAAAAACATTAGGTAGTAAGATTTTTTATTAATAAATTAGCCTTGACAAATAGGGGTGTTAAAAAAAATTAGCATTGTTTGTTGCTCTTCATGTTAAATTGTTTTAAATACATGCCACATAATTGAAAAATACTAAGAACATTGTTACTAAAAAATTTCACTTGTACAATAGCCCTTTAATTCATATGTTTGTTATTGGTTTCACAGTGAAATCTTTGTGTGTATATGTAATAGAAAGTAAGATCTTTTTTTGATGAATAATGGAAATAGGATAAAATTGGAAAAATCAAATTTATACATAAAATAGCCCCATTTAAAAACAAAATGAATGAATTTATATAAAAAAATAGGGTACTAGAAATATGACCCACGTAGCTTTTTATATAAAAGTATAGTCACTTTAATTACCATACTTGAGATAAATAGCCCTACATCAAATACCCTCTTAACTCACATATATACCATAAAATCACAAGGAGTGATCTCCCTGAGCACGTTATCAGCACATTCTTCTCCTTTATTTCTTTGAGGGAGTTGACAAGTATATTTTTCATCTCTCAAGGCTACTTCACGTTCTTCTGCTGCCAAATCTGTTGTAGTGCCAGCAGCTACTCCTAACATTGAGACACCAAGGCTTTAGCCTCTTTTCTTTGCACAATTGGAGGTTGAAGGGAGCAACTACCTACTATGGGCAAAAACTGCAAAAACAATTATTATATTCGGGAGCAATTATCACGATGCATTGTTTTTGACCAACCTCCTATTATAAGTACTTCTTATTTTTATCATTGTGTTTTGTAAAACATTGATTTTGCTTCTTTTACTAATAACAATGATAAGCGTCCGCTAAAGATGCATTCTTACTACAAATGTAAGTTCCAAGTGGGCCATGTGACATAATACTGAAATTATGGGAACAATCTTTGCTGTAGCAAGTGGTTTATATTGGATTGCAATCCAACCACTTGATGAAGTGGTGAAACCTTTGCTATAGTAAGTGGTTTGTATTGGATTATGGTTCTAACCACCTAATGATAAAGTTGCGGAAACAGCTTTTGCTACGGGCAAGTGGTTTGTACCGGATTGAGATCTGACCACCTGGTGTATCCAGTTTGTATTATTTTGTAAAGATAGCAAAAACTTTTAACTTGGCATGGACTATTGGCCCACTTAGGTTCTACATTGTATAAGAAAATTATTCTATGTCTTGTTAGACATAGTGATAAAGATGATCAATCCTATAAACAAAGTAATGTGTTGCTTTGATTGATTAAAGCGGAAAGTTGATATCAAGGAGGAGTATGCTTCTTTCTGTACGAGGTCAGTTTTTTATTTTATTAACTACATAATTGATGACTCTTATTGTCCTTGCAAGGAGGAGGAGGAATCATTGGGTAAATAAAACCCATACCTCGCTGCGGTCAGAGAATTTTTATTTTTGACTACTTCTACAAAGCCTGTTCATCAACTTATTCATGACATTGGAATGCGGCAACTCAATACTTTGGAGCAAGAGA
Organism: Ulota crispa; assembly: GCA_963920765.1. Lineage (NCBI taxonomy): Eukaryota > Viridiplantae > Streptophyta > Bryopsida > Orthotrichales > Orthotrichaceae > Ulota > Ulota crispa. The sequence goes on along the minus strand of OY987248.1, from coordinate 12,294,544 downwards.
TTCAATAGGTTTGTATTATAGGAACCTTTACCATCTTTCCATGGATTTTTCCATTGGATTTTACCATGTGAATGGATTGTTGAAGGTGTTGTACTCTTTTTTCTTCATCCATGGTTTTATCCTTGATCATTAACAAGGTTTTCCTGTTGTATGATGGGATCCTCACATCATAAGACTAAAGAGTTTGTAACTCTAGAGAGATGATCAGCGCAGAATGCGATTGGTTATATACTGGCTTAAGTCCTAATTTGATACACATGAGAATATTTGGATGAATGAACAAGGAGAAGACTAGGATGAAAACCTAACGTAGTTGCTGCTGTATCTCTGAGTTCAACACCCCCCTTTAATTGCAGTAGGTGATATTTGTGTGCTTGCGTAATCTTGCTGTAGATTGTTGGTGTACTTTTGCCGTTGGGTTGCTATTTTGTGCGGGTAACTTCTGGTGTCGGGTAAGTCGAGGCGGTTTTCTTGTTGTATTCTTTGAGTTGGTGACCTCTAGTGTTGGGGAGAACGAGGTTGTCGTCTTGTTGTGTTGTTGGCGTCATGCAGGGTTGATTATGGTGCTCGTCGGTGAGCCACAGAGGTTGCGTGATTGGTTCATGAGTCTTCATGTGGTGCGGTTGATCTGTGTTTTGCTTGTGGCAATCTTTACATTGTTGTCGCGTTGCTTGGAGTGTTGTTCGGACTAGGTTGAAGAGGGCTAGGGGCACGGCGAGTTGTTTTCTATATCGGTGGACGCTGATGAGGTTGCCGAGAGTGGTAGGGTTGTGGCCAATTTCTCCACAACCTCAGACAGACCTGCTTTTGTGGTGCCCGCATTGGTGGCGGATGGGCATGGAAGGGAGCACCGCTTTGAAGAGAGAATGCCAATGGTGAAGTACTATGTTGTAAAGCACGGACGGGTACCTGGGGTTTATTTTTTGTAGAAAGATTGCTCGCAGCAAGTTACAAAGTTTAAGGGAGCAACGTTTCAGTTGTTTCAATCATTAGAGGAAGCCGAAGATTTCCTCTTTGAGGATTTTGGTGTTTAGGGTATTGATTATCTGTTTTAGGGTTTTGTTGTGGAGGCACAGACATGAGTTTGTTCATTGTCTGCATAATTTGGTTAGGCTTTGGAGTCCTAGCGTGATTATGTGAGTTTTGAATCTTAATCTTCCAATTTGTTTTATAAGAGCATCTGCTGATTGGCAGTTTGTATTAATATACTTTAATTGGACTTCCCCTTCTACTATTCTATCTTTGATAAAGTGATAGTGTATTTCAATGTGTTTTGAGCGTGCGTGGAATACAAGATTATGACACATTTTGATTGCTGCTTGATTATCACAATAGATTGTAGTAGGATGTGTGATTTTAGGGTTGGTGGAGGACAATACCTGGAGTTTGAGGAGTAGCCATCGGAGCCAGACTGCCTCCTGTGCTCCATTGCTTAAGGATCAATACTGTGATTTGGTTGAGGATCGCAAAATGGTGAGTTGCTTCTTAGACTGCCAACTTATGGGACCTCCTGCCAATGTGAATATGTATGCGCATGTTGATCTTCGGGTTTTGGTGCAAGCACCCCAGTCAACATCTGTGTATCCAACTATTTGGGTTGGTCTTGGTTTGTAGAAGATCCCAAGGTCTAGAGTCCCTTGAAGGTATTAGCAGATGTGTTTTATAGCTTTGAGATGTGTCATTTGAGGGTTGGTCATGTAGCTGGAAACTTTGCTGACTGTTTAAGTTATATCTGGGCGTGTGACTGTTAGGAAGATTAATTTTCCTACTATTTTGCAGTACTCTGAGGTGTCAACATTAGGAATGTTCATGTTGGTTTCTAAGAGGTGGCCTTCAAGGAGTGGAATTGAGGCGGCTCTATAGTTTTCCATGCCGGCTTGTTGGATGATAGACTGTGTATATTCTCTTTGATGTAGGAAGGTGCCGGTTGGGAGGGTTTCAAATGATATCCCTAAGTAGCGCTTGACTAAGCCTAGGTCTGTCATCTCAAACTGAGAGTGTAGAAAGGTCTTTAGCCAATGGATAAGTTCAGTTGAACTCCTTGTAATAAAGAGATCATCCACGTAGAGCATCAGAATAAGCGTGTGCCCATTTTGGTGCATGTAGTAAAGGTTGCCATTGGCATCATTGCACTTGAGACCGAGATCATGTAGAGCTGAGTGAATGCGTTTGGACCAGGCTCTGGAACTCTGCTTGAGCCCGTAGAGTGATTTGTTGAGTCGACACATGAGGTTCTGTCCTTTCTCCAAAAATCCCTGTGGTTGTGTCATACAGACATCTTCCTTCAATACTTCATTGAGAAACGCTGTCTTCACGTACATGTGGTGTATGGCCCAAGTGTGAGCAGCGGCAAGGGCAATTGTTGTCTTGATGGTAGTCCACTTGATAACAGGGGCAAAGGTTTTGGTGTAGTCAATGCCTTGTTTTTGTTGGAACCCACGTGCCACGCGTCGTGCTTTCTTCCTGTCTGGGTGGTCATTGATGCTTGGTTTGAGCTTGAATATCCACTTGTAGGTGATGGCTCTCTTTCCTGAAGGGAGGGGTTTTATGGTCCAAGTGTTGTTCTTGTGTATGGAGTCAATGTCTTTGTTTATGGTGGTGAGCCATCTAGGGTCGGTTTGGGCCTGGTGGAAGGTGATGGTCTCGTGATCTAGGGTTGTGGATTCTAGCTTTTTTGGGATTATCAAAAGGGTGGAGGAATCAAAATTGTCTGTAGATACAAATACTTCATACCCATCTAAGTGGATGTTTTGTTTGCGGAAACGATCAGAGCGTTGAAGTGGCAATGGTGGAGGTAGAATAGTTGTTTGGGTCGTTGGCTCTGGATCTGGCTGGGGAGGTGAAAATGCGATGTCTGGGGAAGGTGGGTTGTTAGCAGGGTTCTCATGAGTTGAGAGTGATAATTGGTTTCTAGGTTGAGCTGTGGTCGTGGTGTGGAGTGGCAGGATTCGGATGGTCTCATCTAAGAGTGGCTTTGTTGATTCGATTTGTTGTGGATTTAGTTTGTTTTTGTTAAAACATACATCTTTGCTGATGATAATGCTTTGTATCTTGGGGTTATAACAGCAATATGCTTTGCTGTTCTCATCATATCCAATGAGTAGAGTGGGGATGGATTTGGCATCCAGCTTTTGTCTCTTGTTATCTGGTATGTGGCAGTAAGCCACACAACCAATGACACGCAGGTGACTAAGGTTCGGTTTGATGCCACTGAAGGCTTCCTCTGGAGCAAGGAGCTTTAGGGCTCGTGTGGGTTACCTATTTTGGATGTAGTTAATTGTAGTGACAACCTCCTGCCACAGGTGTTTGGGTATTTTTGTGTCAGAAACTACTGCACAAATTCCCTCTAAGAGTGTTCAGTTTTTGCGTTCTGCAATACTGTTTTGATGTGAGGAAAATCCGGCCGTCAATTGCATGTGGATACTATTTTGAGAGCAATAGTCGATGAACTCTAGGGATAGGTACTTGCCCCCCTGTTACTTCTGATGGCTTTAATCTTGTGGGAGCCTTCAACTAACATGCGGAATTGTTTGAAGCATTGGAGGGTTTGGGACTTCTCTGATAGAAAATAGAGCCAAGTTTTTCTAGTGAAATCATCTATGAAGGTTAATATGTACCGGCTGCCAATCCAAGATGTGTCAAGCATGGGACCACATATTTCGCTGTGGATTAATTGAAGAGGCTCTAGTGTTTGAGTGGTTTGCAATTTGGGTTTTTGGTCTCTAGGCATCTTGCCTAGCATACAGGAACAACAAACGTGCTTCAAAAATGGGAGCGGTGGAGTACCTGCAACAAGCGCTTGGGTGGTCATGTGGCATAATGATTGGTAGTTTATGTATCCAATTTGGCAATGCTAGAGCAGCACTTCTTGGTGTGTTAGCCTTGGATGTGTGGTTGTAGCATCCACGGTGTAGACGTTGGTGGTGGTTGCTAGGCTTTGGAGTTTGTAGAGTTTGTTGAGAGGATCTTGCTGTCCTTGCAGAAATATTTTACTTGAGTTATTATTGTCATATATGTAGCAGAGAGTGGAATTGAATAGAACTTTGTGACCTAGATCTATGAATCTGCCAACTAAAAATAGGTTAGTTTTTATTCCAGGGACATAACAAACGTCAAAGACGCATTTTATTGTTCCATGAAGGTCGAGAGTTGTTACAGGGCCTTTGCCGACTACTTTCATGAGCTGTCCTCTTACGGTTCTAATGTTCATTGTGGCTAATGGTGTGATGTTGCTAAGGAGATTGCGGTTGCCAATGATGTGCATTGAGGCGCCGGAGTCTGGGAACCATGCTGCTTCAACGTTGGGGGTGGCGATGCAGGCGTGGATGGTTTCAGTAGTATTGTCTTCAAAAGCGGCAAAGTAGTCAATGAGAGCATTGGGTTGTACCTCGTCCTCTGGTGCTGCTGTGTAGTCTATGTCTTTGTTGGTTTCGGCGATGTGGACATTTTGAGCTCTTTCCACCTTGAGTTTGGTCAATTGAGCTTGGATATGCGCAAGTTGTTCTTCAAGAGTGGCTTGCTCACAGTTGCGTGCATAATGTCCCCGCTTCCCGCACTTGTGGCATTGGATGTTGCTGGGGGAGAAACTGTTGTTGCGGGGTGGGTGGTGGACATCGGGGCGAGCAGTGGCTGGTCGGCTGAAGCAAGCTAGGCCGTGTCCTTGGCTGCAAGAACATGGGACGTAACCACCGTGGACGTAGTTGACATCTCTTGCAGCACGGCCGCCACTAGCGGAGTCAAAAACGTCGCGAGCATAGTTCACGGTTTCCTCATCGCGAAGGCTCTCATCTGCACGGCTAGACTCCTCTTGGAGGAGTAGACCTTCTAGTTTGTTGAAGGTGGGTGTGGTATCTTTCCCTTTTTGAACTTGTTTGAACATGGACCAACTCTTGGAGAGACTACTGATCGTTTGGTTGACAATATCCTCATTGGATATCTAGATCTCGAGTCTTGCTAGCTGGGAGATAAGATGGTGGATATCTTGAAGATGATCCTCTATCTTATGTCCCTCTGGCATGCAAAGAGGATGGAACTTCTCTTTCAATGCAAGACATCTAGCTTTACTCTTAACATTGCAGATGGTTTCAAAATGTTGCCAGATCAAGAAAGGATCTTTGATATGGACAATGCTCAAGAGTAGGGAATTACGTACCAATTACACTAGGAGGCGGACTGTGCGAGTGCGTGGATCAAAGATGCAGGGAGCATTGTCGACTGCTACGTTATTGCTGCGCTGCGCTGGTGTTGCTGGGTCGAGAAAAGTGACACCTGAGGTGCCTGAGGTGGAGCTGGTGGTACGTGGGGGAGTTGGGACCTCAACGTACTGCAAGAGGTTCTCATGCTCTAGGAGTATCTCCATCTTTTAGCCCCAAAGCGTATAGTTTGAGGAACCTGCCAATTTCATGGTTTTTGGTACATCACGAATCGAAGGGTCCATGAGTGCCGTATATGAGTACTGTGAATTGTCAGTGTGTGTGTGCAAGTTTTGTGACAGGGCTGCGCCGGCTGAGCGGAAGAGAGAGAGAGATTGTTAACTGCCTTGTAAGCGTAGAAGCTCTGATACCATGTTGTATGATGGGATCCTCACATCATAAGACTAAAGAGTTTGTAACTCTAGAGAGATGATTAGCGCAGAGTGCGGCTGGTTATATACTGGCTTAAGACCTAATTTGATATGGATGAGAATACTTGGATGAATGTACGAGGAGAAGACTAGAATGAAAACTTAATGTAGTTGCTATTGTATCTCTGAGTTCAACATTTTGCGAATAAGGTTTTAATGAAGCAACAACCGTATATCTTACGAGATTACAAGAATTATCATATAGAACATTATTGTTTAGGTATTCATACAACTATGTGTCAATCGAAGAGGAGTGTTGAGATAAGTATTCTATTAATATGCTCTCCACATAGTTAACTAGAGTTCATTGGAGTTTATTTTAGTAAAGGGTTTCCATGGACCAATAGTAGAGAAGGACTTTTACTTTCTATCTTTGGTCTTCCTTTGTATATAGTAGGCAAACCCTACTTGGATAATAACACTTGTCACTTCTTCTCTTTGCATACTTTGTTATGTCTCTTTTGTGTCCTCGTTGTGTTTTCTATTCCCAACACTTTCCTTAGAATTTGTAGCTCTATCACAACGCTCCATCAAGCTTTCTCTCTGGGCCTAGCTATATAATTCCACTACCGATCTGTGCCTGCTACTATACCAAGATATCTCCTTTACTTGCATCGCAATGGCATTATTTCCTTCTTGTCTGATATTTAACTGTGAGAGGGCTTGTGTTTCCTATTTTGACTCTTGGATATTGCTAATGATGTTTAATCTCTAGGTTCACTTCTGCATATCCTTGTTTCAAAAGAAGTTGATTAATTCAGTTTGTTTTCCAATTGCATGTGTTGTGGAGTTGTCATATATATTTGACCTTTGCAAAGTATATACAACTCAGGCTGACTTGGCATTTATGTTTATTGTTGGTGCACAATTGATCATGGCTTCCAAGAAGCAATCAAACAACTCCATATACGAGGCATCCGGGGGCTTCCAGAATTTTGTGCACTCTTACGAAGGAAAGATGTGGAACGATGACAATGTGCAAGAAGCAAAAGCAATTGGCGCTGCTATGAAGCAGTACAATGTGCAGCAAGGCAATCAAAGTGGCGGCTCTACCAAATCCAGCAGTGGTGGATTTGCCAACTCTAGTGGCGGTGCCAAGTTGAGCTCTTGCAAGTGATGAACATTGCGATGAAGGTTGAAAGGAGGAGGCATGCTCTAGTAATCTTTATAAGCGCATCCATAGTTCCAAGATGTACTTAGGGACACATTTTGTAGGGAATGTTGTGACAAGGGACTAGTTTTCTACCCCTAGGTTGTGAAAGTTGCAAGTTCTGGATTACAAGCTTGCTTTTGTTATGGAATGTGATGCACGTTGAGAAATTGGAATTGATATCGGCTTTGATTGTTGGCAAGATTTCTGGTTTTCCTTTAAGTGTGTTGCGCCTTTGTCTTGCCTTCTGTGATGTGGTACCTTATGCATTTCTGAGTTTATTTTTGGTGGTGTGTTCTTGCCCTAGGAAGTTTAGCATCAAATCTTTATGTTAGTGTTTTGGAATTTTACATCAATGTCATGTTGATGACAAATTTGGTATTGATAATGGTACAAAATTATACCCTAAAATTCCAATGGATTAACTCTTAAACGTCAAAGGGGACATTTTTTGTCCCCTGGTAGGAGGACAGGAAAAAAAGCCATCTTTTGTTTTTGTTTTTTAGAGGTGATACATGGTGCATCTTGGAAAATAGAAAACAATCTCACTCACTTTCTTGCAATTTCCATGAAGTCAACATGCATTGTTGATTTTGCAATTTTTAGAAACAATACTATAATGGGTGGGCACTTGTCACATTATTCTACTACTACAAAGCATTGTAAAGCTACTATGGAGGAGCAATCTTGGTGACCAAGGGTTAAAGTAGGGAGTGGAAATGTTCATCATCCAAAATAAAGGTTTTAGAACACTACTGGTTAAAAGCCCCAATAGCAAACTCTTTGTCATGACTAGGGCTTTTTTTTTCATTTTTTAAGAAGTGTGAAGGTGGCTGTTTAAAATGTTATAGTGGTATTGCAAATTTCAACATTCATCCACATATTGGATAGAAAATATCACATTAGTACATATTATATGTCTATAATTTGGTTTTCATTGACAATTTGACAATTTCATCCAATTCATTAAAAAAATTGAAACCTTATGGCGAAATCATCCAAATTTTTTGACATTTTTTTTTAATGTGTTTTAGCTAGATTTTTTTTTGGATGCAATTTGGTATCAAAAAGCCAAAAAAAAAAGCCCCGGTCATGACTTTTAATGGATGAATGTATTGATATACAAAAGAATTGATGGTAATTGTGTTATAATCTTTGTCATGACCATTGATGAGTGAATGTATTGATGGATGAAAAATTTCATGATAAAATGTAAACTATTGATTGAAGAAAGTAGAAATTGTTTGTAGATAGATATTTTCAAATGATGAACTTATGCATTGGAGTTAAACAACTCCACATGGATGATATGTGCATTAAAGTGTAAGACAACTCTTTGTGGAAGATAAGTGCATTAAAATGCATGGAGATAGATATGTCCAAACAAATATTTGTGTGTTTGAAGTTAAACAACTTTACATGAATGATAAGTGTACTAGAAGCGCATTAAAGTAAAGTTGGACTGGAAATTTTTTTGGACCTTTTAACTTCATACCAACACCTTTCATTTTATGAGCTATCTAACACTATTTTCTAAATTTAGCTTATTATCAACACTTTGTCTTTAATCCCTAAGCGCCTAGGCTAATTTCACCAAAATCAGGGTTTTTAGAGATCAACAACTTTGATGCATTGTATCTCATTCAATTGGATGATCCACAAAAGTGACCATTGAAAATAGTGGAACATTTACTTCAAAGAAGGTTTGCAAGTTTTAAGAACAATTAACCGTAGAAGATGGAAGATTATAATATTTGATCAAACAACATGTGATGGCAAAATCTCAAATTTTGGTAGATAGTTGCTATTTGATGATTTTTACAAAACTCTCTAAGCCTTGATTCATTTTAAATTTTGTGAGCACCAAGATTATTGCAAATGCACACATTTGTAAATTATTGAAGATTGCAATTCTTTTTATGTCAAGTTTTGGGGCTTCAAATTGCTATTGCACGAAAAACAATGACCAACACAATTGGTGACAATTGCCATAATGAAGGTCTAGAATATGCTTGAATCCTTGCCAACAACTTTCTAGCTACCACAAAGCTTATACAAAGAAGCCTGCAAGGGCAATTGACTGGTTGTAGCCTACTTGCCACCATGCCTCCGTTGCCCTGTATGATGTTTCATCCAATCAAATCTCTTGCAGTACTTTTACAACATTTGACTTTCTTTGCCATTACTCCATTGGCATGGACAACTTGAATGCCTTTATAATTGTAGTTTATAGCAAGATCAAAAAGCTAGATCCAGTGCCTCAAAACAAGGCTTTGAAATCATGGGAGGCAATATATGAGGCGTTGGGGTGCTCATGGGTTAAGAGTTGAAAGTTAAGTGCATTGAATTGCATGGAGATGGATATATCCAAACAATGTATTTGTGCATTGAAGTTAAAGAATTGTCCTTGAATGATAAGTATAAGTTAAACAACTTTACATAAATGGTAAGTGTACTAGGAGTGCACTAGAGTTAGGATTGACTAGGACCTTTTTTTTTACCTTTAACTTTTTATCAACACCTTTGCCTTGAGGAGCTATCTAACTCCTTTTTCCACCTTTAACTTTATATCAACACCTTGTTTCTAGGAGCTCTTTAACTCTAGTGCACTTCTAGATATATGAGACACACCATGTTTTATAATATAGATAGGGTATGATATGTGCACACTGAGGGTTGATATTTGCACACCCTTTGAGAGGTAAGTTATTGACTTTTACCATCCAAAATCTGAATTTGAAAATTTTAAATTTAGATTTGGACTCATAGACCGTGATTTAGTCTAGAACCATGAAAAAAGTTGCAATTGAACAACACCCAATGAAAAAGCTTATATTTTTTTACATACAAAAGTAAAAGGAACACTTTTTCTCCTAGTTAAGCTTTTTCACTAGGTGTTGTTTAATTACAACCTTTTTTATGGTTCTAGACTAAATCACGGTCTATGAGTCCAAATCCAAATTTAAAATTTTCAAATTCAGTATTTTGATGGTAGAAATCTATAATTTACCTCCCAAGGGGGTGTGCAAATATCAACCCCCGGTGTGCATATATCAATTTCCTATAGATATGCGTGTGTATAATAGTTTGATCCAAAAATTGGCTCCCGTAGACAATTTCTATTTGTTGCACAGTAATTTCCAAATTTATCAAAGTTTAGGAATTTTTATTATGTTGGATTGGAGTTAGTGCAACCTGGACTCCATTTTTTGAGTCCATTGACAATTTCACAACTTTTTGTTAATTGTAGGTATGTATCATTGTACATGTGTTGGAGGAGATTAGCCATGGTAACACCATATTCACTAATATGGGAGTTTCCAACGTCTCAAATTAACCCCATCTAAAATTTGACCCTTAAATCACAAGAATAACTTGAACTTCTAGGACCATATTAATATAATTTTAGTACAAAATCACTTGAAATTTCCATTAAAATGAGAGTGTATGTTAAAATGAACACCTAAATTGACAACTAATCAATTTAATGATAAATATTATCCACATATTGGATTTTTGGTCTTCTAGTAGATGCCAAGTTATGAGCTTAGTGGCTAGTTGCAAGAAGCTCTATATATCTCTTAGATGGTCGGCGTTTGATTATTGGGAACCTTTATGAGCATTTATGAGTTATACATAACTTAGTACTGGTAGTGAATTTTTTAGATAGGAAAATTGTACTAACCAACTAGCTACAATTCCAGAAATTGTGACAAGTGCTCCCAGAGCTAACAAAATATAAAGTGGTAAACACTTGCACTCACTTTTTAAATTGTAATTTTTTTTAAAGTAAAACTTATATGGTCCTCAAAATCCCACATAAAGTACATAAATGGCAAAAACCAATTAGAATATAAAGAAAAATAATATATATTGATAATAACTTATATTATTTGCTTCAAAAAGCAAATATACATTTTATCTATATGTATCTAAAAAATCAAATCATGGCACACCAATCTATGTAATATATAGCATGATGCAATACAAAAATCCTTTGAGCATCTACTAAAATCTTTTTACTAAAACCACATTAAACAATAAATACTTAAGCAAACTACTCACACAAAAGACAAACTCCCTATTCTTGGCTACTCAATTGGAAGTATAAGAAGCCAAGCTTTCACTTATAACATCAATTCGGGTTGAAGGAATTTTCAAGACACACTCAACAGTGTCTTTCTTCACTTGGGACTTCCATGATGTCATGAGAGTACTCATTTCTTCCCAAATTGGATCTTGGGTCTCATCCACTCTCCAACGCAATCTTTTCACAGAATTCCATCCATTATAATATTCTTGAATATTGACTTCCCGTACGATAGGACAAAAGTATTAAATCAATACAGAATTAGAGTGCTTTGGGTTAGTAAATGGATTGGATAGAGCTCTAGCAATCCACACAGGATGTGTATCACCATCAGCTGGTCAAATTGCAAGGATATAGCCTTCATAAACATCACATTCCACACAAAATGATTGATGTGGACAATTGCGTAGTGAGCCCACATAAGTTTCATCTTTGGCAACATCTTCACAAATATCACCTTCTTCGAGGACTTGATTTTCATTGGACTCCACCAGTCGAGTAGATGGCTAGAAGCTCTCTTTCAACAAAGTACACAGTACAATTGGCTCTTGCAAGCATGCATTTATTGCCTGCCAGTAAAAAATCAAATGTTTGTGGCGTCTCCGATACTCTCTGCTTGTGTCCTTGTTGCATAATGTTTCCTAGTAATTGATAAACCTTGACAACGGTCTAGAAATGTCTTCCACGCTATGCATGGAAAGATGGGCAACAAGCATTGGCAAACCGCGCCGCCATAGGCTTTGCCCCTCTGAATCCTCTTGCCATAACTTTATTCCTTGATTATCTTTTGGAAGCCAATCCTCATCAGTGCAATACTTCTTATATTTCATAACTGGGCACCCTGAAAAATCCAAGAAAAACTTGAATTGTTGTGCCTTCATATGGCCAAGGAGTGCATCATTGCCATCTAATAGATGCCATTTGATGAAAGATTTGAAATCCGGCACTTCTTCAATGACGTGTGGAATGATTGGCATAGAATCCACATCCATGAATGACTTCATAAAAGATGGGATGGTTGGGAAATTGTCTTTTTTAAAATTCATGCTCCATCTCCTGAACAAAGCATCAATGTTGTCATGTGTATGACCAACCAACATAAAACTGACATATATCTCTTGAATTTTTTTTTGCAACAAGAAAGGACCAAAAAGCAAATACAAATCTATTTTTGTTGTTCCCAGTAGCATTGTCCATCTGGACATTCAAGATTGGAGGCAAAGATATGGGAAGAACCAAAGTGGCTGGAGCTGGATGCAACAAAGTCTTGCACATATCTTTTCCTTCTAATATAGCTTGGAATAAGGGAGAAGAACTAGATCCAACAAACAACTCCCTAGAAGAAATAGTTGGAGGCAATTCAAGGTCTTGCAAAAGTTTTGCGAGTGACCCTACAGTACAATTAGAGTCGTGAGAGAAGATGTCAAGACCGTAATGAGCATAATGCACATTGCCATGTCCATGAGCAATCATACCTATCACTGACACTGGCAACTTGAAAAGTCCATCAAACTGCTTGCTCTTGTGGGAGAATACTTGAGAAGCTATTTTGGCATGATCCATTTTGTCATGAATGATTGTCAATACCTCGTGAGGATAAGCCATTGACATGTGTCCATTTGAATAATATTGGTCACAATGTGATCGTGCAGTAACTAGATGCTCTTCCAATGCCATTACCCACTTCTCCTTCATAGGTGCACTAGCGGCCCTCTTAAGTGATTTCAGATTATCACATTTTGAGCACTGAGCAAAATGGTCCCCTAGTTTTTTTGCACTAAACTTAGAGAAGTGTCTCTTCTTAATTTTATTGACTTTAGAAGCAGACACTTCTTTCAAACCAAACACAGCGTTCTCTGTGTTAATATTGGAGATAGTCTCATTCCATCTAAATGTTGTCGGCAGAACTCGTGATACCACTTTGTAACCAGTAAGTAGTGTACAAGTTTATGTGGCATATGATCTGCAGACTTGTCAAGCATACATTTTAGTGTTGCAGTCGTCTGTAAAGTATGTTTTCTAGTCTTCTGCGTTCCCATATTGCCATGAGGCTGAGCTAATTTGCCATTCTTAGCAAACACTTGGAATCGGTGAAATGTAGACTCTGCAACACCGGATATGAACCCCCATGCTGACAAGCATACATCGATCCCCTCCACTGTAACTACCCTCCTTCCCTGAGAATTGTAGTGGATGTGATGGTGCACATCTAACTTCAAGTGGTATCAAAACTCAAATGTTGTTTTGTTGTACATGCACTCTCTGAATGCTCGGATCTTCTCCCTTGGAAAAGGTTGCACACAATTGCTGGAACGATAGACTTTGCTTAAAACTAGATTGATTGATTTCTAGGAGAGAAGAGTACTGGCTTTTATAAATGACAATGCTGCAGGGATCCTTATGTCACTAGAGTATGGTCTTGAGGTCAAAGACGATGGCTGCAGCAGACTGGCTTGCTGAGACATATGCTAATAGCGTATCTCATGATTGCGCAGACTTGCCCCATTCAAATGAATCCTATTAATTGGCCAAGCATGCAAGGAATATTTCCAACACTCAGGGGTGAATGCATGGTTGAGTGGCTCAAAATCGTGTCACACTATAAAAAACTGCACACATCTAGTTTTCAAATGCCTAAAAGGTACATCGGAAATTTTCAAAAAAGAAAAAAAAGTCCATTATAGAGACTTAAACTTCATTGTAACTACAATAATGTTGTTCAGTTTCTTTTTTGGCATTTTATGGAGGTGTGGAGGACTTTTGAAAAACATAAGTGTGACAACTCTATTGTCAGCAAGTTTTTCAAGGACTTTTTAAAGATGGTTTAGTTATTTAAGAGAATACAAAGGACTATGATTCTAATGGATATTTGGGTAAAATTTTAAGAAATTATAATCTTGTTTTATAAATGTGTATTGAATGTTTGCTAAGGACTTTTTAATGCCTTTTTTAACCTTGGATTTTACAAAGTCCTCTTCTCCTTTGTCTTTTATTTTTTTCTTATATATATTTTTTCAACGTGAATATTTTTTTGAGTTCTAGCACTGCAAGAAAAATGGGGTTTTATGACTTCACAAAATCACTACCCCTTGTCATTTTCCCTGTGATATCATTGAAATTTTGACTTTGTTTCCTAGAAGTCATATGGCAACAAGTCTGACTTAAAATTGCCATCCATTTTCAGTCATATTTTTTGGCCAGTCACATTAGTATCTGTATATGGCCAGAGTTGTCTTGTCGGACATGTTTTGGGGTTTGGTTGTCGTGTTGTCTGTTTGACGTTTGATGTCGCACATGACAAGTGTCAAGTATGAGTGACAATTTTGTCTAATAAGGCCCCTTTTAATAGCTAAGATAATTATTTCAATCTACTTTAAATATGATCCAAATTGTAGATTTTAATAAGTGTATATAAAATTGAGATACTTTAATAAAATGAAACATTAATATGTCAAGATTAGAAATAGAAAATGCTTCATTTAAAAGTCAACCTTAAAGTTGACTTTACTAGATGGATGAAAGGTCTCTTGTCCATCTGTGACGTCAAGTTTGGTGAGTTGTCATCATGTCGGGGAAGACAACCATGTATATGGCGTAGGTTCTATATGAGTACTGGTAGCATTCCCTACGGTTCACTTAGACCATCCATTCTTTTTTGACCTGCCCAAGCAGCATGTCAAAAACTGATAGAAACTGGTAGGAATACACGACAATTACGGTAACACGTGTTGACATTGAATTTTGGATTACAAACCTGCGTTACAATTTGACTCTGACAATATCTGACAACTGCCATAATGGACTCTGACATACAGTTATATTGGTGTAGATTTAGGATGACGTGGATTTCCATTGAGCCGTTTTCATGTGAAGAAGGACTCGCTGTAGTCTTATTGACAATGACAAAAACTGGTCATGTTTAGAGTAACTCCAACTACAAATTTGAATGCCAGTAGTCCGATTGTGGTCTCCAGAGTCCCTTCATGTGAGTTGATGGTGTCGTGTTCTGCATGACTATAGTTCATATTCTCTATCAGCACACATATGGTGTATGGCTGCTTGATTAATTTATGAAGCTGTTGCTAATTTCATTCTCCTCTTCTACACTGTCCTCCTAATCCTTAGTCGCCATGCAATTCATCAAATTTGTAATGTATCATAATAAGTGAACAATACCTTCAAACATTCTAGCAATTAGGTAGTGCTGCTCATTGCTAGGATTGACAATCTGCAATTTGGGTGAATACATGATGTTATACCCATCTGAAAATGCATACATGCAAAACACAATTCATTGTTTAGATCCTCAAATCCATGCTAACCACAAAACAAGAATTTGCCTCACTTCATTCTCTTAGCGGTGCTATGGCCTGCGCGGACCACTTTGTGACAGAGTTCATTGTGTCACTCAACCGCTCTATGAGGGGGTTGTTGTTGTTGTTGCCTTTGTAGAGCAAGACCCCTTCTTTCCTAGAAACAACTGTCAATATTGTGACGAACAAATTTCCTTCCTCTATGACCCTACAATGCAATTTCTCCCCTGCAAAGCTGACTACCACTCCTTGCGCTATGATGATGTTGTGGCCTTGTTATCCTCGTCTAGATCAAAGATTTTGACCTTCACGCCGGGCGCTAATGGAGTCTGCTTAGGACCATCCTTTGTCATGCGGGCATCCATTTTGAGCACGTCGGCTCCAGCAATCACCTGCTGAAGCACGGACACGCATTCATCAATTTTGTCCTCACACCTTCACCTAACCTTTTGTGACGCAATAGATTTTCCGCTTCAACAACTCAGTACCTACACATTAGCACTTGCAAAAGGATGTACTTCTATTGCAAGAGTGCACTTAAATAGAAAATAGTGCCAAGTTGTTACAGTAACATACTAGATTCTTGTTCCCAATGATAGTAGTCATAGCTACCTCCATGAAGGGAAAGCAGTATTCCACATTTGAAGGGTTACGAGCAAGTGCACCAAATGCTCCAAGGATCCTAGTCAAGAAGTCAGCCTTCTCTAGAAGAAGATCCCATTTGCTAACATGGAAGACGTTCTGTGGGGGGGAAAGCAATATTGCGTAGCTGTCGCAATCCACTTGCAGGATTTGAGCCCTCCCTTGTGTGGGGTTTGGGACCATGCTGAAGAGGTCATGTAGGTCTCTTGCATTTCCACCTGTTTCCTTTCCCCACATAAAGCACCATTTGACATTGGTTCCGATGCCCAGAAATTTGGCTACCTCCGGCAGAAAAGACTCTTCCAGTGGCAACCATATACCCATGTCAAAGTGAACTTGCAAGAAAGACAATAATGGCCCGCAGCCTCCTCTTTGTTTAACCTTCAGTCCATGGTATTTTTGTATAGAGTGTCATTTTATCGGCCTCCCAATTTTGTCTGTCATAAAGCGGTTGGATATCGCAGAGAAGTCCTATCACATTGAGGACAATGATCTTCCTCCAAGAATCCTCTGAAAAGTTGATGAGAGGCATGTTTGAGTTGAACAACACTTTCCTCCTTTTCCCTAGTGGGTTGACTCTTACTATGCACTTTTTGCCTGTCTTCCTCGTCGGTTGGCCGTCACTACTTTCACTGCTGTCGACGTCAACGTGCTTGCTGGAAGCCCTTGCCGCCACAATCTATGCACAAATAGAACATACTGATTTCAATGTCTGGTTAGGATACACTCAATTACATGACTATATGGAGTCTTGCGCATTTCTGTAATTCACTGTTTGTAGTCATCTTCACAAAAGCGCCTAACTATGTGAGGTCATTTTTCTCTCCAATTTTTTTTTTACCTCCGCAATCAAGGACACTAAAGAGCAGTTTACTACCTCTATGGAAGCCCACGTATCCGCTGATTCATTCCACTATTCATAGTCAGCTCCGCATTTGGCTATGGAAGCAGGTACAACTACATACTCTCTTATTCACTGGTAGTGCGCAATTCAACTCAAAGCAACGTCTTCAAAGATGACATGGAAAGTGATTGTTTGGTGACTCCTACATGCATAAAGTATATACCTTTGTAGCCTCAGGTGCAATCTATGATCTTGGGACAGCCTTCTTCTTTGACACTAGCACCCTAGATCGTGTCTGTGGTCGTGGCAACTGCTCCAAAGCCTTCCCCTTTGCTGTCATTAAACGCGTCAATGGTTGCGATTATTGCTCCAGAGCCCTCTCTTTTGCCTCCTTTGCATGCGTTGGTAGTCAATGCTGCTCTGATTGACATTTCTCCGACTCTAGAATACGGTGCCTATTACTCCTGTGGCACTCTACTGGAGGAACATGTCCTACTTGCTTTGCTACAGTTTTCTTTGCTGGCAGCGGCCTCGGCACTTCCTTTGCAAGGAGAACCTGATGTGTTGAAGCCTTAGCAATAGCCACCGCTAGTGCGCATGCGCAGACGGGCATATTGTTTGTTGCAGCTACTACATCAATGCCTGATCCTACCCAATTTGGTGCAGCAATAGCTATAATAATCGACGCCAAGGTGGAAGAGTGTGGCATGTGCCCTTCACTTGCTGACAACCCATTTGTAGCGGCGATTGGGTCCTTTCCTCTACCGCCCCCGAGACGTACCTCTTTGAGAAATAAAGCCATCGCCTCAAAAAAACCATCCATTTTGGTAGTTATGTATCTTTGGAAGTCGCATAGTTCCTTCTTCACATCCTTGAATTCATCATTTGGACTACTGCTAGTGTTGGCAACCACTGTATTGAACGTGTGGCCTGGTGGTGTTTGTTTCTAGTTTGATCGATGCTTGCTTTGCTCTTTGTGCTCCTTGCTAGGTTTCAATATTTCAATTGCTTAAATCAAGCACAGCTGCAACATGTGAGCACTTACATTTGTGCAATTCAAGGTAGAATATGATTGCCATGCGGCACATGACTGAAATGAGTCATGTGAGTTCATTCCATCTTGTCATGTTCACTGCAAATTTTTGCCATCTTCAACAGCTACTGCAGAACAACAAAGGAAATGAAAACATCATGTTCTTCAAGCACTACTTTCTACAAACTTCTTGTGGACAGTTGATAATGCATACGCTTCCTTTGTCAACCCAAGGCTGCCACCTACAAGACATGATCTATCGGAGCCCTCCAAAAACATAAACGCAGCCCCTGACGCTAAAGAACTTCCGCGCATTCTTCATATGCTTTGCTTTGGCGATCTTATCGGATTGGACAATCAACTTCTTGAAGTTTGCGGTATGTTCTCTCTTCATGTACGGAGGGAGAGGACTCCCAGAGTTGATCGCTTTCTTCAAGTTTGCTCTCCTAGTTTGCATTTTTTTTTTCATTATCCCAAAGATCATATCCTCTAGGATGTCTTCTAGGCCCCCTCAATATTTGAATAATTTTGCCATTTTATCTTTAATGGCAAGCAATAGAGGCCAAGGGTGGCCTTTAAAATTGTCATTGTTCCAGCCCAAGTCGCGCAACAAGCCTGCAATGCCGCCAACCATGTCGAGCGGTGACTACCAATTGGTTTGCCCATGTCGTCGACGTGTACCCAATCTGCCGATCTGTGGCCCCCCGCCGCATTTGCATGCTTTGGTTTCTAAACATCCTCAATGTTCCTTCTTGCCCACCTAGAGTTACTCGATCTAACACCGGCTGGCCCTTTTGCATGCCGAGCATCCTTGGCCTGGAATGCAAGGTTTGCATTCTTGAATTTTTGCTAGTGTTTTGGGGGAAAAATGTCATTCTTTGCTAGTCGCCTTAGGATGGTCAATTCCTCCAGTCTCAATTCATTAATGACGTTGTTTCAAATTTCCTCTTTGCCTCAACTGTTGTTGTCCTTGGCACTACTTCCTTTGTCACCCTCTGATGTATAGTCCTCTCCCATTGCCAAGTCCTATAGGTCCATGGGGAAGCATTGTCATCTTCAACAACTACAGGTGCCTGAAGCAAAGCGGCTGATTTTCCCTTCCGCTGTTGGAACCAATTTTGGACCCTCCACTCCGAGGACTCACCTACTTGATGTTGGGTTTCTTGCAGTACACTCATACCAAAACTGGAATGTCAAGATCCACACAAACATTATGCCTCCATCACTTAAAGTGTTGGTTGAAAGTACTCACCTTCTAAATGACATTCTCCTCCTCCAAGGACTCCTCGCTAGACACCTCTTCTTGGTCTTCATCAGACCCATATGAAGGGTCCTTGCTATCTTCCCTGTCACTATGCATCCTTCACAACAATCGCCTAGGTCCTTTGGTCTTCTAACATGGAAGGCGCTGGCTCCTGCTAAGTTCCACTGCAAGTACTACGCAACTGTTCTCATACACACAGGCAAGCTTGTTAGCGGTTAGATCCAGAATAGGGGTAGTAATTGCCAAAAATCTAGAGATTTTGTGAAACAATTATGCTTGCATTGCATTGGGTAAATTGGCAACATTCCTTGCCATATCTGCCAATGCACTATCCATTCTAAAGTCTTGTATACTCCTCCTACGGCATGCCTGCCCAAAAATTATAGGATGCAATTTTGTTAGAAATTAGGGTTTTCAAGTACCTTCCATTATGCAATTCTACAAAAATTCTTGAACTACATTCTTGATAAGCATTGCTAGAAAAATGATGTTGTAAGATTTAGTGACTACAGCGTTGTCCTGATGGACTTCCCTCCATCATGTAAATACTTGTTATTTCTTTATATTTGTGTTGATTTCAATAAATCAACAGTTGAGGCAAAAGGGGTGGTCGTGGTGAGGACCACGGTTTGGTGACAACGCAGCGGCCATAGATTCCAATGCGCTGCGCCGTCTTGTCACATGCACAGCTCAGGGGGGTAGGTAGCGGGTTGGCTGGGCCAATTTCCTGCCTCACTAGCTGCCAAGCCGTGAGCCGCCATCACCGCTCGACGAGTTCGATGGGATTCGAACCCGGACCGGCGGGCGGCCAGAGACGACCGCTTTTCCAGCCAACCAAGTCCACGACTTGGCAACTGAAGACAAGCGTTTGACGCTATTATATGCTCGCAAGAGCACGTGGCCATTTTACGATGGTGTTTATTTTGTAATTTAATCATTTTCATATGTTTATCTAGAGATTTTGGAAGGCTCATATATTTTGCCTTTGTTTGAATAAAAATACTAAGGATTTAGAAGTCAATGGGAAAGGTGTGAAAGGAAAAGGGTTTTGGCATCTATGGTGGGGTTAGGATAAGGAGGAGCATGGGCTGATGTGCCCCACCTCCCTACCTTAGATAGGGTCGAAATTGTGGAGGAAAGATCCCTTAGTTGTTGGAAGTTAGTGTATGAGTGTTGGTGGGAAGAAAGGAAAAAAATCCCGAAACTTTGAGAGGAGATTTTTTTCTGTGTATACATGATTTTGAATTGAAATTTGAGGAGGTTGTTCCTTGTGTGATTACCTTTCCAAAATGAGTTTGCAAGTTTGATTTGGAGTTGTGATGCAAAAGTTATGAGTGTTTGAATTTTGGAGTCAAAAAGCCAAACTATGAAGAAAGGCTGAGACTTCGACAAGCCATAACTTATGATCTGTATATCATTTTGCAACAAGATTTGGAGAGAGTGTTTATCTTGTTATTGGCTTTCTAGAAAGTCTTTAAACTTGAAGTTTGAAGCTTGGACGAGAAAGTTATGGAAGTGTGAAGGTTTGGAGGTGGCTGCCCTTTTGTTAGGAGAAAGCCGAGATTTTGAAGAGCTACAACTTTTGGACAGTATGAGATTTTCTTCTCAAAATTTTAGGAGTGATAGTTTGTTGTCATAGCTTTTCAAATTGTCTTTAATCATTTCATTTGGAGTTTTATTGAAGAAGTTATAGTGGGTAGAAGTTGCGGGTTTGGGTGCTCTCTAAAAAATTGAGACCCACACTTTGATTGACTAGAGCTTTCGGACAAAGTTTTGTTTTGAAGTGCAAATTTTATGGATTGAAGCCAGTGATATCATCTTTCTAAATTGATATCACGTTTCTATGGGTGATGTATAGAACAAAAGTTATAGAGGTTTTTAGAGGCAGTGTTTAGTTTGTAAAGAGGAAGAAGAGCCTCTACTTTGAACTTGCATAACTTTTGGACAGTATCTTAGATTGAGTTGAAATTTAGAGGGATGTTAGAAGGTTAGGAGAGCTTTTCAAATTGCTATTACACTTAGCATTTGAATCTTTGAGCCATCTGTGGCATTAGATAGAAGGTTGCTGCCTTTTCTAGGACTTGTTATTTGTGATTTTCCCCATTGTTTTTATTAAAACATGAAGACTTGAAGACTTGAAGACATGAAGATTTGAAGATCTGAAGATATGAAGATTTCAAGAGGAATGTTTTGGGTTTATTTTTTATGTATGTGTGGGATGTGGCTTTGTTATTCCTAGCCGGTTTTGGAGGCTCGTTTGTCAATTCATTTCCATTCTGTTTTGTAAACCTTGTTGCGGGCAGTTTGGGTTAAACCAAACTTAACCCCATTTATTGTCGTGGTGACGAAGTGGGATTGATCACCCACATGGTCGAGACTTGCTCTGTTCTCACGATCTGGAGTTTTGGCCAGCAGATCGTGAATTTGATTTTAGGATCCCGTCATACGGACGGCAGCTCGTGTCTGCTGTCCCGATCTACCCGTCCCGTATCCAGTGGGCTCTTATCCCTACCTTGACCCTTATACCCTTAGAGCCAGCCACAGGATAGGCCAACGGAAGACTGAAGACTAAAGATTTGAAGAGAAGATCAAGATTGACAACGTTTTCAGTCGGCAACGCACGATCGCAGCAAGACACCCTGCGTGTTCCCAAGGCGCGCTCCTCTCAACCCGACATTTGGTGCTTCCACTGAGAGAGCTTTGGGGCGATTATTGCGTTTGTTGATATGGGAGACAGTAACGAGGCTTTCGGCGCCAATACCGGTGGTGCCAGTGGAGCTGATTTGCCTCGAGAGGTTCCAAGCGCCACTACCAGAGGTGTTGGTGGACCTCAGATGCCAATGGAGGATCTCCTAGGAGCATTGGCCATATTCATGGAGCAACATCGAGCCAACCAGGGTGGTCAAGTAGCCACCGAGGCATTGAAAGCTGTTGTTGTGAAGACTGGTAGATTTGACGGCAAGAACATAACGAAGTTTTTGCGAGCCTATGTTTGCGAGATGGAGGTGCATCAAGTTGATGAAAATCGAATGATGGCTACCTTCGACATGGCAGTTGTGCCTGACATTCGTGACCGTGTGCGAGAGATCCGCGAAGGAGTTCACACTTGGATTGCCTTTGCTGAGCGTCTACGTGACGAGTACTTTGACGAGGACACGGAAAGGATGACCAGAAGATCTTTTCTAGAATGGGTGGAGCAGCGGCCAGGAGACAACATGGGTGCTCATGAGCTGCTGAAGGCCTTTGAGAAGAAGTTTTCTCAGTTACCCATGATTGAGAGACGCCTCCTCAACACCAGGAAGGCAGAGCTTTTCCTTCAAGCAGCTGATGCTGCATTGGAGGATAGACTTCTTCTACTTCTTGGAGATCGTACCACAGAAGGTGGTTTTACCACCGATTGGAGAAGGGTGGAAGAGACCGTGACCTTGTTGGCCAAACAACAACGTGTGAGGTCAAGAGGATTTGGAGCAGGAGTAGACACTAATCCAATTTTAGTTCCAAAAAGTCCCAAAGTATCTTTTGCACCATCATCATCAACAACTCCAGGGTCTATCTTGAAGACCACCAAAACCAACGAAGGTAATGCTCTTGAAGAACTCATCAAGAGTTTTAAAGAGCTGAAGGTGGAGTTTATTGAGTTGAGGAAGTCTCAGGCATCAGGCTCTTCTTCATCGTCGCAGCCATCTGATGGAGGGAGGACACTCCCTTGGAGATGTATATGGTGTGACAAGAGCGAACAAGATGGCAAGCATCGCCTTCGAGACTGTACAGAGTGCGACGAGGCCTTGAAAGATGGCATCGTTGAATTTATTGACGGCAAGCTTCATGATTCATCCACAAAGACACCATTGAAGACCAACTTTGGCAGAGGAGGGATGAAGAAACTTATGGAGGGAAAGATGGGACGATCTAGTTCCATACATGTACGTGAAGCTGATTCATACCACATTGAAGTGGAGCAGCACTCAATTGGAGCTTCACCCACTCAGAGAGCCACACTAATGAAACGAGGAGCTCAAGCCATCAGAAATGTAACTGGATGGGAAGACCCGGTTGATGCAAGCAGCATCAAAGCATTTTTGGAGAGAGATCAAGCCAATGTTGATCACTATGAGGCTTCAGTTGAAGAGAAGCGTGGGAGAGTTGAAGCCGAAGATGGTGAAGAGCCTTCATCAAAGAAGAGGGCTCAAGCGCAGAAAGATTCTGCAAATGAGTCGAGGCGCAGAGTACAAACGCGCTCGAAGACACAAAGTCCAAGCTTTGTGCACCCTGAGGATGATTTGCTTCCTGATAGAGACTGGGGGCAGTCTAGCGGCAGCGGAAGAGGCCATGAGAAAGAAGACTCTAGCAAGCCAAAGGGGAAGAGCCCTGCTTATAAGCTCCAGTCCGACATTGAGACCTCCATTGATATGAAGGGAATATTGGAAGAGAGGATCTTGGATGCCAAGATCGAGTTCACATTGAGGGAAGCACTTGGCATAGCCAAGAAAGACTTCCATGAGCTGATCATCGACATCATCAAGCGAAAGAGACAGATGACAGCAGAGACTGTAATGGTGAGTGCTTTGGACACTCACATGACCATCGATGAAGAGATTGAGATTGGCGAAGTTTTTGCCATGATGGGAGACCATGAGGCTCACTGCAGTGAAATTACACTCACGGAGATAACAAGAAAAGAGCCAGAGAGGGTGCAGCGCTCAAATGGAAAGGCTAATGAGGCAAAAGTTCAGACAATTGATGATGAAGTATCAAAAGTTGAAGCTAAGATTTTTGAGTTCAGTTGTGATCATTCTACTGATAGACCTCATGATGTCGAGACTGAGTTTCAGCAACCGTATTGGGCTAGAGCCACCACTGAAACAAGAGTGAAGCTTGGTGGAATGGATGAATCTGTTTTGGCCCTTGTAGATCATGGTTCAGAGATCAACATCATATCTCGCAAGACCTATGAGAAGGGCAAATGGCCAATTGACACAGAACATGGCTGGGTGATGAGAGCAGCTAACAATGGGCGCAGTTCATTGTATGGAGCTTGCCCTTCAGTGCCAGCAAAGATTGGAGATGTGGAGGTTGAGCAGAATTTCTTTGTTCAAAATACTGGGGCATATCCAGTGCTTCTGGGCCAACCTTTCATCACTGCTTCACGCATGGAAACCAAAGTGTTGGATGATGGATCTCACTATGCTCGAATTCGAAGTATAGATGGGAAGAAGTCAGTGCAGTTCTTAACTGTGAGAGCTGACAATGAAAGGCATCGAATGCAACTCAGAGAAGTATCTTTGCCGACTTCTCTGAACTTTCCGGATTTCTAGAGGGCACACGTGGGATGTGGGGATCCACGGGTGCCAAGGATATCAATACTAGAGAATTCCCCAATATACATACTGCTATCAAGTGTGGATTTTTGAGCGTGACAAAGTGTGGATTTGCGAGTTTCATGGATGCCAAAGATTTGGACCATGTACATAGAAGATTTATCAAAAAGAAGGAGAAAAACCTAAAAAAAATGAAGGTTCTTGAAGAAGATGAGAGCATTACTGGTGTGTATGAAGAAAGTGGCATGCCAGATGATATCTTGCATACTCTGCAAGATTTGAAGACAAATGAGGATGCAGAGCCGACTACTCATTGTCTTATTGATGTCCATACAGCTGCAATGCATCATGAGATTTACACAGCAATGGCAAAGCTGTGTTCTTCTAATATCGATGAATATAGACCTGAAGCTGCAGTACATACCAAGTACAAGACTGTGAACAAGAAGGTGAAGCCAGTGGCTACTCAGCTACCATTTGACACTGATGATCACATCAAACAAGCTGAAAAAGAGCCAAGTTTGAGAGAGTCAAGGAGAATTGGACACAAATTCACCGAAGAGACTCTAGCTAACCTCAAGATTGGAGGAGATGGTTTCCTGACTAAGCCAGAGAAAAAGAAATTTCAAGACATGCTTTTGATGCATGGAAAGGCTTTTGCTTCTTCTTCAGATGAGATTGGGTGTGTGCAGCCAAGTGTTGTAGCACCAATGGTCATATTCACAGTACCACATATACCATGGGATTTGAAGCCTATTCCAGTGCCTAGAGCTCTACTGCCAAAATTAGTGGAGTTGCTCAAAGAAAAGACGCGCATGGGCATACTAGAGCCTTCAATGGCTCCATATTCAAACCGTTGGTTTACTGTGCCAAAGAAGTCAGGAGCATTGAGGTTCATCCAAGATATGCAGCCTGCAAACAAAGTTACAATCAGAAACAAAGGATCAGGCCCTGTTGTTGACGAAGTGGCGGAGGCATTTGCTGGACATGCAATCTATTCCATTGGAGATCTATACTCTGGTTATGATCAATTCCAACTTGCTGCTCAAAGCAGGGATTTGACGACCATGAAGACTCCTCTTGGATTGGTGCGTATGTGCACATTGCCTCAAGGCGCTACTAATTCAGTGGCACATATGCAAAGCGCTATGAATCAAATTCTAAGAGACTTTGTGCCAGAGAAAACCATACCTTTTGTGGATGATATCCCAATAAAAGGATGCGAGGAAAATCAAAGAGACTTGACAGTTCAGAGTGATGGTTGCCGAGCCTTTGTAAGCAACCATATCCATGACGTGGCTCAAATCTTGGGCAGACTTGAGGAGGTGAATTTGACTCTATCCATTGATAAGTCAAAGTTTGGGGTGAATGAAATTCTGGTGGTTGGGCACTTATGTGGCTCTTATGGAAGAAAACCTAATCCTGAAAAGATTGATGCTATTGGAAGAATGAAAGCCTGTAGCAATATCACCGAAGTAAGGAGGTTTCTTGGAGCTTGTGTCTTCTACCACATATGGATTCCCCATTTTGCTCATATATCAGAGCCTCTCTACAAATTATTGCGTAAGAGGACCAAATTCATTTGGGAAAATGAGCAAAACTTGGCTATGGAAGAGTTGAAGAGGATTTTGGAGTCGCCACTAGTTCTCAAGCAAGTGAACTATGATTGCAAGAGGCCGGTGATCGTGACTGTTGACACAAGTCCAATTGCCATAGGTTGGGCTATTGGACAAGATGATGAGGAAGGCAAAAGATTTGCTATTCGATTTGGAGCAAGGATATTGACAGAGCGTCAGAGAGCATATCCACAAGTGAAAAGAGAACTATGGGGTGCTCTTACAGCTCTGAAGGCGGACAGAAATTACCTTATTGGAGCAGAGGTGGTACTGGAGACTGATTGCTTACCTTTGCTGGGGATGATAGCAAATTGTTCTTCACCAGACATTGCAATGCTTCGATGGATCGCCTACATCAAATCCATGAATCCGGTTCTAGTACACATTGAAGGCAAAAAGAATTCTATTGCCGATATGTTGTCTAGAGCAAGGTATTCTAATGAAGATGAGATGATGGGCCACGAAGATGTCGAAGATTTATTGCATGGAGGCTATGTGGTGACGATAGATGCTG
This sequence comes from Ulota crispa, assembly GCA_963920765.1. Lineage (NCBI taxonomy): Eukaryota > Viridiplantae > Streptophyta > Bryopsida > Orthotrichales > Orthotrichaceae > Ulota > Ulota crispa. The sequence continues at coordinate 12,268,137 of OY987248.1, read as the reverse complement.
AGAGCTCATCGATCGATACTTTGCCATTCAAAGCTGAGCTTTATGAAGAAAAATTGAGAGACATTGGGCTATATTTAAGCACAATGAAGCTGCAAGAAGGATGGACAGACAAAACATTCAAAGACATCAGGCATCAATCCTATAGATATCTTTTGAGAGAAGGATTTCTATGGAAGAGGGCAAAAAGAGCTGATGAAGTACCATTGAGAGTGGTGGGGGACTCTAAGACCAAAGCTGAAGTTCTCAAGGAGTTCCATGATACTCTTTGGGCAGGTCACAGAGGTATATGGGCCACTTATACAAAAATCAAGGAGAGGTACTGGTGGAAAGGACTTTACAAAGACGTTGAAGAGTTTGTAGTTTCTTGTGTGGTATGCCAATTGCAATCCAAGGTGCGCCACAGAGATGAATTACATCCTACTTACCCTCTAGCAATCCATTTTCAGTGGATGATAGATTTGGTAGCCATGCCAAATGCTATGTGGGGAATGAAGTACCTTGTTTTGGCACGAGAGGAGCTCTCAAACTTCGTTGAGGGCAGAGCCTTGAGGACTAAGGCTACCGAAAATATATGCCGATTTATACTCGAAGACATCTTCAGTCGTTATGGCAGCATTGGCCGAATGAGAGCTGACAGAGGAGAACTAAATGGCACTGAGGCCAAAGAGTTCTTCAAACGTTATGGTGTGCAGTTGAAGCTGACGACAGCTTACAACCCTGAGGCTAATGGCAAAATTGAGAGAGGGCATCCTCCGATCATTCATGCTTTAGTTAAAGCTTGTAAAGGCAAACCAAATATGTGGCCAAAGCTATTACCATTTGCTTTGTGGGCCGACAGAACTACGCACAGTACAGTTACTGGTTACATGCCTGTCGAACTTGTGTATGGGCAGAAACCTATTATGCCGGCGGAAGAGGATATTCCCACATGGGTGTTTCTTTCATGGGAGGACGGTATAAGCAGAGAAAGATTGTTGGAACTTCGGATTCAGCAGCTTGGAAGGTTGTCAAGTGACTTTGATATCGCATTGGAGAAGATGAAGACAGCGAGGCTCAGCAATAAAGAGCGATTTGACAAAACACACAGATTAAGAACCAAGCAGATCAGAGAGGGTGATTGGGTCCTTGTATTTGACAGTACATTGGAGCATCAGCATAGTACAGTGCGCAAATTTGCTAAGAGATGGTTTGGACCCTATATTGTGATGAAAGTGCACACCAACGGCACTTATTCACTTAGGGAATTGGATGGGACTTCTCTGCGCGTGCCTGTTGCTGGTAAACGAATCAAAGCTTTTCGAAGGAGTGGAAAATTTCATCATGAAGACCTTGAGGAGATTTTTAACCCTCAAGAGATGGAAAGCCACGAAAGAGCTGAAGATAAAGATGAAGATTCAGAAGATGCAGAAGACAACCAAGATATTCATGACGAGCAAACTTGGCACATACCGGAGGATGTGCAGGTTTAGAGAGGGTGCATGTCCTGATGGACTTCCCTCCATCATGTAAATACTTGTTATTTCTTTATATTTGTGTTGATTTCAATAAATCAACAGTTGAGGCAAAAGGGGTGGTCGTGGTGAGGACCACGGTTTGGTGACAACGCAGCGGCCATAGATTCCAATGCGCTGCGCCGTCTTGTCACATGCACAGCTCAGGGGGGTAGGTAGCGGGTTGGCTGGGCCAATTTCCTGCCTCACTAGCTGCCAAGCCGTGAGCCGCCATCACCGCTCGACGAGTTCGATGGGATTCGAACCCGGACCGGCGGGCGGCCAGAGACGACCGCTTTTCCAGCCAACCAAGTCCACGACTTGGCAACTGAAGACAAGCGTTTGACGCTATTATATGCTCGCAAGAGCACGTGGCCATTTTACGATGGTGTTTATTTTGTAATTTAATCATTTTCATATGTTTATCTAGAGATTTTGGAAGGCTCATATATTTTGCCTTTGTTTGAATAAAAATACTAAGGATTTAGAAGTCAATGGGAAAGGTGTGAAAGGAAAAGGGTTTTGGCATCTATGGTGGGGTTAGGATAAGGAGGAGCATGGGCTGATGTGCCCCACCTCCCTACCTTAGATAGGGTCGAAATTGTGGAGGAAAGATCCCTTAGTTGTTGGAAGTTAGTGTATGAGTGTTGGTGGGAAGAAAGGAAAAAAATCCCGAAACTTTGAGAGGAGATTTTTTTCTGTGTATACATGATTTTGAATTGAAATTTGAGGAGGTTGTTCCTTGTGTGATTACCTTTCCAAAATGAGTTTGCAAGTTTGATTTGGAGTTGTGATGCAAAAGTTATGAGTGTTTGAATTTTGGAGTCAAAAAGCCAAACTATGAAGAAAGGCTGAGACTTCGACAAGCCATAACTTATGATCTGTATATCATTTTGCAACAAGATTTGGAGAGAGTGTTTATCTTGTTATTGGCTTTCTAGAAAGTCTTTAAACTTGAAGTTTGAAGCTTGGACGAGAAAGTTATGGAAGTGTGAAGGTTTGGAGGTGGCTGCCCTTTTGTTAGGAGAAAGCCGAGATTTTGAAGAGCTACAACTTTTGGACAGTATGAGATTTTCTTCTCAAAATTTTAGGAGTGATAGTTTGTTGTCATAGCTTTTCAAATTGTCTTTAATCATTTCATTTGGAGTTTTATTGAAGAAGTTATAGTGGGTAGAAGTTGCGGGTTTGGGTGCTCTCTAAAAAATTGAGACCCACACTTTGATTGACTAGAGCTTTCGGACAAAGTTTTGTTTTGAAGTGCAAATTTTATGGATTGAAGCCAGTGATATCATCTTTCTAAATTGATATCACGTTTCTATGGGTGATGTATAGAACAAAAGTTATAGAGGTTTTTAGAGGCAGTGTTTAGTTTGTAAAGAGGAAGAAGAGCCTCTACTTTGAACTTGCATAACTTTTGGACAGTATCTTAGATTGAGTTGAAATTTAGAGGGATGTTAGAAGGTTAGGAGAGCTTTTCAAATTGCTATTACACTTAGCATTTGAATCTTTGAGCCATCTGTGGCATTAGATAGAAGGTTGCTGCCTTTTCTAGGACTTGTTATTTGTGATTTTCCCCATTGTTTTTATTAAAACATGAAGACTTGAAGACTTGAAGACATGAAGATTTGAAGATCTGAAGATATGAAGATTTCAAGAGGAATGTTTTGGGTTTATTTTTTATGTATGTGTGGGATGTGGCTTTGTTATTCCTAGCCGGTTTTGGAGGCTCGTTTGTCAATTCATTTCCATTCTGTTTTGTAAACCTTGTTGCGGGCAGTTTGGGTTAAACCAAACTTAACCCCATTTATTGTCGTGGTGACGAAGTGGGATTGATCACCCACATGGTCGAGACTTGCTCTGTTCTCACGATCTGGAGTTTTGGCCAGCAGATCGTGAATTTGATTTTAGGATCCCGTCATACGGACGGCAGCTCGTGTCTGCTGTCCCGATCTACCCGTCCCGTATCCAGTGGGCTCTTATCCCTACCTTGACCCTTATACCCTTAGAGCCAGCCACAGGATAGGCCAACGGAAGACTGAAGACTAAAGATTTGAAGAGAAGATCAAGATTGACAACGTTTTCAGTCGGCAACGCACGATCGCAGCAAGACACCCTGCGTGTTCCCAAGGCGCGCTCCTCTCAACCCGACAGCGTGTTTAGACTTCTACAACTAGTAGAAGACACATGACTATAGATAGTCCATTTGTGCGTGAATAGGGCCTAGAAGTGACTTGTGGAAATTTAATGTGCCGCCACTGCGTTACCATCCAAAGGTCACCTGCCACTACTTGACTATGGCCATGGTTGTTGTGGCAAAACTTAGATCCGTACAGAGGCTACTGTTGTACTACTAATAGCATTTTGGGATGACAAACGACGACATGTGTGAAGAATTGTCCAAGTCAATTTCTAGTATACGAGATTGATGCCACTTGCTCCCATTCAAGCCAAATTACAACTTCTACACATATTGTTTAGAGCGTGTTCATAGAAGATATAGTAAAGAGCGCCATACAATACAATAGTAGGTCAACATTCCCTCTAAATTACCGCGGTTCAAACTTTTGAAAATCCTGAGCGCCCTTTCCGTCGCCTATAGATCTAATGGTACTTCCTCTTTGGCATGGATGAATGATCCATCTAGACATACAAATCACTCAGTGCCAAAGGAAGTGACCTTGCGGTAGTGGAACACTACCTCTCACTCCTAAACCCCTCTCAAGGAACGATTCTCACGGCTTCCAAACCCAGCCTCTCTGGCCACCTACTTGCTCTGCTTCAAATGCTGGTCTTCTTTATCTTGGACGCACTACCTCATGCACAAACCCGTCTAAACTAGTAGCGTCAATGTCTATTCAAAAAGAACCTCTTCTCACGCAGAACTTCTTCTGGGCACACAATCGATACTACCTCTAAACTTTGCTACCAAGAGAGACATGCAGCAGCGAGCGTACTGAAGGAATCAAGGTGTGGAGAAGCAGTAGAATGGGGAACAAGCAGTCGCAATGACAGAGGACAACACTTCAACATTAGAAACAACAGAAGCAATTGACTGGTATGGACAAGTGCTTGCGCCAATTTGAGGAAGGAAAGTATGTATTGGACGGCATAAAGTAAGAAGCGTAGCGCATACCTAGAGTCCAGTTGTTGAAAGGGACTCTCTTGCTTTAGCAAGCCCAATTCACGTAGCTTTTCATTACAAGCCTCAATTTTGTTACTCCGGAACTACTCATATTGTGTAATTGGGGAGGTCTCCATTGATGAGGTCTTCTTAAGCGTCCCAATTCAATTATGGAAATGCTGATTCTTTGTACATGTGCACGGTGTGACCGTGTTGCATGGTTTGCTGAGGGGCGAGTGTTGAGGTTGACACTTTGCACATAGCACTAACCAGTTACATTGGAGCTAAGTTTTCTAGACGGTGCATTTAATGCCCTATCATTAGATTGCCTCTCTGGAAGATCTAGTTGAAAGTCTTTGGGGGTAGTCACCTCTGTTTCCGCAATCACATGACTCTTTTTAGTCACCTAACTGTACCCAGTCATATGATCCATTGACATACCATAGTCACACTGAGTTTATGCAAAGCAATGCTGCATTGCCTGGCACATAGTTGAGCTGTACATGTTTTGTCCCGGAGCCGCATAATGGGGACATAGGAAGTGGAGACTAGTAGGTGCCTTTCGTTATAGCATCATTGCCTTACTCCAATTGATAATGCCACACTTTGTTTTTGAAATGTTCGGAAAAAGTGAGTAGCTTAGTGTACATGGCGGGGTTGTCTTGAATTTTGTTGAAGAAATATTGAAGCTTGTTTGCAATATCTGTACTTTTTGTGACTAGAGTATCCCATGTGACACGCTAGATTAAGACGTCCCCAACTACGCAATCATCTGAATGCATTATAGGTACCACACAGCTCACTTCAGTAATTAAATAGTATCACGTAATTTTGAAAGGGAAGATATCTTACACCTGCTTCTATGCAACGGATGTGCAGGTACAAGAAGAAATATGTCAAAAGTTGAATTGCGAAGGTTGAGGCATTTCCAATTATGGCAGGAGGAGGAGATTCAAGCAGACGCCCTCCACCTCAGAAGATACTCATGCCCTTGTTGTGACTATTTGGGAGGGAAGGTGCTAGACAGACCTACAATTTGAAAAAACATCTTCAAACGCGAGAATGTGACCCTGCTTTCACCTTGTCCATTTTGGTATGTCAAACTCCATGCCTTCCACTTTGGAGAGGAATTAAATTACTTGCATTTCCTGCTCTAATGTAATTCACGTGAATTTTGTGGGTTGTATAGACAGTAACCACTAAAGCAGCTTGTACAAGGGCCCTTACATCATTCTTGAGCAATGATAGCTCTTTAATCTCAAAAATAGCCATAGATGTCATAGAAAGAATTTGTGCCTTACAAAACTGGAGGACAAACACTTTTGACGGGCAATGGGTTGATGGGCCCATTCCAAAGCTAACAAAATTCTCCTACTCATGTAGGAAGTGGGAAGTTAGAGTATCAAACTTCCCTTTTATGGAATGGGGTTTGTTCATGTTGGACGCTGCTTCTAAGGGGCAAGAACTCCTCCCCTTTGTAAGACCGACTTTCACATTGCAAGAATACAACATCCTAGAAGCCAGTAATCCTCGCGTGAAATCTTATGTGATATAGGTCAAGGAGGACTTATTTATAGATGGCAATATCCTGAAGGATAACGTAGCGGAATTCATCAATAGTTTCGTTGGACGACCAACCATAGGCAATGTCTTGTGGGAATACTGCATGCTTCCAAAGCCACGGAACACTTCCGAATAGGGATATGTAATAACTATAGCCTCTAGGGACATTGTGGCCGGAGAGGAGCTATATGCTGCGTACTCTATCACTTGATTGAATCTTCACAAACATTGCAATTTCATGTGGTCAATGTACTAAACTCTAGTAACGTCCAAGAACAAGGGGGGTGAACAAGCACTTCTCTGATTCAATAAATCATTTTTTGGAAATTCCAAGAAGTGCTTGCTAGTAAATACAGAGCATTGCATGTTAGGAAAAATTGCAAGTAGTTACTTTTGATAGCAGACAAGAAGCTCTTCTGCTTTTCATAATTCAATGTTAAGAAATGAATGTCACTGACATTGAATTTACAATAAAAATACCACTTAATCTAGTTTTGGGCTAGTAGCTGTTGTTTGGCTTTCTGGATTGCCGAGCTGCCCTTGGAGAGTGAAAAGTGCATTTGCTTTTAGGAGAACTATTCTTGGGGCTAGTTTTGTTATAGCACCTACTCGTGGATGTACATTGTCTACTAGAAGCGTTGTCATACTCACTGACAAACCTCAATCTTAGCAAATGTCATTTGAGTACTCACAGTGTTGTCATTGCAGTAATGTGACTAAAAGAAGTCACCAATGGTACCAAACTTCAATAAATACCGTCAGAGAGTATTGGTTTTTTGTCTACGGTGAGTGACGCTACTATGAACAAAAACATTATGCTCATGTGTGCATTTGTTTATATCTGTAGGACAAGTATGCTAAATTGGACCTCATATATCCTACACACCAAAAGCAACATCAAGAGTCTATTGAGCCGCATGCTGGTGGAAGTCCAGAGGAACAACCAGAAGCCGTTTTAGAGGTTGGAGAGGTAGATTTTGTGCGTATGATCACAGAGTGCTTTGCTACATACGACAATGTAATTGTGAATTTACTGGACAACGGCAGCAGTGTTCCCGGTGATGTCAATGCAGCAAGGAAGCCGGACTTGGACAGACAAAGCAATGACAACGAGGAGAATGTGGAAGAAGAGCAGGATGAGATGGAAAGAAGAGACCTAGTTGTGGACAAGGTCAACCTTGCAGGTATGGAGTGGGACAATCTTTTGTGAGAAGCAAACACTCCCTTTTTCCATGGAAGCAAGTCCAACCATCTAACATCCACTCTCTTGCTCCTTGTGTGCTGCACCACATTTGCCGTGCCAAACAAGTTTATTGACAAATTGTTGAAGCTCTTAAAGGAAAGCATACTACCATCAGAGAACACACTTCCAAAGACTTTCTATGAGGCAAAGATGTTGCTTATGAAGCTTGGACTATCAAACAATTCAATACATTTGTGCAAAGAAGGATGTTGTTTATTCTGGAAGGATCTAGAGTATGCAATGGAGTGCCTCACTTGTCACAAATCTTGGTATGTCCTGCACTCTAGCACCGTTGTGGTATAGAGAGGAATTTGCCTTGGGAAATGGCTAGGATTCTGGTTGCAGCCTATCTCATATCAATAGACAGAAAGATACCATAAAATATAATCTTGCTTTCTAAAACAAAGATGCAAGAAAATAAAAAAAAACAAAAATATGTAAGAAGAATAGTAAAATATGGAGTATGTAAAATATATTATGAAGAACATCTCATCTTTTTCCAAGTAGGCTTCCACCTATATACTATAGAGAGAAGACATAAAGTAAAAGTCCTTCTCTTCCATTAGTCATTGAGTTACTTTAAATAAAAATAACTCTAAGGTAAAAGTTACTCTCTATTATTGGTCCTTGGAATCTCTTTACTAAAGTAAACTATAGTTGTTGCCTTGTCAAAACCTTATCCAAGAAAAATTCATTAAACAAGTACAAAATCACAGATGAAGGAAAAAAGTAGAACACCTTACACATATTATAATCTAATTACTTTCCTTATTTTTATCATATGCCGTGATTTACATCACAACACCGTACCTGTCAAAATCTTGAGGCATTTCCCATTGATTCCATGCTTGAGAAGAATGTATACTTGCAAAAGACTAGCTGAGCTTATAAGGTGGCATGTCAAAGGAAGAAGCGACAACAACGTGATGAGGTTTGTTGTCAATTCTAAAGCTTAGACACATGTTTCTAACAAGTGGCTTGAGTTTGGAAAGGAATGTAGGAATGTCAAGTTGGGGCTTGTACTTGATGGTGTAAATCCATTTTGGAACCAAAGCTTGAGCCATTCTACCTGGCACGTGGTGATACTAAAGTATAATCTCCCTCCATAGTTGGTAACCAAAAACTTTTTTATGATGCTCACACTTATCATTCCTAGGAAGGAAAACATGGCTGATAGGAATGAGATGTCTACATGGCACCACTCATTGAAGAGCTGCAAATGCTGTGGGAAGGTGTTGCTTGCTTGGACGATGCAAGCCGGAGCGGAGAAGACCAAACTTTCACTCTATGCGGAATGCAACTATGGATTGTGAATGACTTTCCAGCTTATGGACTGATTTCTGGGCAAGTGACAAAGGGGTACAGGGCGTGCCTAGTATGTGGATCCAATGTAAGTACTCGCCAATCAAACACTAGTAGAAAATTCAGTACAAAATCAACAAAATTTCAACCAAAACTGTTGATTTTTTCTATGAATTTGGTCAAGTTGATTTAGGTACTTTTCTGTTGATTTTCTGTTGATTATTTGCAGTTTTCTATTAATTTTTTGTTGATTTCTATTATGTATTTTATGTTGTTCAATTCTATTTCTTTTCCATTTTAAATTTTTTTTTTCATAGAATTTGTTTTTATTTTACAAAAATGTGAACTTTTTAGGGGACGGGCAGCTGCCCCAGCCGCCGGGCAATTGCCCAAACCTTGAGCAGCAGCCGGACAACTGTCTAAGCTCCAAGCAGCTGCCCCAGCAGCCCAGCAGCTACCCAAACCCCGGGCAGCTGCTCTAGCAGCCGGGCAGCTGCTCTAACCCTCGGGCAGTTGCTAGTCGTGGGGTTTGAATCCTCTACCTCTATCCTCACACTCCACAACTTTATCACATTCTCAAAGATCACTAGAGAATGTGCAAATACACATGCACACATTGGTATCTTGATTCTATTTGTACATTAAATGTTCTTGTCTTTAGTAATCTAGTAGACTTTGGAGGCTATTTCCGCCCATTAAAGGACTTTTTCTCAAAAAACTTAGAACTAAGAAAAGTTGGTAAATGTATTTTACTTTCACCTCCAACAATTTTTTTTGGATTTCAATCTTTTTATCAAAAGTTATGAGCTAAAATCAGAGAAGGTGTTTAGAAATTTTAAATAAATTGTTTATTTCCATCCTTTATATTTTGTTTATAAATTTTTTTTGGAATTCACAAATCTCATTAGGATTGTTGCAGGCAAAGGTTGGATTCATTAATAATTATTATTTAGTGCTAGTTTTTTTGTAAAAAGAACCTTATTTTGTTAAAATAGCCTCCATAGTTTGATAGCTTCAAATAACATGAAGTCGTGAAAAGTTACAAAATTAAATCCTTGCAATTATGAAATCAAAATTCTATAGACTTTTGAATAATTTTGGATATTTTGTAAGGGCATTAATATGTGAACCACACCCTTTGAACTATTGTACCACACCCTCGAGGTAAATTTTAGATTTCTACCATTAAAAATTTAAGTTTGAGAATTTTGAATTCAAATTTGGACTTAGAGATCATAATATTGTCTAGGACCATAAAAAAGGTTGCAATTCAACAACACCCAATGAAAAGCTTATTTTTTTTTACAAATGAAAGTAAAATTAACAATTTTCTCCCTAACAAAACTTTTTCATTGGGTGTTGTTGAATTGCAACTTTTTTTATGGTTCTAGACAATACCATGATCTCTAAGTCCAAATCTGAATTCAAAATTTTCAAATTCAGCTTTTTGATGGTAGAAATCTAAAATTTACTCTGTGGTGTGATATAGTAATTGGAAGGATGTGGTACACATGTCAATTCCCATCTTTTAAAGCTTATAAAAATATTTTATAAGATTGTTTTTTATTCATTCATTTGGTTAGTAATAGAAGGAAAAATATTAAAAATACCCTTTAAGTCTTTCAAAATATCAAGTTTACGCCAAAAATATGTGAAACATAAAAAATAGTCTTCATTTTTTGTAGAAATATCAATTATACTCCTATTATTTTGGAAAATTAATAAAAAAACTCTTCTAATTTGAAATGTTAAATATATCATTGTGTTATTTGAAATGTAAAAATCACCTTTGGTTTCTTGTAAGAATTTGCATTAAACTATACCCTTGGTTATCATATAATACATAGATATTTTTGGTACTTTAAATCCTTAAGGGACATATATGATTTCTTCAAAGAATTGAGGAGCATCTTTTATATTTGTTTGTAAAGAAATTTTGGTATTTAAAACAACAAAATATTGTAATTTTTATATAAAATTTTGTTGAATTAGGGAAGTTGTGTCCAAAAGTGTCCAGATCAACAGAAAACTATTAATTTTTTTGTTATTATGGTCATGTTTTTACTTGACTTTAAAGGCTGCTAAATTTAAATCTTACCAAATTGTGAAAAGTAAAGAAAATAAAACCAGTCAATGTACATTCAAACTTCTAAAAGATTTTTTTTGTTTGAAAACTTCTTTTATTTTTTAAAACTTCAAAGCATTTTAATGAGGTTCAAAAATATTTTAGAAAGATTTCAAAAACAAACCTAAACTATTGTGATAGTTTTTTTGGTAAAAATATTTTAAAATATTTTGATGAATTACAAAAAGATTCCTAAATGACTCTAATTCAATCTAAGAGATTCTATTTTTATAAGTATTTTGAAGTACTTTAACAAATTTCATAAAGATTTTAAAAAGATTCTCAAAGATTCCAAAAAGGTTCTTAAAAATTCTTAGAGATTTTCAAAGATTTTTTGAATTTCAAAAAAGATTCTCAAAAGATTTCCAAAGATTTCTAAAGATTCTTAAAGATTCTCAAAGCTTTTCAAAGCTTCCAGGAAGATTCCAAGATTATTCATAAAGATTTTCAAAAATTCTCAAAAAAATTCAAAATTCCTAGAACATTTCCAAAGATTCTCAAATATTCCAAACTATTTTCAAAGATTCTCAAGAATTCTCAAATCTTCCTAAAAGATTCTTAAAGATTTTCAAAGATTCTCAATTGTTTTCAAACATTCTCAAAGATTTCAAAAATACTTGAAAAGATTTCCAAAGATTCCAAAAGATTCTCAAAGATTCCAAAAAGATTTTCAAAGATTCTCAAAGATTCTCAATTGTTCTCAAACATTCTCAAAGATTCCAAAAATACTTGAAAAGATTCCCAAAGATTCCAAAAGATTCCCAAAGATTCTCAAAGATTCTAAAAAGATTCTCAAAGATTCTCAAAGATTCTCAATTATTCTCAAACATTCTCAAAGATTCTAAAAAAACTTAGAAAGATTCCCAAAGATTCCAAAAGATTCTCAAAGATTTCTAAAAGATTCTCAAAGATTCTCAAATCTCAAAAAGATTCTTAAATATTCTTAAAAATCTTGAAAAGATTCTCAATGATTCCCAAAAGATTCTTGAAGATTCTTAAAGATTCACAAAAAATTCCCAAATGATCCTCAAAAGATTCCAAAATTTCTATTGATTTAGATAATGGTGTCCAAATCAACAGAACGTATTTAGTTTTTTATAGAATTCTATTAAATTAGTCAATTAGCGTGGGCAAGTGCCCAAATCAACAAGAAACTGTTGGTTTTTTGTTGTTTTGGAAGGATTTTTCTACTAGTGAAAGGCCTTGAAGAAGAATGTTTACCTTGGACATAGACGGCACTTGCCCCTCACCCATCAGTAGAGAAGTCAAAAGGCCAACTTTGATGGCAAAGCACATTTTAGACCCCCTCCGAGTAGGATGACTGGAGAAAAGCACCTTTGCTACGCATGTAATTGTCAAAAGTGGTATAGTCTCCCAGGCTTGGCTAACGGTTGGCAAGGAACAGATCCAATACTCGTGCACAGAGTGAAAATGAGGACTAGTTTGTACAACCTGCCGTATTGGAAGGTGAGATCACAAAAAACATTTCATCATTGCTCATTCTAGTAGGTTTGTTTCTTTAAGCATGAAGGATCAGAACCAAAAAAAAACAATGATTGATTTGAGGTGAGTGTTGCGAGATATGGGTAAGCACCCATGTCTAGCATTGCATGAACTATCAAATTATATCTTGTCTCCAGCCAAAATAAACCGGAAATCAAAGCATGTATTTCAGAGTCTTGTAGCTGGCTAGAGTTTAAGGTTGCCTCACATGAGAGCAACACCTTGGGTGCTTATGCTTTGTGACCTTCGTAAGTAATGTCACTACGGGCAATCATGCAATTACCCGTAAGCTGCCTTGATTCAATTTATCTGACATTTTTGGCATGATGTGTAGGATCTTCTCATCAGACACACTTTGGATGTCATGCACTGTGAGAAAAACATCTCCGAGAATATTATGAAGACAATTTTTGATGAGAAAGACACTATTGGAGTGCAACTAGACATGAAAGAAGCTGGAGTACAAAAATATTTTTGGCCCGTATCTAGAAGGACAGCTGGGAGCGCAATGCTTCTTTGAGCGTCCTATGTTCTTAGTAAGGAAGAGGGCAAAGCCTTTGTAGAACAAGTCAGATCATTGAAGATCCCTACACAATACGTAGGCCTATTGAAAAAGTGCATACACGTGAACAAAAGCTTAAAGGGCTTAAAGTCCCATGACTACCACGTCTTGATGCAACAAGTGATACCACTTTGCGTGAGGACCATCATGAGGAAAGAAGTGCACATTGCGTTGATATTGTTGTCGCGGGTGTTTAGAAGGATTTGTGCAAGGACTATTGCCGCTAATGATGTAATAGATTTGCGGACAAATGTTGCTACAGCCTTGTGCATGTTGGAGACGGAATTCCCACCTTCATTTTTTGACATTATGAGCCATTTACTTGTGCACGTAGTGGAGGACGTGGAAATCTGTGGTCTAGTGCACATCCGATGGATGTACCCCATTGAGAGGTACCTAAAAACTTTAAAAGGGTACGTTTGGAACTGCGCTCGACCAGAGGGTGGTATGGTCGAGGGCTTTGCTATTGTCAAAGCACTGGGCTTTTGCACCTAGTACATGCAAGAATTCAACATCACCACCTGACAAGAATGGGATGACAAAGAGGATTCCTCCTTGTACAATGAGAGAGTGGAGGGTAAAGGTGAAATAGAGCGCTTGTTCCTTGAGTTTCGGGACTGGATCTACAAGTTTATCTTGAATAATGCGGAGCCTTTGGAAACTTGACAAAGGTAAGATCTTGGACTTCAAATAGACTATTGTGAATACGTATAGCCTATGAGGCTATGACCACGCTTATGTAGAGTTATGCAGAGTTTTGCGAATGACCTCGCACATTTTTCAAATTGTCTGGAGCTTGTTCAATGACCTTGTGAAGTCATGTGCAAATTGTGAAGTGACTGTGCGGAGTTGTGTAGGATGCTTACTGTGACAAAAGTTAGTGGTCATTATTGAAATGTATTATTCCATTGGATGTTGTTCTCATTATTTGCTTTAAGCAATTGTATATTGTATTGGAATTGTTCAAAGGAATTCTGAAGTGGGAGACTTAACCCTAAACCGCTGTGTATAGAAAACACAAGGAGGAGATGGCATTACGGAAACAACAACGGCTGGACTTTAGGCATTCAAGGAGGAAGAGCCAAATCCCATATCTAGTAGAGATGCGAGAGGAGAAGTTCCACTTGTGGTTCTCAAAGGCATTTGTCACCGCTTCGGAAATAGGGAGTACTAAAGTTGAAGAAGATATCCATAGGTTAATCCTACCTCCATCAGATCAATCCAAATTCTACCAAAGTATGATAGCATTCGGCAACCACATCTGTGCACGGGATTATGAAAGACAACTTACAACAATGGACTCCAGAGTGGCAACCACCTTTTGGCAATTGTGTCAAAGTGGATCAAGGGATCCCAACCCAAGAGAAGCTGATGTGGAGTACGTGGGCTGGGTGCAGGACATTTTGTCAATTCACTATGGCCAATTTGAGATAGTCGTGCTCCATTGCAATTGGGTGGTGGCGAATACAAGGGGCAGCAGCGCCACCATGGCGCGAGATGCGTACGGATTTACTAGTGTGAATTTTGAGCGTTTGATCCCACGCTTGGCACAATCCTTTGTTTTCCCCATGCACGTTGAGCAGGTGTTTTTTTTTGATGACTTGAGCAAACCAGGGTGGAAAATTGTACTATGTAAAAAACCAAGGGGGGCGCGTAATTTTTCCACGAACCAAGACATGCTTGAGGTGAAATGCTTATCTCTAGGAAGAACATGAGATTCCCACGGCTTGGAAGCAACAAGCTTAGACAATGACATGCTGTCAGGAATAGAAAATGTATGAGGCATTGTGGAAGTGGGGGCCAACGTGGTTGCAAGAGCTATACATGTGTATATATCAAAGGACGCACAAATAGATGAATTGGATTACTTGGAGTCAGACAAACAATGAATGGAAACCTCCATGGACCCCCCCTCTTCACCCCCACCGTAAATCCCCACTCCCTTATCTAAACCTCTGAATTGTAGTATTGGAGATGTCATATTGCATTGTAGGTGTTAGTGACTGTTGTATTGAGGGGCCTGATTTGTATTGTCCAACACTAAACATATGTCTATATCCACAGAGAAGCATGTGGGACTTTATGGAACAAATCCAACATGCTCTCTGATGTAGTTGTGCTTTTGAGTATAGTAAACTCTGCCGTGAATGTGCTTTGCATTTGAAGGACACCGGATTTAGGGATTCTAGCTTTCATAATCCTAAACAAATGAATTGGAACAACAGAAGTTGCTCATGTAACCTTGTAGGAACCTAAAGGAACAAGTATGTTACAACAACGGAAACCGAGAATTATCCAGAAAGTATTGAGTAGCCTTGAAATTCTTGGACAAGTGTGGGGATTATTGCTTGAGATGTATGTTCAGAGTCTGACATCTGGAATATACATTTGATTACCTCCATGAAATGACAAGGATGTACAAAATTTCCATTAATTATGGCGCTCTTTAATTACACCCTAAACCCCTACATGCAGTTGCTTTCTGTGACATGTTTGCGGAAGTGCCTAAGAAGACCCTAGATGTTGCCTTATTTTAAACTGTATAGCCGGGTCCAAAAACCGCAGCACTTCTTCAAGAACTCAATTAATGCACTCTAGCTCTGTGTGCAGCTGCCCAAATTTTTAGGACAGCCCAAAAGAAGAATTAAATGACAAAGAGGACAATATGACTATGGCATATGACTAAAGATACTCATCCGACTGCATTTACAAGTACACAAATGACGGGGAAGTGCCCTAAGCATTCCCTGTCCAAGAACAAGACATTCCCATACCCTGTAGACCGTATGTGTGGCCATGTCAATGGTGTATACGACTGGCGCACATACATAGGTGACGTATTGACATAGTTTTCATAGAATGCAACCGTCAAGAGTCATTGGCAACCGGTAGTCATATGGGTGTAGTTGCAAAACACCCCCCTTCTTATAGTATAGGACCGCTTTTAGCAATAAGGATTTTTTGAATAACTTTGATTGATTTAAGTCTAAGCCCTAAAGCACAGTCTGTAGTGGGTAATTTAAAAAAAAACAAATCCATAGACATTGGACCGTTGGATTGAGTTTATAAGTCCATTGTAGACATGAAGAGGCCACTTAGCTGCCATGACACTTGATGAAATTGCAAATTAATATTTGACTCAAAATCCTTAAACCCACTCAAGGGACTTTGAGAACAAAGACTCTTGCCAAAATTGAGCCACTCAACCATGCATCTACCCTCAAGCACATGGTCAATGGATAGGCCCTTTGAAATTTGTACAGCCACCTAGGAATCATCTAAAGTCCCATTACATCCAACAATAGCGCTAGAGCTGACGCTGTAACAAATTCCTACTACTATTGGATCTCCAACCTCATTATGTAGAGAGACAACTTTGGTGATCCAATGATATCGGGGTACACCCTCGCAATTGGGAATATCAGATAACTCAACCGGCACATTTTGTACCACATCTTTGTCAAAGGAATACTCCATGGAGTTTGTAGCGGAGAACACCATAATCTTTGGTAGACACAAAACAATTTGTCAGGTAATATAATCAACAAGTTAATCAAAATGTTGTCGATTATTACAAAAGACCTTTAGATTTAATGCTAAGGTTTAACTTGATTCAAGTTAAATATTTGAACTTCAACCACTACGCAAGTAAAACATTTGATGCTCATATAGTTCACAACACTTGATAATATTTACTATCATATATATAATTTGTTGTAAAAGCTATCAAAGAAGTAATAAAATGTAGACTTGAACTAAGGATTGAAGTAATTGAATAAGGATTTAATGTGGTCCATATTTTGATTATAGGTAATTGGCATCCACTCAAATAAAACTTTGAATGAATCCTGTTCTAAGTAATTGCAATACTTTACAATTTGATCTAAGGCGACACAATTTAACTTGAATCAAATTAAAACTCATATATGATAAAGTCCAAGAGATTAACAACAAAGCGTTTGACCTCAAAGATTGTAATGAATATAATATGAGAGATGCGTAGAAGCATATCCTACCTAACAGTAGGATATAGTACATTGATAAACATTGTTTGCGATTTATTAAATAATTATAAATATTGTCATTCTATCTTGCGGTAAATAAAAATTCTAGAAAACAAGTCATGGTGAGTGAGATATGTATTTTTAAAGGTGATGAGGAATATCTTATGCAAAGAAATTTAACTCAAGTCAAGTTAAAATGATAAGCCACATCTAGAGTGAGGAATTGGTGAATATATTATGTACCAGAAATTGTTCATTTGCATATAATAATGAGCTATGAATCATTTTATTATTGAATGATATTAATTATTTAACTCAATTTGAGTTAAATGTTTGACAAACTTGGGTGGATCACTCTTTGTATGTTGGGTACCCCACGTGCGGCGAGGGGGTATTTTTTAGGGGGCTATTTACTTCTTTAGGTTGAATAAAAAGACCCCTATAATATTATAATTTAACAAAATGGCCTATTTTAGGGCACCCTTTAATTACTTATAAGGGTTTATCTAAAAAAAAATTCCTTTGCTATTTTATTTATAATTGAAAACATAGAATTATTAAGTAAAGTGAAGAGTACGGCACTTTTGCTTCTGGTAAGGGTTTAGCTTAATTTTCTAGACCTAGTTGTTTGTATTGAACCACCTTAATTGACCTAGGGAACTCATGTTTAGTGAGAATGCACCCTAATTTAGGAGGTAAAGCCAAAACAAAGAGGAGATACATGATCAAAACATAGAGTGCAATAAGAAATGCATCTTACCTTGAAGAAGTTAAAAGTACAAAAAGTAAAGATCAAAGAATGTGAATGAACTTGAATCCATGTATGTGTTAAGAAACATAATTGATAATCATTCCAAAAAACAAAGAAGTGCAGCCCTAACATTAGTTATCTATTTCTACACGCAACTTAAATTTCATCATGGGCTTTTTGAAGGTCTTTTCACATCACTGAGCTTAATAGAATTCAATCCTAAGCACCCTACTAAGAATTGCCTACCATAAGTTGTCCACAAGCCTCGACATTCACATTTGCTTCACCTTCAAGAAATTGTTCCAATACAATGGTAGTTTGAACCGCCTTTTTATTTCATACTCCATTAGATTCTTCAATGGGCAATGCAACTTGAAATTACCACATGTGAGAGCTGTTGCACCTTGATACAAGTACAAATACAAGTTGCAATGTCTATCAACTGTACATCATGTCCTGTGCACATAAAAAGTGACATGTACAATAAACTCGAGGTTAGATAATGCAAAAAATGGAAATCAATCTTTCCATGCTTAAGCACTTGGAAACATCATTGCTAAATCTAGAGACTACCATCTCAGTTTCAGAGGGTTCCTGCCTTTTTTGTGAGGGTTTAGTTTTAGGTACTTGTGTTTTTGGGAACACAAAGTGAGGAAGCTAGGTTGGCAGAAATGAGGTGCTAGGATAAGGGAAGAATACACGTGAACAAGGTCTCAGACTTTTTAAAACTTTGGAGAATAATTTAAGACTTTGAAAACTATGGGGAAACATCTGGAAGGTTCAAGTGAGTTCCTTTTTGCAATAAAGAAAAAAGGAATATGAAAAAACTGGGTCTGTTCTTTAGGGTTTATGAAAAAAAAAGACAAAAAAAGTTTAGGGATGGAATTGTTCTAAGGAACTGTGAACAAAGGGGCAACATGAATTTTGCAAAATCAGGGTGTCCATAAACTTAGGTTATCTGGGAAAATAAAAACTTTGCAACACTACAATGCATCTGCCTATCCATCTATCCAAGACTCATTTCCAAAACCCTAAATTTTGTGAAGAATAAACAAACTTGTCTAGTGACGCATAAAGGGCTTCACCCAAATGAGTTTGTCATCAATGCTATGATCTCCCAAAGCCTGAACTTCTACCTTAGTCATCCAGGTGCACGTCAACGACCTCCGCAATTCAAGAAGCTTAAATTTGTTGAGCTTACCTAATGCAGAAGTTTGCAAGCAAGGGGTCATAGGAATCTCCAATTCCCAAGGCATCTAGAAAAGCGTGAGATTATTGTTAAAGTGCCGCAGATGCTCATGGGTTCAACGTCGTTGAATTGTGGGGTTGACGTCTGCAGCCAACCTAGCAATTGCAAACTCTACGATGTTTGCCACTTCACTCTGGATGCGCTTGTTTATGGTCGCCATCTGCATAATTGTCTTCACCGTTGCAACACGCTCTTCAGGTGTGGTGTCTAGCGCTCCCCAACCTTTCTAAGATTCAATCAACTCCAATGCCCACAGAGCCACCACCTCCAGAGCGCGCACAGAGGTGTCATCACAGCGGCCATCTTTTTTGCCATATTTGATTTGCAAAACAAGGCATGCAAGTGATTGAATACCGATGGGGTTTTGTGTTCAGAACAATTACATGCTCACAATAGAAGGCAAGTGATTAGGGTTTTGGATTAGGGCCACTTCTACATTCAAACTTAGTAATTATGCACAATACACCCTAAACCTGACTCTAGGGAAGCATGAACAACAAAAGTTTTCCAAAACCAGACTTTGAAGTTCAAAGGCTTCAAATGAATAGACTTCACAAAGAATAAAGGAATTGCAAAAAAGGATTAGGGTTTCACCATTTGAATGTCATGCAACCAAATGTGGGGATGGAAATGTATGAAACTGCAATCATCGCCTACGTGAATCTGCAAAATCCACAAAGGTGCAATGGCAACTACATCATAAGAATAGAAACCACGTGAAACTAAAGTGAGAAAATCCAGAAGACATTTGAAAGTGTAGGGCCACATTCAAAAAGTGTTGACAAATCAATAGACTTCAAATGTTTGGTACAACTGTGAGTGCGTACCTCTGCTCAAGGAAGGGAAAAACTAAGCGCGTCGCTGATGCAAGCGGAGAAAACGAGCTGCAGGCGTGCGGTGCAAACTCTGGAGCTGCGAGAGAAAGCGGATTCAAGTGGGAAATTAGGGTTACGATAGGGGGCTTAGGTAAGCTTTGATGCAAGTGAACTTAGGATTATCGGGGGCATCAGAGGCTATTGCATGGTCAAGCCCAAATTGATGGGCCTGTATACTAGCACTTTCAACGGGTTTGAAACTAGGGTAAGGGTAGAAGTACATTAGACCCATGTCACTCTCGGCACAATTAGATTGTAGAAACACATATAAAAAGCACTCTTTTGTGCTTTGATGTATTATTGAACTGATTTGATGCAATGCAATCCCTTGGATTCCAATCGTGTGGTATGTTATATCGGATGTGACCCAGCCAATCATAAATGATTCGATTGTTAGAAATCTAAACACGTGTCTTGTGCTGACCGGGGCCATACTTGATATAGTTTGTGCCAACTAGAAAGCCACCATTATGGGATCATTTGCTAGGTATAGCAGGTTTTCAATTTAAATTAAAAGATGGGATCCAATGTTCCCATTTTTGCCCCTTCTTGTTGTTTCCATTCCTGCCCCTTCCTATTTTGAATTTGGGTGTGGAAGTCATCCACTCTGTAACATAGGGATTTTTTAATTTTTGCAAAACCTACGGAATTCAAAGGATTAGTAACATTATTTTGAATGTAAATTGGATGATAAATTATTTGTTTACCATTTTTGGAATATTTACAAGACCAACTTAGAATACAAGAGATAGTGTGTGGGTCACACTATTATATTGAGTACATTAAAATTTAAATTGCCTATGCAATAGTCCATATTTCATTAAATGTTATTGTTCCTTTAGTTTCAAGTAGGAGTACAAATTGAGATTTGAAGGTACTAATAATAAAGGAGTTAAACACAAACATTTTGGAAGCAAAAAACATGACTTAGATTATTATTTTTGTTGTTTTAGGGTCTAATTTCAAGAAAGTTTAAATGAAAACATTTTACCTTTCACTATCCAATAACAATGGTGTTCATAACTTCCATTTATATATGGAAAATTGAGTGAGAGTATGTGACAATAATGACTAGGAATTGACTATCACAAATCATTGTAGTATTGACTAAGGGTTTAGTTTTCTTCCTTATGATTCTAAACTTGTTCATTCTTACTTATACATTTAAGAGTTAACCCTTAAATGCCCAAGGCCTATCTTAACTTTTTTGGAATTTTCATGAAAGTGAACAATCAATCAACATTTTCATAAATTTCAGCTAGTTTTTTTCAATTGTAACCGTACAAATTTAAACAAAACATGTTAGAGATTACATGAGAAAAGAAAACACAGCAATATCACTTATAGTTTGTAATATTATACTGTTTGAACATGAAGGTGTTAAAACTACAAAAGTGACTTGAAGTCTTCTAATCCTCATTTCACATGTCAAATCTAAAAAGTTGGTCACCAAAAAAATATGAGATTTGAGAGCATTACATGTCTAACTTCAATAAATTTATGACTTTCAAAATCTATTTTTATATATTTTAAATAAATTTTGAATGTAGATTTTCCTCTAATCTCTAGTGTACTTGAGGCTCATATTCAAGATTTTTAAATACTAGAAAACTCAAGATTGTAGTGGACACCCTTGTACAAAATCTTGAGTAGAAAAATCATGAACATTCATTTTCAAAATCAGATTTTTGATGTTGAAAATAGATTTCAAAACAAACTTCCATTGAAAAAATAAAAATGAAAATAATTTTTTGATAAGGTTTCATTCATCTTCTGAGTTTTGTAACAACCCATATCTAGTTGCTTGGGCATTTAGGGGTTAATGATGTGCATGGTGCCTCATTTTATATGCAAATTTATATTCAAGTGTGCCTAGAATCTTAAAAAAATTCAGGTGGTATGGTAAATTTTTTTTTCTCTTAAAAAAGTCAAAATAAAAATCTCATGTGTGTAATTAATACTTAAGATGGTTAATGGGAATTAATATATGTATCACTCCTTCTCAACTATTTTATCACACTTAATATATATATAATCAAAATTTATCATGTTATAGAAAGGTGTGGACCACAAAACAAAAATAATAATAATTGGATATTACACCTTGATTTGCAATTTAAATTTTGTTATAGCACCAGATGCAGCTCATAATGTCAGTTAAGAAAATCTAAATTACGCTTACTTTGTTTTAGATTATTTAAATGATACTAGGCATGGACCTTTCTTGAGCTATAAAACATAGCTATAGTTCCAATTTGAAAGTTTGGCTATATTCTCAAACTAGTGATGTTTTGAACATAGTTCACATGCTTTCTTTGATATTGTAAACAGTGACTGTATATATTAGTTGTGGTAGAATACTTGAAAAGATGGGGTACTTATATCAATACCTATTAAATATTACATATGGGGATTTTTTGATTCTTTACAAATCCGTAATAAACTAATTAATTATTTTTAGTTTTAACAACCAAGGACCCAAATTTGTAGAGCTCATTAACGATTCTCTTTTAAAGTGAATATAAGAAATTCAAACACAATTTTTAGTCAAGGAATACAAGTGTTTGAAATGCATTACTTTCAAAATATTTTAGATTTCATGACAACAAAGTAAGTGCCAAAATATAGTTACATTGAGAATTT
Organism: Ulota crispa; assembly: GCA_963920765.1. NCBI lineage: Eukaryota > Viridiplantae > Streptophyta > Bryopsida > Orthotrichales > Orthotrichaceae > Ulota > Ulota crispa. Next base: position 12,245,706 of record OY987248.1, on the reverse strand, counting down.
TGGTTCCAATTAAGATTCTAGCTAACTCTATGTGAATTACAAATTCTAACTTGACTTGTACACTCAAGTGTTCACATGTAGACTTCAAACAACTTCATTTAGATGAACACTTTTAAAGTGGTGAGGAATTTGAATATGAAAAAATTTGCAAAACTTAATTTAAAATAAATAAATAAATATGTAATTGTCTTTTATTTTCACTCTATATTTATGATTAAATGTTTTAGGAAAAGTATTAAATTGTTCAGTTCTTTGAATTATGATGTCATTTATTCCAAATTAGGATGATTTAGGGTTTTTTGGGACTTCAATGTGAGGGAATACTTTAGCATGGTCAAATTCATTTAGAGTTTTCTTTTGTATAGTAGGGTTTCAACACTCTTTTAAGCTCCTATTAAACATAAATGTAGTTTAGGAGCTTAAGGTATAGGGTTCTCCAAATTTTATTAAGTAATTAGCAAGTTCACCATATAAAAAATGATTTCGTTTGGTAGTTCTATTCAAACTATGAATTATGTCTAGGTCATATAGGAAAATACATAATTAATGTAATTAATATAGTATTCAAAAATCCCTCAAAATCTGTAAATTTACAAACAATCCATAATCTTGAGATTAGTTAAAATTGTAAAACTACAAATTAGTATTTACTAAAAGTTTTGAGGATAAGGGTATTCATAACATGTTGAAATTCTTAGAAGAGAACTTTTGGAATAATCTATTGACACTCACTAAAGAAACATGAGAACAATGTAATTCTACAAATAAATGCTAGTTTTTAACTAATTTGATTAATTGATTAAAATTTTAAAGAGAACTTTAATTATTCCATGTTCTTTGAATATGCGCAACATGTATTAAGGTTTAGTAGTAGTATAATTTTTTTGTATTTGGTTGGAATTCATATGATTGCTATGTCATTTTTTGTAAATACCAAATATATCTTCATAGACATTGTATAACAGGGGTGCAAATTGTATGGTGTTCATTTATTTTCATTTTTGCAATAAACAACATTTGTTTAATTCACTTACATTCAAATTTGACAAATACCTTCATTCCTTTCATCAAATGATTTGATCATTGGGCACCACATGTTCATTATATCTTTGAAATTGATTACAAGAAGTGTTATAATATAGTGATTGTAACAAGATTATAGTGACTTGGAATTTACATATATACGTGTCTATTGTGTGTTTAGGATTTACATTTCTTGACATTATTTAGAATAGTTCTCCTATACACATCTTAAGGTTTTATAAACCAACTAGTTCATACGTGAAATCATAAATGTTTAGTTAATACACCGTCAAGGTGCATAACAAATTATAATATCAAAAGAACAACTTTGTGTGGAAGTGAACTTTTAGTAACTTACACTCTCAATAATGCTACACATGTGTGTGTGAATGCACAAGTTCAACAACTTATTGGGTTTAAATCAAATCCAAATAACAACAAAAAATTTCACCTTGAAATTCATATATATTTTTATCCTTTCACAGACATCTAGATTATGTTGAAAGATAGTATTTAGGGTCCAAAGGAAATTTGATTATAACTAAAAATCACAAACGCATCATTTCAGTCAATGTTGACCTTCCAAAATGAAGATTAACAAAACTTGAATTGTATTAACTATGAAGCATTGATTATAATTAAATAGCCCACATGCAATCCACGTGACAATGTCATCTCAAAGATCATTGCAGCACAACTTGGTATTGGACTTAAAGGCAAAAAATAATTGTAAGGTACATGGTGTTTTATCACCATAAATTCAATTGTACGTAAGCGGTGACCGTAAGTAACCTTCAATTTTATTGATGCCAATGACCGTAAGTTGTGGGCAGTACTAACATCAGCAGTAATTGGTGATCACTAGTTACCAAGCCATTTCACTAACAAGACTCAGATCTTTGTCTTGCACCTTTTTTGGCGCTCACTACCACTTACACGTTTTTCAAATCTTCTCTCTTTTGCTCATATTGTTGAGGAAGCTCTGTTGTTTTTCCTTGCTAATCTAATGCTTTGCTTTTTTTATTGCTTTGTCTTTGCAAGTGAAATTTGTGAACTTGGATTTCATTCAGTAGCTACAAGTGTTGTGAGTGATTTAGTTGCTCCTACCGCAAACGCTTGGAACTTTTGTAATTTAGATGCTTCAGCATGGGGTAATTTAGATGCAGTGCGCTAGAATTTACTTTTAGTTTGTTGCGCATTTGGTGTGTATGCGCTGCTGCGGAGCTTCAATTCTAGAAAGAGGCAACTCCAAGTTTTGCAAATTTCTGGAATTTGGTGTAGCAAAAGCCTCGAGTTCTACTTTTGCGAGATAGCAATTCTAGTAAGTTCCAACATTCATTTCAAATGTTAATCTTCTTTGAGTCCAACTGTGAATAGATATGATGGACGTTTACTCAAAAAATGGGCATTCATCAATTTTGGTTTTGGATTTCAAGCTATGTTTTTTCTAGATTTTGATAGAATTAACAAAATTTTAGAGCTTGGTAGTGTGTGCTTCAAAAATCTGGATGACGTTGTCCTGATGGAGATATCTCCATCATATAGATACTCGTTATATATTTATGTTTGTGTTGATTTCAATAAATCAACAGTTGAGGCAAAAGGGGTAGTCGTGGTGAGGACCACGGTTTGGTGACAGCGCAGCGGCCATAGATTCCAGTGCGCTGCGCCGTCTTATCACATGCACAGCTCAGGGGGGTAGGTAGCGGGTTGGCTGGGCCAATTTCCTGCCTCACTAGCTGCCAAGCCGTGAGCCGCCATCACCGCTCGACGAGTCCGATGGGATTCGAACCCGGACCGGCGGGCGACCAGAGACGACCGCTTCTCCAGCCAACCAAGTCCACGACTTGGCGACTGAAAACAAGCGTTTAACGCTATTATATGCTTGCAAGGGCACGTGGCCACTTTACGATGGCATTTATTTTGTAATTTAATCATTTTCATATGTTTATCTAGATGTTTTGGAAGGCTCATATATTTTGCCTTTGTTTGAATAAAAATACTAAGGGTTTAGAAGTCAATAGGAAAGGTGTTAAAGGAAAAAGGGTTTGGCATCTATGGTGGGGTTAGGATAGGAAGGAGCATGGGCTGATGTGCCCCACCTCCCTACCTTAGATAGGGTCGAAATTATGGAGGAAAAATCCCTTAATTGTTGGAAGTTAGTGTATGAGTGTTGATGGGAAGAAGGAAAAAAATCCCAAAACTTTGATGTGAGATTTTTTTCTGTGTATACATGATTTTGAATTAAAATTTGAGGAGGTTGTTCCTTGTGTGATTACCTTTTCAAAATGAGTTTGCAAGTTTGATTTGGAGTTGTGATGCAAAAGTTATGAGTGTTTGAATTTTGGAGTCAAAAAGCCAAACTATGAAGAAAGGCTGAGACTTCGACAAGCCATAACTTATGATCTGTATATCATTTTGCAACAAGATTTGGAGAAAGTGTTTATCTTAATCTTGGCTTTTTAGAAAGTCCTTAAACTTGAGGTTTAAAGCTTGGACAAGAAAGTTATGGAAGTGTGAAGGTTTGGAGGTGGCTGCCCTTTTGTTAGGAGAAGGCCGAAACTTTGAAGAACTACAACTTTTGGACAGTATAAAATTTTCTTCTCAGATTTTTGGAAGTGATAGTTTGTTGTCATAGCTTTCTGAATTGTCTTTAATCATTTCATTTGGAGTTTTATTGAAGAAGTTATAGTGGGTAGAAATTGGAGGTTTGGATGCTCTCTAAAAAATTGAGATCCACACTTTGATTGACTAGAGCTTTCGGACAGAGTTTTATTTTGAAGTGAAAATTTTATGAGTTGTAGCCAGTGATATCATTTTTCTAAATTGATATCACATTTCTATAGGTGATGTATAGAACAAAAGTTATAGAGGTTTATAGAGGCAGTGTTTAGTTTGTAAGAAGAAAGAAGAGCCTCTACTTTGAACTTGCATAACTTTTGGACAATATCTTAGATTGAATTGAAATTTGGAGAGATGTTAGAGGGTTAGAAGAGCTTTTCAAATTGCTATTATACTTAGCATTTGAATCTTTGAGCCATCTATGGCACTAGATAGAAGGTTGCTGCTTTTCTAGGACTTGTTATTTGTGATTTTCCTCATTGTTTTTATTAAAACATGAAGACTTGAAGACTTGAAAACATGAAGACTTGAAGATTTGAAGATATGAAGATTTCAAGAGGAATATTTTGGGTTTATTTTTTATGTATGTGTGGGATGTGGCTTTGTTATTCCTAGCCGGTTTTGGAGGCTCGTTTGTCAATTCATTTCCATTTTGTTTTGTAAACCTTGTTGCGGGCAGTTTGGGTTAAACCAAATTTAACCCCATTTATTGTCGTGGTGACGAAGTGGGATTGATCACCCACATGGTCGAGACTTGCTCTGTTCTCACGATCTAGAGTTCAGCAGATCGTGAATTTGATTTCAGGATCCCGTCATACGGACGGCAGCTCGTGTCTGCTGTCCTGATCTACCCGTCCCGTATCCAGTGGGCTCTTATCCCTACCTTGACCCTTATACCCTTAGAGCCAGCCACAGGATAGGCCAACGGAAGACCGAAGACTAAATATTTGAAGAAAAAATCAAGATTGAAGACGATTTAGTCGGCAACGCATAATCGCAGCAAGACACCCTGCGTGTTCCCAAGGCGCACTCCTCTCAACCCGACAACGTATCTTCTTAGGAATTTCCATATCACAATTTCAATTTTTTGTTATGATGGTACTTGTGATTGTTGAAGTCCTGGGCATCTTTTGTTTTCCTTGCCAAGTTAGTTTGTTTGTTGTCTTTGCTTCAAAGAACAAAATTCTTATGCAACATTGTTTTGTTCAGTAGGAAAAAAATATGTTGGTTTTATGAACGTGAGGATTCATTCTTTTGCTTCTTTCAAATGTTTGTCATTGTCTTGGAATTGAAGATTTGCTAGGATGGAGCATTCTATTGGAACGCAATCGGGCAAGGGGAGGCTTGGCATGAGGAGGGGCAAAACCATTGGACAGAATAGCAGAGAGGACGTGATACAAACTAACAATGCAAGGAAGGAGAAGATGATTACCTCAGAGCATAAGGAGGGGAGGAGCCTCGACGTAATGACAAGGATAGACGCAGACAGTTGAAGGGGGGGATCCCTCAAGGGAACGACGATGAGCAACACAGGCGGCAAATTGAGGGCCCCTCTCAAAGTAATGAAAACAAAGACCAAGTGCAGCAAAGGGAGGAAGACCCTCAGGGCACTGAAAAGAAAGACCACAGCATTGATGGAGGTGATTGACGCAAGGATGAAAACCAAAGCATCCAGAGGAAAACAGCGTCCAAGGTGAGGAAGGCAAAGAGTTACAAAACTGTAGAGGACGTCAACATGGAAATCAAGAACTTGAAACAACCACCTCATATGCTTAGCTAAGAAAATTTTGCCAATGAGTACAGGCTTCTGAATTCTTCAGCTACTAATCCTCATCGCTATTGAAAGGGAACATTGCCAACAAAGGTGGTGAGGAAATATTTTGGAGAGACAACTGGCAAAAGTGGGCGCAACGGCTTTTTTGGCAGCAGTGTGAGGTTGCCCAATTGAGAGACAAGATCAAATAGCTCCATCCAATCATGTACCAATACGGCTCCAACAAGGTACCTGCATTGTTGAAGATTCACTTCACGGAGGGAGTCGCGATGGAGTTCGAGAAAGGAGCAATGGAGGTCAATTGGTGTTTGTTTGGAGAAGAGACAAACAAGCGACAACGGAATTGATATGAACAAGATTTGAAAAAACTTCAGACTTTAAAAGATTTGTTGTTGAGTAATTCTAAACCCGTTTAGCTTCACAAGATGGATTGGTGGTCCATGAAGCTAGAGCGAGGAGTGAAGTTGGAGCCACGTGGTGGTAGTGGTGCAGGATTTCTAGTGGAGAGGGTGCCCCTCTTTCTTAATCAAGGCGTGGGGAGACTGGTGTGGAGTTGGGGTGTCTGCAGATTCTGGGGAACTGCAACCAAGAGCAGGAATATTTTCAAAGGCATTCTCAGCCGACCGGTAGGTGGAGGTGGAGGCTCTAATGACCATGGTGCACATGAAAGGGGAGGTGCTGAAAATTCAGTAGAAGGAGGCAAAATTGATTGCAAAAAGGTCTAGTAGAGGAGGAGAGAGATTGAGTGCTTAGTATGCACTTTCAAAACACAAATGAACGCAAAGAATAAGTTGATTGATGCGATGAAGACTTCCAGTGCAAAAGTGGAACGTAAGCTCATCAAGCTTGAGATGCTCCAAGAGCAACTCGAAACTGAGGAGAACCACCTGACGGGAGTGAACATTGAGGTGGAAGAGGCGAACACCCTCTTGGCAAAGCTGGCGCAATAGGTTAAATGCCATTGGCTGGAATTTGATGCGCTGGTAGTCCAATCGTGGTTGTCTAAGATTGGAAAGCTAGGGGGGTTATTTTTTCCTAGACCCATGGTGTATGCCCCTATGGAAGAGCAAGCTTTACATTTGACATGCTTTAGTAAGGAGACTGATTTCTTGGAACTTACTATTTGCAATCTTTGTTCTTTTCCATTCCCCTATACTGACATTATAGTTTCATCTTGCAGACATTTGTATCATCCTTTTTGTGCAGCAAGTGTTTTTGCTAAGAGTAATAGGTGCACAGCTTTGGAGTGTAACTCTTTGCCACATCCAAAATGGCACCGTAGTTACGGTTGGGGTGAGCCTAGTGCAGAGCTATTGGAGAATTTGTCAAGGTTAGGTGTAGGTGATGAGAAGAAGAGGATCTTGCAAGATTGATTAGAGTCGGCAAAGGCAAAATGCCCACCTGCTAGTAAGTGTTCTTTTAATTTATATATTGTTTTGTTGTTCATTCAATGTATATCTTTGTATTCTAGGTTTGAGGGTTCTCTGAAGTTGTAATAGCAAAATGAACAACAAAGAATTCAATTTTTAGTGACACTATATTTATGTTACTTTGCATGTTTTTGCAATTTAAGGTTATGGATATATCGTAAATCCACGCATTTTCAAATGTCATTACATTCACAACATCTGAGTGTTCAGGGCATTGTAGTTATAAGGTAAACTCACAATACGTACGATAATATATAATGTATTGAATATGCTACATGTACATTGTCCCTACAAGTAGTATTTATTTATATTCAGTTCTTGTAGTATAAATGTGTTTTTGTCTTACATGAAGTATTTTGTGGTAGTTTTGAAATACACTAAGTAAACCGATAGTATTAGCCTTTTATTGATTCAATTGTTAGTATTCCTCTCCCAATATTTAGATTGTTGGTACGTACTTGTAGTATGAAAATGTACTTTGTTAGTAGTTAATTTATTCTAGCAAAATATGACCAAACTAATATGCACTACATGTACTTAGCTAAGAGTTGATAGTACTTATTTCATGTACAAAATTAAAAGTGATACTTTCTATGAATACTTACCATTTAGAAGTACATGTGCTTTGTAGCTATTATACTATTGTATAATAAGTACTTGATTCATGTGTTAAACTTGTATTTGTATTGATTTTGTATGTACTTTTCCATATGTATGTCAATTAATTTGTAAGATTTGTACTGATAGTACTTAGCTGGTATGGGCTACATGAATTTTATGACGTGTTGTTTGATTGAGATTGGGTTGCATAATGGTAGTTGTTGCTTTTTTATGTTCATGTTTTATTACTTTCCAGAAGTTTTTAATTGCCTTGTTGTTATGAACACTACTAAAAATAATAATACTTCATTACTATTACATGACATTCTTATTAACTGTTTGTAATGTATGGTATTCCTAGTTGTTATTTTTAATAATAGTCAAGGAAGTCTTAGTTGTAATTGTTATCTTTTATAGAGATGATGGTTACATATCAAATTGCTTTTGTGTACATGAATAAAAATTTTGAGTATAACAAAAATAACTGACTACGTTGTTTTTGTGCAGTTGCTTGCCAAATGTTTGCCCACACTGCAAACTCTCTTGCAAATTTCACGGAGGGGACAATTAGTCAGGCAAGTAGCTCACCAAAGACAACTCATGTGGGAGGTGCTAGCATGTCTGACATTGCTGAGGATACCAGTGACCTACATGGAGCCAATGAGCCAAAAGAATCAAATAAGAGGGCTTTGGGTGAAGTGGATAGTCTTGCCTCTAATATGCATGCACAAAAGAAGCAAAAAGCATTGAAGCCCGTCATGGTGACTGCCACAGATGGAGAGGAGGAATTTAGTTCCAAATCAGAGGCAAGCGAGGATGGGCTTTTGGAGAAGGTGCTCAATCTTCCATCTAGCTTTGGTACTAGTGTCTCGGATTTTGACAAAGAGGAGAAGAGCATTAGTGGCAATATACATCAAATGCACTCGGAATTAAACGAAGTGGAAGATAAGGTTTGTATATTATTCCTTGGCAATTTCTGAAATCTTGTTTTCAACAATTCCACTACATTTCTGATGTTGAGGCTAATACATATATGCTAATTAGTCATTGAAAGCTAAGGCTCATTTCCCAAGTCCAATTGAAGAGGTGTGCGTTATTGGGGGGAAGGAAAACAAGGCAGCACACAAATATACAGGTGAGGAATTGAAAATGCAACACCAAGAGGATTTGGAGGAGATGATCACACTCAACAAAGGTGTTTGGCATGTTCTAATGGTGGGAGAGGGGTTGGCACCTCCGGAGTGGTACTTCAAAAGACCCTGCTAATGGAACAAGAGGGGGTGAAAATGGGGCTCACAACGCATGTGTCGTTAGACGTAGAGGACAATATGGGAGTTCCCGAGGGAATTATTGGGAAGGTAGGTGGACAGGTAGAGGGGGTAGGTGGAAGAGGGATTAGAGAGGGAGAAGTCCGGAAAGATATGGGTTGTGGTGGAGGACTCAACAAGAGTTTGGGGGGGTCTGAGGAGGGAATCTTTGGAGAAGAAAAGGGCGAAGGTGTCCATGAAGCTGAAAAGGACAACACTGCAAGTGAGAGTAGGCAATTCAAGGTTCTTTTTTGAGATGGAGGTTTGCTTGAATCGGAGGGAGACAAGAACAAACTTCCGGAAGAGGCACCAACAGTTGATACACCAAAGAAGATGAAGAAAAAGAAGAAGGGAGGGAAGAAGAAGCAGCATCATCATGCGCTTCAAGAGGAGGATGTCTCCATTGCAGTAGAGGGCACTTTAATTTCAGGGCCCAATTCCAGTAAGGAATTGAGCTACATAGCCCCTACAAAGAAATTTGATGGTGGAGAGGTTAAATCCCTCATTGAAGATCCCACCCCTATTTACTCCCCTCTAGGCAGGAGGAGTACGTGGTCACAGCAGGCAAATTTGGCCATGTCTACACAGGTAGACAAAGTTGGGACCAAGAGGCATAGACGGTCATAGTGTCTTGGGGAATTTCTCTATTATTACAAGTCATAGTTTATAGAATCTACAATTTTGATTATAGATTTTGTTTGTATTTGTAGTATTAGTTAGATTGAGTTCAATAGGCATAGCTTGTAATTTGCCTTTGCTGTGGAGGCTATTAGTTGAGAGACTAAAAGTCTTTGCACATATTTGTTGAGTTTGTTAATTTATTTTGCTAATGTGGTTTGATAAGTTGTTTTTCATATAGGCCTTATACTATGCTAAAGATTTATCTAGGGGCTTGGAGGCAATTCTGATCCCAGTAGCTCCTCATAATTCACCTGACCCCTTTTAAGTATATAGCTTCTAGTATAGTGCATAACAGAGCCTCTATACATACTTCTATTGTGGGGTTAGGCAAAGGTGAGTTTTGTTATTGTGGTGGGGAGGATTGTCTAATTGTAGAGGTTCCTTGTCAATTTACAAAGGGTATTGGTGGGGAATTTGCATACAACCTAGGTGGATTGTTGAAGAACCAGTTTTTGCTAGAGAGAGGTAATTCCAATAGAGTTTTCATTAGAGAGTGCAATTTGAAATGCTTTTGCCATAGTAAATGTGGCAATTGCATGGTTCAGCAGGGAATGAGGTACACGATAGAAGTGTATAAGACAGCGCATACCGGATGGGGGATTTGATCTGGTCAGTCTATCCCCAAAGGTGCGTTTGTTTTTAAGATGACTCAAGAGATTTTGACCAACTTAGAAATGGGGATTAGAAACCGTGTAGTATGTGGAGGCTTGTCATATAGTTTGCAACTTGATGCTGATTGGATGGCTGAGCAAATAGCAACTGACAACATGGCTTTATGCTTAGATGCCACACACTATGGCAATGTGGCAAGGTTTTTGAATCATAGGTTAGACATCATGCACGATCTTTTTATTGGTCATTATTTTATGTAATGCATGTGAATGTCTAACTGCTTTTGCCCTAACCTTACACATGTGTGGAGATGCAAACCTAATTGACATGCTTGTGAAGATTGAAAATGCCATAAAGAATGTCTACCATGTTGCATTCTTCACGAATAGGAGAATTGAAGCAAAGGAAGCGTTGACGTGGGATTATGGGATCAACTTCAACAATCATGACCCAACTTTGCCATCTTTTTCATGTAAGTGTGGCAGCCTGTTTTGTAGGGATAAATTACCAAATACTAAGTGATTTGCCATCTCTCCACTTGATGATATGTTATATATATGTACATAACCTACTAAATTAGACGTGTTACAAATAAAACAATTAGACATGTGTATGGGCTAGAGATAGTTGACATGCCGTATGGTGGGATTCCAGCAGCAAAAGTCCAATTGGAATTGTGGACAATGGCAAGAGAAATATTACCCCCCTACTTATGAATTGTGAATAGTATCCTTTGTGAGAGTTAGAAATGATGCTAGAGCCTCTACATTGTAATCTAAAACCTCAGAATTCCCAAATTAAGTGGTTGAATACTAAACCTCTAAACGCCCACATTTTATAAAAGATGCGGAGGCTCAAATTTTATACCATGGCTCTACATAATAGAATGCCATTGAACCTTATTAGGATAAATGTTGTTGTGGATTCTCCATTAAGTTTCAACAGTATTTGTCTTCTAGTCCATACTATTTTCAAGGCTGAATTTTATTTGAGTAATGGTGATTACATGTCCCTCAACCATGACCCACGGCATCCAAGATACCAAATCTTTAATTATGTGTATTCTAAAATCTAAAGTAGTGGCCTACCACCCCAGTTGCAATGCTCTAAGTTTCATAAAGGGAGATCTTGCAACTACAAAGTTCTTGTAAGGAAAGGTTGCAGATGTAATAAACATGTTATGAAACAATAACCATAGAAGCTTGAACCAAATAGTAAGCTGGACATCAAACATAAAAAAATAAGTGAATATATCCAGTGATATTACTATTCCAATACAGAGTAAGGATTATGTAATTATTAGATTTTTTTACATGTACTTTAAGTATTGAATAATATTACAATAATATTATATTGTCCTATTTATAGTATTCACTCATACCAGTAATCCATGAAATAAAGTAAGGACAAATAATAAAAACAAAAAACAATGGTGGGCACATAACAATGATAACTCTCTGTTATGAATAGCGACACCAAATTTATTTGTCTTACAAATTTTACAAGAGAGCATACAAACCATAAACAATTACAAAAATAAATCCTAGCTTATTCTTGCCGTAGAAGCATAATAAAGATCATATGACCAATGTAAAACCACCTAATACAGCTGCTTTCCTTGAGCCCCCTTTTTATTGAACTACATGTTGTGTTCAACAAAAATTATAGCACACTACATTTGGAACACATCCACGGGAAGTCATTTGTAATCACTAATCAACAACCACACCAGCAAAATAGAATCAAGCCAAATTGAGAATCCAAAGCTATACTACCTAATTGGCGATTAAACTTCATACTAATATCTTAAGTGAGGTACTGGATAGTTACTTGATAACATTGTCATGTAGTTCCTTCTGCAATTTAGTCAGCTAGTCTGAGTACCTAGTTCATAGTGAAAATTGAAGGGTCTAAACTGAACATCATTCACAAGGAGAATATTATGTCCGTACCTTGAAAACCAACGTGCCTAATAGAGTTTCAAGCAATTGTTTTGTAGTCACTAAAGGTCCATGGACAATGAACCACCACACCCAAAATAACAAATTCTTAATTGTTAGTATTACACCAAATGAAGCATTAGACTACCAACCCATTTGCAACGCTCCTAGTTTCAAAAAAGTAGCTATAGCAACTGTAAAGTTTTTGTAATAAAAAGTTGCAAATGTTGTAAAACTTTTATGAAACATTAACCACAAGTCTAACCCATGTAGTAAGGTCTCAATATAAAATTTCAATAAACATTTGCAATTTTGTTGCTATCCTAAAACAGAATAAGGATTATGGAAGTATCAACTTTGCATATTTGTACTTAAAGTATTAAAAATTTTAAATAGATAATACAAATGTTGTACTTATAGTATCTACAAATACTAGAAAGCCCTAATATAATCTAGGAAAAAAAAAAAAAAAAACTAATCACAATTAAAAGCCCACCATTCTTGCAACGCATCTTTGCAAATACGTTTAGATTCAGCAGACATATTATAGACAGTAGTTCCTTTTATCCTATGCGAGGCCATGGTCATCGAAAACTTACATGCCCTAACAAAGTGGGCAACAATAAGAGCATCAATGGCTCTGTCACATAAAATGTAAGTCTTATCTAATCATCCAAACTTCTTGTAATATTTGGCACATATAATCGCATCACTTGCCATGAAAGTCCCTCCCCACAAGCATGACAGCCGCTCGTCCAAAATGAACTTTGACTTCTGGCATTGCAAAACATAATATTGTACAACGTCTTCATTGTCTTCTTCTGCTGGTACCATGAAGTTATTGCCAACATCCACCATGTCCCCAAGCTCTGTCGACATGCCATTGTGCAACCCAAAATCCTCTTCCTCCATCTCTTATGCTTGATCCAAAATTGCAGCAATATTGACTGGTACTAGCCTCTCAACCTCCCACTCCTGCACATGGCTCAACCATTCACATTTGGCCCAATTGCAATCAATGCATGACATACAAAAACAACTTAAAGCAAGGGTTTTGAGAAGAGTAGGGACCATCAAGGAAAAACCCATGATATAGTGTAGACTCTTTGAACCATGAATGGTATTGCACTTTAAAATTGTTGTCATGGTTCACTTCTCCCTCTGCAATATTCTAGAAAAATCTAGATAGAGTAGAAGTTGTTGACTGATTATATGAGCTAGGAACCCGATCAGTGTATTTCTCCTCTAGAAATTGCACCACTTGTGTAGAGTTTTGCAGCGGTCGCAACGGATTTTGAATTTGTTCTGCAGCAAGAGCTCTCTTCACAACTGCACTTGCTTCATCCCACTCCCCTTTCCCATGAGCAGATTCAAAAAAATTCCATTGCATGAGACAACCCCCAGTAATCATGGGGTATTTAGCAACAAAATACATTGCAGTTGCACATTTGAACTGCGCACTAAATCCATCGCTGAATATCCAATGCTCCTTAGGAGTAAAACCCAAATCCAACAACCAATCCCAATGAAGACAATGCTGAACAAAAGATGAATCATGGACTTTATCATCGGAAATATAGAAGTGAGTTTGCTTGAAGATCTCATTTTCCTCCCTCCACATGGTAATATGAACCAAAATAGTAACAGAAGTGCTAAAATAATATAAGCTTTGCACTTTGTTTTGAATGGCAAACGAGTAATTCTCAGCACAATTGATATGGGAAACAATAACTTCCTCAAGAATATTGGCCATCATCATTTTGCACTGCTTGTCTTGCCATCTAGCCCTGAAATTGTTTGTAATGAATGTTGTCATTGTCTTCTCCATGTATGACAAAAACACATGTACTGGAATCTCTTTGAAAACCTCCTTCAATCGTTTTTTGGCCTTCCCTATATTTACATCCACTCCTACCTGGTAGTATTTGAAACACTTCCATTTCAAAGTAAATGAAGAAGATCTACACAACTCTTGCTCACAAAAGGTTAATAGGTGAAAGCCACAATCATTCTAGTTTCTCATAAGACACTCTAATCTATGCCATAAGTCATACTCACCCTTAGGACAGACACAGGTCTTCCACATTAAAGTAATTCTCTTAAATATTTTCTCATGGGCGTGGCAGCCTCCATCTACATTGCTTAAACAAATAGCACACTAACAAATACAATGTACATTGGCATGCAAACCCCTAACTCTATCCCATAGGGTACTCACAGCAACCTTCATAAAGTCCATTTCAACATGATAAATGCAACAACATGTGTTCCTTTCCTTCAATTTCCTCACCCACCTCGGTTTCAACCTCTCAAAAGCTCTCTGCCGCACGGAACACTCAGGATGTGCCTCTTTGAAGCGTAAGAAAAAACAAGTCCGCCAAACAAAACAGAAAAATTAGAACAGTGTTAAAACTTCTATTGTTTTGTAAACAAAGTACTAGTACAATTTGTACAATTCATACTATATGTACTAACCAAAGTACATTCTAACCATACTTAATTCCAAGAGTACCTTTTGGTATTGAATAATATACTATTCAATTGTACAGAAAACATCCTCATAACCAACATAATACATGAAATATTAAAGACAAACGTTTGTATATGTTTATACTTATCATTATGTAGTTAATATATTAATTGATACCCAAGAATTCTAGAAGTACTTTTTGTAAGTGTAAAGACTCTGAACTAGTAATAGTACATTGTGGGAAGTGCCATAGTACATTCAATATTAAGTATAATATCAAGTAGGATTAAAGGTATTATTAAATTCCACATTTGGTACTTGAAAAAGGGTATGTACAATATGGTCCAAGGCTTGTACTTTCAATGTACTTTAAAATATTACATGTACCAATTCATAGAGGAAGGTACAAAATGAACATACCAAAGTCTTTTATAGTACACAAAGAACAGTGAGAGGAAATACAAGTTGGAAATCAATCCTTAAAACGTCTTTGTAGTATTACTTGTATTAGTCCTAATGATTGAAATCTAGTCTTTGTATTACAACTCCAGCAAAAAGTATTGTGACTACTTTGCATATTCAAATAAGCAAATTTGTTAATTGTCATAACTACAGCATCACTACTATTAGAATGCATTTAGTATTAAATTTAAATAAAAGTATTATTTGAAGTTGTTATTTGACTTAGGAAATGTGCACTACATCAAAGTATGTCATTAACAACCACGTTTGAAACTACTATTTGTAAATTGTTAAAATGATTGCAGTGAATCTAAATCAGCAATAAAGCTTTTAATAATGCTAACTCTTAAAAATGTATCAGCAATTTAGCACGTCAATGGCATTTACATTTTAAATGCACTACTTTCTTGTGAACTTGATGTAATCTACACTTAAAATCACATATTGAAATAGGATAACGTCCAAATTATAAGAAAGGTACTTCAAAAGAAACGTACCTAGGTTTCACACAGATAGTGTGTGGGATGAGGCTCCACCCACTATAAACGGCCAACTTTGTGCTTGACAACATCTTTCTTGTTAGGGGAAACGTTTGTTTGACTGGTCCACCATGCATGGACACAGTCTTTGACGTAGTCTGTTAAACTTGATCTTTTAAGTCTATGCAATCAAAGCCTTGGAATAGTATCTTGAACATCAATAGCAGAAATCCTCCTTGTCAAAGCAAGGTTTATACTCTCTGTTGTTGTATCCAAAACCCTCGACAACGCTCTAACACCATCAATCCCCAAACTAACAGTAGCGTCTAGAAGAGCACTTTTCCTTGTTAAAAATTCATTAGAATTTGCCACCTTTACTAATTGCAGTTGATGCTTAAAGTTACGGAAGAACAAATGAATCACCTTTGCTTTCTGCGGCCTAGGGTTATACATAGGTAGCAAAGGGCCTATAGTATTGTGCCGCAAGAACTTCTCCATGACATCTTTCCTAGTATTTGAGCCAAGACAACTTTGCAATTCATCAAGTACAAACTGTGATATGCGTACCGATCTCCTATGCAACTCCCTCACCATTAAGTGATCATTCACTTCACAATCTAGAGGTGCAATAGCTAAAAGTAGGGTCCCTTGCAAACTATCCTTATCACGTGCTCTCTGTCGTGCCTTCCTTTGTCTTGCATTCTTGATAGTTGTACATAGAACCTCTTCATGCATGCGAGCCTGCTCAATTTGATCTGCTAGACCAAGTCAAATAGGGCCACGCCTTGCACGTTTTTGGTTTGCGGTGTTGCCCATCAGACAAATATTGTGAAAGTGCTAGAAATGAACTCAACTTTGAGAACAACTTTGAGCCCTTTCAAAACACAATTGATTTGCAGCTACGAGCAAGGAAAGCCCTTGTATTAGGCAAAGAGTTGAAGCTAGTACTGTGCACATTCCTTAAATTGTTAGACACTGTATTAGTGAGAAGTGTATGCCGAGGAGAGTCGAGAGACTCCTCTATGGTGTTATACTACCCCCAATAAAAATTACTCTTGCCTTATTGGGACACTGGAGTTTCCGACACGTATCCGGAATCAGAAGTCCACTCAGAACACACAGGCCCTCCTTGACTGATAGAAAAGCAAATAGTGGTTAAGACAGACAGACTCTCAGCAAAACTTTCACTCGCACAAAAATATGTGGTAATCAATATTTGCACTAGAATAGAGAGAATTTCATGATCTGGCTCACTTGAAGGGAAGAATGAAGTAATTAACTTCTGGACAAAAAAAAAGCTTGATGTAGACATTCTTCAGAAGCTATAAGACCACTGTACAACCACACAAAAGAACTTTGAGATAATAGCTGATAAAGCTAGTTTCATGAATCTCCTATGGATGGATACTATAAGATTGAATTCAAGCTGCGCAACGCAAGGAAGACAGTGAGGACTAAGTGTAGGTGGAACTCAGTAACATAGAGGAGCAGGAATTGACAATCAAGCGGAAACCAAGTGATTGATACACCTTGTGGGCAGCACTCTATGTCAAAATAGAGGAATTGAAACTCTCTACGTCAAAATTGACTTGGCGTCAACTGAGAGAATGTTGTGAAATCAACCTACAACAACTTGGCAACTGTAACAATGATGGAGCACAAACAGCATATAGCAGGATGGACACAACTAATTTATTGACACAAATTCAGTGAAAGAGAAGGGTCAAACTGAAGGGACATGAATCAGAACAGCAAAATCTAAACTGACACAAACTTCACAAAAAACAGTGTGGAATCTCAACGGCCATGAAACTTGATGAAGAAAGCAAGGCAAAAACTAGGTGTTCCAAGCAAAAGTTTAGGACCATGCAAAAACATTCAATTCAAAAGTGAAGCCCAACGTAGTGGGAGAGATGAGTCAACGTGGTGGTAAGGAAATTGGCTTGGCGTTCTCTAAAAATAGCTAAACCAAAACTTGTGGCAGTTGCATTATTGAAGGAATTTTTTGAAAGTACTTCATGTACACTAAAAATAAAGTTCAATTCAAATTGTACACAAAGTGGCAACAAATTTTATGTCTTAAAAATTTTGATTTTGGAAATTATGAAGGGAAGTCATTCTAGAACATAGAGAATACATTTAGGATCTTTGGAAAGTTTAAATAATGCATATTCATCAAAAAAGTAATCTCATGCCAAAGAATCTACCTCTATTTTGTAGATCCTAGCCATTTTTGACATCTACTTCAAAATATGAAGGTGGATCTGGATGGAACACCCTCTACAATATATTGTGGGTGATGTGGAGAAGAATCTGGATTCTCCCAGATTAAAAAAAAGTACTTTTTCAAAATTTGTAGTAGTGTGATATTTGAGTATTAGTCCCAAAAAGTACAAATTTAACACACAAAAAAAGTTTTTATTATGATTTTAGTTATGACCCTATAAACCTAACACCTTTAGACAACAAGAAAACCATAGAGAACCTTAAAAAAAGTTTAAAGTTTGAATAATGTCAAGTACAAAATAATGTATATTACCATATTTGGATTGTGACCTAAAAAGTACAAGGATCTAGTGTACTTACACCTATAAGCAAATTCAAAGGAGGTTCAGGTTTACCAGAGGTGAGGTGAAACTGTATTTGGCAATACCGGTATAACGGTTTTCCAACCGTTTTTTCACATGACCTGGAGCTCCCTTCACAAAAGCAAACTTCCACAATGATTAGATATCCACTTATCAATTGTCATTGTTAATAAATGTACAAAAAAGTAGACCATAATCATTTTAGTACCAATAGAAAGGGATGGAGAAAAGGATGGAATCACACCTAGTGCTAGGATCGCCTAAAGGGCCGGTCTAGCAATGAATGGCAAAGGGTCAAACGCCACTATAAAAAAATCATGACTACTACAACCAAAACAAGTTAAAGTGCACACATAATATGCTTACAATTGAGGGATACCCGTGGAAGATGGTCAGTAGCAGCTCCTCCAAGTAGGGTTTAGGTACTTAAGAACTAGAAAATTAAGGTGTATTCTTGATTACAAACTTAGTTAACAAGTCTACATCATTTCTATCTAGGGTGTACACTTCATTCCCTAAATTGTACGTCATGGTCACAATAGTTATAATGCAATCTATATCTATCCATTTGCTATTTGTATGGTCATATTTGAATTTGTCTTGCCCAAGGTGTTTTTGATAATATTGCAACATAACTTCAATGTAAGGGTTATTAGGTTTGGTTTGTCGTTTTCTTCCACTCTTGCCAGAAGGTCTACAAGCTGCCACAAGACTCCAAATTGTTTTCCATTCCGCCTCCGCATTGACTGCACCCTTCCCACCTACTAAGAACCTTCATCCACGGCATGCAAGACGTTAGTAGCATTGCATAAAGCAAGAGCAGTAGATGGACAGCCCTTTTGTGTTTTGCAGCAGATTGAACTATTGACAAAAGCCAAGTAGTGTTTCTCTTAATGAAATGGACACAACAATTGGATATAATTGACAACAACCCTATTCCAGAAGACAATCCCGCCCGCATGCAATTATTGTGATTGTTGAATTGAATGCACTGCCTAATCCTAGCTAGACAGCTTTTGGATAAGAAGCTATTTCTGTTCAGCTGGGACACAAATGTCAACTTGTATATGCAATACCCATCAATTTCCATAGTAGGTGTTATTTTTTGAACAGAAGAGCTGGATAGTGAACTTATTTGAGCCTCTCTATGGTTGAAGACATCAACAACAACATCTCAAGTTTCTTACTTGAGAATGTCTACATCATTCAATCCATTATCTATTGTGTCTTCCAGAACAAAATCCCTCATTTTCGGTGCAGGGCTCACTGTTGAAGTCAATGCCGCCTCTTGCTGCAAATGGTCTTGCAGCACTTTGGAGTCACCATTTTTGCTTGGAACCACCTTTGCACTTGGTTTGCACGCAAAGCTTTTGGGATCAGACCTCTCTAGCAGCCAAAGCTTTTCAAACCAAATTTTATTTTTGGCTGAGCATTGAGAACTCGGCGCCATATTCAAGGACCTAATTTTCTTTTGCGCCTCTTTCAAGCCCTCTTGCAAGGCAGCAATGATAGAATCATTGTTGGAAATGTTGCTGTAAGTCCCCAAGTTGCAACGTTCCTCCTCCTTTTCCAATTTGTGGAGTGATTCCCAAATGTTGTCCATCTTGTTGTGTTGCTTCTTGAAAGCCAAGCCATTCTTCCCATACTCAATGGCTGACAAGTGATTCAACATGTTTGCAATGTTCAATAACTTGTGAAAATCGTAGGCGTGCTCGTGAATGTCCATGCCTCCAATACGTGAGAAGAAAGTTTTGCAAGAGTCACTCCCGGTCAAGTGGAGCGGGACAAGTAGGTCAAGATACCTATCTCTGAAATGACATATCTATAACACAACGTAATGACAAGATAATTGGTTATCTAAAAAACATTATAAACTAACAAAACTCTTTGCCTCTACAAGCCTCTGTGAATTGCCTAGTACCCCATGATCTCCATTTTGCAACCACAATCTCTAAATTTTGAAGAAGAATGAAACCTTACCACACAACACAATCCTCTTATAGAGGTCTAGTTTGGGGGAACAAAAAATGCCTATGTAGTTAGCACACACTTCTAGATAACATTCAGTTCCTAAAGTACGTTTGCAATGTGGGTAATCAGATGCACGCGTGCGAGCCAAGCAAGCCCAAACTTTAGATTGACACAACCTTTAGGCTGCCGCCTAGTTTTGCTTGTCTTGCCAGTCCACATCCTCCATTTTCAACCCATGCTCTTCCGTAATGAACTGATGGAATACCTCTCCAATATGACTATGCAAACACAAACCCCCCCTAATTGCAAAATCCTAGTAGCTGAAAAGAAAGGATTTATCAGTTTTTTCCCATTATGAAGGTAATCTTGGTCGTGAAGACCGCTAGCATCACCTTGGCCATCCAATGATGCGGTGAACATCCACCTATCCCAACCTACATCAAGATAATCTCCAATTGTTGTCTTATAATCTGCAAGCATCAGTTGTCTTCTACGGGAATCACCATTGCTGGCATGGCCAATTACAAGACCTACAGCATCAAGGCAATCATTTTTCCAAAGCTGGTCAATTGATTTCCATTGATTCCTAACCCATCCAAAATTAAAACAATTGCATGTACAACAAGCAAGAATAAGGCGAGGGAGTTTCTCATGTAGAGGGTTGACAACCGCTACTTGCGCAAAACTACTTGTTCTACTATTAGAAAAAGAATTTGTTAGTCATTTGTAACCCTCTTCTCCACTTCCAACTACTAGCCGGAAACCAAACACACAAATGTGGTTCTCAGAAGGACCGCAGAAACCTGAAAGAGTGTTCCACTTTGGTTCCCAAGCCACACAACCTTTAACCTTTGTTTTGTCCTCAGCTAAAATTACTAGCACCGGCCCTACAATATTGTGGGCAGCCTTAGCATCCATGTAGATGTTAGCAATTGCTGCAAAAATTTGCTTGTGCTCTCTAGGTATGAATTGGACTCCTTTTCTAACATCCTGTTTCACCTCACTATAATTGACGCCACCAAAATTCAAGGCAAAGATGTCAACCATTTGGCAACCGTTGTAGACCTTCATTATTTCACCAAGAGTCTTAGTATTCTCCTAGAATCAATTATCTTGTGAGTCTCGGTTAATGTTTGATGCAACATTGCTCAGAAAGTCCCATAATGCAGGTTTACAACCACAAGCCCCTGATCTGTGAGCACTGATGATGCTGTGGCAAAATTTTGTAATATTCGAAGTAGAACTCACTTCCCTACCCAAATCTTATAGGCTAGGTTGCTTGACTTTCAATTGCACAATCCTAGCACAAGCTGACCTAACCTTCTTTTTTTTTAGCTCTCAACTTCATAGAGACTTCACGACCATGTTTAGCAAGTTCATGTGCAGACAAGTAACCAATACGTCTTCTTGCTCCAATGCTCCTAGTCCCTCTTTTCTCTATGCTACAATCTTCACAAAGAATTCTTTTCCAAAAATTATTTAGCTTAGGGATTACAGAGTACATGAAGCAAGAGAAGTTCAGGAATCCATCATTGCTGCTATCAAACCTAGTACATGAAGTGTGCCTAAACGTACCGTTGATTTCCTGCACTTTTCCATCCCAAAAAAAACTAGCAGCAACATGTGGTTCTGGATACCAATCCCGCCCCACATGCGCATCGTGGAGAAGTTCACAAACAGAGTACCTAATTCCACCATAGGAGGCGATAGGACCCTTAAAACCCTAGCAAAACAACCCAAACAAAAAATCTGTGTCTAAGGTGGTGGATTGACCTGCCTCACTTTGAGCGCCAACAGATTTGGGCTTCCACCATCTTCCCAAAGCTAGCTGATTGGAATGAACACTTCCCTCACCTGATTGAGCAAGTTGTCCCCTTCATCCACTCAACAGTGGAGCCCCTTTTTTGGAAACACCCTTAGATTTCTCAACCGCTTGCATATGTTTTGTAGATGCCAGATGATGTCGCAAATTCCATTCCAAGTTCTTCTTGGGCGGGCAAAGACACATCAAGTCTTGACAGTAACAACATCAAACCTTCATCAAGAAACTCTTAGGAGCTTTGTCAATACTTGACCCAAAATGCTAAATGGCTTCAGACTACCCTCCACTGTTTCGTTCACCTCTTCCATTATGCCTAAACCTTCTTCAATTAAGGCCTTGTGCATTTCAAGGGTGAAAATAGGGGCCTTCCCCTTTGCAACAATGGACTGGAGATGATCAGCACATTGCACATCGTTATGTGCACACCAATTCTTCACATGGTTGGTGCTAACCAAATTCTTTGACCTGAAATTGTTGAAGAGATTCTGGATGTTAATATTGTCGTGCTTGCTGCTATCACCGCCAACCTCTTTCCAACACAATGTAGAAAATCTTCACACCTCCGTTCCCATTGAAATCAGATGTCTTCATGTACCACCGGTTATCCTCTTGCAATGAGCACTTCAAGTCCCTCTTCATCTTCTCAAACTGCTCCACATACCGCCTCCAAATCTCCATGGAAATTAACATAGAGTGCGGTTGGTGTCCAACAGGATCAGTAATTCCAAAGGTTCTTGCAACTCTTGAACTGCCGACGATTTCCCCTACAAGCGGAATGCTACCTTCATCTGTGAGAGAAATGTCTGCACTTCTTTCATTGGCCAGACTTTGTTCAGCTTCGTCTTCCAATTGCCAGCGTTTACAAGATTTGTCGCTTGAAGATGGCACCAGCAGTACATAAACATCGGCAATTACATCAATGAGAGCTTCCATCTTTTGACGAATCTTGAAACGGTCCTCATTGTCCCAAAATTGGAATGGCTAGTCCAATTCTGATTTCTCCTCCAGACACACCCTAAGAGAAGCATAATTTTCATCCTCTAGAACCTTGACCTTGCTGTACAATGACGGAATACTATTATCGGACTCCATTGTCCAAATCTTGACCTGCCGCGCCATACCTTGCTTTCCTTCAACCGTACCTACAGCCCACCAAAAAGGCTGAATTTAACCATGGACCAATAATCCAATAATGCACTAAACACAACAAACAACAAACAATCCTAAAACAAACAAAAATTTACTTGGGAAAGAGAAAAAATCCTCTCAAGTTGCAGTTGACACAGTGCCAACTATTCTGACCATCGTAACTATGAGCCGAAGAGCATATGCCCCCCCTCTTGAATCCGATCCACCTACAAAAAATTCCGACTCCTACCTTCTTTTGTCCACCCTAAATGACTGAACCCTCAACGCGCAGAAACACAACAGTCATACCCGCCAAAAGCATGCAAACCCTAAATGACTGTAATCTCAAAGCATAGAAACCCAATACTCACAAGCACATAAATCCTAAACGCACATCCAAAACCCTGTGAATCTGAGGTAGTATGCGTGTATAGATATTGAGAAGCCAAGACCCTTTTACAAATCATGCAAAGAAAGCAGAACCCTTAAACTACAATAGAACACGCAACAATCTCCCTTGCATACACCCCATAGCGTGTAAACCCTATATCCACTACGTCAAAGCAATTGCGGTAACACACGGCCAATTTGCATTGTCCTATGTAAAACAAATTTATGTGAAGAAGCCACATGATCAAAGCTTGCACTCGCAAGTTGCAACAGACAAACACATAATCCACAGGAACCTCACACAAAGGAAGGAGCAGCTAACATTCATACGGCATCACTGCCCCTTTTTCATCCCTAAACATGTGGCTCCTAGTATACCTTGGTAGTTTGGTACTATACTAAATACAGTAGTAACATAGGATCCCCCCAAGTACCTTGTATACCTAAATCTCATACTAAATATTGTAGTGGACCTATAATCCCCCACCTCCTTGACCTCTTAATTACTTATAAAAATAACTAATTTCTCATGTTCAAACTCACCCTATATTACTTATACTAAATTTTTGCATTTAAATGTACCCCTTCTTACTTGTAAATGGATTTTAAATTTTCCCTCAAAAGAATAAAACCCTCTCTATATTATGCCGCACGTTAAATATAAAATGCATTAAGTTATCCACTTGGGTTGACGAAGCTGTATTCAACATGTCAGCATATTTCTATTTTCATTTAACCACGCTTTAGGTTAATTCTTGTGATTTAACTCGACTTGAGTTAAATTTATTTTATCTAATAGTAGAAATTCATAAGCAAATGTCTCATTTTTCAACATCCCATAATATGCGGCTACATAACCGGTAGCATTCTTAAAAATCATTCACACCCGTTCCACGCACTGTATAACAAGTACAGGACTTACTAAATGAATTCGTGATAATAAAATCTGTAAGGCATTACAATCAATCTCTATGTCTTAGTACATTATGCTTATTGGGATTCATGAACTGAATGTAAAAGTCTCCCATCAGAGACAATGGCTGAAAATTGTAGCAAAAACGTCAAAAACAACACAGAACAAGAAATACATGATGCATTCAACTCAAATGAATAGGTATATTGACTAACCAAATGTATAATTGCGCCTGCCTCTCAAAAGTAATGCCTTCCAAACAAAACACACTTCCTAGAATAGAAATCAAGGCTGGAAACAAAACTAAATGTATGGTGGAGCACCTTTGGCAAGAGCGACAGAGACAGCAAGGAGGGAAAACAACATGAGCCAGAGAGAAAGGATACAACTAGAATTCAAAAAATGGTATGTTGGTGGGAGAATGACAGTGAAGAGGAAACATTCCAAAGCATGGCACTTTCAAACGGTTATAGTCTATATCTAGAAAAGTATTTGAGCGCCAATTCTTTTAGTCAAGAATTGACACAAATTGATGGCTACAACTGTCGCCATCCTTCATTATTCCTTCCCACGTGGCTATTGGTGAGGTACCTATTTTTACAACCCTTAGAATTCTTGGATTTGGATCAGCTATTTGTGACACATGTGACAAACCTTGGTGGACCTTGTGCTACTCTTTCCATGGATACAGATCATTTGATTGTATTTTTGGAACATAAAGATTTAATCCTTTAATCCCTAAATGCCCAAGGAACCCGATTTGGGTGTTTGCAAAACTTTGAAGACTAATGAAATCTTATGAATTCACTAATGTTGGTTTTTTTCTTTTGGCACAAAATTCTATTTTGAAGTCTATTTTCAACATCAAAAATTTAATTTTGAAAATGAATGTTCATGATTTTTCTATTCAAGATTTTGTACAAGGGTGTCCACTCCAATCTTGAGTTTTCTAGTGTGAAGATCTTGAAAATGAGCCTCAAATACACTAGAGCTTGGAGAAAAATCCACATCAAAAATCCATTTAAAAAGAATAGGGGAGTAGATTTTGAAAGCCGTAAATTGGTTGAGGTTAAACATGTAATGACCTGAAATCTCATATTTTTTGATGACCAACTTTTTAGATTTGACATGTGAAATGAGGATTAGAAAACTTCAAGTAACTTTTGTAGTTTTAACACCCTCATGTTCAAACGATATAATCTTTCAAATTGTAAATGATATTATTGTGTTTTCTTTTTCCATGTAATCTCTAACATGTCAAGTTTAAATTTGTACGGTTATAGTTTTAAAAAACTTGATGAGATTTAGGAAAAGGTTGGTTGATTGTTCTCTTTCTTGAAAATACCAAGAAGTTCAAAAAGGCCTTGGGCATTCATCCTTTAACCCCGAAAGGTTCACTTGTCATCACGAGTGACAAAGGGGGTTTGAACATGTACTTATGGTAAAATTACTTATTGTAAATTTTTTAAACATTTATGGAACATGTGAAATTCAGAGATCTATGTGGGCCTCCAATTTTTTCTCATAGTGACCTTTATTGAAGAAGTTTTAAATGAGTTTGTCAGATTTTTTTTTGGGAGTACCACAAATAATTTATTAGAAGTTGAATTCTTCTAAAACAGAAATGTGAGGTTACTTCTTTAGAATTAGGTATATGTGGGAAGGTTTGGGACATTCAATTATAATTGATAAATTGAAAGATATGAGAAGTTCTAATTTGCGGGAACTTATGGAAAATCTCAAGAGTATGCCTATATGCAAATTAAAACTTCTCATATCTTTCAAATTATCAATTATTATTGAATGTCTCAAACCTACCCACATATACCTAACTCTAAAGAAGTAACCTCACATTTTTGTTTTAAAAGAACTCAATTTTTGAAAAAGTTTTTGTGGTACTCCCAAAAAAAAAATCTGACAAACTCATTTTAAACTTCTTCAATAAAGGTCACTATGAGAAAAAATTGGAGGCCCACATAGATCTTTGAATTTCACATGTTCCATAAATGTTTTAAAAATTTTACACTAAGTAATTTTGCCATAAGTACATGCTCAAACCCCCTTTGTCACCCATGATGGCAAGTGAACTGTTTGGGGTTAATGGGTTAAAAAAAATTTTACATAATCCACAAGACACAATGTAATAGACGTAAACTAGTTGTTGAATTTGTTGTGCATGTAGTTTGATGAATTAAAAGGTACCAATGGAAAAACACCTTATGTAAAGTCCAATGTTAAAAATTTAATAAAATCCACCATTGGAGGTGAAATATTATTATGGGTAAGTGACATGTTGGTGGAAAGTGTGTGCTCTTCATGCTTCTGTTGTTTTAGATGTTATTGCTTAAAATAATATTTGCTTAAAAACAGCCTTATACTTCTAGAAGCCAATGCTTTGAAGCTTTCCAATAATATGAGCTTCACTCAAAATAGAAAAAATAACAATTAGAATGTATGACTAAGTGGACAACAAAGGTTGTAGAATAAATTGTACTTGTCACCATAAAATAATTCTACAAGAAACTTCCTTAGTGCAATGCAAAATCCAAATGCTGAAAACAACCAATAATTCACCTTCATTGCAGGATATATTATGGGGAAATTACAAAATGAGTAACAAAAACAAAAGAAATTATAATTTGGGTAACGATTTGAAAATAATTAAAATTTGGGTAACAAATTCAATAATCTCAATAGGTTTTGCAACTTGCTATAAGTGTCGTTGAAATTGGCATCAATGCTATTGCCCGCTGTTTGTTGCAACCTCCTTTCTCTCAATGCCGACCAATTGTGACCCTTGCTAGCACCAAGCAACAAATTTCTGTCAAACAATCTTACATTGCACATTGTCAAGGAACAATTGCTTTCCCTTTGCTTGCAAGTACCGCTTTGGAACTTTGGTGCACGCCAAAAATTACATTCAAAGCCTCCCATGCATGCAAATGTTGACACCAAGCTTCCCACACAATGAACAATGCATTTGATCCTCAACATTGTTCTTGCCACGGCTCCAAATTTTTACTTTTTTGCACGGTTGGCTGGCATATCAAACAACTATAGGAGGAGTACCTACAAGCAAAGGGCAAGCAATTGTTCCTTAACAATGTGCAATGTACAATTGTTTGGCAAACATTTGCTGCTTACTGCTAGCAAGGATCATGACTGGTCAACACTGAGAGAAAGGGGGTTGCAACAAACAACAAGCAACATCATTGATGCCAGTTTCCATGGCACTTACAGCAAGTTGCAAAACCTGTTGAAATTATTAAATTTGTTACCCAAATTGTAATTATTTTCAAACCGTTACCCAAATTGTAACTTCTTTTGTTTTTGATACTCATTTTGTAATTTCCCCATATACAAATTTAGAAATGACAGGAGAGGGCACTTTAGTAGATCTTGAAATATAATTAAGTTCTTACTATTGTATTCAGAAATATTATAAGTATGTTTGTTAAGTACTATTAAAATTCTTTAGATTGCACAATTGAAAATGTGGCATTAGTATTGTACAATTGATGTATACTGCTGTTTATTGGATTTCTCTTAGATGAAACATGGATAATTATGTAGTTTTTGAGAAATTCTGTATGAACAAAATTATTTATAAACTCATATACACATTCCAATGTTGTTTTGTTTGTTGGATGCAAAATTGTAAGACCACACGAAATCTTCAAGAACAATTTCATTGGTGTATTGCAATTGTACTTTGCATGCCAAAAACATCTATGTTCAACCAAAGTATGTTCTGGTGCTGTATACAAGGTTATTTCACTCTTGCCATTTTGGGTAATTATTAAAGAGGCATATTACATGAACAAAGTTGTTCTAGGAGCTCTTATTACTTGCTACAATGCGATTCACCATTACAAACGTATCAGTGTTACGTACACTACATTGAAAGCATACAGGAAGGAATTTAAATGTATCTATAAATTATTTTCAAATCTTAAATAAATCCAAAAATATTGTGTATGTGCTACTACTAAGGTGAATAGTTATGTGATACTAGAACAATCTCAATTTAATTGGTCTACAACTCAATTAACATGTACTATACATAAATGAATGTCGGAATTGCTCTAGAATGTAACCCTCTGACACCATCATTTCGATGAGACAAAAGTCACCAAGGGCATGGCTTCATCAAAAATCCTACTCTTTAATACTTTGCGACAAGGCATTTCACATTTTATAAATTTTGTACGTGATGGTTGGAAGCTGTTTGATGTTTTATATTTGCATTGTATGAACTTCCACAAAAAAATTCAAGAACATTCTTGTAAATGATATGATTGGAGGACACTTGGTATTCTATATCTTGTGCAACCTTTTGTGCTTCAACTTACCAAAAATACTTCTAGAACGTTCTAGAGAAGGGCGCACTCAAGGAAATCCTCCCACTTAGTGGTATACATAAACACATACTTTGAGGTATTTATTCTCATCTTGAAAAAAAATCAATCAATTTTTATGAAGAGAGTTGAAGGGTTTGTATGAAGGAAGCTCTAGGATTTCCATGAAGGAATTTCAAGGATTTGAATAAGGGAAGCTTGACAACCTTCATGTCAACAATCCCAAGAATTTTTCACCTTTGGTACTTTACAAGTTCTAGAAGGTTCTAGAAAACAGAGTGGACTTAATGCCTATCAGTTAGTAGTATATATCCATAACATAAAAACGTAATATATAAGTAATTTCAGGTGCTTAGAGAAGCAATATGAGTTTTGTGTGTTTTTATGTTTCTAATATTACAACCATTCATTTGAGGTGTTCCCCATTGTAATATACTAAATAATATTCAATTTTTGACATTGCCAATCACATTTTCAGACATTATTTTTCCTAATTTCTTTTTATTTTGAGTTCTTCAGTGACTACTATTTCTGAATGGAAGATAGAATTCAAATTTCCAAAATTCAATCTTGCAATGGTAGATAGTATGACTATTAGAAAATTTGTTTTCTAGGAGAAATGACCTTTAGACATGCATTCCGAATAGTTTTTTAACATGTAGCACCCTACACTAGATCTTTACACCACTCATGTTCAATTCAATACTCCAATTTACTGAACAATGCTTGTTCAAGGATATTTTGCCACAACTGAAGAATGCTCTATTTTGAGATGGTTAAGAATGGGAAGATTAAATGCCCTCAAAGAAATACACTGAAGTTCTCATATTAGTCTATACTTGGTAATAAGAACCGTATGTGTTGCAACTATGCAATTTATAATAACAAAATAAAAGATCCCTTTTAACCCTTATAGGACCAATTGTCCCTTTGGAGGACAATTGGATTTCTAGCATGTACCTATAGCTAATCTAATTTTTGTGATATTTTAAAATCTTCATTGAAGGTGGGGAATTCAAAGATCTTTGAGGTCATCTAATTTTTTCTTCATTCCGACATTTATTCAAGAAGTTGTGCACAAATTTTTGAAAAAAGGGCGAGGGCAGGCAGCCAAAAAAAAAAATCAAAATTGCTATTTTTAAGAATCAAAATCTGAAATTGGTTCTTTAGATTTATACAAATGTGGAAATTTTTAAATCATTCAATTTTCATTTATGAGATGAAAGTTCTGAGAAGTTTTAGTTTGAGAGCAGATATGCAACTCCCAAACCTCCATTTTTTTTTACTCTTGTAAAAAAAATTGCTTTCCTCTTTTGAGCTCTTTGTATTTTTTTTTTTTGATTTTTTGATTTCCAAGTTGTAATAGACTAAGATTCATTGGTTTTCACCATTTGATTGAAAGTAATTCAGATTTATGAATTTTACATAACTTCTCCAATTTTGCCTAGCATATATGCAAACTTCATGGCCTTATGGCATTGCATGAATTTACAAAGTATGATCCACACCTCCAAGTCATTTGAGAATTCTCCCCCAGATACTTAACTTGATCTTCTACATGGAAAACATAAACCTCAAATTTGCGATGAGCAATTTTTTTGATATAGAAGCTGTCAAAGGCTTCTGTATTTTTTGATCACTAGGGGAAAATCTTTTTTTCCCACTTAAAATGTCATTATGTCACTCCTCTACTTTGAGATTGAACTTAAATTTTTTGTGCAAGTACCTTCCATAATGTAGGGGAAGATCTCACGGATGTATGTTCAAAAAATACAGTTTTTTTCATCTTTTTACTAATTCCCCCTAAAGTGGCAATTCTCAAGGATTTTTACAGAAGAAAGGGGTTGGTCCGTTAGGGGTTCACAAAAAAAATACTTAATAACCCCTATAATTCTTTTGTGTTTATAGGCCCTAAATTGCTTCAAAACACTTGTCCCCAAAGCATGGTCAAAATTTTCATTGAAACTTACTTTTTAACAAATCCAACCATAGGATCCTTTGGTTCACTTGCACAGGTACATTGCCCCAAAATTTTAGAATGAGTATCCCCACCAATTGCAAGATCAAGGTGCCTAAACTTCAGAATGTAGGATTTCCTAGTCCTTCTAGAAGGTTAAGTTCTATTTTTCAAACTTTTTAGATAAAACCCCATATGTTGTATTTCTTATGCAATTTTAGAAATATGTTGGAATATGGGTTGGGATCATATAAAAAAATTAACCAAAAAAATATACATATTCATTCTTACAAAAATTGTAAAGTGAAAGGTATTGATGAATGAAAGATATAACTAATATGCTAATAAGTTTTGGAAGAATTTGAAAATTGTTAATCCCAATGGTCAAAATGCTTTAATAGAGAATCAGTAACTACTGTAATAATTTTCATTTGAAGATTTTCAAAATTTGGAGTAAAAGATAACTTTATAAGTTTTTCTACCTTCTCCTTAGTGTCATTGCCCGCATAAGAGAACTCCGTTTAACTCTTACCTCATTATTTAGAATTGGGTGATTCATTTTTTTTTTAAAGGTATCAATCTAAACAATTCTATAGGAAAAATAAAAAATAAAAATAAAAACAAAATTCCTGCCCGGTTTGACATTGAAATTGAAAAAAACCTCCTAACTTTTGCATTACTTATCGGATGACATGAAATAAAACTTCCCATGTAAATTATGATGAGTAGCATTCATTCTAAAAAATTTATGAAAAATTTCCAAATTATGAAGTCAATAGAGCTTGCCCAAGTTCTCATAAAGCCCAAAGTTGGCTCCTTGGTCCTTTAGGGGTTAAATTCCTAAAATGACACATTAATTTACCTTACAAAATTATACATGTAATACTTTGTGTCATATAATGTAAAAAACACATGTACATATTATCTTTTAATTTCTTATACACATCAATTACATGTAATGTACATTTACTTAATTGGGAATTGATACATGTACCCCACCTTCTGACTATTCTACCACACACTACTATATGTGGTCAATATACACAATTTTAAAATATGTGTCAATCATATGAAATAACATCACTAATTTTAGAAGACAATCTCCAATTGAAGTTCCAACTTTAATTGTTTTTAAGTTTCAAATCGCACTCAATAGTATACAATATAAAATATGAACGACGTATTCTTAGTTTATTTTAATTTTTAATTTTAATTCATAGTATGAGCAGGATTAGGACATGGGAAATAATATAGGAACTGGAACTTCTGTATATTGAAAATATTGAATACGAGATTGAATAATTTCTTATGGTCCAGACGTATTTCAATACTGTATGTACTCAGCACATGTAGTTGGGTGTCGTACAGTAGTCAAAGAAGGTGATACATGTCATTATCAATTCCTTATCAAATTATGGCAAGTGCAATTAAATTCTAAATTGCTTCTCTGGGGTTGCACCCTATACGATGTTTGAGGGTACTCTGCGACCAAGCCTCTAATGAAATGTAAGCTATGTAGGTATATTTTAGTAATTAAAGTAGGGTTTTATTTACGTAAATTTGTAAATGATGGTCATTCAGTGCACCTTAAATTTCTTTCAAATTATTTGGAGATAGTACTTACATATAGTATATGGTTATTATAATTAATAAACTTCAAAAAAATATTGCAAGGACTTTGTCAACTCATAGTGAAACCCCTCATTAACAATCCTTGCGCTAAGAATTATTAGTTGCCTTACTCGACAAATGGTTAAACAGAAATTAAGACAAACTAGAATAACGTCTAATCTTTGTTCCATATCAAATAACAAACCTTTTTTTTAATTTACATAAGTCAATGTTTAAGACTTTTGCATCTTTGTAAAGGGTAATTTTCCATAAAAAAGGAACAACTTCAATCCAGTTTGTAATTCCTTGGAAAAGTCAGATTCATTTTTAATGGTTTTTTTTTAAGCTTGAGAATAATGGCTTCTTGTTTTTAGCTAAAATTTGTGGTTGGCAAAACATTTTCCAGAATTTGACAACAAATTTTACATCTTGATGTAGGCATATGAAGTGTCATTTGTTTTTTAAGCCATTGTGGATAACAGGAATTGAACCCAAATCTCATGCTTGGAAGGCGGATAATTTACCATACTAAGAACACAAATTTCAAAACATCCATTTCTGACATCACTTTATTAACTTGTTCAATACTATAAATCGGCTTTGAGATCTGAACATTAACATGTATTGCAAAGAACAGCTTGGCTTCTAGGGTTAGGGGATTGATGGCCACTTTTTCACTACAATGTAATCATAAATGAGTATTTCTAGCCTTTCACGCAACACATAGGCCCCACCCTTAACCCAAAACTGAACCCTTATAAAGTAAAGTACCCTTTAGTAATGTTGCATGCTCTATGTCTTAGCAGAGAAACATGTAAATGTAATTAAATCTCATATTGATGGTATCTGATTCTCGTGCCCTCTCAATCATTTTTACCAAATTGTGGTTACTATGAACCAAAATTTTGTGTATGGTAATTTCTTATGTATTAAACTAATGGATTTTTAGAGAAGTTGATTAAAACACATTGGTGATGAATTTTTAAGATTTCATGGCATGCATATGTGAGAGACATTCATACGCACATGTAATTATCCTTCTCTAAACCGTAAACCCTAGACTCAAGAATTCCATCTAGAATGGTATGAATGTTGCAATGGTCATGACCAAATACAAGAACCTAAATAATTCTTTAGGGTAATTAAATATTGTTCATTGTCCCATACATTGTGATTTAATTTGTACTTAAGTTCAAAGCATCACAATATGTTTATATTGATAAAATATAATGAAGAAATTGAAATATTGACTTACTTGTATTTGGTCATGACTACTACAACATTCATACCATTTTGGACGGAATTCTTGAGTCTAGGGTTTACGGTTTAGAGAAGGATAATTACATGTGCGTATGAATGTCTCTCACATATGCATGCCATGAAATCTTAAAAATTCATCACTAATGTGTTTTAATCAACTTCTCTAAAAACCCATTAGTTTGACACATAAAACATTACCATAAACAAAATTTTGGTTCATAGTAACCACAATTTGGTATAAATGATTGAGAGGGCATGAGAATTAGATACCAACAATATGAGATTTAATTACATTTACATATTTCTCTACACAAACTTCTTTAGATTGCTGAGACATAGAGTATGCAACATTAC
Source organism: Ulota crispa (assembly GCA_963920765.1). Taxonomy (NCBI): domain Eukaryota; kingdom Viridiplantae; phylum Streptophyta; class Bryopsida; order Orthotrichales; family Orthotrichaceae; genus Ulota; species Ulota crispa. The sequence continues at coordinate 12,211,954 of OY987248.1, read as the reverse complement.
TAGAGGGTACTTTACTTTATAAGGGTTCAATTTTGGAGAGACATTTCCAAATAGTGTATTGCAAGAAAGAGAAAAAGGCAAATTTCAATAACACCCCATTTCCATCATTACTTATAATACCATAATCCCTATTCCAATGACCCTAATTGACTTCAAATAATCTTCTAAATTTTAGCATCGTGGCATTCAAAATAAACCTTCATTTCATTGCACTCTAACAAAAAGAAAAGAGGGAGTGCATCCCACAAGAATTGCTATTAATCCTTTAGGTAACCGTTGATAAGAAATGACGAATGGAAAACCATAAAATCTATACTTTGTATTGGGAGTAGTTTGCCAAAACAATTATAATTTTATATTCAAATTGTTTATATTTGAACATGTAACATTCATAACATATTTTAATTTATGTAAATCTTTCCAAATATAGATTTTTAACTATCTCTTAAATAAAAACCAAACTCTAAAATATTTCATACTTATATAATAACAACTAATACGTATTTACATTACATAAAATGTGAAGTACATGTTGCAAAACAAGTTAATTTTTACATTTTCAAGAAATCATAACTACAATATATATGTGCATTAATTATGATCTTTATTTAGTATAATGAACCTAGCATAGATTACTTATTCCATCTACCTTAGTAAAAGTAGTTATTCCATTGAAAGCGGCTGCCTATGAAATGGGTCAATACAGATGTGTTGGATAATGAGTTCCACCCTCAAAACTAAAGGCACTGTACTTGGGTGATTACATCATATATAGAGAAATATAATCTTTTCATTTAGCTCAATAAAACAAAAATTCTATACTCTAGTTTCAACACCTAAAGTCTAATTTGATAAATGATTGTTTAAGATTTCAGTACTTAATATCTTGCACAAGTGTGAGGACTACAATCTTGAGTTCCACAATGACACAAAATATTTATAATGAGCTCCACATATAGTACAATTACTAAACAGTTTACCATAAAAATTTAAATTTAAAAAAATGGAGTACATAATTGTAGGAGCAATGAAATTCTAATAAGTAGACATGTCATAGTTGTACACGTCATTTTTTTTGGTTACCAGCTTAGTAGATTTGACATGTGAAATGCAGTTTGGAAAAATAAATGTCTTTTTAATTGCAATTTCATGACCATAGCTTCTAACATTATAATCATAGACTTTATAATGGAAGATGTTGGTTTACTTTTTCTCCTTCTAGTTTCTAACATGTTTTCTTTAAAAAACTTATATAAGTAAATAATATAAATTGATGACAAACTATGTGAAATAATTATTACATAAATTTAGTTCAAATAATATCCAATGTCCTCTAAGTCATAAAAGCCTTTTGCATTTCAAGGTTCTTGGTGCCCAAACAAGCGAGGACATAGTTGTACGTGGAGAGGTGCAGTTGGGAGAAGATGAGAAACAAGTGAAAACAATTGACGCATTTTTACAGAACCAAAAGAATAGGGTTTATGAAATGTATGTTTGCTTTTTGGCCCTCTCAATAAAGATTTGGACTTAGTAGTCAACGCTGTTGTAGTTTATGGTTTGGAAAACCCAATTCTTGTGTTTTGCACATGTTCAATATAAATTGCAATGCCATATATTTCCAGTTACAATTGCGAGGTGGTTTCAATTTCTACCTACATTATTAACACCATTACAATACATATAGTAAAACTGCTTCCAAGATATGCTCTCAGGTAGGAGGCTTGAATTTTGAGCTATCATTATTGATGAACCAAGTAGGGATCACTATAACAACGTACAAGGTCCTTAAATGGATCACATTTTATATGTTCAAATAATGTACTTATGCATTTACCTCTGTAATAATTGTAGAGGTACACATGAGCCACTCTAGACTGAAAAATGGTCATGATTATGTTCACATTTACTTTTCAATAAATGATAGATCAATATCATATTAAAATACATAAAGAAAAGTTCTAAATCAATATATGAGTATTATAATATGGAATGGATGCTTTGATGCTTTCAAAGCCTTATTGGAGCATTCTACAAAGAATAGTGCATTTACGTTGCCTTTCCAATCATGTTTTCTTACTTTGCAAAGTTACCTCATGACTCAGCATTGGCCACTTGGAAGGACATACAACTGTATTTATGGTACAGTAACTCCTCTATTGGTGTAAATTTTTAGCTTCCCTATTCCTTAGCTTTAAAGCTTGTTGACGCACATGACCTTTGCTTGCTAACTCCATTGTTTATCACAATAATTATTGACAGGAGTTACTGTAGTCATGGTAACTATTTAAATAGTGTGAAATGTCAATAAACTAGTATGAGGCAACCTAACAGCACTACTTTCTATATGCTATGTACTTGTTGCTCTCTCACGCAAGTTTAGCATTTAGTAGAGAAATTTACATAATGAATGCTACCTCGTATGAATAAATAAACATACCTAACAACCTCCTGTATTCATAAATTGTGGTTATGATACTAGCTCACAAAAGTGTACTTTCCATAATCTGTTGCATTTCAAAGCATCCTATCTGGAAACCTAAAATTAGTTACGATTTCACTCCATAACCCTCATGCGTGCGCCACTCTCTACGAAAAGTGCCCTCCCTGTAGTTCCCGCCCCATTCTTTCTGAAATTTTCCTCCGCCGCTGTCATCTTGCACATAAATGCCCCTGAATTTCTTGCAATTCTCCTCCGCCGCTGTCGTTTTCTGAGTTCTCGCCCCTGTCTTTTTCAGAATTCTCTCTTGCCGCTGTCGTGTTGCACATTCCCGCCACTGTCTTGCTGTTTGATTCTCGCCTCCTCTTGTTGTTTCCCAACGTTGCTGTTGCAAGTGCTCTCCGGAGCTTCTTCCATTGCACGAGATCTATCACCCTCCATCGCATTGTGGTGTTGTTCCTGCATTGTTGTTTTACTGAAAGCTAGGGTTTGAGAGTTTACTGTTCCGCTCTTGCTTTTCATTTTGTAATTTGTGATTGGTCCTCCACAGCATTTCCCATCCTTGTGGTTTTGGTCTTCATTATTTGTATTCGTTTGGTTCTGCTTTTCCATCCGGATTGCAAAGGCTGCGCGTCTTGCAATTTTGCTTTAAAGAAGGTATGATTACAAAATACCTTCTTCCTGCTGTTTTGCTTGTGCATGCTTTGCGTTGTCATTTAGGGTTTGTTAGTGCATGTCCTTCAGCATAGTTGAAGCTGATTATAATCCCTGCAGGCGGTGAGTGGAAAAAGAACAAGTTGTGTAAAGTGAAGTGTAGATTTAGGGTTCCATTCATGAGATCCCGGATTGGAATAGTGATGTATGTATGAAACTTACAATGAAATTTCTTTGATTATTCAGGGGTTAGGATTACATGATTCGGCTTGCCAAGGTTTCTAGATTTGCAGCTGCAGCACCCCATTCACTGCAGGTTTGTTCTGTGAAACCTAGTGTTCAATTCCTTGAACACAAAACCCTAATTCACCACGTCATAGTTGTTTGAATTTCTTCTACTTGAGCAGTAATGTTTGTTTGTAGGTTTTGTTTTGTAAGGGACTGTGTAAGCTATAGTGACAAGTAATCTACAATTTAATTTTCAGAGTTGTTTTTGTATAAGGATTGGTTATCCAAGAATTTGCACACATTAAGTATCTTTTGAGCAAGTTCATATATGGCACAGGAATTTTTGTTGTACATTGATTGTTGTTGAATTGATATTGTTTATCATCTCTACTAGTTAAATGCTAAGATGTGCGGTTTACAATTACAAGTTTGTCTAGTTCAACATTTCCAAGAATGTTGTCTTCTAAATGAAAGTGCATGAAGAGTATGAGAATCCTATGAACGTTGGTGGGAATATTTCAAAAACCTTGCTGACTGAAATTGTACCTAGAATCTCAGTTTTAAACCCTAATGCATGTCTATGAATAACCTGCCAACAATGAAAATGTGATGTACATTTAAGTCGATGTCGGTTTAACTCAACTCGTGTACGCCAGACACCGTGTTTTTGCAAATTTTTAACTTGAACCAAGTTGAAATGGGAGATTTATACGTTCATTAGCCAGTATAATGAACAAAAATATAGAACAAATTGTCATACTTTAACTCGACTCTAGTTAAACTTCTTTAGAGCAAATTAAATTAGCAATCCTAAAAACAAGAATAAATGACAAATTGTCATAATTTAACTCAACTCAAGTTAAAGATGTGTAAGTCTGAATAACCATCTATTCAAGTCTAATTGAGTTAAACTTCTTCAGAACATATAGAATTAGCAAGCCCAAATCCAAAACTAAATGACAGACTATCCTAATGTAACTCAACTCCAGTTAAAAAACATTGGTATGTTTGGAAGACCAACTATTTAATTTGAGTTGAGTTAAACGTCTTCAAATCATATTACATAATACATACCTAACAAGGATAACTAGATAAAGAGTCGACAATACGTAATGTCAAATTTCAGAGCATTCAATAGAAATTTAACTTAATTTGAGTTAAATAAATTCCACCATTATATTACGCCTTCAACAACATTGAAATAAAACGAAATTGAGATCATCCAATTAGACGCTACTCTGATATAAGTCATTACTTGGACGTGAAAGTTAAACGACTAGAATTCCTAATAACACAAGAAACAGGAACTCACAAAATCGTAAAGCACAACAACACAGTGCACTATGTAACTACTTATAAGCACTTGTACTCCAATTATTTAACTTGAGTTGAGTTAAAACTTATAAACTATTTCCATGCAGGTATGGATGACCTAGACATAACCGATGTTGTTCAACAAGTGAGGGCAGAACAAAGAACCAAACTCCTTGTCCACTTTGATCAAATCATGCTAACAGATGACAACATTGACAACTATGGAGACCAACTTATCGTCGGGGAATGTTGGGAACCAAAGGCCCCGCACGATATAGAATACTGGACACTCACGTTAGTGCCAATGAACAATGACCTCAGTTTCATGTCCAAATACAAGAACTGCAAGTCCGAGCTACCCGTGTCCCTCAACAAGATGGTGACCCTGCTCAGCGACAGGCCAGGTGACACAGTGCTCATATCCTGCGCAATAATGGTGGCAGGTGTACAAAAGAAACATCAGTATAAATTCACCTATGCCATCCCGAGCAAAATAACCTTTTTCTCCCCATCAACTTGTTGGAAGAGCTTGTCCAATAGTGATTTCGCAAGACTCCAAGAAGAACTTGATCAACATATCCAGAGCAAATATTACTAGAACAGGGATGGAACGCAATTACTTCCCAAGACACAAGTGTCAAGGTGCAACAGAATTCTCAAGGAATTTCAAACCTTGAAAGAAGCAAATATCCATAAGGCTAAAACCATGGAGCCCGTTTCCTTGACCCGTGATTACAGCAGTCAAGGGGTTGGCAGCCATGGCTCAATGGTCATTGCAACTCCCAATTCACGCCAAAGTAGAACAAGGAAGAAGACCACCCTGGTGGATGGTAGAGGAACACTAGCGTAGGCTCTAGCATCCACCGCAAAGCCCAGAAACAAGAAAGTGCCAAAACCGGCCGAGAAGGCGGCTCTTGCAGAGAGCAGTATTGCCTCTGAAGTACTCAACGTTCCCTCCGACATTGGCTCAAATGAGCAGGATATCGACTTCGAAAAAGCTTGCAAGGTGTATGAGGATTTTTGGAGAGAATGCACGGAATCTTATGTCATCTCAATGCGGTACAAGTACTCCATCAGTATAGACCAGCTCGAGACTCCACCAAGGTATTTGAACATCCAAGGCCTCAAGGAAGCTGGAGTTGTGAAGGCCCAGAACTTTCTCCTACACATGCCTAATCCACAACAAAGAATGACTCTCTGCGTGATGCCACAAGGTCTAGATGAGAAGCCCAAGTCTTTTGAGGACGTCAGAGAAGGGAAATTCTAGATGATAAACAAGCAGCCCACAGTTGAAGCATCAAGGAGAATGCAAAGTGTGAAGCAGATGGAGGATCGAGCAAAGATATTTTGAACATGGGACTGTTTCGTTGTGTGGAACAAGGACAAGACCATTATCTGCAAAATATCAGCATTCTACAACCGCACCAACCATTTTCAAAATTTTGCGCCGTTGTGGTCCACCAATATTATAGGATCCAGGCAATTATGGACCAAGTACGAGTGCCTTCCTCCGCCAAAAGAAGCTAGCGCACTTGCAAGGGCTGCCGTGAATTTGAGAAAGTCAACAGGACTGGAAGTTCCCACTTTCGCAAAATTTAAGGTGAGATTTAAGTCGATTTGAGTTAAACCTCTCAAATTTTGGCCTTATTATAAGTATTTTCATAAGAAAAACCCGCCCCTGGGTTTAACTTGATTCAAGTTAAACCTATCCTTTCTTGATAGTCATAGAAGCGTTTCCTTCACGATCATCCTCCACTAACTTTAACTTGATTCAAGTTAAAAATAAAATGACAATAAATATTTACATGACCATGTCCGCAATGCAAGAGTTTGAAATGGCAATTATACAACGTTTTGCAAACATGGATGTCAAGAAGAACCAAAGCGCATTGAAGAAAAAGAAAGACATTGACATCCACAACGAGATCAAGATAATAACCGCCCCATAGGCAGTTTATGATTTGTGGAAAGATGAGATATTTGGCACGTTGGCTAGATAGCTCATAAACCTTAACACCAGCTTGAAATTTAATGCAAGCAATAACTGGAATTTAGGGAAGGATGGAGTGATCATGCGCAAATTCTTCAAGGGTATGGGCAACGTGTTTATAGATGATCTGAAGAGGCTTACTACTCACCTCCTGAGCAAAACTCCAAAACGCAAACTCCCTTATCCAAAAGTAGTCATGAAGAAACCATCCGGGTGTGTTTTGGACTGCTACACAACCAAAGATTGGCTAGAATGCTACAAGAGAAAGCAAGTCGTTTGGTGGCAATTGCATAATCTGAATAACAATCTGCACCTCTTCACTTTGAATGGAGTTTTGAGGGTTGATGCGTCAAAAATCTTCAAGAAGGACTACAACGTCACAGCAGCTACGATGAACACCTTGGTCATAGGTCTTGGAGAGGAGTTCTTTATCGAGGTGAAGAAAACTTGCAACAAGAACAAGTCAATCCACGACCTATCTCCTTACGCAGAGGAATTTTTCAAGGTATTCTTGAAAAGCAAAGGGAAGTTCCAGAAGCCCGAGGCCACTACCTTCATGAGGTCATATTGCATGGCTGATGGCAAACTTGGTAAATGGTCAAGCAATGCTAGCGAGGAGTTGGAAGACGCGTGACTCAACTTTGCTCTGATCAATTTCCGCAACATTCCTAGAATCATTAGCAAGGGACAATCTACAAACCTGTATTTTAACAAATTCCTCAAAGAACTCAGCAAACAAGACAAACCGCAGCTCACAAATTCCAAAGTTTGGCTATGGATAGCAGGAGACCAAGAAACCAAATCATTGTTAAGGTTGTACATTAGAATGAATCCATTAGGAGAAGTGTACTTCCTGCACAGTGCAACTTATCATCCATGTTCCAATGAGCGCTTGGAAGATCTACCCAAACAAAAGGGTAAGGCAAAGCAACCTATTCAGTTGATCTTCCTTCTGAAGAAGACCATGGCAATGAAATTTAGACTATTGCCGACCAAATTCTACGCTCCATCGACACACAAGTACACAAAATCGGGAACCTAAAACAAGCTGTTATACATGATGTATAATACGAAGCTGAGAATGGAATTCTACTTGAAGGTGCTGAACTTGTTATGCAAGCCAAGGAATTTAGTTGTCTCCATCTTTGAAGGAGGAAAGATCTTATGTGCTGCTTGGGTAAGTGTCATTTAACTCAAGTTGAGTTAAACCAGTTCTCTCCTGATTGAATGTGTAACTATTTTGCAATTTTCAGTAACAACAATATGTTTGTCGTAATAGGTTGTAGTATTTTTGCGTGACAAAATTTCAACTCGACTCAAGTTAAATGATTGTTAGCTCATGAAGTGGTTGGTCTATTCTCCGCAGATGAATTCCATGCAAAGTTTTATCATTGAAGAAAGCGACTTCCATGACAGATTTCAGGAGATTGCAATCTTGTCTGAAAATATGGATAAAGACAATTTCCTTGAAACAAAGTATGTGCTGGATTGCAATTGGTACTTGAAGAAAGGGAAGATTAAAAATTCTTTGTCATCAGCCCAAACAAGCAACGACAAGTGCAAAGAGAAGGTGATGGATGATGAGGAGGAAAACAAAGAGGTTAAAGCGAAGTCCCCTACAAACCTTGCATTGGATGACCATAATCAATGGGACAAGACTATTCAAGAAGAACCCACAAGAGGTCCATCAACACAACCCTCTTCTAATGCAGAAGAAGGATTGGATCATTCTTCAAGTTCCTCTGATGAGTGAGAAAAACCTCCACCTCCACCTCCTTGGCAAAGCAAGAGGAAGCAGATAGTGTCCCCGATGGTACCAAAGAAGGAAAAGTCCATCATAGAATAAGTGCAGGAGCTCATGGTCTAGAACAAGCAAGACACAAAGAAGGAGAACAAGCAAATGCAAAAGGAGAATATGAACTTCCTAAAGGACATGACCAAGACATTGATGGCGAGTGTTCCAAAGATTGTCAAAAAAACAGTCTGGACTGCACTCTCTGGGTCACCACTTCAGATCACACAACCTCCAAGTGACCCAGAGCCTTTACTTCTTGCAAACCGTGTCCATGAATTTGAAGACAATTTGCAGAGAGATGTGTCGGAGTCACTTACACGGTCACACTCTCAGAGCACTCCGCAGCCAGTGCAGATACTGCCAACTGTACCGTCCCCATCCACTCAACACAAAAATGAGAATGAGAAAATAATTATAGTGATGACGAATCAAATGGAGTCTACTACATCCAATCCTGTTATACTCGCTTCTTCATTGAACGAGCCGGATGAAGACTTGTATATAATGGTCGCTGAGAATACTTCTACTGGAGTGCCACCAATAGAGACTCTAGGACAAGCTGAGCAATTACTAGGCTCTGTGACTGCTAATCCTCCAGGTTGTTCCCAGTGACTCTCTGCCTGTCTTTTTAACTCAACTTGAGTTAAATTGTCTTTTGTTTCAGTCCTGCTAGATAGAATTTCAACTCAGTGAAATTATTTAGGCATGTCATGTGATTGTTTTTGCTCATGTGTATTTCCCCTTTGAGGGCCATTTAATAAATCAAAATTTCTCATGAGTATTTTTGCACTGGATATGTTAACATTGGCAGGGTTGTCTGATGTTGTATTTGAAATACTAGATACCTCCATGAATGAGGATCAAATCTACCCCACTTCTTGATACGCAATGAGCATCCCTCTAGAACAATCTGTTCCAAGATCCCCACTTGATTGACCACCTCTCCAACCCTCTAGAATCATAGACCTCAATTCAAATAAATGTTGGAGTCCCATTAGAGCTCCAATAAGTAATATTACTGCTGTCAACTCAAAGGTTGAAATGGATGATAGAAGTCTAGATGCTGAAGTGCCAAAAAAATCATCAACCGATGGGGAAACTAAAATCACCCAACAAGCTCATCTTCCTGATCAAGGTCCTTCAAATCAAGTATAAATGCTACACTCCTATCAATTGTCTTCTTTGTTTCAATTTCTTTGACATTCATGGATTCTGCTCTATATTTCAATGGCTCTTGTACAATACTGCTTGATCATGGTTGACATTATTTTGGCAAGCATGAGTTTAATTTTTCCCTCAACATGATGCTAAATCTAGGGGCAGGATCTTAGTTGGAATGAGCGCATTCCACTAGGTGATCTAGAACCAGCAACATATTGATCCACAGTTGGACCGAGATGGCTTAATGTGATACTTGATCTCAATGGGATCCTGTTGGCAATTGATAATCAAAGATTTCTCTCGGTGGAAAATAAGTACACTGCAACATATTATAGTTGTCCCAAGCTGTACGAAAGCACTGTTGCCTTTAGGCACATAGTTTTTTGTCCACACCGGAACAAATTCTTAAAGGAATTGACAACCATATCCTATGTGTCCGTTTGGTCCACTTTGCCACTGGACACTATCAAGAACATTGGCAAATACATGTTCAAAGACCTGCCTCCTCCCTTTCATATAATTTCTTGGGATCACTGCAAACGGTTACTAATTCATGCATTGGGGAGGGATCATGTTTTGAACAGGACTCTAAGAAAGGGAAAATACGTGTTCTGCAAGGACCTAGCTCATTTGTTTGGGCAAACACACTCAAAATTCTCTCAAGAGAACACAATTTGTATTGATGACTCTCCTTTACAGCATTTATTTAATTCACAAGAGAATGTGGTCCTGTTGGATAGGTGGTCCTACAAAGGTGATGGCGTGCATGATAGGTTCTTTATTGATGATCTCTTGCGTTGGATTTGTTGCCTTGAATGGGCTAGAAGAGACAACTTGCTTGCATTTAGGAATTTAGATGATGTAGGTCGTCCATTGTCTGATTATGATTGTGACACGTCCGACTACAACAATGATCCAAATGTCGTAGAAGGCATGTGTGATATCTTCTCTAACAGCAATTTATCTCCGATTCCAAAAAATTGAGTAAAAGCTAGTGACAATTCTCCATTATAGTTTGAACCTTCCATTGCACTGTAAGTGTCATGTACATTTATCTCCTTAGATAACGCATTTTTCATGTACTACTATTCCATTCTATCATTTCTTGTGTAATCAAAGGCTTAGTGTGAATCTTCATATCTTTGAATCATGTATGATAATTTCTATATTGCATTTCCTTCTCTAGTCTTGGACTTGATCATTTTGTTATTTTGCAGCAGGGTCTTGGTCTTGTCTTGTTTTCCGCAGCCACTACTCAATCAACAATAGATTTCTCCATGATGGATGTCAATGAAGGGGTTGTTGACAGTTCACCAAATGGTGGGAAACGTCCTCTTCTTGTGTGCTCACCATTGCCACTCAGGGCACGAATTCAATTGTGTTCACCTCAAAGTTGGGTTGGGAGGAATTCTATGCCTCATAGGATTGTCTATGGCAAACAAAATCCTGTACTTGTTACCTCTGCTCAGGTTTGTGTGCTTTCAGATTTTTACTTTCAAATATCATATCTTTTTGTTTGTTGAAAATCCTAGATTGCACATTAAATTCTAATTTTGTTTGTTTCTATAGTGCACAAAGGTTTTGCCAAAGGCTGTCCACATCAATCAAAGATAGCCCACATTGTCAAAGGGTAAACCACCTCCTTTGCCACAATCTTGGTTAAAAGCTGCTGGAAAACGTTAGTGCGTGACTCATAACAATCATCATTCCCCTGTTGGCAAACGTTCTTGGAACGCTTGGGAAGAGAAGTCCTTGAAGATGCAAATCCTACAACAACATCAGCTTTCCGGAGGGAATAATTCTGGATATAGTCGTGGGCCTGAAATTTTTAGGGCATTAGAGAAGTTGAAGAGTAGGTCACATTCGTAAGTATAGGATCAAGAGATAAATTAATCTCTCTCTATGAAAATGCATAGTTATGTAAAGTTTGTACTACTGTATGTACCTTGATCTTTTCATGGCATATACTTTATTACCCATTTTGCAATAAAATACGCCTATCAACGTTTTCCAACATTTCCTAATTATACTCCAAAATTTATTTTAGGCATTACTTTCTTTACATTTACACACGTATTATTTGGTAATGATTTGATTTTATATTGGAAAATGTCATGTTGTCCATAATGTAATGAATTTATAACTACTTCCAACTTTTTGCGGTTATTCTTTTAGGTTACACCCTCCTTGTTCTTATGAAAGTATGATTTGCAGTGCTTCAAAAAAATCTTATTTCATTGGAAAACTCCCATATTAGTGAATATGGTGTTTGGTGTAGGAGAGGAAGTTGGATGTGTTTGCAGCCAGTCCAAAGGTAGAGCTGTAGAGGGAGCGCATGCACTCATTGAGAAGTTGATAGAAATTTTTATGTGGGAGTTAGTTTCATTTTGAAGAACTTGTCAATCGTGAGCTTCATCTAGGAATTGACCAAGACACTAGCATTTTCAGAAAATGCTCCGCACTTGAAATAGAACATCATGAATAAAGAGCTCTTAGTTCTAGTTTGGAGACACTAGTAGACCTTCTTGGAGCTCTCCATCATTCCTCCAAAGACCTCAGGCATGAAAGATTCTGAAGATATGGTTTTATCAAGGTAATTCAAGCCATGAAGCTTTGTATATGCTAATGTTAGCGCGTCAGGAGCCTCCTTGGGCTAACAACCATACTAAATCTTCAAAATCTTCATGCTAGGGTCTTTGAAAGAATGATGGAGAGCTTCAAGAAGCTTCAGTGTCTTCTTATTTCCTTGGAAACTAGAATGAAGAGCTCCTAAATCAAGATTGTCTATGACAATCATGGAGCATTGTTTGGAAATGGTAATGCGATGACTTGAAGAACTAGGATTGAGAAAGAGGTGGTTTAGCGGTTCTTTGTTTGCTTGCAAGATGGCTTGCTTGGTAGCCTAGTGTAGTTGGCCAATTTTTTGTTTGGTGGCAAGCTGGCATGGATATCATTGGACCATTCTTGCTTTGTGCATGGGACAAGAGTATTGTCTTGAGTTTCTCTGCATTTTTTCATTTGCAAGACTAGTTGAAACATGCAGGTGATGGGTATCTGCCTTGATACAGGTGGATAGTTTGAAAGGTCCGCATGTAGGCGGATCCAAATCATGTGTGTCTATACTACTAAAAATTGGGGCAATGGTAAGAACGCCATATTCATTAAATTGGGAAAACCAGATTCCTAAGTTGTACTTCACCTTAAACCCAATGTTTTTCCTTAAACCGTTTAAATGCTAGATTCAAAGGTATTGGATTTGCTCTGAGCCATTGATATTTTGTCCCTCGCAAATTCCTCCTCTCAGGTGAGGACACGTGTACCAAAAATAAAGCTGCTGAAACCTAAAGCTTAGTTTAAGGTGATCACTTTAAACTTAGTTTATTCCCAAAATGGGCTTTTCTTCCCAAATAAACAAATATGGCATTTAAGAGGGTGTACATGGGATTCTCAAGCTGAAAATCATGCTTAGGCTTGTGCTGTTTGGAAAGGAATAAGCTTGCTATTTGTCCCAGCAATGTGCATAGCATCCTTTTTTTGCTTTTGTCATCCAAGCTTATTTATATCACAAGTCTGCCTGATGGCTTTTGCTTTTGGCAATGGTTGTTTGTTTGTTTTTCCTAGGAGTTACTAAAATGCATCTTGTTCTAAGCGTTTCCAATATTGAAGTGAGCTGCCTAACCTGCCTATTGGTAATTCTTATATATAATTCTATCACTCTGCTTGTAAATTGCTTTGGTGTTGATAGGTGGGAATTTGGCCAAGTTGCAACACGCAATTTGCATGCTTTCCAACAACAACATAACATTGTTGACCGGCCAACTTCATTTCCCCCGGTGGAAGTATCTTCTTCCCTAGATACGTGGGGGAAATTCAATTATAAAATAATCACTCTTGATTGGCTGGGCTCTACACAATGCTGGACTGTAAATGGCTGGGCTGTACACGTAGTGCTAGGGGGCCTTCTGCTTGTGTAGGGAGCAAAAGGGAGCCCTCCAACATTGGTGAACAATGTTATGTGTAGCCGAAGTGTGCTTAGTATGCCAAGAGTGCACTTGTGCATTGGTATGTCAGTGAGGGGATGGAGGGGGGCGAGTTCTCGAAGGCTCGGGAAACCTAAGGTAGATATACCCCTATACCCATTTTGGACTTTGTCCCTGATACCGTTACTATGTCCAAGGGTGGTCATTTCGATTCTAAAATGATTACCCTAGTATACAGTGATAGAATTGGGTACATGGTTGGGAATGGATATATCCATCTTAAACGCATTGAAGAAGGATTATGAGGAGGTGGGGGTTCATTCAACAAAAGGTGAAGAATATTAGAATCTCATCAGCATCATAACACTTTCTTAACATAGACATATCTCATGACTCTATGCAATTTTTCCAAAATTATGGTACATAGCTCTTAAAGCATCACGAGCTGATCTGCCTTTGTGGGCTTCTTGACATAGTAACTTTTTTTGTCTAATTTTTAGACAAAGAGAAATAGATGCTAAATGTAACATGATATTTTTCATATTTTTGAAGCATGATTGAATTGTTGATGAATTTTCAAAGTTATCTATACTAGGCATCTATTTGTAACTTTAGGTCTCTCATAAACCATTTCCTTGCAATTTATAATAGAATGAGATGAAACCAAGAGTATGTTTGGCTTTTGCAATAGAATGCACTTTTTCTTTTGTGATTTAAAGAGGTCCATTCAAGGACCACTTTACTAACCATTCATGAGCTACCTATGGGACAATTTAAAAAAGAGGCTGCTACCCAATTTAGTTCTCAAATAAAAAAAAATTTCATTGAAGCTCCTATTAATTCTTTAAAGACCACACTCATTTTCATAAAATCCATTAGAAACCAGGGCAATAAACTTAGTTGTGTAGTTGAATCATATATGGATCTGATTTCAATAATCCAATTGCACAAATGAGAAGAATACCTTGTTTACTATAAAGTATCAAAACTTCAATCAGATCTATTTGTTGGAGGTGAGATATTATGATGATTAAGTGAGCTGTAGGTGGAAAATCTCTAGTTTTTCATGCTTGCGTGGTTTTGAATCTTATTGCTTCATACAAGCTTTGCTTGAGAAGAGCTTTATATTTCTAGAAAGCAAGCTTTTCCACCTTTCTAATAAGACTAGTTTCACACAAAATGGATAAAAATAGCAATCACAAAGTGTAGCTAAGTGGACAAAAAGGGTCAAAAATCCCAATTTATTTGCTACCCAAAAATAATTTTACTAGAAATTTGATAATTGCTATGGAAAAATTGGAAATTCTAATCAACAAAAACAATTAAGAATTGGCTCTAAGTATAGGACAACAAATTTTAAGAAGAAATGATAGACCATTTCAATAGATCTCCAAATATTACAATTATACTACTACCGTATTGAGAAACTATAATAGCATATTCCTTAAGCAATTTAAAGTTTTTTAGGACACCAAAATTGAAATTTGGCATTCTTCTTGGGTGTTTAACCCTTGAGCGCCCAAGCAATGGGACCTCGTTGCTCATGATTTCAAAGGCTTGTTTGAGGCACCAAATCTAATTTTTTGATCTTGCTATAAATTACAATTATGAAGGCATTCATGTTGCCCTTGCCAATGGAGTAATGGCGAGGAAAGCCAAGTGTTGTACAAGTGCTGCAAGAGATTTGATTAGGTGATACACCATATGAGGCGTGGTGGCAAGCAGCATTTTACAAGCTACAACTGGCCAATATCCCTTGCAAGCTTCTTTGTGTGTGCTTTGTGGTAGCAAGAAAGGATTCAAGCCTGTTCTAGACCCTTATTATGGCAACCGTCACTAATTGTGCTGGTCATTGCATTTCGTGCAACAGCAATTTGAAGCCCTAAAACTTAACATAAAAAGAAGTGTAATCTTCAATAATTTACAAGTGTGTGCATTCACATCTAATCTTGCTGCTCACAAAATTTTAAATGAATCAAGGCCTCATAGAATTTTGTGAAAATCATCAACTAGCAACTACCTACCAAAAATTGAGATTTTGCCATCTCATGTTGTTTGATCAAATGTTATAATCTCCCACTTCCACATTTGATAGTTCCAAAAATTTGCAAGCCATTCTCTAAGTAGGTGTTCCACTATTTTCAATGGTCACTTTTTGTGGATCATGCAATTGATTGAAATATAGCACATCAAAGTTACAAGTCTCCTAAAACCTTGATTTTGGTGAAAATGACCTAGGCGCTCACAAGTGTATGTATTGTGTTGTTGCTTTGATCCATCCTTGACCAAATATGAATATGTATTTTGAGACCATACTATATAAACACCATTACTTATCCACTCACATACTCATTTCTGTTGTTTTTTTGGTTGGATACAAAATTCTTGTGATCACAAGCCTTCTTCAATACCAATTGACCAAAAACCACTCCCCTGAACCAAAATATGATTTGGTGGTCTATAAAGGGTTAACGATTTCAGACGTACTCACATCATTCCATGTTAGGTCTGGCACTCTACTCATTTGCTTTCTACGGACAATACAATCATACAAATCAAATAGTATATCTGCAGCAATGATTCATTGCATTCTTGGACACAGAGTCATAGACCAAAGGGGAAGACGCCAGCATTGGCAAAAGGTAAATCAAGAATTAATGTCGAGAAGTTCTAGGAAGTGGCACTCATAAAAAGGCCAGCCGATGGTACAGGGACAGCCTCTACAACCTATTTTTGTCGTGAGGGAGTTGCTAAATCCAACATATTTTCTGCTAAATTCACCATATCACATTGTGTTTTCCTTTTCTTGAAAGAAAATGAAAAAGAAAAGAAGGTGAATTTTGTATTTACTGGATGATCATTTAATGATGATGGTAGACGTATTCTATTATTTTTATTCTTGTTTCTTTTCTTTATTCACTCTTCTTGTTTTTTCTTCCTTTCCTTAACTTCCATTGATAACTTAGATTATATATAAGTTTAGAATATATTTATAGAATAAGCATGTTTGTTATCATCATTAACCCCTAAAAATTCATTGTCCCTACAAAGGACAAATTGGATTTTGGGCAAATCATTACAAATTGAGTTTTTATTTTATTTTTTTGATAATTTTACACAAACATGTGTCCAAGGAGTACATTAACCCTTAAAGGACAATAGGCCATAGTATATACACTACCATATAGTCCGTATTTGCTGCCAGTAAGATGTTTTAATTTGGGATCTCAAGTAGCTCATTTGAACTGCTTTGATCTATTCTCCAACTTTTTTGTTGATCTCAAATGCAATAAAGGTGTGAATCTATTCCAAATACAAGAAAAACACCTCGTATTTTGCTAGTTGTAGCAACACACTCCGTCCTTTAAGGGTTAAAGGTCCAACAATTTTCATAACTTTTGACTACATGGTTCAAAAGTTAATGCATGATATGTAGTTTTTTTAAACTCCAGGTAGCCGGGCAGCTCAGATAACTTCTTTAAAAATGACTTTATTTTTATTTTTATTTTTTGAAATTGGTTCTTTAGACTTACATATACATGGGAAGCTTTGACTAATTTGATTTCAACTAATGAGATGAAAGTTATGAGAAGTTTTAATATGTGGGTAGATTTAGAGCCTACCTCCAAACTAAAACTTCTCATAACTTTCATCTCATCAATTGAAATCAAATGATTCAAAGCTTCTCATGTATATATAAGTCTAAAGAACCAATTTCAAAAAAATCAAAATAAAAAAAGGAATTTAATAAAAAAATCTGAGCTGCCTAAGCTGCTTGGATTTTTTTTATAAATTACATATCAAGCAATAAATTTTGAACCATGAAGTCAAATGTTATGAAAATTGTTGGACCTTTAAGAAACTACTTGGGCACATCATGTGTGAAAATTTCTGAAGAAAAAAAGAAAAAAAGTCTATTTGTAGTGAGCTACCCAAAATTGCTATGCTACCAAAAAACATTACTTGGGCCTTTAGGGGTCACACAATCATCCAATAAATATGAAAGTTGCCCTTCTTTTCTTCATGAAACTCCTAAACATGGCATGGTGCAATGTGGTGGATTTAGCAAAAAGTGTGGTGAATTTAGCAATTCCCTTTTGTTATCCGTGATAGAATGCTATGTATACATGACAAAGAAAGGATGTCAAAGGGAGCTTAGAGCAGCTCCATCCCTTTTGTTAGAAAGAGAATACAACACAAGTTTTAGAGAGCCAAGAAGCATGCAAATTGCAATAGTGACTCCACAATTTCCAAAATATTTGCATTGCACTCACGTTAATATCTTGCCTCTTGTTGTTGTGAGAACCTTTCAACTTCTTCTCTCTAACACCTTTCAACTATAATTAAAGAATTTGTATCCTTCTATGAACACTTGCATGAATAGGAAAGACCTACACAATGACGTGAACAAAAGCTTATGCTGACTCTTTGTGCTCTCTAAAAATTGGTAGCAGCTATACCACTAAGGCCCAAACCATAGGTCCTCTTGCAAAGGTACAAGTTGAGTGTCCCTTTCTGTTTGCGCCTCTGCGGTGATAATGCTCTTATAGACTAAGTTGTAGGTAATGGCTTTTCAATCATCTACCCATTGTATACTTTAGTTTGAATATTTTAGCACACTGAATGTCGAGTGCATGGTATGGCCAAGTTGAAATAAAATTTGGCATTGCAGAAGAGACGATAGTTAGTAAAACTTCATAGTCATAGAAGTAGTTTGTCCAAGAATAATTTTAATAGCCATCGTTGATAAGATTTTTAGGAAACCTTTTTTGAAAAGCAAATATTTTTTCGAGAGAAAACACGCAATTTTAAAGAAAATTTAAAGTGATGAACTCAATATTTTGAAAAGATTCAATTATTTGTCTTGGATGTCATGAAGCTATTGTTTATCTGAGCAATGCATCATGCCCAATTTTGCAAATACTTCATTCATCAAAAGCAAATCTTTCTGTTGAGAAAATGAAGATGTAAATATGCAATCATGTATGAATGCTAGAGAATATATATGTATTAAAAATAGGAAAAAGTACTTAATAGAGAAATATAAAAGCAAAAAAAGAGATGAATTGAAATCATGTATAGGTGATAGTTGGAGTAATTGTAAATTATTGCCCACAACACAGTTGCACAACAATATTGTAAAACAGTCAGGATATTTTTGCAAATTTGAAAATCACAAGAGCCTTTTTTTTAATATGAGAAAATACATGGATAATTTGCAACTTTTTTCTTTTAAATTATAAATATGAAAAACATCCCCTTATTAACAAGAAAGTGTCAATGGACTTCAACAATGTGGTCCAAGTTGTGCAAACCCCAAACCAACATAATGAAAATTCTCCCTAAACACAAAAAAAAAAATTTAGTCATTACCCCATGGCAAATAGAAACCATCTAGGGGAGCCAGTTTTCCAATCAAATTATTACACATATGTATTTTTATATTGTAAAGCATAGTGTGTGTCATGATATCATGATGTGTCTAGAAGTGCACTAGAGTTGAACAGCTCCTAAAGATAAAGGTGTCAATAAAACCTTTAGAGGTAGAAAAAGAAGTCCCAGCCAATCTAAAAGATTGAGAGAGTTTAGTTGATAATTTTGATGATATTAGAGCATCCCCACTAGAGGAGCTTCCCTATTTGTATCCTGACATTCATTAAAATAGGAAATTATACCTCCCATTACAAGCCTCTATCCTCAAATAATTAGAGAATCTGGATGAGAGGGAGTCCCAATTCCCTTACAAAGGGCCATATAGGGAACTCAAATATGGTTAAATGTATCCTCACTTTTCTCAAAAAATGCAATTTATTACCCACTTTCACTCCTATTTCTTCTCTTGGTCCACCTCTCCTCCCCGTTTTGCTTCTAATTCATCTCTTGGTCCACCTCTTCCAACCCATTTTAGTAAATATGGAGAAAAAACTTCTTTATGGGGAAGAACTAGTGGGGCCCCATCTTTGCTCCCCTTCATCCCAATGGGGATAGGGATAGAAAAGCCCTTGGTGGAGATACTCTTAAATAGAGCTCTAAGGGTGAGGAGGCTAGGGTAGGTGCACCCATAAGCGTGGAAATAAGGGTTTTGGAGTAGGTAAAACAATTGACTAACTTTGAAAAAAATACTGTATGTTAGGAAGTAGAAACCAAAAATATTAGTATTGACTTCAAGGTTCCAATTGCAAGCATTTCTTCACAAAGATTTTTCAAAGTCCAAAATCACTGAAATTGTAGGAACCATGTGTAAGAGATGCTAATCACAAGGCTCGTTGGTTCTTAAATAGTGAGATGGGTACTCAAAACCATCATGCAAGTCACCCATAACCATCACTTTGTCACCCATAACTATCATTTAATTACCCATAACCATTTGATTTATATTTGTTAGTTCTTAACAATGTTAGGTCACGCCCATGGGGACATGACAGGGATGGGTGCACCTACCTTACCTCTTTGAGAAATTTATCTCTCTATATTGTTGAGTGGTTTGAGCTCTAGAACACCATAGAAACTTCTCCAAAAACATTCTCTTCATGTTCTTGAAAATGCAAAAAGATAACCACTTATATTTTATGACCCTTTGAGGACCACACACAATTTCACAAAATCCAATAAAAACAAGGAAAAAGCTTAGATGTGCAATTGAATCATATGTGAACATTTTTTGAATATTCTAACCATACAAATGGGAAGAGCACCTTGTTTGTTGTAAAATTTCAAAATTTCAACTAGATCTACCATTGGAAGTGAAATATTATAATGATTGAGTGAGCTGTATGTGGAAAATCTCTAATTTTTCATGCTTGTGTGGTTTTGAATGTTAACGTTTGGTGCAAGTTTTTATTGAGAAGAGCCTTACATTTCTAAAAAGCAAGGTTTTCCATTTTTCCAACAAGACTAGTTTCACACAAAATAGATAAAAATAGCAATCACAAGGTGTAGCTAAGTGGACAAAAAGGGTCAAAAATCCCACTTTCTTTGCTACCCTAAAAAAATTCTATAAGAAATTTGATAACTATTATGGAAAATCCAATTGGTGACAACAATCAAGAATTGGCCTTACATGTAAGATGACAAATTTTAAAATCAAAATGACAACACCATTTCAGTAGATCTCCAAATACTACAATTATACTACTATCGTATAGGAAAACAATACAAGCATATTTCTTAAGCAATTTGAAATTTTTTAAAATTGTGCAATTGAAATTTGACATTCTTCTTGCATATTTGATGTATTGTGTTGTTACTTTGATCCATCTTTGACAAAAAATAGATACATATTTTGAAGCCATGTTGTATAAACACCATTATTTGTCAACTCACATACCCGATTCCATTGTTTTTCTTAAGATGAATGCAAAAGTCTTCTGACCGCATGCGTTCTTAAAGACCAAATTCCAAATTCTTGAATACTTTTAATTTATAGGCCAAAACCCACTGACTGCTGACAAAATATGGTCGTGTGGTCCTTAAAGGGATAATCTAGTTTATTACCAATCAAACTTCGGATTATAACAACTCACTCAATATTCTGAAATTTTTCTAGTGGTTGAAACTTAAAAGCAAAAAGACAACCTCATCACTACTTGAACATGAAACAACTATCTTACTATGAATCAATCATCCTACCAAGGATGTTGTCTCTTATGGACATGTCCTCATTATTGAGTTTAGAGTGAATTTTTTTTATGGCCGTGTCCTCATTGCCTCAAAGCACCAACGGTAAAAGAATTTGTTCAAACCAAGTTTGAAACAAACTTCCAGTTAAAATCTAAAATAAATTTCTATGGATACTGAGGCTAAAAGAGTTTGTCATAACTCTAAGCCTCAGCTGTCTCAAAAATGAAGGAACAAAGAAGAAAACCAAATAAAATCATTGAGATTTTGAATCCATCTTATATTATTGACTATCCACAAGAAATCTGTGATTTAGATAATTATGTTTAATATTTTCAAACCCACAAATTAACCATCCATTTTTGAAATCCAATTATTGGCCTTAACCCCTAAAGGACCATGGCCTTTATTTTGTCAAAAGACACTCAAAACTGCCACCTCTATGGCAAAGAGTAAAAAAGTTTAAAAATCAAGCATTTTGCATATCTAACCGTAGGATCTTATGCTAGACTACTATAAGAATGTGTCATACAAAACTCAAGAACTTTGACTGCACAAATTGGAAGATATATGCATTTAAAGTGTAAAAAATAGCTTTTTTTTGCACCTTGCTTGATTAGATTTTTTAACTTTGAACATTTTTAACTTAAAATTTTTGCTCCACAGAGTTTGGAATTCTATTTTTGCATGGTGGGAAGTTGAGTTGGGAATCTTGAGAAAAAATAAATAAATAAATAAAACTTAATTTTCATTCTTTAAAAAATCATTAGGTAGAAGAAGGTATGAGATTGAACAAAATCTTAAATTGCTAATAACCTTGCAATGGAATTGAAATGTAATAATCCCAATGGTAAAATTGTTCTAGATAGCAAACTTCACCCTCTCCAATAATTTTTTTGAAAAAATGTTAAAGTTGCATTCAAAAATGAAGTTTATAAGTTATTTTTTCAAGAACATGCTTAAGTTGCCCAAAAAACAAGATTATCCACAACTTTCTCATAGCTAGTCCAAATGGAATGAATCAAAGCTTCAGATGTAGAAAAAGTTAAAATCCATAAGAAAAAAAATTAAATTTTTTTTTCAAGTTTTTTCCAAAATTTTTTTTGCTGCCCCCAGTCCCCAAATTTGTGCTTATTTGGGCATAACTTTTGCTCCCTGGCATCAATAGGAATAAAAATTATATTCCCCAAAAGTTAATGTGTTTTCTATCTTCAAAATAAGTTTCAAAAAATCAGGACAAAAATTGAGACCGTAAGTACCTGCCTGAAATCCCATTTGTCCCCCGAAGGAACAACGATCCTTTAGGGGTTAAAGGCTAAAGCCAAATTTTGTCTCTCAGCGTTATAATTACCATTAGATTTCAGAATTGAGCGATTGTGAGGCAAAAAAAAAGAAGATTTGAAACTAAGGTTTTGCCAAGGATTTTTTACTTGGCAAGTTTTTGCCTAATCTTAGCATCAATTGACACTAGCCACTGCCATTTCCCTAACGCAAACACCATGTTCACAAGATTTTGTAAGAAAGTAGCTTATATTAGTAAACTTATTAGATGCACGCGCACGCCAAACTGGAGCTGCAAAACCAAAAGCGCACTCCAAATCCCAAACGGCTCTACGAGTGCCTCGAGTGTCCAGCAGTTATCCTAAATGTAATGGTTCTTCACTTCACCTCACTTCTGTCTGTAAGATTAGTTGCTGGTGACTGAGACAATCAACTAAATCAAGTGTGCAAAGGTCCAAGTATCAAATAACAAGCTTTCAGATTGAAGTGTGGAAAAAGTACCAACTTCTAATGTTTTTAGGTTTTTTCACATGTGTATGGCCGTTGTACTTAGACTTCTTTCTCCACACCTCTATACAGTTTCCCAGTAGGCACTCCAACAACAGCTGTCACAACGCTAAAAAGTTACAAAAATAAACAACATCCTCTAGTTACCTTATTCCTGGTACGAGATCTTGACTAAATCTCTGTGTCAAGCTTCACGAGGTTCTAGCTAGCTCTTGCGGAGTAACGAATCAAAACCCTCCCTGTGGATCGATCGAAATCTCACAGCTTACAGAGCAAAAACTATTAAGCTTAGTACCCAAAGGGAATGCTTACAGAGGTCACAAGGTTGAGGATCAAGGGGACGGGAGGGTGCCCATGAAGTTGGAAGTTTGAACCTCGCCGGTGACGCGCTTAAGCTCCACTAGTGACGAAGCCAAAGTTTCCAAGGATTGCCGGAGATACACGCCCTTCACCTCCTCCCCTTTCATCCTTGCCAGAGTGCGCGCCACTTGCAAGACGTTCCTGATCTCGCGTGCATTCAACTGGAACGACGCGTAGTCCGTGTCCAGGAACTCGCCGAGGTCCGGCACGTGCAGAGGCTCAAGCAGGTTCTTCCAGATGGTCCGCCGGTCCTGCTCCGTGTGGTTGGAGTAGTAGAGGAACATGGAGATGCGAGAGCAGAAGGCGTCGTCGAAAGCCACCACGCGGTTGGTGGTGAGGAACAGCACGCCCTTGTAGTACTCCAGATTCCGAAGGAAGATCCCGGTCATGGCGTTCCGTTCCAAGTCCATGGTGCCACTACTCCGCTTCTCCAGGTACACGTCCGCTTCGTCGAGGAGCAGGATGGCGCCCCACGACGCAGCCACGTCCATGATCTTCACCAGCTTCTTCTCCAGCACGTCCGGCGTTGTGCCCAGCTCGGACACGCTCAAACACCACAGAGGAGCGTGCAGCTTCTCGGAGATGGATTCGGCGGTGAACGTCTTCCCCGTGCCTGGTGGGCCGTAGCAGAGCAAAACGCAGCCCTGGCCCTTGCCCACGATGGGGTCCACCCGCTCCATTGCATCATCAGTCCGCTTGTACTCGTGCACCAGGCTGTATATGGTTTCCTTCTTTCTGGATTCCATCACCAGAGCGTCGTACGCTGTTTCGTTGAAGACAACCTCCTCGAAACCGTCGATGTTGAACGCGCCCCACTTCTTGATTTGAAAGGAAAACCCGTACACAATGTTCGGGGCAAACATGCGATCTTCCATCGTGGAAATGTCGATCAGCTCGACTTGGTCGGTGCGGAGAATGTCGCTGGGTGGTGCAGCAGCTCCGAGTGGGCAGTCCGGGTTCATTTTTGCAAAGCTTGATAAGTCGATCATAACCCTTCCGTTCAACGCGTCTTTCGTAACCCCGTATCGTGACTGTCTGTACATCAATCCCTTGTAGTGCATGAACCGGTTCCGAGCCTGCATCGAAAGCGCACCGAACCATGCCCCTTTTGCCAGGAACTGCTTCGCTGCTCCAGCAGGGTCAGCCTTGAATTCGACAGGATGCGTCCCCAAGCTTGTGAAATGACGTCGTCCAGAGTACTCAGGTATCTTACGATGAATGTTGGAGCATGGTTTCCAAGCTTTGCAGTCGTAGTCCCAGCCTTTTAGGTTGATCCTTAACTTAGGAACTCCATCTGGTTCACAGAGACTGTATTGGGTACTTTGGGCCAGACCGCAGATTTCTTCACCAGTGGTTGCACATGGATACGCCACTTTTGTGTCGAGGGGGAAAAACGCCCACAGCATGTCCCAGGACACACTCCCTTCTTTCTTCATGGCTTCGTACCTGTCCGACACCTCTTGGCATGTAGTGCTCAAAAACTGCCAGAAGTATTTGAGGTGCGCTCTCAACTTGTCTGGGTGAGCTGCGTCTTCAGCAAACGAGTCCAGCGTGTCTTTCACATCACGTCGGACGTGGAAGAACTCCGAGGCCATAACCTTGATGGTTCTGCTTCCCACGAAATCGAACTTCTCAGGCATGAATTTCTGGAACACTTCAATCAGATCGGAATTGGAGGAGAAGGTGAAGTAATCCCGGTCCTTCCACATCTTGGATTTCAGGCCGTGGATGAATCTGAACGATTCCGGATGTGCTTCGTCGTCGCTGTCGGTATCGACGTCTCGTTGCCGCACCTGCATCCTTCTATTGTCGTCCAGGTACTCTTCATATACAAAACACTGAGGCTCTTGTTCTATCTTGGGCCCTGTCTTGGACCCTCTCGGCCTCGCCTTTTGGCGCTCTCTTTGGGGCCTCGCATCGTCCGCGCTCTTCGACTGCTTTTTGCTGTTCTCCGTACTCTTGTCAGGCTTTTTGCAACCACTGCTTTTGAGAGAGTGAGATTGTGGCAGGGTACTAGCGATTCTACTGCCGGCATTCTCTGGATCTTGATTGAAGAAGAGCCTCTGAGCTCCAAATCCCAGAGCTGCCATTGCAAGGCCTAGCCGTTCAATGCACGCTTCGACAGCATCTTCGGTGCTGTAGAATGCACACACATCCAGTTCGTCATGGCTCTTGAATTACTTTCAAAATTTGAATAAATTTAGCAACCATTCATCAGCTACAATCATCGGTGACAACCAATCGTGAGCCAAGCTCAAAAGTAAGAGCTCAAAAGCGTACCCTTGTGGCAGGATTTGAGTCAGAGCCATGGCTATGGGAGGTAGTATCCAGACAAACGCAGGAGCAACAAACCGCCATTTATCGAAGGAGAAGAGTTTTGTATACAGAATGATCACGTACACAAGTGCAATTGTTGATGGAATCCCAACTCTCAAAACTGCACACCAAAATAACCAAATAAATTCGGAGTATCAATCTAAAGAGCACCAAAATTCGTTGCTGCTGTTTACAGTCTACAAAAGCCATTTTCATGGTTGTTGTACTACTAGACTCAATGGTAGATATTGACGGTTATGAAGAAGTTTCAATTTAACTACTACATTACTGTTCAAAAGTCTACATTCGTTCCCACTGGACAGGAAAGCCAGGATAGTGTAGCAGTGATGCTTGCACATCAAATAACTAAAATCCACTGACTTACAGATTCTTAGAGTGTGATCTTGAACGCTTGTTACAGAACTTCGAACGACCACTTTGTGATCATTTATGCACATTGGCTTTGTGGCGTACACAAAGACTTCACTTAGGTTGTTTGAGGGCAATCGCACTATGGATGTCCAAATCTGCACTCCTCCTACCTGCACATTCATGATTTAGATACACTCAGAATTCGCAAATGTTCATTGATTGTAACGCTTAGAGTGAATATGTACGGTACTATATCAGAGTGTGAAAGCAATGGAAAACACATTCTTACTAAATAAATTACTATCATGACAAACTCTGTATGTTCAGCAAAATCGACACAGCTCCACGACCTCAGAGTCTAGTTTTCGCTGATACTCACCTCATGTTTAGTGAGATCCTTCAATGTGATGCTCTTGAAGAAGGTTGCTGCCTTGATTTCTGCTCCCTCTAAGTTGAAGCCTTCGATTGTCAGTTTCCCTGCAAATCCAGGTATTACTAACTTGACTTGAACAGAATGCAGTTGACCACCAGCACCATGAGATCCTCTGTTTATTATCATGTTGTTTGAAATTTTCCGAAAGTAATCCAAACAAATGTATCAGGTAGAATGGAAGCATACCTGCTGCATAAGCAGCGTGTAGAATGGTAGGCACTTCGTGAGCATCATCTAGCTTCAAAGTTTCTACTCCGCCTGTACCAAAAACCCGGTGCCATAAAAAACTTAGAATGGCCAGTACTCAGAGTATTCAACGAAAAAATTGAACTTGCAATCATCGGAGGAAATCCTGGGCGACACTCGAGGTTTGCCATTTCCACTACCGCAGAATACGAAGAGTATTTTGGGTTTAGGGTTATGATACATGTAACTACTCGGAACTGAAGAAAACTCGGAGATCCAGTCTGACTGCAAATTGTCATTTTCTTCCACTGAGAGAGTTTGGTGATGCAAAATACTTTACCAGCAGTATGGATGAAGAGCCGCCATCGACTGAGCTGCACAGTGAAATTCTCGTCTCTCTTTGTACCATCAACTGCCAGATTGTGAAGCATTGACATACTTTGCTGATTCAATACCACCTTCGACTGCAGCAACGAAGTCCCAGGTTGCACGAGTACGTCGACAGCATCGAGCAAATCGGTCTTCTCCAGAAGCTTATTTTTGGTCCTGGAATCAGACACACTGACACTCACAGGGATCGTCGGGTACTTCTTCCCAGACTCCGAGGGATGACTGAGCTCTCCGTTCACCTCCGACTCGTCAGGTCTTGGAACAGCCTCTAACTTCGCAATTTGATCCTTCCAAGCCATGTCGGCGCTAGATGCTTCACGCAGACCCCTTCTTGTGACGTTCTGATTCCGGCGCTTAAATATCTTGACAGACTGCCTCCATAGCCACGCCATCATGAACATACACAAAAGCTGGAAAATTGCACTCAGCAAAAGCGCTCCTGCAGCATTGCTCTCGAGTAACCGGCAGGCTTCACTCCTTGTGCTGTTGCTGCGTTCAGCACACATCTCGAGCACCGATCGCGTGAAAGGATTGTCGGGCACCATCTGAACTGATTGCAAAAAAACCCCACTACACGCTTGTCAGTACCGAAACAACGTGAGCATCACAAGGCGGAGAACATCCTCGTATCGAGAACGTTGCAATTCAACTCACGACGCTTCCGGTGTAAAGCACAACTAGCTAACACAAGCTCTGGCGGTATTTCTTTTGAGAGAGATGCGCATTTCCAAGTAGTTTTTGCACGTTTGTTACAACGACAAATGATTAATGAATACCGCCATGACCAGATTGAATGTCTGTGGCCAACGAAGTTTTGAATGCAGATGAGTATCTCAAGCTTCCTACCAAGAACGATCGAGCAAGCAATATGATGAAAACCGGAGGTCGGCAGATTTGGCGCAAGTACACAACACTACTGGGATCTCTCCAGTCCAGAGAGCTCTATTCAATGATCTATCAATGAAAGCACACTCCTACGACTGTTGTGGAAGTGACCCAAAAAGGTTCAATCTATATCTTTCTCGACAGCAAAGGAAGCAATCAGAGTGATGGATTCTGTGAGAAGTTCACACAACAAGTATTGAAATACAGTGCTACTAACAATACGTTTACTTACAAGAATAACGAACTGACAGTGAGAGTAGTACTCAAGCTTGACGCAGTAAACAAGTACTCTCATTCACGAGAAAGCAAAGCTAAACACTGCACTCCAGCTTTCACATAATAACAAGCACTCTGATTCATGCACTCTCACAGCTCAAGCAGGGTAAACGAGTGAATATGCACAACACATATCTCACATAACTCTCTGGCATGTGTCATGCCGGGACACAGAGTACGCTGTACCTGCATACGTACTAGCAGCTAGAACTGAGAGAGAGTGAGCTGCAAGCTACAGGACGTCGAGGTTATATTACTGAGCCTAAGCGGGAAAACAAGAAAGGAGCGCCCATCATCAAGTGTCTTCACGGTGTAAACTGCTCCTTAGCTGCTGGTTCATCATGAACCGGATGGGTCGACTTTCCTTATCAGGGGTTTAGGTCACCTAAGTTAGTGCTGGCTTGCTGGGTTTATTTTCATACAACAACAAGTACGTAGAATTGGGGGACAGTAGGGACCTCTGCTGTCTTCTCAGGAGCTTGGACGTTCGGATCCTGGAGAGAGCAACCGAGAGCTAAGCTGATTGCGTCCAGGTTGATAATGGCCAAGAAGCGAAGCTAAGCCTTGATTATATACAGTGCACTGTGCATATCAATCGGTTCCCTTGATGGAGAAGCTTTCTGATAAAATTTTGCAGACAGTCGGTATTCCGATTTCTAGGGAGGGATGTGAGGTTGTCTTTCGATGTAAGCTTACTGATAAGCTACTGGCCCCGAGGAAAATGATTTCGTAGATCCTCGTAGACTCGGTCTTGGGACAGAGTCCCACTTTCCCACTTTCCCACTTATCACCACTATGGTTGCCTACCAGCTCCCCCCCTACATGAGTACATGGTACTATAAAAAAACTTTTGGAAATGACCAAGAATGGTACTGTTGAAAATGATGGATAGTTGAGCTCAATGGACTGAAAATGATAGACGGTCAGAATTACATGATGGTTTTACCCCTAAATGCCTGAGGGTACTTTTTGTTAGTTCAGGATGGCCTTTTGGAAGTTTTTAAACTATGGTTGTAACTTGTAAGATCATTATTAACCCTCAATCGCAGACTGAGGCGGACTAAAACGTCCACTGCATACCAAAAAAATTGCCCTGCATAATAGGAAAAAAAGTGGTTTTTCATCTAACTTTTTTCAGAAGTCATCGTAAACACTTTGTATGAAGGTCACCTACCACATTGCAATTTTTCAAATTCATCTTTGGGTTTTAAAACAAAAACAAATTTGACATGTCAACATCATGTATGATTTTGGAAATAATAACGCCCTCAACCTTGCATGGATGTATTATAATCTTTGTGGTCATTTGGGATAAGCTTGCAAGATTCGACCAAGTAATAGATCCAATAATATGTATTCCATCTATACGGGCTGATTTTGACAAGATCCAAGCATGTATTAGAAAACATGGAAAAATGCTAATAACTAGTGATCTCAAATACGATTTTCACCTTTACCTGAGGTGGCTAAAAACAGTACTAAAGGTTAAAATTTTCAAATTTAACATTATAAGGTTTCAAAAAAATTAGCTCCATAATTTTTTTGGTAACAATCTTCCTTTAGCCAGGTTAAAGATTGCTATTGCTAACATCAACCTCATTTGGGGCACCCTGGGCCCTAAAGGGTTAACCCCTAAAGCCATGAACATCCTTTTTTGACAACATAACAAATTTGGGCAGCTCACTACCAATGGGGTTTTCATTTTTTTTTCTTTGAAATTTTCACACATAATGTGTCCAAGGAGTAGCTTTAAGGCTTAACAAATTTCATAACTTTTAACTTCATGGTTCAAAAGTTATTGCATGATACATAGTTTTCTTTGCTCAGCAGGTAGCCAAAAACTTTTATAAAAATTACATTTTTTGAATTTTTTTGAAATTGGTCCTTTAGATTTATATATACTTGAAAATTTTTAATCATTCCATTTTGATCAATGAGATGAAAGTTATGAGGAGATTTTGTTTGCGGGCAGTTATGGATTCTCTACACTAAAATAAACTTTGAAGTCCATTAATTTACTCAATTTTCAATATTTTGAGAAAAAAAGTTTGAAAGATGTAGATTGTTTATCACAATGTTACAACTTACAATCATTGGGATTGGAATTTTTCATTTCCACAATTAAGTTCTTACAATTTAGTGGTTTATATCATTCTCTACTCTTTTTACTTATTATTGTTTTTCCCATGTGTTTTACAATTCCAAATGAATTGAAGTTTTTCAAGTGTGTACCCAACTTGCTTTGAAGAACAAATCCAAAAAAATACAACCACTATGGAGTTTTTTTTTCATACAAATATGACCTTGTGAAGTGTAGTTGCCCAAATTTATGCAAAGACAAAAAATGGCTTTTTGTCAATTCAAAGTTTCAAACTCAAATATCTAACAATCTACATGGTGAAAACTCTTGAATTATTTTCACATCTTTTGATACTAGTGTTGTACAAGATCTTATGGGTAAATTTGTCAAAAAGGTGTTTCTAATTCAAAAATTTAGTACTTGTACTAGAAATGACAGTTTTGGAGCGATTTTGGTGAAAATTTGAGCATCAAATGCATTATTTGTTAAATTGGAAAAAATGGAGGTACCATTTTGTACTCCACCTTAAACCCAAAACGTCACCTTAAACCAGATTCAAAGGTATCAAATTCAATATGAGCCACTAAGATTTTTTCCTTTGCAAATTCCTCCTCTTAGGTGAGGGCATGTGTACCAAAAAAAATGTTGTGAGCTTGGTTTTGGGTGATCATCTGAAACCTTCAAAAGTCCAAAAATGTACTGTTTTTCCCAATTTAACAAATAACGCGTTATTGTGCTTTAGGGGTTAAATGAAGGCATTAGCCATGGCTTTAAAATGATCTTGAAATAACCTTTATTTGAAAACACTTTTAATGATCCCATTTGTGACCCAAAAATATCTTTTACAAAATAATTATAAGCTTTATTTTTTAATGTAAAAATATACCATAGAAGTTGGTTAAGACTTGAAAACATTCTTTGATTTTTGGTGCGTTTTGAAAACAAAATATCCATCTTTATCTTTCCACAAATTATTATCCAGGTCTCAACTTTGTAATCTTTCCACTTGATGGGAGCAATGCTTTCATTTTTGGAATTTGAATCTCTTTTTAACCCACCACTTTTTTGTTGTTTTTTTTTTTTTTTATCTTCTTTGAAAACCCTTTCTTCTTTAATGCAAATACATTGTCTTCCTATGATTTTTTTTGGTTGTCCCCTCTTCTTTGATGTAGGCAAATCATTATCTACAAATGTGTTTGCTACTACAATGATAACCCCTTCCTATTTGTCCTCCATCATTCTGTTCCTCATATTATTATTTCTGTGGCATTTGCTCCCCTAGTTACTACAATTCAAATTGACTAAAACAAAACAAAACAAAAAAACCAGGAAGCAAAAAAAATTCTAGCACTACCAAGTGAAAATTCACTATACTTTGAAAGATGCATATAAAGAAAACATGCTAAAATTGAGAATGTGAGTAAGCCATACAAAGAGAATTTGGCGTCACTCTGATCTTTTGAATTAAGAGGACTCGTCATCTTGTGAGCTCTCTTCTATTGAAAAAATTATAGAGAAGACAAATGAAAAAAGTACAGAAAAGACCGAGGAAAAGACACATAAAAAAATTGTCGAAAAACTCTCAAACTTGCAAGTTTTGATAGCACGTGAGCTAAAAGAAGAAAAAAAAACTCCAAAAAATTGTAATCTTTTAAGGATGCCGTGCGATTTAGTATAATAACACCCATTGAATGGGAATAGCTTAAAATTCCGACTGTTAGAAAAATGATTTTTCAATAAAAAAATAAAAAGGATAGAGTTTATTGGCTATGAGAACTTTGGCCAAACAATCCCTCATTAAATTAATCAACCTCACCTCTTTTGCTAGGCTTGACGCAAATTCCTTAGGATTCAAAAATTGTGCACTTTTATTATTTCCAAGGATAAAAGTGTTGTTCACCTCATTTATTTAATTTTTTGTCTTTTAGAAAAAATTCCAACAAAAAGTGACATTACTTAGTCTTCTCAATTTTTGTAGTTTTCATTGGCTGAAATTTTGCTTTCCATGAGATCTTGCCTCTAGTATAAAAGGGAGCCTAAACATCCACCAGGTTTTGACAAATATTTGAGTTTAATTATAAGTTACTAGCCTACAAGAATCTATTAGTTGTATTTTACAAGCATGTAAACAGAAAGGTCTTTGGAGGTGCCAAAAATTCTACTATGGCCACCAAAATATCAAAACTGGTCAGGCAAAGTTGGTAGGTTCACAAAATTCTTGAAGTCTCTTAGTGGTAAGGTAACCCTCTCCAATTCTGATCGTTTGTACTCCAGGGTGTACGTTTCAGAATTGAAATGTACCCCATGAGTACAAACGATCGGAATTGGGGAGGGTTCGTTACATGGTCGCTTATGGATAGGGTTACCTTAGATCACCCCCATTTCCCAACTGTTCAAGTTCTTATGCATTGCCACATCACAACTTTGTTGCGTCCCAATAGGAATAAAAAACATTGAAAAGATTTTGAACAATTTTTACTAATGAAGATTGTTGGAACTTGATTGCCAAGTTGCATATTCACTTTTGCTAAATCCAAGTCTTGAAGACAAATCCCTTGTTCTTTACGCTAATGTTGTTAAAAAGTGCTACCCTGTAAGCATCATGTTCAATAAAACTTAAACATGGGACACAAGTCCCAATTTTCAACGTCTCAACCCAATTTTCGAGGATTAAGTGGGACTTGGAAAATTGGGACTGGGAATTTTCTGCAACTGCAAGTTATGCAACCTTTACCACCAATTTGAGAATTTCTTGGTTCTTGCGGATGACAGAGATGGCGCTTGCCTACTGGGAAATTTGCATGGATTGGAGCCTGATTGTTGCAAGATTTGAAGCAACATGGATGTTGCTTCTAGCAAATGTACTTTACGTAACAATTAGTACTATTAGGGCATCTCCACCCGCCTGGCAAACCATCGTGTCAAGGTAACTTTTGGATGAGAAAATGACAATCAATGGTTGGTCCTGTCAAAATATATATTTTTACACTGCAAGAATTGTATTTTTTCAATGCACAAAAACTCCTTCAAATTTTACTTTTTTTATCAATTAATGGGTTGAGTAAGCAATGATGAAGATTCTATCTACTTTTTCAAGTTATGAAGCTTGTTAAGAACTGAGCATTATTTTTCCTAGTTCCACAAGTGGGGGAAATTGCAGTTCAATACAGGAAAAGAAAGTTGTGATATTTTTCCATGATGAATTCTTGCCAGTGTGGTGGAGATGCTCTTAGCCATAAGGTGGGAGATGCATGCTGGGTCCTTGTTCTAATTGGGTTCATAATGTAAGAAAGATGGACATATTCAATAAAACATCTATCAAAGTTATTCATCAATTAGGTGAACTAGGGGACCATTATAGCCCTAGGGGCTATATTTGTTGATTTGGGAAGAAACGCCCATTTTGGTAATAAACTAGGTTTAAGGTGATCACCATAAACCGAGCTCTAGGTTTCAATAGCGTATTTTTTTGGTACACATACCCTCACCTAAGAGGAGGAATTTGCAAGGAACAAATCTCAGTGGCTCAAACCAAATCTGATACCTTCAAATCTGGAGTTAAAACGGTTTAACCCTTGAAGGCCCAAACAGTGTTTTTTGGCAACATAGTGATTTTGGGCAGCTCACTAAAAATGTGCTTTTCATTTTTTTTTTTGAAATTTTCACACATGATGTGTCCAAGGAGTAGCTTCAAGGCCCAACAAATTTCATAACTTTTGACTTCATGGTTCAAAAGTTATTTTGTGATATGTAGTTTTCTTTGTTTGGGGGGCAGCCCGGGCAGCTCAAAAAACTTCTTAAAAACTTACATTTTTTGAATTTTGTTTTTGAAATTGGTTCTTTAGATGTATACATCCTTGGGAAGCTTTGAATCATTCAATTTTCATCAATGAAATGAAAGTTATGAGGAGAGTTTGTTTGCAAGCAATTATGGATTCCCTACTCTAAAATAAACTTTGAAGTCCTATGTTTTACTCAATTTTAATATTTTGGAAAAAAAATAAAGCCAAAGTATATAGATTTTTTATTACAATATTTTGATGATTGGGATTGGGATTTTTGTTTTTCATAATTACATTCTTAACAATTTAGTGTTTTGTATCATTCTCTACTTCTTTTTACTTACTATTTTTTTCCTATGTGTTATACATTTCCAAATGATTTGGAAATTTTCAAGTGTGTACCTGACTTGCCTTGAAGAATGAATACAAAAAACCACAACCATTTTGAAACTTTTTTCATACAAATATGACCTTGTGAAGTGCAGCTGCCTAGATTTTTGCAGGGGCAAAAAATGACTTTTTGTTAATTCAAACTCAATCACCTAACAATCCACATGGCAAAAATTTCTGAATTTTTTTTCACGTTTTTGGATACTAGATTACTACAAGATCTTATAGTTAGATGTGTCCAAAAATAACTTTTATCAAAAATTTGATACTTGCAATACAAATGGTAGTTTTGGGGCAGTTTTGATGAAAACATAGTCAAAAGCCTTTAGGGGTTAAAGAAAAATGTTAGGTTTAAGGTGAAGCACAACTTGGGAATCTGGTTTTCCCGATTTAATGAAATATGGCATTCCCTCTTATTTTAGCCACTTGTGTCATTGAAGGCCCTTTATTTTTTTAGCCCTAAACACCAAGGAGGAAATTTTTTGTCCTTCAGCTCTAAAAAAAGCTCCTATAGTACAATTAAGGGTAGTTTTCATTTGACGTATTTCAAAAGTGACATAAACACATGGTCCTTCATGGAAGGCAAAAAATTACCTCATTAGATGCACTCATATTTTAAGGAGACCTAAATTGTGAGAAGATTCAAAAATATAGTGTTAGGTCCCAAGCTGCCCTTCTTGCAATTTCCATGAGGGCACCATGCACTGTTGACTTTGGCAACTTCAGGAGATTATACTAACATTGTTGGGCACTTGCCAATGTTACATAGTATAGTACTATAGCCAGACTAGTCATGGTGACCAGCTTGGCGTTTAATCCTTGAGAGACCACCAAACCATATTTTGGTTCAAGAGAGTTGTTTTTGGTCTACAGAGTAAAATCACTCAACAATTTGGAAATTGGGTCTTATAGAATGCTTGTGATTACAAGAATATTGCATCCAACCAAAAAACAACAATGGAATCGGGTTTGTGAGTTGCTAAGTAATAGTGTTTATATATCATGACCTCAAAATATGTATCCATATTTGGTCAAAGATGGATCAAAGCAACAACAAAATACATCAAACATCTAAAAATAATGCCACATTTCAATTGTGTGATCTTAAAAAATTTCAAATTGCATAAGGAACATGATTGTATTGTTCTCTATATGGGAGTAGTGTAATTGTAGTATTTGAAGATCTTTTGAAATGGAGCTATCATTTCATCTTCAAAAAAGTTCATCCTACATTTGAGGCCAATTCTTGATTGTTTTCAACAATTGGATTTTCCATAGAATTTATCAAATTTCTTGTAGAACCATGTTTGAGTACCAAATAAAGTGGGGTTTTTTACCCTTTTTGTCCACTTAGCTACACCTTGTGATTATTGTTTTTATCTGTTTTGAGTGAAACTAGTCTTATTGGAAAGGTGGGAAAGCCTACTTTCTAGAAATATAAGGTTCATCTCAAGCAAAGCTTTTATGAAGCACTAAGATTCAAACCTCACAAGTATGAAAAACTAAAGATTTTTCACCTATAGCTCACTCAATCATTATAATCTTTCACCTCCAATGGGAGATCTAGTTGAAATTTTGATAGTTTATAGTAAACAAGGCAATCTTTCCATATGTATGGCTAGATATTAGAATGGAGTCCATATTTGATTCAACTGCACATCTAAATTTATTGCCTTGGTTTCTAGTGGATTTTGTGAAAATGTATGTGGTCTTTAAAGAGTTAAAGGTTAAACAAGTCCTCAATGACAAACTCACCTTTGTGAAGGCTTTATTTATTGCACATATGTCAATGTGAAGTGAAGGTGGAAAAGTTCTGATTATGCACCTGCCAAAAAATGTATGAGTTTAGGTATTTATCATCAAGAGATTGAATTTGAGACTTTTGAATTTAGAAACCCTAATTTAGTGTGGAATCGTGGAGGAGGATACAAATGAACAACGTCAAAGTAAGGGGCTAATTATTACTTTTATCATTGTTTATAAAAAATGTTGAACATCTTGCAACTTTGATATAGTTGTTGAGAAAGTGTCACAAAGTTCACATATGAGATGCATCAAGGATAGCTCTTGTAAACTACTTTGTGGATTGGAGAGCAGAACTTCACCAAAATCACCATATTTTGTGGGATCATAATTATTGCGATCCGCCACAAATCACTACGACAATTAAGACCACGAACCCTACATCGTGTTGTGCTAATATGCTCAAATGTACTTTTTTATATTACTCAAAATATGACGTTATTTTCTTGAAGTTTATTCCCAAGTAATATACAAAATAGAAGTAGTAACATGTGCCAAAAATGTTATGATCCACAGTATATGGTGATAATTTCTTGATCTAGTATGCTTTAAGGGCCAATGATCTTCTTCGAGAAGACTTCTTCAAGGGATCTGGCTTATTGCACATACATTGATGTGTGTGCCCAAGTGGAAAAGTTCAACATTTTTTATAAACAATGATAAAAGTAATAATTAGCCCCTTACTTTGACGTTGTTCATTTGTATCCTCCTCCACGATTCCACACTAAATTAGGGTTTCTAAATTCA
This sequence comes from Ulota crispa, assembly GCA_963920765.1. Classification (NCBI taxonomy): domain Eukaryota; kingdom Viridiplantae; phylum Streptophyta; class Bryopsida; order Orthotrichales; family Orthotrichaceae; genus Ulota; species Ulota crispa. The sequence continues at coordinate 12,174,970 of OY987248.1, read as the reverse complement.
AAAGTCTCAAATTCAATCTCTTGATGATAAATACCTAAACTCATACATTTTTTGGCAGGTGCATAATCAGAACTTTTCCACCTTCACTTCACATTGACA